>BSYR01000014.1:4212500-5412500 GCA_030270665.1 Hibiscus trionum
TATTACATAATGTTATGTTGGTTTAGTGGTTAAGGCTTAGCTCTTTCTTCTAAAGGTCCTAAGTTTAAAACCCTTCAAGTGCATGGTTCTAATATTTTTTCCTCTAGCAAAACGACGTCGTTTTGGGCTAAATTAAGCTTCAAAACAACCGCACCAAAACGACGTTGTTTTGACTTAACGGGAGAGTTAACGGTGAAGTGATATTTTCGACTCACGTATTAAAATTCATTGATAATTTTGAATAATTTTAAAGTTTGGTGGCATTTTCGACTCAGGGCCATAGTTGAGTGGTATATGGTGTAGTTTACCCTTTTTTATTCTTGCCAATCCCCCAACTGCTAGAAGAACTGTATGTATTGACTTTTAATAAAGGACAACCTTGACTTTTGTAGTGCATGTTATGATGTTATATATAATAATAGGTAAAATATATAAAAGAATCCCCTAACAATTGACTAGATAGTCATTTTAGTTTATGCGGATCATGTTCATCAAAAACTTAAAGTCAAAAGCTAGCAAGCTTAGGAAAATTCTTGGACAAATCCCAAGTTTTCTTCAGCACCAACACTAGTGATCAACACCGTGAGGCCATTAAGTAGGGACGGACACATGATTTTATGTTAGGGGGTGAACCTATAAAATTTTAAGAGAAGAGAACTTATAAAATTTTGAGGGGAATATATTTTTAATAGAAAATACATAAAAAAATCTTAAAAATTCTAAACCATTGTAAGCATCAATTTTGTCCGGGCCTATTCATTTGGCCCATATCCAGTTACACCCCAAAGCAAACATAACCACCCAAAAAAAATAAACGGTCTTCTAGATCTTTCTTCCCTTGCACAACACTCAAACTTGCACACCACTCTTTTCACTAACCAATCCCTAAAAACTCTCAATTGTCAACTACTTCATTGGCCCTATAAATTGCCATGAATTTATTAGTAAAGGGGTCACTGGAGCAAAGAGAAAAACCTGAAAGAGTGACAAAAAAGAAGGGTAACAATTAATAAAAGAGAAATTCAGGTAAAGGCTATAGGAAGCTATGGAATCGGCTATATGCCAACTCGAGCTTCCCAGTTGCCAAATATTGCCTCCTTCAACATCACCCTCGACTCTACCCTTCTGCCTAGAGCCACGCGCGGTCCCTCACCATAATGGAGATTTGGTTAGCACCTGACCACTGCTTTTGCCGCATAGAACCAAGCTGCTGTGAACATCATTGTC
The DNA here is from genome assembly GCA_030270665.1 of Hibiscus trionum. Taxonomy (NCBI): domain Eukaryota; kingdom Viridiplantae; phylum Streptophyta; class Magnoliopsida; order Malvales; family Malvaceae; genus Hibiscus; species Hibiscus trionum. Next base: position 4,213,728 of record BSYR01000014.1, read on the forward strand.
AAAAATTCGGCTAACAAATCACTTGAAATTCTAAACACGTACACACATACATTCAACAGCACCACCATGCATTATTACTGTCACATCCCAAAAACCGGTCTAGTCGGAATTAGGTTCCGATGACCGAATATTTTATATCGGTTCTATAAATTATTTGGTCTTATTAATTATTCGGGTTTATTATTATTAGATTATTCGGGTCTAGTAGAAATTAGGTTCGAAACATATTTATTTGGTTTATTATATATATATTAAATAAAAAAAAGAAGAAGAAGGAAATGGATTTACACGCAATTTACCTAATTTAATTAGGTAAAGCAAATTGAAATGGTGGCATCTAGTTGCTTGAATACGTGGGAAATAATAGTGGGATTTTTGTGTGGCTATAATTTGTATTTGAAATATAGTGGAAACACCATTATAATTATTGATTAAAGAAACAAATGGTGGGGGTGTTTGGACGACAGCTTTACCTAAAATTAGGTAAAGTAAGCAAATTGGAAATGGAGTGGAAACACTATATAATAATTATTGGTTAAAATAAGATTTAGTGGGGGGTGTTTGAAATTGAAATTGATTTGAAGGCTGGCAAGCAATTGAAAACAAATGGTCACCAAAGCCACACGTGGCTAAGGGAATTTAATTTCCCATTATGCTTGAATACGTGGAGAATTTTGAGGGAAATTGAAGGCTGAAAAATATAAGATGGTGGAAATTATACTAGATTAAGTTTTAGACTAATATGATATGATATATATATTTATATGTAAAGTATGTTAGTGGGAATTTATGGCTTAAAATATATGGAAAAGAAAGATTTGGAGTGGATTTCACGACAATCCACCTAAATAATTTAGGTAAAGCTAGTGTAATGGAAAATCATGTGTAATTGGCCACCATTTGTGGCTAGAAATGAAGTTTAAAGGCTGGAAATTTAGTATAATTAGGAGGGGAAGAGTTTGATGAAATTCACGGCAAAGAAGCAAGAAAGAAAGAAAGAAAGAAAGAAAATAGTAGCATACGATCCAATGTTCGATTGGTAGTCCGATATTTTCGATATAGTAATATCGAATTTCTGTCGACGTCGGGGTAAGCTCAAATCCTTTATTGGTCTAAGTTTCGGTAACGAATCTTCGTAATATTTTTATATTTATTCGATACTGTCTTGTCGATTTTAATTGATTTTTATTATCATAGTACACGAGGTCGATTCGGAACAACCGTCAAGCCCAAGAAATAAAAATAAAGTACCGGTCTATCAAGGTGAGTGAAATAAATTAGAGTTGAGATTAGAGTCTCAACTATCTTTAATTTGATGTTAGTATATATATTAAGCATGAAATTAGATTAATTAAAGGTTGGTAAAAGATAAGAGTAGAAAGAATAAAGAAATTCGGATTTGTAAACTGTCCTGTAGAAAACTGCATTTTTGAGCATGTTAGAGTCATTTCTGGAAAACGGGTTCTTCTACAAAGTTGTAGAGGACAAAATTTTACATGAAATAGAGGTATGATTTGCTCAAAAATGTTAAGTATAGGTCTCGGAATTGTTGTTAGAAGTTACTGGACTAAAACTGAATAAATCTAGAATCTGCTATACTAAATTGTAAAATTCGAAAATTTTAGGGGCTTAAATAATGCCAATAAAATTCTGGAAATTTATACTTGAAACAGGGGAGTCATGAAATGAATGAAATTAAATGGCCAAGCTTGAATTAAGTCTCAATTGATAGGTTAAATCCATTTAGATCACATATAGGATTATTAAAGAATTAAAGGGGGCTGTTTTGTGGAAATTGATAAATTGAGGACTTGAATACTTTGATTTTGAATATGTTAGAACTTCATTATTATGCTAATACATGTAAGTTAATATGGTTAAAATATCATAACCAAATGAATTGTGAAACATATAAATTATATGCTTTAAATCCACTATGTTTAGCTTGGACAGATTCGATCATGAAATTGACCTGTTTTAAAATGCAAAACTGTACTGATTGAGAGATGCTAAAAATATGTACCATACATGATCTTAAAGGTGTGTTTATAATCTTTCTAGAATGGTAAAGAACTCCTTATTTGGAGTTGCGAGTAAAAAGATATGAATTTTTGAGTAAGTAAAGGTCATGAAAACAGGGTAACAGTTTGCCCCTAAATCTGCATCAACAGCGACTTTAGAAATTCATTATAAATTGTATAAGAGGAATTAAAAGCTATAATTTATATGGTTTAAAAGGTTATTCAGTCTAGTTTCGTTTAAAACAAACAAAATCAGATTTTGAGTTATAGAACATTTTATATAAATATTTCTTTGAGAACAATGCAAGCTGCCTAATGTACTAAATGATATATTTCTTTAATGTTTGGTTAGAAAAGAGTAGAAATGAAGGAAACCACAAAGTTGGAGAATAAGGAAAATGTCTCTAAGCTTGGATTGAGGTGAGTGTAGATGCATTTGTCTCGGGTGACACGGTGTCATTCCGATCTTTGTTTTTATGTTCTGATATGTGAGTATAGTCGAGTCAGGGGTAGGCTCGGTGCCTTCCTGTTGCATTAATTATGAAATTATCTGCATCTGGTAAGTACCCTGCATTATTTGGATATGCTCAAAAATGATTATGATATGCTATATGTATATAAAAATAATATGAAATGCTATCTGATATGGAGCTACGGCTCATCTTGTTATTTCATATGATATGATATGAAAACCATGGACTATGTGAATTTGTGTGTATTTATGGACGTTGGATACAATTGGCATGCCATAGGATTATTCGAGCTCACCATGTAAGGGAGGACTACGGTCCAGGGCTACGGCCTATATGTGGGAGATAAAAGGATGGAAGTGTAAGGGATACATGGAGCTACGGCTCAGGGCTACGGCTCAATTATGATACATGATATGGTGTACAGGGAATCCGCGTATCCAATGGTACCAATATATTATGTGTTTGATACGTTATGCTATGTTATGATCATGATATGATATTATGTTTTGTTATGAATATATATGGAGCTACGGCTCAGGGCTAAGGCTCAATTATGATACATGATATGTTGTACAGGGAATCCGCGTATCCAATGGTACCAATATATTATGTGTTTTATACGTTATGCTATGTTATGATCATGATATGATATTATGCTTTGTTATGAATATGAAGTATGCCATGTTATTGCATTATGATCATTTTTGGAAGCATGCTACATGACATAACATGTTCATTCATTGTCATTGGCTACCTCACTTAGACTATGTAAGTCTAATGCATTCATTGCATAACATTTCAGGTTAAGGAAAGTAACAGATCGAGATCGAGATTAGTTGGAAGGTTGGCAAGTCACTACAATTAAAGAGTAATGTGTTTTGTCCTTATGAACTCCTAGTATGGTGGCAAAGTAGTTAAAGTAATTATACTAATCTTGTGGGCCTACTATTGTGAAATTTTGCCTATGTTTTATATAAGGTTTTAAAGCTATATAGACTATTAAGTTAGTAATAAAATTGACATAATTGGTAGTAAAACATTGATTAAAGGACTCTATGATTTTTGTGAGTTGTTAGGCTCATTTAAATATGTAAAGAATTTTAGTAAGATAATAAAAAGAAATAGATTTGAATATTTTACAAAATAGTCACTAAATATTGCATTGTTTAATCAGATAGGTAAATGCCCTCCGTTAGTAATGAGATTTTACAAGCTAATAACTAGTAAATTTAATTTCAATATAATATCGCGAATTTCAGATAAGGACCCCTAATTTGTAAAAATTACAAATTAGTCCCTGAGTTTGAAAAAGTTTAAAATTGACCTCAATTCAAGTAAGTTGTTAATAAGTTAAGTGTTAAGTCTTAAAAGAGATTAATAAAATATGCCGAAATGATTTTTGAACTTTGGAATAAGTTCTGATCTCTAATATGTTATGTCACTAAAAGATTTATGTCTCCGATCTCCGTTTTGTTTTTCGGTAGCGCTCTCCGACCCGGTTCTCTACCAGGCCGGGAAGGGGGTGTTACAATTACCTCACTCTCACAGTACCCAACAACCATCGGTGGTTCGCCACCATTTCCATATTCCCCATGAACCTTTACCCGAGAACCATTATCAATACCCTTATCCTCGAATCCTATGGCCCTTGAGCCCTAAACTAAAGTTGAGTCCCAAAAGCCTACATCTCACCACGAAGACCCCTCACTTGGTGAACCCGAATCCATCACATGGCCACATCTGGTCAACACACAAACATTACCTATTCCCTTGATTCTGAAACGGTGTAACACCCTAAAAACCGGTCTAGTCGAAATTAGGTTCCGACGATTAGAAAATCTATTTTGGAATGGTCTAAATGTTTTATTTGGCTTAAGTTGTGTAGTCACAACATCGTATTAGACTCTAATTGAGTCGGTTTATCGTTTAAGGACTCCATTGAATTTATTAAGAATTATTAATGACTAAATTGTGAAAATTGGAAGTTCAGAGGCAATAGCATAAAGTATGGAAACTAAAGGGACTAACCTTGCGATTAGCCCCTCCTCAAATAAAAATACCACCTAACGTGGTTGAATTGGACGAGCTTCCTTCATGTGAAGGAAAGCCGTCAGTTCATTGTATTATAATATGGTAAAAAGGGATTGAAAGGAAACTTACCCGATTGTTAATGAAAGCAAGCACCTCCCTTTAAAGCCATCGTCTCCTTCAATCTAAGCACACACCTCCATTAGAGATTAGTTTAAAGCTTAGTTTTCTTTGAATCGTTGCTATCAAAACATTGGTATTGATCAGGTAAGTTTATCCCCTTAAATAATTATTGAATTTCATAGATATATCAAGCTCCATCACAAAAAAGGTTTGCTTATCCATGGTCATATTGATATCTATTAGCTATTACTAGTTTAGATATCGATTTTGATATCGTTAATTTGATTATGATATCGTAGTATCGTTCTTAACATTCTCATGTTGATTTCCTAGCTCAAGAAGTTGATAAAGAGTATCCATCGTCTCCATCCAAAGCTAGGAACAAGGGAATTGTTATCCGAGAGCTATAGGAGCATCAGATTTTGAGGTGAGTGTAGTCGGAGTCTCGGGATTAGGCTAGGTGCCCTTCTCGATTCCTTTGTTATTAAAATTATCATCCTTGTTTTCATTATTAAGCACTATTGCATCGGACCACTTAGTGGACATCGTGGTAAGTATAGGTAAGTTATAACATCGAGTATTGAACATTATCATCGTCATCGTTATTGTTATAGATCATCGGATGTAGATATCACCATTGTTATTGGTAACGACATTGAATATTGCTATTGTCATTGATTATTGATTATTAATATTGTCTTCGAACCTTGGATACAATTGGCATGCCATAGAATTCATGAGCTCAGTGTACGGGTGGACTACGGTCCTAGGGCTACGACCTATATTGATTTGGTGAGGGGGATGGATGTTTTTGATATTGGTCATTGGCGAGGCGGAGGGATTTGAGCATTCATTGACTTGGTGAGGCGTAAAAATTCGCGTATCCACTATCTTGATTCGATCCAAGAGTTAATATTGAAATATGAGAATATTATTGTTGACTATGAACACTGCTTTGTTAATATGGAATCATAGCATTGATATTGTTGAGCTCTTGATTGAAATGCATATTGTTGTTTTGGAGATTTTTATGGCTGCCTCACTTAGACTATGTAAGTCTAATTCAATCATCTTCCATGCATTTCAGAATAAGAAGGTTGTCGTTGTTGAAGATCAGAGAAGTCAGAGTTAGACAAGTCACTACAAGCTAAAAGTAATATACTTTGTCCCTATGAACTCCTAGAATAGTGGCAAAGTAGGTTAACTAGTCACTTGTGGCCCTTTTGTTGTGCATATGTTGGCTATGTTTTGTATAAGGTTATAAAACCCTATTATGACTTTTGAGTTTGGTTAAAAGTGACTAAAATAGCATAATTGGCTTAAAAAGGGGAAATCAAAGCAAATGAATTTATATTGACCTGAAAATTGACATGCTAGTAGATTAAATGTTTATAAACTAGCTGGTAAAATTTGGTAGTGTTTGGACATCGTTCGATAGGTTAATTTGAATAAAAATCAGTAAAATCCTGTCATTACAAGTCAAGCCGTATCGATACGGGTGATGACGCATCGGTACGGTTAGGCATAAATTGCTTAATAAAACAAGGCGTATCGATACGGTATAGGCGTATCAATACAAAAAAATGGCCACTAGAATTTAGTTGTAAAAATGGTATTGATACGAAGTCAACGTGGTCAACCAGTATTGGTACGAGCTTAAACCGTATCGATACATGCTTGTTATCCTTGAATCTGGAATTTAAACTTCAGGCTTAGCGTACTGATACAGCTTTAAGGGTATCGGTACGGTGTTAGTTAATTCAGTTAAAAACTATAGAACTCAATTTTAAATTGTTATTAAAATGGTCACTGAATATTGTATGGTTTAATTGAATAGGTAATTGAATTTTGATTTTCTTAAAAATTTTCAGGCCCGCTAATATTGTGTTGAATTTCATTGTGGTATAGACAATTACATCAAAGGACCTCTAGATTATAGAATTACAATTTAATCCCTAAAACTTGCAGAAGTTAAGAATTGGTCCTAATTGAGTAACTATTGTTTCGAATTAATTTAATTTGGACTACGAATTATGTTTGGTTATGTTTGAAAAGTATAATATAGTTCGAATTCCGATTATTGATTGCAATTTATCGCTCCGATCACCGTATAGATTACCGTTAACGCTTTCTCACCCGGTTTTCAATCAGACCGAGAAGGGGTGTAACAAACAGAATCAAAATTCAACCCAAAAAATTCAGTAAACAACGAGCCAAGTAAAACTAGAAATCAGAACTAGGAAAAGGAATAACTTTACCTTGAGTTTTCGGGTTCCCTATAACAGATTTCTATCAAATTCAAGCCGATTAGAAGAAAAAAAAGATTGGGGTGAGTTCATTGTTGATTCCCGAGCACCAAAAAGAAGATTGTCGGAAGTAGTTTGCGGCGACAACGATAACAACGTGACGATCGTTGCTCATGTCTGAGGAATTCGAACTGATAGAAAAAAACGTTAACAGTGCTGGTTACCGAAAAAGACGATCGGATATGAGGCTGTACGGCGGTGGCTTTTGACTTTAATCGCGGCGGCTAGACATTAAAAATAGAAAGAATCTGGGTGTTTTCCATTTGAAGAAGAGATGAAATTAATAAAATAAAAATGGAAGAGAGACCCAGAGCCTTACGACTATGAATCAGTTTTCCCGTGGAGTCCATGGATCCGGATCCAATTTGTTGAGCCATCCAACTAATTTGATCGGCCTAAGGAGAATAAGGCACGGGCCCAGCAAGCTTTTACACCCAAATTCTTGGGTTTTTGGTACCTTTTTAATGTTATTTTATATTTTTATTTCCCATATGGCTCATCATTTTTATTAATAGTACATATATTATTATAGTTATTACTTACCACTGTTATTTAATTTTTTTAATTGTCGTTATTGTTAATTTTGTAGATTGTTTTTTACCATTAGTATTTAATATTACGGATATTAACATGTTTCATTTTTTTTGTTTCAACTAAATAAGGGCGTGGATCATGTGATTTTCTTTTTTCTTTCTTTCAAGTTTTATTATTATTTTTAAATGAGACAACGTAACCCTTAGGTACTAATTTTGAGCGTAGTGAGGGTGTTATAACCTCCCTCACTCGTAACTGACTCCCAAACCCAACAACGATCTCAGTGTTGACGCAGACCAGTCTTAATAGGTTTTCGGTCGTACCCAACTTAAAACGACCGGTGGCGACTCCAAACGTTTATGGGATTTTGAGGGCTCAATTTATTTCGGCCCGAACAAAAACGGCGTCGAGAACCATATAAGAATTTTAAACTTTTAGGGGCTACCCCTTCCAACCCCCCTCTGAGTCCATCCCTGATCACAAGAGTGCTGGACATTCGAGAAGAAAGTGATACGGAGCTATATCTTGGCCTACTTCTGAGTTCTGATTGAGGATACGAAAGTGTACAAAAAATCTGCTCTCTTGTGGGGGGTCGTGAAGTACTAATTAATGCAGTCGCAGAAACCCTTCCAAATTATACAATAGCATGTTGTTTGATGTCCGATAGTATTACTAATTCGATGGTTTTATCTACGAGGAGCTATTGGAGGTCGAGGAAGGCATATGAACAAGAGTGGGCTTATGTTGCATGGCATAAGGTATGTAGACCGAAAAGAGATAGAGGTCTAGGCTTCAAAGATCTTAAATTGTTCAACCTTGCTCTTCTAGGCAAGCAAGTGTGGAGGTTTCTACACAATCGAGATTCTCTATGCTACAACTCTGTTTGATTTAAAATATTTTAAGTTCCTAATTTAACTTTTAAATTGAGTTCATTTAGTAAGAAGTATTGTTGACAGGGTCTGTTGCGACTAAAAAAAAATTACCTCGGTGTCACTTAGAAGAACCGGGTTTTAAATTGGTTTTTAAAACATTTAACCGGATTAAAAAATAGAGGAGTCGCCACCAGCCATTTAAAATGGTAGACCGGACACCGAAATAAAAAACAGAGATTCTTTTTGAAAACGGGTTCGGGAGTCGGTTACACGCGAGGAAGGATGAGCACCCCCGTCGTGCCCGAAAATCGGTACCAAAAACATTACCGCTTAATTAATATTAAATTTTGCGAATTAAAGTGACGAATCGTATCAAAATTTGGTTATATGATCGAGTAAATTTTAAAAGCCTTAATATTCGAGAGAGAACGTCCGAACCACCACCACTACGACTGGTACTGGCCTCGTTCACTCCCGAATAAAAAGACATTCGCATTGCAATTTATAAACCGAGATGCAACTTAAAAATAAACGAAATAATTAAACACAAGGTAAATGACATAGCATTGATGGCATAGCAAACATAAATTGCACAAATACGTATATACATCATCAGACGTGTATGGAACATGTAAATAAAACATAGATTAAGATGAGCATATGAATATAAATATTGAGTTAGAAAATTAAAAATGCATGGGATGAAAGCCATATTACTAAAAGGGCTAAAGTGAATTCTGGACAGATTTTGAGGACTAATGAGAGAATTAAACCATAAAAAAAAGGGTTAAGTTGTCAAAACTGGGACCAAAATTAAAAGACGCTGAAATCTGTAAGGACCGAAATGGCTATTAAACCATTCGGTGTTGACTGAAAACAAATTAGGGGACGAAATTGAAAAAAACTTTAAAAAAGCAAGGACCAGGGATGTGATTTCAAAAAGCGGAATGGCTAAGGGTGATATTTCGGAAACGCGGAGGGACTAGAAAAGGCTCGGACCATTTTTAAAACGTAAAACCAATATAAAAACAGAACTAAAAAAAACTGAAATCTTTTTGCCCATTTTAAACTCAAACCCCCCCAAAAAAAACCTCATCCCCCTCTTCACAACCGGTTAGGGCTAGCCTCATCGAGAAAGGGTTTCCGGCGCCGTCGGCCGTTCTCGGCGTCGGGACTCTCAGAGAAACGGAGAGAAACCCCCAAGAATCTCAGGCCATTGACGACGCAAGAATGAAAAAAGAAAAAAAAAGAAAAGATTTAACCCCACCGAAACCCCCAAAACAGATATCCCTAAACTCCTCTGACAAAAGAGTGTTTGAAAACCTAAGAAGGAAAGGGAAACCTCTCCCCGCGGCTCCGATGGCTCACCCCGGTTGACTCCCTAAACGGGAACCGATGGGATTATTGCCGATTCGAATCCAGAAGCGAAGGAGGAAAGCAACTTTTGAAAGGTAAAAACAAAAAACCCTTTTCTATATTCTCATGCATGCAACGGATTCAAAGAAAAACTGAGATTTGGATACCTCTGAATAATATTGCTTTCACTGCCTTTCTAAAAAATCCCTCTCCTTTTTTGCTTCGGAAGCAGGGTTACAATATCATCCCGGTTACTCTTATACCGGGTTACAATTAGAATAAAACAATACAGGTAGTACACTCTCTCTCCCTCTTTTCTTTTCACATTTCTATTTTTGGTCTCTGATTGAGTTTTTTCTTTTTCTGTTTACATGACAAAACCGCCCCAAAACGGTGTTAGCATAGGGGCGGTCGAGGGTGCGCAGCGGGGCAGCAAGGCGGGGCATGCAGTCGAGGGGTCACGGGCGTGGCTACGCACGCATGGTGGGAGCCGGATCGTCTCCGGCGCGCGCGTGGAACACGAATGGGCGTCGGGTATGTTGCACGCGCAGATCTGGTCCGTTAGATCAGATCTGGATCTAACGGTGGGGAAGCATGTGGCGCGGATCCATACCCTATTAGGGTTTTCTTCAGATCTGATCTGGGCCATTGATCTCGCCCAGATCGGACGGTTGGGGCTTGGCGGCGCGAATGATAAGAGGGCCTCCCCTCTAGGGTTTCTCCCGGGCTTCATCTAGACCATCTATCTCCTCTCCCATCCGACGGCTGGGGTGTGACGGCGCTGGAACAAGGACGACACCCTCCTTAGGGTTTATCTCGCGGGCGCGATCTGGACCGTTGGATCGCGACCAGATCCAACGGTCACAGATGGGTGGCGGCTGCAGCTGCAAACAAAAGGATATTAGGGTTTTTTTTGTTTTTTGAGTGTTGGGCTTTTTATTATTTTGGGCTTGTAAATTTTTTAATGGACTGTTTATATATATATTTAATTCTAATATATTTTGGGTTTTTCTTTATTTATCCATTTATTTATTTTATTATAATATCCGAAAATAATAATAATAATAATAATAATATACTAGTAATGATACCCGATAATGCATAATAAAATAATAATGTATAAAATGCAACAAATAGCAGTGATGGAGATAAATAAGAAGTTATAGTATAATTATATATAACAATAATACTAATAGCTAAGTAGCAATACTACTAAATACCACTAAATAACGACAATAACATGGACAAACCAATAAAAGAATGCTATAACAAGATAGTATTAAACATAATATATTAGTAGTGTTTAGGATTTTTCTTTTTTCTTTTTTCTCTTTTTTTTTATTTTTATTTTATTTTAAATGCCCAACAGTCCAATAGGCCCAAAAAGCCCATATTGACAAAAACTTGAAGGTGTTCAAGGTTCGGATAAAATTAGTGATTACAGCTGCCCCTCTTTGCTTATACTTGTGTAACAAGAATAAAGCAAAGACCATAAGCACTAATTTTGTCCCACTTCCCTGTTGGTAGGCTTATCGCCGACTACCACGCGTTAGACTGAGCAACTTTCTCTCCGAAACCTTCAAGAATTCTCTTTCTGCGGAACTCCTTTTTCGGCCTATTCCTCGAGTGATAGTTCTTTCTATATAGAACTTCCGTCCTTGTGTTTCAAGGGTCTCCAAGTCCTTTCTCTGTAGGACCCTCCGCTTTTGAGACCTAAGGCTTTAGGACTCTGAGTTCTTTCTCCACAGAACTCCTCTTCCTTTGCATTCTCTTTGAGTAATCGTTCCTTCTCTATGGAACTCCTCGTTTCTGAAATCAAGGATCTACAAGTCCCCTCTCCGTAGGACCTTCCACTTTCGAGATCCTGAAGTTGCAAGTTCCTCCTATATACAGCTTGTTTGGACCCTTTCTCTACTGGATCCTTCATTTTAAAATATGTCGGTAAGCTTGAAAGCTTTCATTTGAAATCTTTGAGTGGCGAATATGAAGACTTCGCCTGACATTCTGGAGCGGCGGCTTGAAAGGCTTCGCCTGAATTCCTTTTAGTTCTCGCTTTATCGTTTTCTCCTCATCCCGAGAGGTATTCAATTCGTCATTAAAAAACCTGTGAAAAGAGATAAAATGCTATGATGGTATGAGTTAGTATGCTCCTATCCTAGGGATGCCTAACTACTCATGATGCATGATTGGGGTTTACAAGTCATTTAGTTATAATAATTCTATCGACATCGTGCCCCTTGGTGCTGCTTCTTGCTTTGATTGCCTCTCTTCTCGGTTCTCCCGGACCGTCGTTCTTGATCCCTTCTTGCGGAATTATCTGCTCCAAAGTGCCCCTTCGGGTTTTCACTTTGGACCCTTCTCTCCTCTTTTTTTTTTGTGGGTCTGATCGGATAGGCGAATTTCAATTCTCCGGGTACCCGAACGGATATGTGGATTCTATTCTCTAAACGCTCGAATATATGAGCAGATGTCATATGTCTTTGTCTCGAGCTTTGAGTATCTGCCCATTTTGCTCTAAAATCTCTTAGCTTTAAGTTTCTACCTCCTTTGCCGTGGTCTTGAGGTGTCCTTCTCATCTTTACTTTACTCGCAAAGTGCCTTTCGGGTTTCCATTGCGTCCCTTTTTTTTTTGCTTCCTCCTCTTTCTTCCATCTTCGTTAGGCTTTTTTGTGTTGACTTTCCGTGGTGCCCCTATCCTTCCGGAGACGTTTTACTAACTTTCCCTAGAGCTCTCTTGATTACTTGTTCTGACTTGAGCGTAATTGACGTTGGTGCTTGCCCTTGGACAACCCACTCTTTAAATGGTTAGATCATAGTAACGCTAGGAAATCCTTTGCATGTTATAATCCCTACCTTAGTATACTCATGGAACGCTTGGGTGAAAGATAAGAAAAGACATAATGTTATTGATAATTCATGGATGATTTAAAAGTCATGGCAAACGAAAAAAAGCAAAAACAAAACAAAAAGGAATGAAAACAAGACAAGACTTCAAGCATTAGTTGCGTGAATGGCCGAGAACCCATTGACCAAGCTGGATCTTGAAATTCCTCGCACTATACCGAGAGTTCTGGCTTAAAGATATCGGGGTCCGTGATTTGCCTTGGACCTGATCTTTCCCCCACCCTCTTCTCCTTTTGTTTGTTTGTGAGCCCCCTTTTTTTTTAGGCGCCCTTTTAAGGGTTTTCGCCTTGAGTACTCTCTTCTTTAAGGTGTGCTTCCTCCTAGACATAGTACTTCTTTACCGCGTCCGAATTCACCGGGTGTTTTAGTTCGTTCCCATCCATTTCTGTTAAAATTAATGCCCCTCCAGAGAAGGCCTTCTTGACAACAAATGGGCCTTCCCAATTAGGCATCCATTTTCCTCGAGAGTCCTTCTGATTAAGTAGGATTCTTCGAAGTACTAGGTCCCATTCCCGAAATTCTCTCGGGCGAACTTTTTTATCATGGGCTCGTATCATTCTTCTCTGGTACATCTGACCGTGGCAGATGGCCTTCAGCCTTTTTTCTTCAATGAGGTTCAAATGGTCGAACCGTGTTTGCACCCACTCGGCATCCTCTAATTTTACTTCATTCAAGATCCGAAGCGACGAGATTTCTACCTCGACGGGCAGAACCGCTTCAAAGCCGTATACCAAGGAGTAAGGCGTAGCCCCCGTGGACGTTCGTATTGATGTTCGGTAAGCGAAGAGGGCGAATGGTAACTTCTCATGCCAATCCTTGAAGGTATCCGTTGTTTTTGAAATGATCTTCTTGATGTTCTTATTTGCCGCTTCCACTGCTCCGTTCATCTTGGGACGGTAAGTGGTGGAATTGTGATGGGTGATCTTGAATTGTTTACACACCTCATCTATCATCTTGTTGTTTAGGTTAGTAGCGTTGTCAGTGATGATCCTTTCCGGCAAACCGTATCGACAGATGATTTCCTTCTTCACGAATTTACACACAGTCGCCTTTGTGATGTTGGCGTAGGAGGCCGCCTCTACCCACTTAGTGAAGTAGTCGATGGCCACGAGGATAAAACGATGCCCGTTGGAGGCTTTTGGGTGAATTTGCCCGATGACGTCCATGCCCCAGACAGCAAAAGGCCACGGTGAATTCATGGTATGCAGCGGTAATGGTGGAGAATGGACTTTGTCGGCGTACACCTGACATTTGTGGCATTTCTTCGCATAGTCAATACAATCTCCTTCCATGGTCGACCAAAAATACCCGTATCTCATAATCTTGCGAGCCATAAAGAAACCGTTGGCATGGGTCCCACACAATCCGTCATGCACTTCGGCTAAAATGTTCCTGGCCTCCTGAGCATTGACACATCTTAGCAATACCTGGTCTTTGCTCTTTTTGTAGAGAACCTCCCCGTCTAACACGTATCCCGCTGCCATTCTCCTGATGGTCCTTTTGTCATTTTCATTGGCTCCTCTGGGATAAACTTGGAGCTTGATGAATTGGAGGATGTCGAAAAACCAGGGATTTCCGTCCGCCTCCTCTTCTAAGGCGCAACAATGGGCTGGTGAGTCGAAAGTCTGCATTTCGATTGGTCTCATTTCTGCTTCGGTGCTTGCCTTGAACATGGCGGCCAAAGTGGCCAAAGCATCCGCCATCTGGTTGTCTTCTCTAGGGAGCTATGCGAAGCTGATTTTCTCGAACTTCTGGATTAATCTTTGGATCAGGTCGTAATACTTGACCAACTTCGAATCTCTGGTTTCCCATTCTTTCCTAAGCTGAAAGATTACTAAAGACGAATCCCCAAAAACTTGAAGGACCCTGACCCTCCTTTCGATGGCTGCACGAAGCCCCATGACACATGCTTCGTACTCGGCTACGTTGTTGGTACAAAAGAACTCTAATCGACTCGTGAAGGGATAGTAGACGTTCTCGGGCGAGATCAGTACTGCCCCTACCCCATGCCCTAAGGCATTTGAGGCGCCATCGAAATAAAGCTTCCATGATTCCTCCTCTGTGACCTCTTCTTCTATTACGGAGGTATGCATTATATCTTCATTGGGGAATGTAAAATCCAAAGGTTCGTAGTTCTTGGAGGCTCGGCTGGCTAGGAAATCAGCTACTGCACTTCCCTTTATCGCCTTCTGACTCACATACACAATATCATATTCAGATAAGAGCATTTGCCATCGTGCCATCTTCCCGGTTAAAGCTGGCGCTTCCATCATAAATTTTAAAGGGTCCAACTTCGATATTAACCACGTGGTGTGGTACAACATATATTGTCGTAGCCTTTTGGTAGCCCATACCAAAGCGCAACACAATTTCTGGATGGGTGGATACCGAGCCTCACAATCAGTGAATTTCTTGCTCAGATAATAAATGGCCCTCTCCTTTCTTCCGGATTCATCATGCTGTCCCAATACACAACCCATTGAGTTATCGAACACTGTTAGGTATAGAATCAGAGGCCTTCCTGGTGTTGGGGCCACTAGGATTGGTGCCTTAGTCAAGTACTCTTTGATCTTGTCTAGAGCTTCTTGGCACTGTTCGTCCCATACTCCAGGATTGTTTTTTCGGAGTAATCTAAAAACGGGGTCACACTTGTCGGTTAATTGAGAAATAAACCGAGATATATAATTTAATCTCCCTAAGAACCCTCGGACTTCCTTTTGTGTTCGAGGTGGAGGAAGGTCTTGAATCGCCTTGACTTTGTCCGGGTCAATCTCGATCCCCTTTCGGCTAACCACAAATCCTAGTAGTTTCCCCGACGTGACGGCGAAAGTGCACTTGGCCGAGTTGAGCTTTAATTGATACTTCCTTAACCTTTGAAAGAGCTTCCTTAGGTTTTCGATGTGCTCCTCCTCGGTTTGCGATTTGGCTATCATGTCGTCCACATACACCTCGATTTCTTTGTGCATCATGTCATGGAAGAGGGTTACCATGGCTCTTTGATACGTGGCCCCGGCGTTTTTTAATCCGAAAGGCATCACCTTGTAACAAAAGGTTCCCCACATAGTGACAAAAGTGGTCCTTTCCATATCTTCGGGGTGCATCTTTATTTGATTGTATCCTGAGAAACCGTCCATGAATGAAAACCATGAGTGCCCCGCGGTATTGTCTACTAGAGTGTCAATGTGGGGTAGCGGGAAATTGTCTTTAGGGCTTGCTCTATTGAGATCTCTATAATCGACGCACATACGAACCTTCCCATCCTTCTTCGGAACCGGGACTATATTAGCTACCCATTCGGGGTACTTGGCGACTTGGAGAAAGCCTGCCTCGTATTGCTTCTTCACCTCTTCTCTGATCTTTAATAACATATCCGCTCTCATTCGTCGCAATTTCTACTGAACCGGCCTACACTCGGGCTTTATTGGTAACTTGTGCACCACAATATCCGTGTTTAACTCTGGCATGTCTTGGTAAGTCCAAGCGAAAACATCCTTGAATTCTACGAGTAACTTGATCAGCTCATGTTTATTCTGGGATGAGAACACGGTGCCAATCTTCACTTCTCTTCTTTCTTCGTCAGTCCCTAGGTTGATAAGCTCTAGGTCCTCTTGATGGGGTAGAATTTGCTTTTCTTCACTTTTCATTAATCTAAGCAATTCATCTGGGACCTTACAATCTTCATCCTCTTCCCCCTCATCGAACTCGACGGCGTACAAGGGCTGATCAAAATCTACCTTGGCCATGGGTTCAAGGTCATTCACGTGACTAATCATAGGAGTCCTGAAACAAAATTTAAGAAAAACATATATAGGGAATTGAAAGAATAACGTGATTTCAAGATAAATAATGAAAGAATGTAATGAATGAGATGTTTGCCATTTGTGAAAACATGGGGAAACGTCCCTTTCATTGAATAAGCTAAGATAGGAGTCCTTTACAAAAGATCCCTATCGCTCGCGGGCAAAAGCGGATAGGGTTGATTCCAAGCATTACTTTGATGCTGACCTAGAAACTAAAGGCAGGTCCACGCTAGTCCAATTATTGAGCGTCTCTCCTGGGCGGCATGGGCGAATTCCGGCTAGTAGTTGGCCACTGTGCTTGTCACTGGTTATGACGTTAATGTCCATTTCTTCAAAAGCCTCATTGAGTCTTTCTTCCCTGAGGAGCTGGGCGACTTCTTGATCATTCTCATTTATCTTCTGTTCCACATTAACTATCCCTCCAGATAAAAAGATCTTTTTCAAATCAACATAAGCAATGGGCTCCCACGGGATGTCTGTGCCCTTGAGCCTAGCCTTTCTGCGCTCCTCTCTCTTCTTCCATTCTTGTTTCCTTTGTTGAAAATTGGGCTTGAAGCCCAATCCAAACTTATCTTGCTTGTTAATCACACTTCTTGCACGCAGGCATCCTTGGAGATTTCTTCCGAGACCTTTTCCCTTCTTGGCCCCTCGTCCCAACGTCTCTTGAACTGTCATCTTGGTGCAGTTGGACAATCGATAGCGCGGAATTTGACTTCCTTCCGCCACGAAGGTGGCATTGATAAATTCTAAGGCTCTGAATGAACACTCCAAGGCCTCCTCGTCTGTTTGCACATAAGGTGCGTCAGTGGTTACGGATGCAATGATGTCTTGCTCAGCTCCTACGCTTACCAGCTTTCCGTCGATGACGAACTTGACTTTCTGATGTAATGATGAGGGTACAGCGCCTGCCGAGTGAATCCATGGCCTACCCAATAGACAGTTGTAAGTTGGCCGGATGTCCATTATTACAAAGTCAACAACATATTCGGTCGGCCCAATCACTAGTGGTACTTCAATCCTCCTAATCACTTCTCGCTGAGTTCCGTCAAAAGCCCTAACAGAACTATGACAAGGCTTCATGTGTGAACTGTCTATTGGCAACCTTTGCAGGGTGGCCATAGGCAATACATTCAAAGCCGATCCGTTATCGATGAGCACGCCGGGTAAAATATGCCCCTTGCAGTGGGTAGTGATGTTTAAAGCTTTAGTTGATCCCATGCCTCCATCCGGGATCTCGTCATCACTGAAAGTAATATAATTGTCGGCAGCGATGTGCCCCACTATTCGGTCCAGCTTTCCCACTGATATGTTATCTGGGACAAAAGTTTGATTTAACACTTTCAATAGCGCATCCCGGTGCTTATCTGAGCTTAATAGTAGCTCGAGTATCGAAATTCTGGCTTGTTGCTTCCGGAGCTGTTCCACGATACTATATTCGCTATGCTTTAGGAACTTCAAGAATTCTTGAGCTTGCGTCTCCGTGACGGGCTGGTGGATCTTGGGTGGTGGATCCTCTCCGAAGATCTTATCGGGTTTACCTCCTTCCTTCTCATCCTCTTGCTGCGGCTCTTCGGCAGCCCTAGCCATCTCCGGCGAATAGAACCTACCGCTCCTTGTGAAATGTCCTACTTCATTTATTGGTCCAGAGTCACACTCTGTCGACTTTTCTTGCATTGGTTCCTTCCCTTTTGATGTTTCTTCGCCCCTTTCAACTTGGGAGCTTCTGGTATAGAGACTTGGGCGGCGTAATTCCATGGGACACTCCGGGTGTCCTTAAAAGGGAACGACGCTGGTGCCGTTATTACAATCTTGGGAGTCTCCTTGACACCTGTCTCTTAGAGTGATTCTTCCTTTGGTTTGACCGAAATTCTAAATGGTCTCTCGACTCCATATGAAATCTTGGGGCTGTCTGAGGTACAGATGTCCCATTCTTTCCTTCCTTCAATTTTCTCAAAGAAAACGATTTCCTTATTGTCCATCATTTTCTGGATTTGTTGTTTGAAATCCTCACAGTCTTGAATGTCATGACCCTGATCTTGGTGATACTCGCAACATGGGCCGCAACCTTTCTGTACGATCACCATGCCTCGATCAATTCATCGGGCCATGCAAAGTTGTTGAAAAACCCATCTCAACGGGGATTTGATTTCGGACATGCTTTGTTTTTCCTTCCTAGCGCAATCCTCTTCAACAACGTTAACACCTCGTCCCCCGTGGTTGGGCAGGGGGTTGTTAGTTGCGCTTGGTTCGTCCAACTGTAATACTCCCGTCTTGATCAGGTTTTGCACAAATTTCTTAAACGCAATGCAATTCTCAATTGTGTGCCCGGGGACACCAGCATGATATTCGCAATTTGCCTTCCCATCGTACCATGCGGGGAACGGGGGTTCAAATGGAGTAAATGACATTTTCTCGTTTTCCTTCCTCGGAGGCCTCGAATCCTTATTATTTGAGCCTGACCCTCCTCCGCTCGCGTTTCTCGGCTGGGAGATAGTGAAGTTTTTCGAGGTATTGTAGGTCCCCACAGTATTTACTTCGCTATCTTTTTTCTTGTAGTTCCTTCGGGAATTCTCCCCGCTATCAATCCTGCCGCTCTTTATAGCTACTTCGATTGACTCGCCGGTCCTTACCATATCGGCAAAGTTTTGAGTGGTGTTGTTTATTAGGCGGTCAAACAGAGTTCCTCTCAAGGTATTCACGAACATAGGAGTAATCTCGTACTCGGGGATCGGAGGCTGAATCTGGGCGGCCACATCACGCCATCTTTGTGCATATTGGCGTAAAGTTTCGTTCGACCTTTGCTCCATTCCTTCTAACATGATGCGATTAGGGGTCATATCTGTCACATGCTTGTATTGCTCCACGAAGGCCTTTGAGAGATCCTTCTACGATTTTATGTTGGCTCGACTGAGCTGGGTGTAGCATCGGGTTGCTGAACCTGTCAGACTGTCTTGGAAACAGTGGATGAGTAATTTTTCATCCTTAATGAAGGCCGCCATTTTTCGGCAATACATGGTGATGTGGGCAGAAGGACAAGTCGTCCCGTCGTACTTAGCGAAATCGGGAACCTTGAATTTTGGCGGTATTACCAGATCCGCCACGAGGCTTAGATCGCTAGCGTCACCCCTTGCTCATCCATTTCTTGTAAAGCTTTGAACCTATCTTCAAAGAAACGAAACCTTTCCTCGTATTTTCTTTCCATCTCGGCTCTAATTCGTTCCTCCACCTCATTCATCATGTTCAAATTTGGGACCTCATGTTCGGGGCCCTCACCTACGTCCAATGGTTGGTGGGCCGTGGAGCCCATGTGGCGATTTTGAGGGCCAACCGGGTTGGAGGTCCCTCCGAGATTGATGTGGACTCTCTTTCCCATGGCAGGCAGTTCTGGCGGAATATGTGACGTGGTTTCCTCAACTCCTTCCCCTGAGCCCCCTTCCTTACCGAACTTTTTTGTGAGTAGTTCGGTTAATTGGGCGATGATGCTAGTTTGTGACTGGGATATTTGTTCCTTGATGTTGTTTTCAATTCCGTCTAACCGAGTTTCGAGGTCTTTCTGGCCTTGTTCGACCCTTGCCATTCTCTCCTCCATTGCTCTGGATTGTGAACGGGTATCGTACGAGCGCGGAATGATTGTAGATTGAGGTTCTCTCTCTTCCTCTCTGAAAATTTTTTCGATTATCAACTTATTGGTGTTAATCAGTCAATGCATGTAATGCTGTGAAATGAATGAGGGATGCAACGGATGTGTGCAAATATGTATGTAAGCTAAGGTGTTGATCATAAGGGTGGCTCCTCGTAGGCACATTTCATTAATCGGGAAAATCCCTTTGGAATAAAGGTCATCCCACCAAAGTTTTACCAACGGGCCCCCGCTTACTAACAAAAGACGTTATCCGATAGGCGGACCAACGTCGACAAAGGGGAGACCCTTCTTACAAAATAGCTAGAATAGTCATTTAAAGATAGGCTGCTGCCCTAACTCCTAACTCTCTCACTGCTTGGAGTAGCTGGGTGAATCTCGAGGCTTCGGCCATATCGGGAGTGACAAAAGGGCGTAATGCTTCGGCTTCTGCAGACAAGTTCTTCACATGCCGGGCCACCTCTTGTACCTGTACCATCAGGGTAGTAAAGTAATCGTCTCTATCTTGGATCATCCGGGTCGCGTCTCGGAGCCTCCACCTCCAATAATCGTCTCCACCCGCTGCGGCTTCCTCGAGAAACAAAAGCTTAGCCTCGTAATCTTGTAATGTGGCCTTTAAGGTCTCGATTTGCTCTTGGAGAGTAGCGTTCTCTAGCTGGGCATTCTGGAGCTCGAAGAAACCATTGCGTTCACGGTATTCGTGAAAGGCGACATCTAATTCCTCCACTCTTGTTTCTAGCTGAGTGATGTAATCTTGACTATGCTCTAAGTTCTCGGTGGTTAGCTCATATAAGCTTTGCAGCTCTTGCACTCGATTCTTGTGATCATGTGCCTTTCTCTTCCATGCCACTGAGTTCTCCCTTTCCCTTTCCAATTCTTGTTTTGCCTTTCCCCTCTCCCGGCTAATCACGCTGTTCAGAGCTTTTCTTTCTTTCTCTAACACCAATTTACTTCCCTCTCTCTCTTCTTCAACTTCTTGTTTACCCTTTCTCCTTTCTTCTTCCACCAATCGCATACCATACCTTCTTTCCTTCTCAACCGCCACAAGCTTTCTCTGACTTGCTCTCTTTAAGGAGGTTTGCATTTTGATAGCGTCTCGCTGATAAAGGGTAATCTTTTCTTTTAACTCGGCATTTTCCTTCCTCAAATCCTTGATTGTACCTTCTTTAACGTCGATGTCCAAGCTCGACTGGAAAAGTTCGTCGGCATGATTGGTTTGCAAAATTTCTAACTTCTTTCTCATTTCTTCGAGTTCTTTTCTTGCTATGTCCGCCTCGGAAGGCACAACCCTCAAATGTTCCTCCATAGTCATGACTGGCCCTTGATCGGGCCTTGGAATTTCATCGTTGGTCCTCCACTTCCTCCAAAAGTCGTAGTCC
The DNA here is from genome assembly GCA_030270665.1 of Hibiscus trionum. Lineage (NCBI taxonomy): Eukaryota > Viridiplantae > Streptophyta > Magnoliopsida > Malvales > Malvaceae > Hibiscus > Hibiscus trionum. The sequence continues at coordinate 4,235,164 of BSYR01000014.1, forward strand.
GGAGTGATCATATTGGTCGCATTCTCCTCAACCCGAATACGGTAGCAATGATCCCACGCCCGAGTGGCGTTCACAATTTTTGCCCTGAATTCGCCCTTAAAAAGGAATTCGCTCTGACTCAAACCGGAGGTAAAAGGTATAAACTGACGAGATCCAAACTGTCTTGATACTAGGAGAGGGGCACATCCAACTCCCCCGTAAAACCCCAAGAGCATAAGCCAATTATAATCTCCGCAACGATAGAGGAAGTAGGAAACCCGACCCAACCAAGGTGCCCTCCAAACTATATCATCTTCTTGGATGTTCCTAAGGATCGTGGCCCATTGCGCCTTTTTAATGTCCTCCCGCCATTCCTTACTCAAATATGCTTGCAGCGGCGAGAAATTTTCGAACAACACACCCGGCAAGACCCTTTTTGGTGTCACCCAAAAGTGGCTTTGGATCCAAACCTGGAGTAATTGAGCGCAACCCCTAAAGCGTCCCTCCTCATGCCTCCGAATCGCATTTAATGAGATGAAAGTCTCGGCCAAGATTGCTGCGGCAGGATTTGCCTTTTTCTTCAACCGTTCGAACACATCTAAGACAGCCACGTCAATGCCATTTAGGACCCTTGGAAAGATGATCAAACCGTATACTCCTATGGCAAAAAGATCCATCTTCATTACCTCATCAGGGTGTGACGGTATCAGATCTCGGATACAATCCCACGAGAAAGCCATGTTGTCCCCTTTTTGTTCAATCTGACCCTTAACCCAATCTGCGCTCATTCCGGCAGCCTCTCGTAGTTTAGTCGGATAGTTCTGAGATTTAGGAGGTTTTGAATAAATCCAATCCCGGTTTACTCCCTTGTGATGAAGGAGGGCCGTATACTCTTCGATTGTGGGCATCAGATCTTCCCCATTAAAAGTAAAGCAACAGAAAGCGGGATTCCAAAATTCAAACAGAGCACGGAATAACGGTTCATTGATCCTTACATAGATTAAGTCCGCTATATCACCGTAATTACTTCGGAACAAACCTTGCAACCTCCCATCCCAACTTTCCCAAATTTCTCTTAACTCGTAAAGATCGCCTTGTTGAAGACTCACGTACGTGTAGCCTGGTACAATGCGCTTACTTGGTGGGCTGTCTCCCTGAACTCTTTGATTCGTCTCCGACCAAAGTCTAACTTGGGAGTTGACCTCTTCCTTTCTGAGTAACCTTCCGTCCATAATGAATGCCTTGAAACTGAGTAAAACCACCTTGATTCAACACCCCTAGAATATGCAATGCAAATGCCACAATAATGCCAAAAGAAAGGAAAAAAGAAAGACAAAAAGAGCACGTCAGTATCGAATAATCGTAATTTTACACATTAAGTAGAAAGGAAGAAAAGCACGCATTAAACAAACAACCCTATTATTCTAAGAAGCCTAGGTTATCCGCATGGCTCTAAAAGGGGTGGGCTTTCTAGTTCTCTACATGCAGTCTTGGTGCTAGGAGATACTCGAACTGTCCTCGCTGTCCCCTACTAAGGGTAGCAAGGCCCCCGGTCATCACCCATTATAGGCTCCTCTCAACCGAGTTCAATTCGAGGGGACCCTTTCGCTATATCCAGACGGAGAAACAATATTCCCATGAAGATATAAGGTACTCGAGCCCCGAAGGTACTTGCTAGGCCCAGACGGAGGAACAATATCCACACGAAAGCACTAGCGTTTTCCCCCACTTAAACGAACGGGTTTAAATGCCAATTTTAAATGCGTTTAAAATAAACTCGCACTTATAAACAAATATCGATCGATTTGGTCACTTTAATTCGCAACTTCTAATATTAATTGAGCGGTAAAGTTTTTTTTGGCTTGACTCTCTTTTTTGTTTTTGAAAACAAATTTTTTGTCCCCAGCGGAGTCGCCATCTGTTGCGACTAAAAAAAAATTACCTCGGTGTCACTTAGAAGAACCGGGTTTTAAATCGGTTTTTAAAACATTTAACCGGATTAAAAAATAGAGGAGTCGCCACCAGCCATTTAAAATGGTAGACCGGACACCGAAATAAAAAACAGAGATTCTTTTTGAAAACGGGTTCGGGAGTCGGTTACACGCGAGGAAGGATGAGCACCCCCGTCGTGCCCGAAAATCGGTACCAAAAACATTACCGCTTAATTAATATTAAATTTTGCGAATTAAAGTGACGAATCGTATCGAAATTTGGTTATATGATCGAGTAAATTTTAAAAGCCTTAATATTCGAGAGAGAACGTCCGAACCACCACCACTACGACTGGTACTGGCCTCGTTCACTTCCGAATAAAAAGGCATTCGCATTGCAATTTATAAACCGAGATGCAACTTAAAAATAAACGAAATAATTAAACACAAGGTAAATGACATAGCATTGATGGCATAGCAAACATAAATTGCACAAATACGTATATACATCATCAGACGTGTATGGAACATGTAAATAAAACATAGATTAAGATGAGCATATGAATATAAATATTGAGTTAGAAAATTAAAAATGCATGGGATGAAAGCCATATTACTAAAAGGGCTAAAGTGAATTCTGGACAGATTTTGAGGACTAATGAGAGAATTAAACCATAAAAAAAAGGGTTAAGTTGTCAAAACTGGGACCAAAATTAAAAGACGCTGAAATCTGTAAGGACCGAAATGGCTATTAAACCATTCGGTGTTGACTGAAAACAAATTAGGGGACGAAATTGAAAAAAACTTTAAAAAAGCAAGGACCAGGGATGTGATTTCAAAAAGCGGAATGGCTAAGGGTGATATTTCGGAAACGCGGAGGGACTAGAAAAGGCTCGGACCATTTTTAAAACGTAAAACCAATATAAAAACAGAACTAAAAAAACTGAAATCTTTTTGCCCATTTTAAACTCAAACCCCAAAAAAAAACCTCATCCCCCTCTTCACAACCGGTTAGGGCTAGCCTCATCGAGAAAGGGTTTCCGGCGCCGTCGGCCGTTCTCGGCGTCGGGACTCTCAGAGAAACGGAGAGAAACCCCCAAGAATCTCAGGCCATTGACGACGCAAGAATGAAAAAAGAAAAAAAAGAAAAGATTTAACCCCACCGAAACCCCCAAAACAGATATCCCTAAACTCCTCTGACAAAAGAGTGTTTGAAAACCTAAGAAGGAAAGGGAAACCTCTCCCCGCGGCTCCGATGGCTCACCCCGGTTGACTCCCTAAACGGGAACCGATGGGATTATTGCCGGTTCGAATCCAGAAGCGAAGGAGGAAAGCAACTTTTGAAAGGTAAAAACAAAAAACCCTTTTCTATATTCTCATGCATGCAACGGATTCAAAGAAAAACTGAGATTTGGATACCTCTGAATAATATTGCTTTCACTGCCTTTGTAAAAAATCTCTCTCCTTTTTTGCTTCGGAAGCAGGGTTACAATATCATCCCGGTTACTCTTATACCGGGTTACAATTAGAATAAAACAATACAGGTAGTACACTCTCTCTCCCTCTTTTCTTTTCACATTTCTATTTTTGGTCTCTGATTGAGTTTTTTCTTTTTCTGTTTACATGACAAAACCGCCCCAAAACGGTGTTAGCATAGGGGCGGTCGAGGGTGCGCAGCGGGGCAGCAAGGCGGGGCATGCAATCGAGGGGTCACGGGCGTGGCTACGCGCGCGTAGTGGGAGCCGGATCGTCTCCGGCGCGCGCGTGGAACACGAATGGGCGTCGGGTATGTTGCACGCGCAGATCTGGTCCGTTAGATCAGATCTGGATCTAACGGTGGGGAAGCATGTGGCGCGGATCCATACCCTATTAGGGTTTTCTTCAGATCTGATCTGGGCCATTGATCTCGCCCAGATCGGACGGTTGGGGCTTGGCGGCGCGAATGATAAGAGGGCCTCCCATCTAGGGTTTCTCCCGGGCTTCATCTGGACCATCTATCTCCTCTCCCATCCGACGGCTGGGGTGTGACGGCGCTGGAACAAGGACGACACCCTCCTTAGGGTTTATCTCGCGGGCGCGATCTGGACCGTTGGATCGTGACCAGATCCAACAGTCACAGATGGGTGGCGGCTGCAGCTGCAAACCAAAGGATATTAGGGTTTTTTTTGTTTTTTGAGTGTTGGGCTTTTTATTATTTTGGGCTTGTAAACTTTTTAATGGACTGTTTATATATATATATATATTTTTTTTAATCCAAGTGGGCTTTGTTTATTTAATTCTAATATATTTTGGGTTTTTCTTTATTTGTCCATTTATTTATTTTATTATAATATCCGAAAATAATAATAATAATAATAATATACTAGTAATGATACCCGATAATGCATAATAAAATAATAATGTATAAAATGCAACAAATAGCAGTGATGGAGATAAATAAGAAGTTATAGTATAATTATATATAACAATAATACTAATAGCTAAGTAGCAACACTACTAAATACCACTAAATAACGACAATAACATGGGCAAACCAATAAAAGAATGCTATAACAAGATAGTATTAAACATAATATATTAGTAGTGTTTAGGATTTTTCTTTTTTCTTTTTTCTCTTTTTTTTTATTTTTATTTTATTTTAAATGCCCAACAGTCCAATAGGCCCAAAAAGCCCATATTGACAAAAACTTGAAGGTGTTCAAGGTTCGGATAAAATTAGTGATTACAGGGTCCATGTTGCATAGGATGTTTAGAGAAATCTTAGTTCCTACATGAATTAGCAACCCATTCAAACTAAAACTAAAACTACCTTAAAATTAAAAACAAATAAAATTATCATGATTGAAAATGTCGCAACGTTAGCCGTCTTAGCTCAGCCGGTAGAGCGCGTGGCTTTTAACCACGTGGTCGTGGGTTCGATTCCCACAGACGGCGTTGCTATATGATTAATTCAAATTTTTTGCTTCTATAGAGAAAGGTGGTGATCCACCGTTACGCATCAGAACCTTACCTCCGTGCTCCTTATAATCTCACCCTCTCATCATCTCCAATCTCCACCATGTTTATCTTTTTGTACATTTATCTTATTCTTGCCAGTCCCCCAACTGCTAGAAGAACTTTATATATTGACATTTAATAAAGGACAGTCTTGGCTTTTGTAGTGCATCTTATGATGTTATATATAAAAATAGGCAAAAATATAAAAAAAATTCCTAATATTTGATTAGGTAGTCATTTTAGTTTACGCGGATTATGTTCATTAAAGACTTAGATTTTTTTATAGTTGTGGTGGGCAAACCAAAGTTTTGCAAAAGTTAGAAAAACTAGCTTTTGGCAAACCAAGGTTTGGGAAGCTAAAATGGTGAGTAAACCAAGGTTTGAGAAGCTAAAATGGTGGACAAATCAAGATTTGGCACTCAAAAATTGAGTGTTTTTTATTGTTTTTAAAAATTTTTAGGTGGAAAGGCTAGTTTGGCCCTCCAAACGCAATAAAAAACAAAGCCTTAGTCAGAAGTTCTCGACATTTACAAATCATCTTGTGAGCAAAAGTAAACTTGGACAAATCCCTAGTTTCTTTATCACCAACACTAGTGATCAACATCGTGTGACTATCACAAGCAGCAGTGGCGGATCTAAAAATTTAAAAATAGAGTCTAAAATATTTTTTTCTCAAATGGGTATACAAAAATAAAATTTTTCTCTACATACTAAACAAAATTGTTTTTTAGAAAAAATAACACTAAATTAAATCTATTTAAAAAAATCAAAAATGGGATGCGGACGCGTGATTTTATGTTAGGGGGACGAACCTATAAAATTCTAAGGGGCGTATTTATAAAAAATTTGGGGGGAGAATAGATTTTCAATAGAAAAATCCTAAAAATTTTCTAAACCATATATGAATTTCAAATTTTTAGGGGGATTGCCCCTCCAGCCACCTCTGAATCCATCCCTAATTACAAGAGTGTTGGACATTCGAGAAGAAAGTGATACATGGCTATATCTTGGCCTACTTCTGAGTTCTGATTGGGGAGAAATAAGACAACAACTTATATGAGAATAGGAGGGGTAAAATTAATCGTTTTGGACAAGAAATTGAAGTTGTTTTTGAAGATTAGAATATCAATTGACTTGCGACGACTATTCAAATAAGATCTAGACGTTTCTAATTATGATAATTTTCAAAAGTTATTTAAATTTTAGTTTATCTTCTTGGTTAGGATACTTTTATTTAGTTATTTAAAATTAGTCTTGTTTTTTAAAAAAATTAGGATAATTTTATTATTTCTTTTAATCTGGATAATATTATCTATTTTAATTGAGATAATATTCTTATTTTTTAGGATAATATTGTATTTTATTATTTATCTATTTAGTCTTTTAGATTAAATCAATTTTTTTTCCTTGTAATTTAGGGTTTTACTAGCCTATAAATAGGTTTCTTTCCGTTGTAAAATCATTCAACAATTAATTCAGAGATCATTTCAATTATTTCTTTCAAAGTTCTCTTGTGAGTTCTTTTTTTGGTTCAAGATTTTTATCTTGTTCTTGCTTCGAAGTGCGGGTGTCCAATTGCGCGACAACGAGTATTTGGCGTTTTTCTTCATCGTCTAGGTTGCTAAGGGCAGGATCCTTAGATCATGTCTTAGACAAACGTGCGTCTGAGTTTGGCATGCCTAACCCTCTAAGGATCCTGCCCTTAGCAACCTAGACGATGGAGAAGAACGTCAATTACTCACTGACGTGCAATTGGACACCCGCACTCCGAAGCAAAAACAAGATAAAAATCTTGAACAAAACAAAAAAACTCACAGGAAAACTTTGAAAGAAATAATTGATTTGATCTCTGAATTAATTGTTGAATTATTTTACAACGAAAAAAAACTTATTTATAGGTTAGTAAAACCCTAAATTACAAGGAGAAAAATTTGATTTAATCTAAAAGACTAAATAGGTAAATAATAAAATAAAATTTTGTCCTAAAAAAGATAGGATTTGTAACATCCTCAACCTGGCCCAGGAAAAAACCGAAGTTAAGAACATTACTTACAGAGAAAACCGAAATTAGAACCAAAAAATTTCCAAAATTTTTTTGTATCAAATACAGACCGACATAATGGTTTCTTGTTTCTTATAAACTTTCTTGGATTCTACTTTCTTTGCAATAATAAATCATTAAGAACATGGTACACACAACATCAAACAATTGAAACCAGAAGTTCTATTTAATCACTTGATCATAAATTATCTTATAATTACTTAATCCAAATCGAAACATGAACTTAGTAAATTAATCATCGATTAGTTATGTAATAACCTTAGACAAACATTTTTAATTAGACATTTTCGTACTAATATCCAGTCATTTTCAACCTTTACTCAACTTACTTCTTTTAGTTCATAAACACATAATTCGTGACCATTGTACCATTTGGTTCACATAGCTTATAGAATAAGGTACTAAGCATAAAAGTGTTCTCATTTTAAGCCATAAACATGCTTCCAAATTGATTATCAAAATACAACCATTAACCAACTGACTCCACCATAAATAATTATCAACAACAATTCAATTAGCCATGCTAAATCATATAATCATTCAGTTTACGCAATAAATCATGTATATGACACTAACCATTCGAATTCCATTTAGTGCTCATACTAGTTTATAATCATTCAAATATATCCAATACAAATCAGTCTTTGACTTTATAACCAGTCCAATTTCTACAGGAAGAACATAATTTCATAATATCAAATTCGAATAGGTTCAACGGAAATGATACAAATCCTTAGATGCCTCATCGAACTACTATAACCAGAAATATATAATCCCTTAACAACCTGTTCGAAGTAAACAACCAAAAGGATCCAATTCCTTACTCATAATATACTATTATTTCAATTATTTCATAATTATGTACTATTATCTATCCAATTATTTCAATGCCTCAAAAGGCAATCATCTATTATTCAAACCATTTGTGTAATCATGTGTATACATTAACCACTCAATGATATACCCAAAATAACTCCCCATCTAAAAGGGATAATACCATTTACCTCTATTCGATTCTAATGTCCATCCTACTCATATCATTCCACAAGTAACTATACTTCATTATATTATCATGTGTTGTTAGCTAAGGATTCATAGTTAAGATTTTCAACTCAAAACCATACAAACTTGTTTATACCACGAGATCATTCGAATAGCGTGATTTCCAAATGGTTTACATTACATGCCATACTTTTAAATAACTATACAAATCATGAAATACATCTCTTAACAAATAAACAATGCGCCACCATTCTAGGAGTAAATTATCTATGATAGTCTCCAACTCTACGGGAACTTCAATCCAAAATTTATAATTCTTATCCATAAAAGAGACAAGCATACTTCATTATCCTGCAATGCATGAGATAGAATGCATTAGGTTTATATAACTTAAATGAGGTGGAATCAACAAATGATAAAGCATATTAATTATGAATTTTGAGGAATCACACATCCATATACACAATCATATATTTTCATATGATATCTTTGTCTTGACTTAGTTCATAAATTTTACTATAGACAATAGCTTATCCAAGCTTCATTTTGCAATAAGTTGATCTTATCAAAGATCAACTTGGCACATTAAAGTCTTTATGAGACTTGACAATTATTCATTAGCTTTCGATTCTTTATGAACTTTGTCCGAGCTTTCAGAGTTGACAGAGCCTATCAGGGCTTCCAATTCATTAGCTTTCGATTCTTTATTAAAAATCTATCAGAGCTTTTATAGTTTACAAGGCTTATCAGGGCTTTCAGAGTTCACAGAGCTTATCAGGACTTTCAGAGCTTTCAGAGTTTACCGAGCTTATCAAGGCTTTCGGAGCTTTTAGATTTTACCGAGCTTATCAGGGCTTTCAGAACTTTTAGAGTTTATAAAGCTTATCAGGGCTTTCAGAGCTTTAGAGTTTATAAAGCTTATCAGGGCTTCTAGATCTTTTAGGGATTATCAGGACTTTCGGGCCTTTTCAGGATTTAAAGAGCTTGTCAGGGCCTTCTAGGCTTTTCAGAATACTATCAACGTCTTTTTTAAATTCTTATTTAATATCTCATTCAGTTCATGTCTTTTATTTGTTTACCTTGGATCACACATTTATTCATAATTAACGCTGGTTTAGGTTTGACCATAAAGGTCTAGACGATACTTAGTCCAAAGCACATAGCAATGGCTAATATCGGAACAGAACATATCACATGTGAATGGGGCGTCCCCGAGCCGTTTCTCATGGACCGTAGTCCCAGGAAGACCAAGTATTATACCCAAGTGTCCAAGGACTTCCATTGAAGAGCAACTTAGATATTTTATCATATAACTGGAAATTGGAGTGTATCTTATCGGACATGTAGTCTTACTTGTTGTTTCCTTTCAATAGCTTAGTGTATAAGTTAAGCTTTCTTGCTTCTTAAGCTTTTAATAATCAAGGTACTCGTCATTAACTTTCAATCTCTTATAAAAATATTATTGTTTTGTTGGTCAGTAAATAATTTCAGGCTTTAACAAGTATACCATTGATCTCAATATTAAGAACGTCATATAATCAATTATTCAAGCATAGCAAGGCATTTAAAACATAAGAAGTGCAACATCATTCAAGTCTAAACATGAATGTCATGCTATGAATGTATGCTCATCCTCAATTAGCTCTATTTGAGCTCTTTGTACCCAATGTATATGTATAATGCAAATCATCCACAAAACATTTGTTATAAAACCGTAATGAATTAAACATCGGAATAACTTCGTGTTATTCGAGACTCACATGACTACACTCACCTCCTATCCCGACATTACAAGATACATGATCCACAAATAATCCTAGCTTCCAACCAAAAGTATATTAGCAAGATGTGTACCTCACAAGAATAGCACATCATTAAAACATATCCCAAGTTATCAATTTATAAACTAACTATAGCAACAAAGCATTCAATTCTTAGACCATGTAAAACACCAATCATATCTCGAGCCACATTATTCGGATTCATTATTTGTTATTCAAACAATTCAACCACACCTAACCTCCCCACATTACAAAACAGTCCCTAAATGTAACTACATACAATTAATAGATACTCAATCAATCCTTGCATTCAAACACACGTTTAGCACAATCCAATTCTACAAATATATAAATAATACGCATCTAAACAACCTCTTTATACTTGAATTGTTACCAACAACATAACTTGAATGCAGTTTAGCACATGTTTATTATGGGACGACCCTCCCGATCAATTATTCCGTTCAAAACATCATAATTTGAATCTTGAATCTTGTTTAAAAAATTAGCGATTATTTTTCGTTAAACCAATTGGTTGAATTCAATCTATATTACTGGATTATTTCTTGAATTCAAAATGTTTTAAGTTATTGATTAAAATTTTAAATTATATTCATATAGTAAAAAGAAGTATCGTTGAAAGGGTCAATGTTGCATAGGATGTTTAGAGAAATCTTAGGTCCTACATAAATTAGCAAGCCAAGTTCAAGTTAGAATTAAAACTACCTTAAGAAGTAGAAACCAATAACAATTATTATGTGATTGAAAACATCTTAACATCAGCCGTCTTAGCTCAGTCGGTAGAGCGCGTGGCTTTTAACCACGTGGTCGTGGGTTCGATTCCCACAGACGGCGATGTGATTAAAATTTTTAATGTTTTTGCGCGAGAGAAGAAGGGCGGCTATCCACCGTTACGCATCAGAACTTAACCTCCGTGCTCTCTATAATCTCACCCTCACATCATCACCGATCATCTCCACAACGTTTATCTTTTTGTACATTTAATAAAGGAGAGAATCTTGGTTTTGGTGATTGTGATTTGTGAGTGCATGCTATATATATATATATATAATCAAGTTTTATGTGCTTATTGAACCTTTAAACCAAAAATATATAACCAAGTTTTATGTGCATTATTTGCTCACAAATTTTTAAATAAGAGTTCAGTTGAGACAACATTTTAGTAAGAGAATACATGATTATCACCCAATTCAATAGTCTCATTTATTATATAAGAAAAAAAATCAAGTACGTGTAACGCCCGGGTTTGGGGCGCGAGAGATACTCGGGTTTGGTTAAGCCGGTTCGGGTTAAACTAGTTGGGGAAAAATATTTTAAATGACCAAATTCTAAGGCTTTGGAAGAAACATGGGTTTTTGGTAAAATGGGTTTGAAAGATAGATTTTTAAATTAGAATAAAATAAAATATTTCAAAATCCCTTTTCTTCTCCCTTTTCCCCATTCTCCTTTCAGGTTAAGTTCTCCTAAGCCTATCAACTCCCCATTTTCACTAAGCTTCACCATTTTTGAAGGTTTCAAGAGGTAAGCAACTTGATTTTATTCTTCCCTTCCTTCTAATCTTGTTTTTAACACCTATTCTTCGAGGTTTTGAAGATTTTTCAAGTTTCTTCATTTGGGTAAAAATGAGGTTTTTGAAGGGTTTAAACTTTTTAGTGAAAACAGTGGTTTGAGTGAGTTTTAAAGGATGTTTTGAGTGTAAAATGGTGTTAAGACTTTGGGTTTAACATGAAATCCCAGATTTTTGGAAAATGGGTAATTTTTGGGTAATGAATATTTGGGTTTTTGGTTTAGAAATGGTGGAGAAAGGTTATTAATGTTTTGGTGTTGTTAGGTTGATGTTTTGGAGTGTTTGAACATGATTTGGATGATAAATTGATGATGATATGGCTGACTTGAGGTTAGAGTAGAAATGGGGATGATTTTAGTTAGTTTCTGATAGAAATCGGATGCTTGTTGTTGTCGGATTTTGATGGAATTGATTTTAGTGAGTTTGAATGTTAAAAGATGTATTAATTCCTTGTTTTGATTTGAGTAGAATCAGCGGATAACGAATTGGGTTCTTCGGACGCTACTCCGGAAGTTGCGGAAGCTTGAAGGAGGATCGTAAGCTTGTTTTGGGTTTGAGCTGGTGAGTGGAAATTGTTTTGAAGCTTTAAAATGTTCAAAGAATGGTTCTTGGGGTTTGGGTGGAGCCTTAAGGGCCAACCTAAACCCAAGTGTAAGTTTGTCTATTTTTGCCTTTGTTCCGTTGATTGTTGGTACATGTGTTTGTTCGTGTTGTTGTGTGAAATGTGGATTGTTTTTACCTCCTTTTAACGATGTTGTGTGGTCGTAGTTGTTGTCAAGCCTCACGTGATGGTTAGTTGTTGTTGAATACGGTGATGTGTAGTCCCACCGAAAGTGACTAGTAGATGAGTACGGTGATGTGTAGTCCCACCGGAAATATGCTAGTTGATGTGAACGGTGATGTGTAGTCCCACCGAGAATGGTTGTGCATGTGCACACCATGGTTTTGCCTTTTTGCTTTCGGTTTAGTATATTTCCCTTCTAAATAAGTTTGTCCTAAAACTAAAGTATATGTTTTGAACTGCATTGTTGTTGTTGTGATTTTGAGCCCCGATCACTAAGCTTTTAAGTTTACGTTCTTTTTTCCAACAATGCAGATCGTTAGTGGCTTCGGAAGGCAAGCGGGGCAAGGGGAGAGTCTTGGAGTTCTTTGCTAGCTCAAAGTATGGTCTTTATGGTTGTAATAATACTTAGGCAATGGGAATGCTAGACTTTTGTGTTTGGGAGTTGGTGTCCAAACTCCTTTGCAATTGTTTTTGTTGCTAACATGTTTTGAATGTTAATATCGTGCTATGTTGAGGCTAGTGTGTCTTTTGGTTAATTGCTATGTGTTTTGACTTGTTGGTGTTTTTGAACTAAAGTGTTCTTATGAGCTTTTGGGTTTGAGATTCATAATTGCGTGTATGCATGTTTGAATCTTGTTTTTAGGGTGATGTGCCTCTAGATTGTTTGTTTAATATGTCGCCATGTGGTTTGTGGTCTTTCAGGATAAGTTTGGGAACGTTTGGGGATGTTAAAATGTATTTTCGGGCCAATTTGTGCCCAGGTGTTTCGAAACGGTCAAGCTTTTAGGGCTCCCGTATCGGAACGAGGGTGGTTCCGTTCCGGTACGTTTTGCCTCTGGAGACTTCCGTTTCGGAACTATGAGGAACCGTTCCTGAACGGCCTAATGTTGCTTTTTGAAGGAGAGCCCACGTTTTGAAATAGGCAGTCCTGTTCCAAAATGTAGGTAGTTAAAGTGGTTAAAATGGCATCTTTGAAGGTTTTCAAATGTCACGCTTTAGTCCATAATGCATGTATTCTTCATAAAAGAGTTTACATGTATCCTCTGTGATGGTTTTGCCTCATGTGCATGGAACTTGACTAATAAACTATTTTGGTAAGGTTAATTTACCGTTATGCTCTCTGCTTGGTTCGTATCAGTGTCTGTTCTTCCGTTGTTTGTCGTCTCACATAGGTTCAAACATGGCATGTAGACAAGATTAATAAAATGAAAAAATAGAGTTGCTAATCGGGGTGAAGCCTTAACGGGTTTCGCTTAAGTTTTCCCCGTATAACCCGTTCGGTTCGGTCTAGTGGCTAGGCCGGGACGAGGGGGTTACAATACCAATTTAAGAAAAAATCAATTTCAATACTAATTTTTATAATACACGTTCATCTTATATTTTTTTAAATAGAGATATTACATTCTCATGTCGAGATTCGAATCTGCATAAGATGGGGCAAGATGAGATTTATCCTATAATTCTAAATGGGTGTAAAACTAAAAATAATAATAATAAGGGTAAACTATATCATTGACCACCGAACTAATTGGGGATTTCTATTTTGACCACCGAACTAACGAACTCGTCAATCAGACCACCGAACTTATAAAATCAACCTATTTTGACCACCGCCGTTAAAAATCTAACGGTGGGGTGAGGGAACTGCCACGTGGCAGCTAACAGGAAAATTTTAAAATTACACATTTGGTCCTGTTATTTACACATTCTTTCAATTTAGTCCTAATTTTAAATTAATAAAATAATAAATTATTTAATTAGGTAGTGACACGTGTCAACACCTTATTGGAATTAAAGTCCTCCAATCAGGTGGTGACACGTGTCACCACCAATTTAGAGGAGGAAAACAAAGTTAAGCATAAATGCCATCCAAGGGAATCGAACCTAGGTGGTATAGGTGCAAAGGCAGTGGCTAAGCCACTACACCAAGCACAACATTGTGCTTTAAATCACCCAATTTAATATATACCTCTTATTGGTTTTTACATTTATAAGCTTAAAGCTCAAACCCTAAACACTAATTTCACATATATAACCCTAAACCTTAAACCCTAAATATTTCAAATTAATTTTACACTACACATTTCAAATTAAATTCACATATATAAACCCTAAACCCTAAACTCTAAAGCCCAATTTGAAATATTTGGTGTGAAATTAATTTGAAATATTTAGGGGTTAGGGTTTAAGGTTTATATATGTGAAATTAATTTGAAATTTAGCGTGAAATTAATTTGAAATATTTAGGGTTCGGGTTTAGGGTTTATAAGTGTGAAATTAATTTGAAATGTTTAGTGTAAAATTAAGTGGAAATATTTAGGGTTTAAGGTTTAGGGTTTAGGGTTTATATATGTGAATTTAATTTGAAATTTTTAGTGTAAAATTAATTTGAAATATTTAGAGTTTAAGGTTTAGGGTTATATATGTGAAATTAATTTCACACCAAATATTTCAAATTGGGCTTTAGAGTTTAGGGTTTAGGGTTTATATATGTGAATTTAATTTGAAATGTGTAGTGTAAAATTAATTTGAAATATTTATGGTTTAAGGTTTAGGGTTATATATGTGAAATTAGTGTTTAGGGTTTGAGCTTTTGGCTTATAAATGTAAAAACCAATAAGAGGTATATATTAAATTGAGTGATTTAAAGCACAATGTTGTGCTTGGTGCAGTGGCTTAGCCACTGCCTTTGCACCTACACCACCCAGGTTTGATTCCCCTGGATGGCATTTAAGCTTAACTTTGTTTTCCTCCAATAAGGTGTTGACACGTGTCACTACCTAATTAAATAATTTATTATTTTATTAATTTAAAATTAGGACTAAATTGAAAGAACGTGTAAATAACATGGACCAAATGTGTAATTTTAAAATTTTCCCGTTAGCTGACACGTGGTAGTTCCGTCACTCCACCGTTAGATTTTTAACGACGGTGGTCAAAATAGGTTAATTTTATAAGTTCGGTGGTCTGATTGACGAGTTCGTTAGTTCGGTGGTCAAAATAGGAATCCTCAATTAATTCGGTGGTCAATGATATAGTTAACCCTAATAATAATAATAATAATAATAATAATAATAATAAATTGACATTCCTTTTAAAAATATTACGTATTAATTTTTTAAATTTTAACATCATATTGTAAATTTCAAATTCGGCCACTGATTAGATCGTACCTCTCTGTACAATATTATATTATTATACACTAGTTCATCCACACAATGAAGACAAACACAGTGATTATGGTAGGGCTGTAAATGAGACGAGACAGATCACGAACAACTCGAGTTTGATTTGATTAAAATTTAGTACACACTTGATTTGAATGGACTTGACTCAAGCTCAAACTCGGCTCGAGTTCTTAACGAGCCGAGTTGAGCTACTCGATATCGGACTCGAAAAGCTCGCGAGCTACTCAAAAATATAATATATATTTTTTAATTTTTTAAATTTAAAATCTAAATTCCTAAACCTAAAATCCTAAAACATAAACCCTAAACATAAGTCTCAAACCTTAAAATCTAAATTTTAAATTCTAAACCCAACAACCTAAACCTCTAAACCCTAAAATCAACAAGCTTGTGTAAACTTTAGTTTGCACAACTTGTGCATTAAAGTTTTTTTCCTAATAGGTCTTTAAATGAGACGAGATAGATCGCGGACTACTCGAGTCCGACTCGGTCACAGTTTGATCAACACTCGACTCGATTGAACTCGGCTCGAGTTCTTAACGAGCCGAGTCGAGCTCAGACTATTTAAGCTCGTTAAAAACTACTAAAGCTCGAACTCAACTTGAATTCTTAACGAACTGAGTCGAGCTCAACACTGCTCAAACTCGACTCGTTTACACCAATGGGCATGGGACCCTTTCAATTATCAGCTTTCTCAAAGTTTCCCAGAGAAAACTATCAAAATATCAATTGGATTTTGATATTTAAAAAATCTTCATTAAAACCTAAATGGTCTTAATAGAAAAGAAGATAATATTCATCTTAAAAGACTCAAATTTAATTCGTTCTGTCCACAAGGTATATGTGCGAGTTAAAAATTTGTATGAACATATATTACCTTATAAATCACCTTTAAACTATTAAAAAAATTATAGTTAACATTGATTTTATTAGTGCTCATCATATTTTAGCTGAATTTAATTAGGAAAAAATATGATTAGTACACATAATGTTTCAAATTGGTGAAATGTTTAAATCATTTGCATAACACCTCTCTACCAACAATATAACCAAATTGTACCACACTGATATTATGGATTTTTATTTTTAAAAATTAAATTTTAAGTGTATTTAATATTAAAAGTACGGTCAGCTGAGCATCAATTGATATTATTGTTGTTACACTATATGACTATATTGAAAGTTGTTCTTTTAAGGAAATAGTTTGCTTTTATTTGCACTTTTGGTTTTATGTTTTATTCTTGTCCGAATATTTTTGTAGACATAGTTCCCGTTTTTTTTTTTGAAGTGTTGTATTTAGGCTAAATTATAAAATAAGTGCTCAAATTATGTCTCATTTTTGTAATAGGTGCCTAAAATATTTTTGTTGTTAAAATAGGTGTCTAAACTTTCATTTTGGCTAAAATAGGTGTCTAAACTATTTTTTTTGACTGAAATAGGTGCCTAAACTTTTATTTTTGTCTTGTTTTAAGGTCAATTTTAGCATCTACTTGGGCACTCATTTCAACAAAAAATGAAAGTTTAAGCACTTATTTCAACAAAAAAATACTTTAGATACCTATTTCAGTCAAAAATGAAACTTTAGGCACATATTTCAGCCAAAAATACTTTAGGCACCTATTACAAAAAAAAACATAGTTTGGGTACTTATTTTGTAGTTAAGCCTTGTATTTATGATATCTTTCATTTTTTTAATAAAATCCAATTGTCATTGCTAAAATAATATGATTAAACGTGATCCGTTAGTCGTAATTTAAGTACGTTGTAAATGAAGAAAATTAGATTTGAAGGATCATTCTATAATGAGTCTTTATAGTGTTCGGTGTAAATTAGTCGATCGATGAATCAAATACCGATAATTATAAAAAATTATAATTTTAACCATAAAAATGTGAACCTATTAAATCAATAATATATTTTGATTTATCATAAAAAAAACCTTAAAATTCCCTCCCAACTTTAAATATGAAAGGACAAGAATTTATTCATAAAAATCCCAACTTTGAATTTAAACCCCTTTCAAAGTTCCATTTTTACTGTTGTTTTCTCCCTTTAAATTGTAAACCTTATTAACCCTTTTCCACGTTCCATTTCCTTCTTATTTCTATACATCAGAAAATCCAACAAAAGCGTGTTTCTGAAGAGAAAACGAAGGGAAAGCAACATAAAGCTTCAAATCCCAGATCTCTATATGTTTTCTCTTCGAAACCCAAATCTCCATTTACAAAGTTTCTAAGAAAATGGCACCCAAATCATTGATCTATGCGTTTGTATCTCGCGGAGATGTTATATTAGCTGAGTACACTGAGTACAGTGGGAATTTCAATTCCATAGCTCTTCAGTGCCTCCAAAAGCTTCCTTCTTCCAATAACAAGTTCACTTACAACTGCGATGCCCACACCTTCAACTACCTTGTTGATAATGGCTACAGTTAAGTTTCTTTTTTCCCCTTTTTGTCTACTTTTAATCTTCATTTTCATCATTGGTTTAAAAAGTTTGGGTCTTTTTTGGAAATGAATAAGTAGAAAAAATTGGGTATTTTTTTAATATTTTTCCTTTTAATGTATAATCTGATCGTTGGAAAAGCCATGGGGTTTAGGATCTAGAGGGAAAGTTTGGATTTTGGTTTCTCCCATTGGATTATTTATGAGAAAATTGCTTGTTAGAAATGGAGAAATTGAAACCTTGTGTTTTGCTGCTGCTGTTTTGTATGTTAGTAAAGTTTATGTCTGGTTATCACGCATTATATTGTAGAATTTGCCTGTCTGTAGTGTATTGTGTTGGTATATAATGCAGGTTGTTGAAACTCATGTGCAAATGTGGTTATTCTATTAGATTTTTTATTTTGTTATGATCCGAGTTTGTTTCGAAAGATGATTGGAATAGATCATATCTTTATGCTGTTATATACTAACTTCGAGTGGAAAGGGGTATCGATGTGGTTTATCTTCCCCGAGTTCTGCATTCCACATTCATGGTCAAACAGGAGAGCAGGGTGAGGGGATGTGTGTAGTGTATTGTGTTCGTATGCAGGTTGTTGAAACTCATGTGCAAATGTGGTTATTCTATTCGGTTTTATTTTGTTATGATCCGAGTTTGTTTCGAAAGATGATTGGAATAGATCATTTCTTTATGCTGTTATATACTAACTTCGAGTGAAAAAGGGATATCGATGTGGTTTATCTTCCCCGAGTTCTGCATTCCACATTCATGGTCAAACAGGAGAGCAGTGTGATGGGATGTGAGATTTTATTATTTATGCATATTGCTTCAATGAAGTCTGACTGACTCCTTGTTGAAAGAACCTTCTTCTGTGTTATCATTTGCATTCTCGTTTTCGGCTGTTTTGTTTTTCTATTATGTTGGTAGATTGGCTGACTGTTCGATGTTGCAGCTTATTGTGTCGTTGCAGACCAGTCAGCCGGAAGGCAAATACCTATTGCTTTTCTGGAACGTATCAAGGATGACTTTGTGTTAAAATATGGTAGTGGAAAGGCTGCTACAGCTCCTGCCAACAGCCTGAACAAGGAATTCGGGTATCCATCTCTTGACTAAAACCCTGAAAATCTTTAGCAAGGAGATCGTTTCGTATTAGTGGAGCAAATATAATGTGTTATTAATTACAGGCCGAAACTGAAAGAACATATGCAATACTGTATCGAGCATCCTGAAGAAATAAGCAAGCTTGCTATGGTTAAAGCTCAGGTTTCAGAAGTCAAAGGTGTTATGATGGAGAACATTGAAAAGGTAGTTTTTCTTTGGCATTAGCTGCAACACGGTAATGCTCCTGTTGTTATCTCTACTAAACCTTAACGGTCTTCGTCGAATTTATCTGGGATTGAATTTATCGAACTTTTCAAGTAGTTCAAATGGTTTGCTACTTTTTCCAAGTGCCTATACGTGTCCTGTGCCTCTGTGGAACTGTCTGGTTTAGCTTCTTAAATATCACGTTTTCTGGTAGGTTCTGGTTGATGTTGCCATCCTGCAATACTTTCTGGCAAATTTGAATTCGCCAATATTAAACTATGATAAGATTTCGGTGCTCGACCGTCTATTTGGTTGTTGTTACTGAATTTTGTTCCTACAGGTGTTAGATAGAGGGGAAAAGATAGAGCTGCTAGTGGATAAGACTGAGAATCTTCATCATCAGGTTAGTGACATAATTTAGATGTTAGGAGAGTATGCTAGATTGCTGCAGAACTCGACCGACGAAAAAAAAAACCATGCAAGTAGACATTAGCTACGCAATTCGTGTTTTACAACTTTCTGAAATGATTTCTTTGCAGGCTCAAGACTTTCGAAGTACCGGGACAAAAATCCGAAGAAAAATGTGGTTACAAAACATGAAGATCAAGCTGATTGTTCTGGGAATACTGATTGCCTTGATCCTCATCATCGTCCTCTCTATTTGCCACGGTTTCAACTGTGGGAAAAAATGAGTGCTCCTCTCGAAAGGCTTTATCAGCTTTCAC
Source organism: Hibiscus trionum (assembly GCA_030270665.1). NCBI lineage: Eukaryota > Viridiplantae > Streptophyta > Magnoliopsida > Malvales > Malvaceae > Hibiscus > Hibiscus trionum. The sequence goes on from BSYR01000014.1 coordinate 4,254,948, forward strand.
CGCAGCTTTTGTGAGAATACCGCGGAGGAAAAGATCAAAATACATAGACTTCATATATGTTTAGCAATCACCGGATGTTTGGTGCAAGTTATTTTTTATTATGAACATATATAAATTTTTGTTTTGTTTACATGAATGTGCTTTTCGCAATCATCGAACCTCAGTCGATTGGCAAATTGTCTGTCTGTACAGGAACTTGTTTGATGTTCTTCTATCCTTGGCTCGATATTGTTTGCTTGTTCGAAGTGCTTCTTTGCACCAAACAGGATGAACTGCCACTACTTTAGGACTTTAAAAGGTTAGTTCATCATTGTTGTTGCAGTTGAAAGGCAACCAGCGGCCGGTTTTCTAGTTTGCCGTCAAAACGTGGTTCCGAGCAGCTGAAAGCAAATACTAAACAGACACCTTTAGGCCAGTGGACACAAATCTAAACAAGGGAAATACATTGCATGTAAAATCATAAAAGGTTCAATAAATATTTCCAGAACATCCATAGTTCACTAGCAGGTGCAAATAAAACTAAGCATCTTTGGTTATCTTCGAAGCCATCAGCTCGACATCCCGAAACCGATCTACAATTCTTCTCCATTAACACGACATACATCAGGGAGCCCTGGTAACCATTCTGGGATATGGCCTATTTTTTATTCTTCGTGTCCGGTTTACGGTCTGTATTCAAGTTCAGGATTATCCTTTCAAATAATGTTATTTTTGACGTTCTAATATAAATTCTTTCTTTGAAAGTGCAATATTCGTGTCTTTGGTTGTAATACCATACAACTCAAACCAATGAACCATTTCGTTTCTCCTTGCTTTCTTACATGGTTATAAAACGTGGAAAAGGGTGTCTTGGAAACACTTTCACAAGTCTTACGACTCACAAAACAAGCCAATTTATGCACCAACATCTCTCCGATAAACCTGCAATCATGTCTAATTCCTCAACTTCAAAAGTCAAAGAACACTGAAAATTCCACACTGAAAAAAAATGTAAAATTTCAATGGCTACTTGAAACTTTGACCAATGGAAACAATGATGTCTGCATTAATAGGTACCACCCACCAAATGATGTTTGACCTGACCAGGATTTTGTTGGATCCAATAGCTTGACTTGACCCGAATCTCTTTCTGATAACTATGTAAGCTTATTACATGGTTCTCGATTATATTCAGAGTCGAGTCAAGTTAAATTCTCAAACAGTATACAACTCTATTAGTATTATTTGTTTTCATTCGCAATGAGAACATTGAACTTCTTATCGCTCGACTTGATAAACAATGATAAAACTTGATGAAATTAAAGTCTAGCTTTTGTATCTATAACTCTAAATATGAATTTCCTATTGATTTGGGATATGATTTCTTGCACCATTTGTATTTGGTAAAGTGTCATGAATAATGTTGAAACCTCATTCCTTAAGACAAATCTCTATCAAACTAAAAGTCTTTAAACTTGTCTGTTCCATTCCTTTGTTCTTAATTATTATTGAAATTCCAAATCTCAGCAAAGCCATCTATGAACCATCATATTTCTCTTACAAAATTCCTTCCCCATCAAGGGACCCATCTGATAGAAAAACCAGAAAAATGTGCCATTGGAAATCAATCTCCAAGTAGGTTGCTGCCCCATTGTCATATTCAACAAAAATGCAAAAACATGGGCTAAGGGAATCATGGTCCCGTTGCCCTTAATAATGTTACCCTCCTCTTTGTTTCCCCAAAACATACTTGATGAACAAAGGCGGTTCAAAGATTTATGGGGCCCTGTATAATTTATTAAAACGAGACCCTTTAATATATAATCCTAAAGATATATAATTTTTTTTGAAAAATATTTTTATCTTAGTAAAACATATCATTCAACTTATTTGGGGCCCCTATTATCTTGGGACCCTATGCGGTCGCTCATTTCGTACATGTCTAAACCCCACTGTTGTTGAAACAAGTGGACAATGTGTGTATAGGCTTGACAAAGGAACAACAAAAATTTGAGATTCACATAGTTACTTTTATAAAAGAATTTGTTATAGTCAGACTTGGTATGATTTACATAGATAGTTAGATACAACTGATATTTTTAATTTATTTTATTTAAAATCTTAAATTATTTGTCAACAATTTTTAGAGTAAGTGGTTAAAAGCAGCTTTTTATTGACACTCCCACATCTTTCATAAATAGTGAGTTCAATATCTATTAGAAGTAAAAAAACAAAAAAAAAAATGAACAGTTTCTGCTTAGGAAGAAGGGGAGTGGAAATTTGCTCCTAATGGATAGTGAACTGTTGAGAAATATTTTGATATAACAATTATGTGTAAAATGTTTTGGACTTGTTTAAAGATTTTAAAAATAATACAAAAGTCCTTAAAACTTGAAAAAATGTTTAAAATATTTTGACTTTGCACCTATATCGATTATACATTTTAAAGTTAAAAATTAGCCAAAATTGGGTTTTTAAGTGAAAGTTTCGAAACCATCCCTATAAGGTTTCGAAACCTTTCTGGGCAGAATGCCACTGTTTTTGAAACCTTAGCAAAGGTTTCGAAACCTTGGCCTTGTAACGGCTAGTTTTTACAAAATCCTCCTTAAGGTTTCGAAACCTCTGGTAAAGGTTTCGAAACCTCTGTGCAGGTGAGAATTTAAAGCTCGACTTTATGACTTTCCAACGGCTCCAAAACATCTCCAACGGCCATAAACGGCTAGAATATCATTCCACACTATAAAAGCAACCTTGGGACACTTGAAGATGGTTAGAGACAATATACAAGCTTCATGATCAAGAGAAATAGCATTTAAGTCTTTATTCTTCATTTCTCTTGTATATATCGTATAGAGAGTGTTTTTTTATTGTTTTATTCTTTACACTCTTGTGAGCTTAATTCTTGTAAACACCCACCTTGTGAGGTTCTCATTGTTTACACAAACTACCTTGTAAAAGGGAGTAGGGGTGTGCAAAAAAACCGAAAAACCGAAACCGATTCCGAAACCCGAAAAAACCGAACCGAAAAATAGGTTAACCGAACCGAAGAATTCGGTTTCGGTTCGGGTTTTTATTTTTTAAAAAGAAACCGGTTCGGTTACGGTTTACGGTTTTGGGATAAACCGGGTAACCGAACCGACCGATTATATAATATATATTATTATATTATATGTTATTTTATTATTTTATTTTAAAAAATTAAATTTTATTTTATTTTCTCATTCCCCAAAAGTAGAACCAAAATATTATTTTATCAAGTTTAAGTGTTTAACTTGCTAGTATTAGAAAAGATAATAATATCATGTGTCGTTTTTAAAAAGTATGTACTTTTTTCTAACATATTATTAAAATTTATATTTTTAATAAACAAAATAAAAAACCGTTACCCGAACCGAACCGAACCGATTTTTTCGGTTAACCGACTAAACGGTTAACCGATTGAATGGATACGGTTTAGGGTTGAGAATTTGGTGACCCGAACTTATCGGTTAACCGAAATAATTTGCTAATGGTTAACCGAACCCGGTTTTGCACACCCCTAAAAGGGAGAAGTTCTAGTTTAGCCTAAGAAAAAAACTAGAGTGGTTCTATCTTAGCCATTGAAAAGATAGGGTTGTAAGGTTATCCCTTTGGCCTCAAAAGGAAGAATTCATAGTAGTGAATTGGAAAATCCTTAGTGGTGTGCTAAGGTAGTGGATGTAGACTTAGGTTAGAAAGTCGAACCACTCTAAAATCTTCGTGCAAATTGTCTATCATTTTTATCAGTTTTAGCCAATTTTTTCGGGAGTTCAATTCAACCCTTTTGACGGTTTTAGAAGATCGATTCGAGCGTGTTACAAGTCCCAACAATTGGTATCAGATCCTCGTCTCCATCGAAGGACTAACATCCGGGAGTAAAGATCCAACGCTCGAAGTCCACCGTTCAAGAAAATGGTAAGATTTGAAGAAGGCCGCTCTATCTCGTGTCCTCTACTCTTCGAAGGAGAATCATACTTTCAATGGGAAAATATCATGAAATACGCCAAGTCTCAAGACTATGAGGTTTGGGGCATCATCGAAGATGGGTATTTGGAAGCTCCAAAGAAGAAGAAAAAGCAAAGGAGTGCCAACGACACGAAGGCAAAGCTAAACACTAAGGCGGTGCACATTCTCTATTGTGGCCTTAACGAAGAAGTTTCCAATAAGATCTCCACATGCAAAAGTGTCAAAGAATTATGGGAGAAACTTGAGAAGCTTTATGGCAACAAGAAGGGAGAAAAGAAAAATGATGATCAATTATGTGCAAACCTTCTCTCCAATCCAAAGGTGGATGGTGTTTTGGCTCTCGACGAGCCCGATGTATCTTCTAACTCAAATGAATTAAATTCTTATACATTTGATGAGTTGCAAGATGCTTTCGATGAATTATTTTTGGAATTTGAGACTATGAATTCCAAATTTAAGAAAATGATTTCAAAACTCGAAATTGAAAATGATTTTCTTTAAAAAACAAAAGTGGATTTTGAAAACCAAAATGAAATTTTGAAAAATGATTTAGAATTTTCAAAAACAAGCAAAGATGTTTTAGAGAAAAAAATCTTGATTTAAAAGTTAAGCTTGAAAGCTTAACAAAAGAAAAGAAAATTATTTTCAATAATTCATCTTGTCACATAATGGCAAAATGCTCACATTGCCATTATCATGGTCATTCCTTACATACTTGTTCTATTAGGAAGAGAAAATCTTATAGGATTAGACAAGTATGGGTTCCCAAGGGAACTAAAAACATTGTGACTAATGTAAATGGATCCAAAGTAATTTGGATACCAAAATTCAAGTAATTATCTTTTGTAGGTGTGTTGGAGCAATAGCAAGAAAAGCAAAGATATGAAAATGCTCTAGTCACACAAGTGAAGAAGATGGGTAACCTCTAATCTTAATGCATTGGATTATAAATCATTTGTTTACCTATTTTGATGATAAATGTCCATGCATCATTGCTTATTTATATTTATAAGCGCATGACATTTTATGATGCTTTATGCATATGAATCATATTGTTTCATTCATATGTTTGCATAAAGTTTTAAAGTCTTGGATAAATTGAATTTCATATGTTTTAAATTGATTTGATTCCATGGTGAAATTCAATCTCTTAAGTGTCAAGTTTTGTGCTAAAAATTTAATGGAATGCTAAAAGGGGGAGTTTTATTTTTCAATTTTTTTGTACTTAAACTTTTTTTTAACTTACTCTCCATTGTTATTATGTACTATAAAGATTTGAATTATTTTTTATATAACAAAAATGGGGAGAAGTAAGTGAAAAATTAAGGGGGAGCTTTTGTCAAAAACAATTTTTCAAAGAAGTTTTGTTATATCAAAAAGGGGGAGATTGTTGAGAAATATTTTGATATAACAATTATGTGAAAAATGTTTTGGACTTGTTTAAAGATTTCAAAAATAATTCAAAAGTCCTTAAAACTTGAAAAATATGTTTAAAATATTTTGACTTTGCACCTATATCGAATATACATTTTAAAGTTAAAAATTAGTCAAAATTAGGTTTTTAAGTGAAAGTTTCGAAACCTTTCTGGGCAGAATGCCACTGTTTTTGAAACCTTAGCAAAGGTTTCGAAACCTTGGCCTTGTAACGGCTAGTTTTTACAAAATCCTCCTTAAGGTTTCGAAACCTCTGGTAAAGGTTTCGAAACCTCTGTGCAGGTGAGAATTTAAAGCTCGACTTTATGACTTCCCAACGGCTCCAAAACATCTCCAACGGCCATAAACGGCTAGAATATCATTCCACACTATAAAAGCAACCTTGGGACACTTGAAGATGGTTAGAGACAATATCCAAGCTTCATGATCAAGAGAAATAGCATTTAAGTCTTTATTCTTCATTTCTCTTGTATATATTGTATAGAGAGTGTTTTTTTATTGTTTTATTCTTTACACTCTTGTGAGCTTAATTCTTGTAAACACTCATCTTGTGAGGTTTTCATTGTTTACACAAACTACCTTGTAAAAGGGAGAGGTTCTAGTTTAGCCTAAGAAAAAAACTAGAGTGGTTCTATCTTAGCCATTGAACAACGTAAGAGAGATGAGAGAGTATTAGCAGAGAGTAGGGGTGTGCAAAAAAATCCGATTCGATTGATCTAATCCGAAATTTCAGATATCCGATCCGTTTTTTATTTTTCGGATAATTCAAATCGAATACGGATAATTATTTCATATTCGGATCGGAGATCCGGTTATCTGATATTCGAAATTTCAAATTTTTATAGATATAAATCTTGTTATATTCGATATTTTTACTTGTTATATATGAAAAATTGAAATTTTCATGGATACAAATATTGTTTTATCCAATAATTTTTGATTGTTATATTCGAAAGCCTAAAATTTCATGGATAGGACCGCCAAATTAAAAAATAATTAAATCAAGTTATAAATTCGAATATGGATCGTGAAATTGCCTATCAAAAGATTTTGGATATTCAAAATTTCGGATTAGATCGAATCGAATATCCGAAATACACACCCCTAACAGAAAACTTTTAACCATCTGCTTTAAATAATGTTGACATATAACGCCCGTGTTTTGGGGTTAGGAGTTAGTGGGTTTACGGTTCGAGTCGGTAAAATAAAACTAAAATAAATTCAACCTTAAATTGGACCTAATTGAGCTTTGGTAAAAAGGGGAGGGACCTATGTTGCAATTTTACCCAAAAGAATTTTAAAGGAAGACAACTTTTAAAGAAAAGTTGTCTTCTCTTTCCCCTATCCCCCTTTCTAACGTCAAATACCCATTCCCCTCTTTCAAACTCTCCCAAAACACTAGTTACTATTCCATTGGATTACAACTTCATTTCAAGGTGTTTTTGAAAGGTAAAATCATATTCTCACTCTCCTCTTTATTCTCTATCTACCTATGGTTTTAGATTTCAAAGATATGAGCTTTTGAAAGTTAGGGTTTGGTTTAAAGTTTGGGTTTTTATGGTGATTTTTGTTTTGTTTTGAAACGATGAGTTGGGTTTTTGTTTATTCATGTTAAAATGTTCAACATATGTTAATTTGGTTGAGTTTTATTGAAAACCCGAAATGGGTTCTTGGAGCCATTTTTGGGATGTCAAAACTTGAGTTTTTGGTGGGTTTTAGAGTGTAATTGAAGGGCTGATGGTTTAGGTATGTTAGGAGGGTGATTTGGGGTCTTTTGAGTGTCATTTGGATGATTGAAAGTGGAGTTTTCAGCCAAGGTTTGAGGGAGTACGAATTTGTTACATTTGGGGATTTATTTGATTGGAAAATGTGGATGAAGTTGGTTTAAGCTCTAAGGTTGAGTGTTGATTGAATGTTAGCATTGATTTTGGTTGTTGGTTGTGTTTTTGGTTGGCTAGAAGCAAGAGGAGTCGTCGAAGGAGCATTGGGACCGAATCCGGATTCGTAGGAGAATTGTTTCGGTTGCTAAGGAAGGGCGGTGAGTGGTTTTAATCATTGTTTAAACTTTGGTTCGAGTGTGTGTAGAGTGTGTGTGGAATGTGCTTGGTAGGCCATTCCTTTATTTCAAGTTGTAAATTTTAGCCATTGATTTCATTAAATGTTGCTATGTTTGCCTATCCATGCTCTTGTGAAATGTGGTTAAATTGGTGCATGTATATCATGAAATGTATATATGTGATGAGCATGGGATGTGGTTGATGATATGTGATGTGGTTATGAAAATTGGCACTAAATAAATTACCGGTTGTAAATGATCGATCATTAGGATTAGTGTGCACACAAATTGAGTCAAAACGTACGTGGCCTTGATGGCGTTAAGTCATCAAGGAGGAGTACGGTGATGTAATATTCCACCGGAAGCTTTTATATATTTCTACGGGATGATGAGTGGAATCCCATCCGTAGGGCATGTGGCGATGAGTGGAATCCCGCACATGCAAGGTCCGGTGATGAGTGTAATCCCACCGAGGTAAAGTGTTGTTGAGGTTTAAATCCGCACACCCGGGTAATTGATAGTGGCCAATTAAACTTGTTCATATAATTGTGATATATGATGATGATGTATTATTGTTGATATTGATGCTTGATGCTTAGTATGATGTAAGATGCCATATTATGCCACTTGAAAGACTAGCTAGGTCTACTTGATTATATGCCATTGTAGGTTGTATGTGAGATTAGGATTTACATGCTTGAACCCTGCATTATTGATGTTTTTCGTTTTAGAGCACCCTCACTAAGCTTATAGCTTACGCTCTCAATCTTCAACAATGCAGATCATTAGCGTGGTGTTAGCTCGGAGCAAGGCAAGAAAGGCTTTCCAAGTTTGTGGCTCAAGTACGGTTATCAATTTTGTATTAGTTAGCAATGTGACAAGGGTTTTTGTATGAGCTATGTATGACTCATGTATGATGATGTTTGATTTGGCTTTGGTTTGTAAAGCACGTTAAGCTATGATGAATGTTTGGGTGTGGTGGCATGCCCTCTAGATGTTTAGGTTGTCTTGTGTGTGAGGGCAAACCTTCCTATATGTTGACTTGTGCCATTTTGGCCTTTTGAGCCTTTAGGTATGCCCTTAACTGCTTAAATTGCTCTTTTGTTGGAATGCCATGTATGTATGCCTTGTTTCATGTTTGAATGTTTCCTTTGGCTCAAGTATGATTGTTCAAATGTTTGTATGTGCTTAGGAGAGTTTAAAAATGCATTTAGAGTCGTGTTTGGGGTCGTTAAGTTGAAATTTGTGGCATTGCAGAGCAGGGCGTATCGGTACGCCTAAGGGCCGTATCGATACGGTCTTGCCTGTAGAGCTCAGTTTTGGCTGGGCGTATCGATACACGGGGGTGTATCGATACGGTTTTTGGTCACTGGAATTTTGAGAAATTGGGGAGTTTTTGGAGTATCGATACGGTGTTGGGGTGTATCGGTACGGATTTATCTCGTTGACCACGAGATGTTGACCGAAGAGGACGTATCGATACGCTCAAGGGCTGTATCGATACGGTCTCCTTCGAGTTGACTGTTTGGGTTGACCAAGTCAAGGCGTATCGATACCCTTGATCGGTGTATCGATACGGCCTGCCCTGTAAGCTTAAAATGGACTGTTTGTGCATGGCCGTGGTTCGATTGTGACTTCCTTTGATTGTTTTCCGCTGTCGTGATCACTTAGGACTTAACAATCCTCTAGACAAGATTAAAATGAAAGAAGAAAAAAAATAGGGTTGTTAACTGAGGGGGAACCTTAACGGGTTTCGCTTCGGTTTTCCCCGTGTGGCCCACTCAGATCGGTCATCCGGCCAGACCGGGACGAGGGGGTTACATGACAACTGATTAGTAGTGTTTTGTTCTTGTCTAATGTATGATTAATAGCAGTTAAATTTTTGTTTTAGTCTTTTTACTATGTTAAAATTAAAATTCAATCCATCTAGTTTAATTTGACATATTTGATTCACCTATTTTTATAATATCAGTAGTAGATCTAGATTGACAACATCACTTGTTATATAAAAAGTGGTAACATGGATTTTTTTACTGGTCACAAAATTATAACCACGTGAAAAATCTAATCAGACATTGTTCAAACAATAATAAATTTTAATGAAAATCGGATGCTTAAAATTAGTCAATTTAGATTACTAATAATATTATAAGGGTAAGGGTACTACAGCAAAATATGTTTTTAGCGGCGTTTTTCGAGTAAACGCTGCAATAGGATTTAAATGTTTATATCTCATATCAACTCCATTTATATCTTATTAAAATTAACTTTATAAAGAAGCAAAGCGCAAGTATAGATTGACGAGTTAAGTAATGAAATGAGGAATGCGGAAGATACATAGTTAATAGCGGTGTTTGGAGGAATAAATGCTACAATATAATTTGACTTTTTGCGGCATTTGATCTAGCGCACTTTTTGCTGCATAACTGCACATAGATTAAGAGATTAAATAATGAAAATTTCTACAACGGGCGACGAACATTGATGAACACCACTAACGATGAACACCGATAAACACCAATTAATTTTTTAAAAAAAAACTAAAAATTACATGGACTAAAATTGTAATTAAAATTTATTTTAAAAAATAAAAATTAGATTTAATAAAATAATTATATTTCTTTATTATATTAAAAATTGATAATTTTGAATCAAATACACCCAAATATCATAAAACCAATATCCCGACATTCATGAAATTGGAATCACCTGCATGGAGATTTGAGTATCTTTCATAAAATATCTCCAATAATTAATTTCAAGACATTAGATACGCAAATATAATATGAACACAATGAATTGTCGTAACTACACAAATTGGCGTGATTTGTAGATGATTAAACTCATTATTGCATTATTAGGATTAGGGTTTAAAAATTATATATGTACTAATCGAAATTGTCGGTTACAGGGATAGATTGAGAGGTGCGGGAGGGGACAATTGCACCCTTGAAAATTTCAAACTCTCATATAATTTATGTATTTTCTATCGATGATCTAAGTTCACACCCCTAAAATTTTATAACTTCGCACCCCTTGAATTCCTAATATAACTCTCTAACAGTTCGCACCCATTAACATAAAATCTTGTGTTCGTCCCCTAAAATTTTATAGGATAAATTAACAATGGATGATGGTGTGGCTTTAAATGGGCTATTTTTTTCCGAATGACCTTGCTCACACCGTCACGCAGTTCATTATTCGATTTTTATTAAATTAATTGATTGAAATCTAATTTGATTATGTCACTCAATTAATAATAAAAGAGATATTAATAGTTTTGAATATAAGTTAATTCAATTAACAAACTCAATTGATGTATCTAAATTGATCACTAGTTAGATCTAATCTTGATAATTTCTTCTTCTTCAATATTATTCTATAGCTATTAATATATTTACTGTGTTTTAATATTTGGATTTTGGTATTTTGTTTGATATATGAAAGGTGATTTTATAATGTTAAAAATGAAAATCAATCGAATTAATTAAAATTATTCTGAGTATGATAATTTATAAGAAGGGATATAGGTTGTACAATGGTCGGACTTATGACTAAGGTAACCGAAAACTTAAACATTAATCTTTTACCATTTTATCTATAATTCAACCAATTAATATTTTTTTAAAAATATGTCGGTTGAATATATTAAAAATAAAATAAAAAAAATATTCCAAATAAATGGAAATATAGAAGAAAAATAAGAAAACAAAACAAACTAAAAAAATTTAGAAAACGATACATCAGCTGCAACGACATGTATAAGATGAAACACTAAAGAAAGAAAGCAGGAAACAAAATTGATCGTCTTTATACAACTACATGCATAAGGATCGAAGTAGGAGTGGGTGAGCGAAACCAACATTCTTGCAAGCTTTTTCACAAAACAGATCTAGTTGCATCGGCAAACTAACCATAAAAGGGATCAAACTATTAAAAGACCACTGATAGCCTCAAATCAGAGCTGAGTGTCGTGAAAAAATCATCTACGAACACAAATCTACCACAAAGGTAGGCGAAAACGTGCCATAATATAGAAGCGTGCCACAAGGCAGAGAAAAACTAAAAGAAAATAAGAATTTTTTTTGAATGGTCTAAAGGTGATTACAAGGTAGGGATGAAAATTCTCTGCCCCTTTTCGGTGCCCTTACTTGTGCCCCACGCTCAAAATTAGGTTTTAGGTATAGGGTTTAAGGTTTTAAGTTAGGGTTTATGGTTAGGGTTTAGGGAATTTAGGGTAGGTGTGTATTTTTTAGGGTGTAGAGTGTAGGGCTTAGGATCTAGAATTTAGGGTTAGGGTTTGAAATTTAATTTTGTAGTGTTTTTTAGTGTTAAGGCATAAGTAGGGGTACCGAAAAGGGGCAAGGAATTTTTATCCATAAGGTAGTATATGTTTATACATATTTTTTATCCTTTGACAATGTGCATACACCTTGTAGACAAAGCGATTTAAACTTGTGTCTCCTAGGATGAACATCATCTGATTTTCTATTAAGACACTTGTTGGGTTAAAAAAAGAACTGAATATAAAAAATTAAGGTGGAAGAAATACTGTCGTTCGAAAACCAATAATAAAATTAGTGTCTCCGATTAGTCAAGAATGAAAAGAGAGAGATGAGAGGGAAAAAGAGAGAAAAAAAACCCTAATTTCCTATATCAATTATCTAAAGTTAACCTTTTCAATCAATCAAATATCCCTATGTTAAAACCCTAAAATCATGGTATATGTATTACTTATATAATTAAAGTTTAGTGTGTGAAGTTGATTTGAGTTTGGTCTTTTTTATCTAACAAGAGAGAAAATTAAATTATATATAATTAAGAAAGCTCTGTTAGAAGAAAACTTTTCTTTTTGAAAAGGATGGATTGATTAAGTAGATTTGAAGTCAATCATGTCAATTAGGACAGCATTGAAAGAATAAATAGACATGTTAGGCAGATTGTGTGTACTAAAGTATCTATCCATTTAAATAAATTGATACCTTAGACCTTATAATTAGTCAAGGAAAATGACCCCTCAGAGCTAAAAATTTCTAGGGAAAACAAAAATAATATACACTCATTATCTCTAAATTAAATCGGTCCATGAATTGAATTCGAGTATAATTTTAAATAATTTTTAATTCGAGCCTAATATTTCAATTCACAATTAATCCGAATTGAATTAGAGTAATGAAGAATATAAAATTTTATCGTATCTGGTTTAAATCGAATTAGATGAACTATTTGACCCGTGAACAAGTAACTATAACTTCATCATATATGCTTCAAGGGTTTCATCACCATGTGAAAAAAGTGATATATTTATGTATTGAATTACGAGTAAAGCCAAATGAAGTACCCAATTTTAATCTTTTTATTTTTGGATTAAGCTAAAAGCAAAGACATGTTTAGACTTATTGTTATCTATCCACATCATGTCTGGCTGCAAAATTGGTCGGAAATAAGATTTTGTTTTTTAATCAAGAAAATGAGTTGACTTAGCCACCACCACCATTATTAGGGTTAGGAATACCAACATTTCCTTGAGATTTCAACTAAGAAGGGAAAAAAAAGTTCATCTTAAATAGTCTCAATGAAAAAACGAATATTATCATAGCTAATAAATCAGAATTCGAATAATTTATCTATAAAATATGTGTATATTTTCAAATACTAAAAATAAAAAATATATACAGTCATATAATCACACCATAATATTAAAAAGAAAAGAAAACTTTATTCAAGGTTACATGCTTATTAACATAAACTTCATCTCTATATTTTAGTTTAATATGGAATCGTGGATGAACCGATTAAATTAAATGTCTGATCGATTAGACTTTTGATTTAAATTATTATAATATTTTTTATTGAATAAAAAATATTATATTCTAGAAATAATAATATTAATAAAATAGAAAGATTAACAACACAATTTTATAAAGTAAAAGAACAAAATTTGTAATTAAACTGAGATATTTATTCGTTGAAAGAATCCATTATTTGAATAATAAACACCTTGAAATTTGGCAGTTTCTTAGAAGGGAGATTCCGAAAACGACTCATGAAACAGAAATCGAAAAGATTAAATAATAGTGGACCGCCTGCAAAATTAATGAGATTTTTATAAAAATAAATGACTTTAAAAGAAGGTAAATTATTATATTTATTTATTTCACATTTAATTATCAAACTGTTTTATTCAAAGTAAACTATTACAGCAATATTCATTTGTCAGAAATTCCAGCAACATCCAATGAAGCTTTGTCCCCACATATTGGTTTTCGTTGTTTTCTTATCAAAAGGTGGGTGACATTAAAATAAAAAGGAAAAAAAAAACATGGTAAAATCGATCACATCATGTTTGTGTGGGAAACCAGAGGTTGATTAATTTAAGGTAAAGTTTTGTCCTAATCAACGACATAATTATGGGTAATAATCAGTTTTGATAAAGAAAATTATGTGAAAACAAGGACCACTAGGCACTAACTGGATTATTTAGTTGTTTTTTTTTTTTTGCAATAGAAGGAGATGAAGTAACTACGTTTATATGTACAAATACGTTGAGAGTGTAGTTGATTGAGTTTTAATTTGGTTTATTTTTGTGAAGATTTGAGTTCGAATAAGTTTAGATGTTATATAAAATTATGCTATGGCGGTATCGAATAAATTGGTGCAAGTCAACCAACAAAGGTTAAGTGTAATGGCAAGACACATTGCTCTCTAAAGGAGAGAATTCATGTTTAAATTTTGAAGATAACATTTTTAGCATGGGCGGACCAATAAATTTGAATTTGGTAGTTCACTGATTAACTTAACAATATATTAATAAAAGGTAATCATACAACCAACTGGGTTGGTCCAAGTGGTAAGTAGCTTGATATCGCTTAAGTAAGTCTCGAGTTCGAGGCGTTACGTATGCAGAAAATCTCTGTCGGGAGACTCACCCATCAAAGCCAGGTGTGCGACGCGGGTCGGTCCGAACAAGTTAGGGCGAAGCCCTGAAAACTAGAAGGGCAACCAAAAGAAATAATAGGTTGGTGATCAAAATAGGAAAAAACGTAATATTAGTGACCGAAATAAGAAAAAATGTAATTTTAATGAGGTTTTACAAAACAAATTAATAGTTCGGTGACTAAAACAAGAAAAGAGCAATAGGTTGATGACCATAAATGTAGTTTACCTCCAAAAATAATGGTAGGTCAAAAAAAATAACATTAGTGACCAAAATAAGAAAAAATGTAATTTTAATGGGTTGATGACCAAAAATGTACTTTATCCAAAAAATAATGGTAGGTCCGCCCCTGATTGTTGGGAGGAGAGCCACGAATACTAAACATGAACTATAAAAATATATATGCATTTTACCCAAAAAAAATAAATTGGTGTAAGTAACCAACAATCAATTAATTTAGTGGGATGAGACACGAGATCTCTTAATTAATATCAGAGGTTTGAATCCTAACGTTATAAACGAAACAAATTGGGCTAAGAGTATTACCCCATAATAAATTTTCATAATATCTGATTCAAAGTAATCCGTTAATAAACTAAATAACGATAGTTATAAAAATATAAACGGATGCAAGTCAAATATTCAAACTAATCAATTTGGACACAATAAAACATACACTTTTATTCATTAGCTTTTGCAATTATGTCAATAATCACACGAATCAACTAAACATATCCCAAAATTAAGGTTTTTGGAGGACCCATTTTATATCTGAAATTAAAAAGGCATAGGCACGGGCACTTTTATCAATGAATTTTTCCTATTTACTTTAGCCACCCACCTTTAAAGGCTCCCAACACACTTGTGCTGAAGGGATGATCTGTTTTCCTTTCATGTTTCAAAAATCACATTTCTTTACAAAATTAGAAGCTGAGAAGACCTAAAAAGAATAAGAAAATAGTAAAAAAAAAAAAAGCCCCAATATAATTCAAGCAAAAAGTAAACAATAAATATTTTCTCCTATACAGGAATGAGTCAGAATCAAACATCGAAAAGTACCAGATTATTGAACTTCAAAAAATACAATGATCTATTAAACGTTTAAACTTAAAATTTAGAACGAAAAAGCTTAACTTATCTAATATTTATAAGGACTTAAATCATATACAGGGGTGGACCGTAGCCAGGGCTTGTGGGTTCCCTCCCCCCAAATAAAAAAAAAAACTTAAAATTTAAGATTTAGCCTTTAATTTTTTTTTAAATTTTAATTTGGCCCCAACTTTTTTGGACAATTTTAAATTGAACCCTTCAAAAAATTTAAAAATTTTAATTTAGATCTTCAAAAATTTTAAAAAACCCCCTCAAACTTTGATGTCAAGATCCGCCCCTAATTATATATATGCCAACTGTTGGCACTTGGCATATAAAACCGACCTTTCAAAATATGTATACTATAATGTATGTATAATAGAAAAGAAAAGAAAGAGTGGCTGCCTAGATAGCTATTGTGGCTTTTGTTTCTATAAACCCCACAAGCGTTTACTTTTAAAAGCTCAAAGTGTTGTGTTTTCTAGGAATCCTACATGAAATTTTTGGTGTAATTCACAATAGGTTAGTATAGTATATAGTAGCCTATATTTTAATATTATAGAGTTATGAATAGTTTAAGCATTATATATACTAATTTAATATCAGAGAGTTGTTGTTTAAGCATCGAATGTATGTGTGTATATATAGGGTTTGTGGTCAAGGTGTAACTGCTTTACCATATGGTGGTGGTGGTATGACCACAAAACCTTATATCAGTGGCGAAGCCACATGGCTCACAAGGAGAGCATTTTGTCACGTCTGAGAAAAGACGAGGTCATTAATCACACATTAGAAAGGAAAATGGAGGTCTTGAGATCAGACATATCTTTTAAGAAGAGGGTAATAGTCCCGTGACAAATTATATCAGAGTAATCCTTTGACTGCCTAATTTCACCACGTGATAATTTGCACCCCCATTATTTAGGGGGAGGAATTTTAGTGTTAAGTTTGTTCTAATTTTTTAATTTAGAGTAGAGAGGGGGAAATGAAAATTTGCATCCCATTTAAAAAATATATATTATTTTGAACTCTCATTCTTAAATTTTTGGATCCACCACTGCCTTATATATGCATACATGATGGGACCAATCATGAACTTAGCTGATCATCTCATCTCTCCTCATCTACATTTGTGCTATACTTTATGTATTTTGATGAATATTATTCCATCATTTCATTTTTTGGTGTTTGGAGTTACCTTTTTTAGCCACATTTCAAAGGTGGTTAAAGTGAAAACCCCTAGTGGGATATGGTGGAAGCATAGGCATTAATAGATTAGATGAGCACAAAGAAAAATAAGAGAGAAATAGTGAAAGATGAAGAATATGGGGTGGTGGTGGGGTGTGGGAACCCCCATCAATTTACATGTATTACAAGTATCTATCTATCTTTGGTGGTGGTGGGTTGGAAGCAATTAACTCTAATATTTCTTTTTTCTTCTTCTTCTTTAATTTGATGTATCCATTATTTTTCTCCTTTATAAAAGTATATGATGAGGTGTTATTGTGCTGACTAGTTCGGACTGATCTGTATTTCACATCTTGTTTTGATAAGTGAGTCTCTTAACGAGAATTACCTGTATACATAAGATTTTAAACTTAAAATTTATATAAACAATATCAAACTGCTTACTATATATTGAATATACAGGCCATTCAATATCATAAATATGGTCAAAAGCCTCTCATGGTGATTGTGGCATGCAACATTTTTGCCATCATTTCGGATTTATGAAGGATCGTGACTTGTCCCTCAGCTAATTAATCAAACTATCATTATTTTTTTGGCATCAATCCCAATACAATGCAATGCATGTGGTTGACCTTCAATAATGGATATACTTTGCTTAATTTGCAATGTATTTATGACATTGTAATTTTGATTTTATTGGGTTTTAACCCCCTTTTTTTTCCCTTACCCCATTTCTTTTTTTTCTTTTCTCTTCTACCTTGGTGGAAAATTATGCCCTAGTAACTAGTAAGCCACCGACAGAACTGGGGACTGTTTGGAAAGCAAGAAAATCCATCATCCACGTGTTTCCTACGTGATATCATATAGTGATTGTAAATTATGATTTTTTTTAATGTTATCGACATTGGACCGTCGATTCCTTGAGTAAAAAATCTAAACATTTTACCAATAATTCATATGGCTGTTGATATTTTTTTTTTGAGTTAATAACTTTTCACAGCATCACCCTTGATGGGTTAATGATTATCAATTCTTACTTTGAAAATATATGTTTTGAGTTTTAAGCAAAAGAAAGAATATGATAGGACATCAAAAGCAATATAGATATATAGAGAGTGAGAATTTTACTAGCAATTATATGAATTAAATGTATATTTTGTATTAATTATAGGGTAAACTACATAGATAATCACTTAATTATGAGGTTGGTGTCAATTTGACCACTATACATTCAATTTTGACAATTTTACCGCACAACTATTTAATAGGTTCTAATCAAGCCACTAACCGTTAAAAACGAAAAAGTTAACATGATTGTTAAATAAAATTGCTATAATCACACATTTGGTCTCCGTTATTTACATAATCTATTAATTTAGTTTTAGTTTTAATTTATATTAATCAATTAAGTGGTGACACGTGTCAACACCTTATTAGAGGACTTTATCTATTTTTATTTTATTTAATTAATTTATTTTTCTCCTCTAATCAAGTGATGACATGTGTCACCTTATTGGAGGAAGAAAATTTTAAAGCAAAGAATCTGGGCGCTAGGGGAATGAAACCCGCACACCCCTGATTCAAATCGGCAAGAGCTTGCCACTAAACCAAGAGCAGTTTAATGATATGGTATTCTAAATTTTATATATGTGTTAGATAGTTGTTAATGTCAGGAAAAAGAAAGTGAATGTGGTTTTAGGAGACTTGAACATGACACACTTATAATGCATAAAAACATCTAACCCAATTAGATAAATCTAATAATTAAATTAAAGTTAACAATATTTTGTATATATTTTAAATTATAGTTAGTGCACGATTTAAAATTAAAAATTAAAAATTATAATAAATTCATTTAACGAACATAATTCAAAATTATATTTTGTTTGTGAGTTTGGATTCACTAAATGAATTTAATATAATTTTTTTAATATAACCATATATATAATAATTTAATTAATTTTTTAATAAATATTGAAACGAACATAATTCAAAATTATATTTTGTTCGTGAGTTTGGATTCATTAAATGAATTTATTATAATTTTAAATTTTTGATTTTAAATCGTGCACTAGCTATAATTTAAAATATACACAAAATATTGTTAACTTTAATTTAATTATTAGATTTATTTAATTGGGTTAGATGTTTTTATGTATTATAAGTGTGTCATGTTCGAGTCCCCTAAAACCACATTCAATTCTTTTTTCCCGGCATTAACAACTATCTAACACATATATTAAATTTAGAATATCATATCATTAAACTGCTCTTGGCCGGGTGTGCAGGTTTGATTCCCCCCAGCGCCTAGATTCATTGCTTTAGATTTTTCTTCCTCCAATAAAGTGACACGTGGCATCACCTGATTGGAGGAGGAAAATAAATTAATTAAATTAAATAAAAATAGACAAAGTCCTCTAATAAGGTTGTGACACGTGTCAGCACTTAATTGATAAATATAAATTAAAATTAGGACCAAATTAATAGATTATGTAAATAACGGGGGACCAAATGTGTGATTATACCAATTTTATTTAACAACCATGTTAACTTTTCCGTTTTTTCTAACGGTTAGCGGCTTGATTGGAACCAATTTTATTTAACGGGGACTAATTAAGTGCATAAAAACTAGGTATATATCGTCACCAACCAGTTGATCTAGCAGGATGAAGCGTTAAGTTCCTTAAGTAAGGCAAAAACAATGGCGAGAGGAGAGCACCAGAGGTTTCGACGTCAGAGAAGCAGTGGAGAGCTAGGGTTCCGGCGTCAGTCCAGACAAGCGAAACCGAAGGAGAGAAGCAATGGCAGGGAGCACCGTAGTGGAGTTTCAGTGTTCGTCAACTACGTGAGCAAGAGGATACATCCGAAAACTCTAAGAGAAGCCTTCGAGTGTTATGGGAAGGTAATTGACACTTACATCGCCTACGATAATTTGAAGAGGAAGGGGTTCAGAAGCACCTTTGCTTTCATCCGGTTTGAGACTCTTTGGGAAGCTTTAACGGCGGTAGACCTAGCCAACAACAGAAAGATGGACAGATTCACATTAAAAGTGTTTTTGGATCGGAGAAATCCACAGAAACGCAAGGGCAGCGATGAAGGAGATAAAATAAAGATGCAAGCTGAAAAAATGAGAATGAAAGCAAACAAACTGGCTGATAGAAGGTCATATAAAGAGGTTTTATTGAATGAAGTGGATAATAAATCAGGAAATCTGAAGGACAACAATCACAGTAAACCTACAGTTACGATCGACACAACAGAAAAAGTACAAGAAAAGGTACAAGAAAAGGCGGATTGGTCGAAGCCGGTTAAGACCACTACTAACGGAGAAGGCTGGTTAAAGGACTGCTTAGTGGGTCAAATTTCGGCCATGTTTGATGGGGAGTTTGTCCAGCAAGTCCTGCAATCTGAAGGTTTTAAAGTCCAAGTGCGCTGCTGGTACGGTTATTATGTTTTAATAAGATTTGAGGAGGAAGAACAGCTCGAGATCTTCTGGGAACTGAAAGATGCTTCACTGAAACAATGGCTTTGCGATGTGGATTCAGTCGAAAACTTTACGCGGGAGAAAAAATTACGCGCCTGGGCTTGCATTGAGGGACTGCTGTTAGAAGCTTGGGACGAAGCAATATTGGTAGATATAGGGAGGAGATGGGGAAAAGTTTTAAGCTTAGACAACGATATAAGGGAGAGAAATCATTTGGATGTTGCTCGAATTCTCATGGGGGTCTCTGGCTTATCTGACATCCCGCCATACTTACAGATTGAATGGAAGGGAGTTTTACACAATCTGAAAGTTTTTACTGCTGAATACGATGATGAAAGGTACTGAATGGACTCTGACCGGCAAAGTAACGCTTCTGGTGAACCTTGTGTAAAGCTGCAGAACAACCCAGGTAAAGAAGGCGAAAGGGGAAAATATCGGGGTAGTTCCCCAAATCTTGGATAACGCTGAAAATGTAATGTTTCCTGCTACCATGTTTGATAATCTCAATGATGATGTCTCACGTGCTGTCTATCGCAGCCCAGCAATTAAAAAGAAGGGCGGCTTCGAGTGCGACCAAGTCTCGGTAACCAAAAGTTCAGCTGGGTCCCTTGAGACCTCTCCCGCACGTGCCAATAAAACTGCCAGTCTAGTTGGGCCAGGCGTGGAAAAAAGGGATGTTGGGCTTCATGAAGTGCCCATCAGAAGGGATTCTAATTCTCTTTGCTCCTCGGGCCAAAGCGTCTCCTCAGAACCAGTCTACGATGAAGCTACTGGACTCTACTCAGTCAAAACAAAATACTCGAAAACTCCTCAAAAGTTAAGCTCTGGAACATTCAGATCAAAATTAGGAAAATTACAAAGTTGGGTGTCTCTAAGTGGTGCCAAACCGAAAAGGCCTATGGTGTTGGGGAAAATAAAGCAAGCTACAGAAACTGTTGCGATGGACAAGCACACTGATCGGAAAGCCTCAACCACTGCTATGAAGCAATCGAAAGCGGGTGTTTCGTCGGTAAAGAATCAAGCAGCGGCAGTAATTGAAGAAGCTACAACTACAATTGAGGTATGTGAAAATTTGGGGATTTCCTTCGATGCAGAAAAGGAGGTAATTCTCAATAAATTTGTAACCCCCTTATCCTGATCCGGACGCTTAACCGATCCGAGTGGGCTACACGGGGATAACCGAGATAAAACCCGTTAAGGCTCCACTTCGGTTACCGACCCTAGGAAAAACTTTTTCATTTAATATCTTATCTAGATGCATTAATTTACCCTATGTGTGAAACGGCAGTGGAAACAAAGCTCACGAGAAGGCTAACAGCAAACAGGGTCTAAGCCCAAACCCTGAGACCCTTTAGAGATGTCAAAAAGCCCATTTACAGGCATGTGTTTCAAAACAGTCAAAGCCCGTTTTGAAACACGGGCTCCAGTTTTAAAAGCCAGACACCCGTTTCGAAACGCAACCACCCCGTTTCGGAACAGGGTCTCATTTTGCCTTGCCGTTTCGATACCCGTTTCGAAACAAGCAATTCCAGTAGCCAAAGTGTTTCGAAACTGGTTTCGAAACAGGGGCTCACAGGAGCCAAAACGTATCAATACATGTTTCGATACGGGGCCCTGGAACCACACCCATTTCGAAACAGGACACCCCGTTTCGAAACACCTGTTGTCTGCAAATTCCCAAAATCAGTTTTAGACATCTCTAAATGATCCCAAACGTCCGTAACGACTCCAAGAAGCATACATATCATACAAATACATTCTAGAGGCATGCACCCTATAGCAACATACTCAGAATACACAAGGATACATGGTAGAACATCCATTCAAAGATCATACATAGCATTCAAGGTTCATGTTTCAAAAGGACATACACTTAGACAATTTAAGGTGGCATAATAGGCATGGTTTACAAGCAACATGGCATCCAAAGCCAAACCAACAAAGCATATAAAAGGAGTCTAAACATGCTCCTAAACAAACCAATTTCAACATACTTCCAAAACATCACACCACAATTACATGTCCCATTGCTTGACCATTACATCATAACTAAAATACTCATACTTGTTAGCTAAGCTAGCACCACAAAGCACACACTTGGAGGCCCCTTCTTGCACTAGCAACCCACGAACTACGGATTTGCATTGTCGAACAAAAGAGAGCGTAAGCATAAAGCTTAGTGAGGGTAAGCTCGTTAAAAACAAACCTCGACAATGCAGGGTCCAAGCACGAGCACAACCAAGGTAGAAATGTATGATTTACCTTCGATCCTCATGAGCCAAAAGTATAAATGATGCATGAACATATATTCAATATTATGTCATGCTCAACAAGCTCAATTCCACATCATATGTAACACATATAAAAATCCATATAAGAATCACATTCCACAACACATTGATACACATATCAATTCATATTGGCACCTAGCTATGACTCGAATACACGGATAACACGTTGGAACTCACATCCAACAACAACTTTACCTCACGGTGGGATTACACTCATAACCGTTCACGCGGAGGGGATTCCACTCATCCTCACGCGCCCTGTCGATGGGATTACACTCATCACCGATTATCATAAAACAAGAAGAATTTCCGGGCGAACCCGTACCCCATCTTGATGACTACCATCATCAAGACCACGCGCGCATTTGACTCACGTGTGCACACTAACATCCTAATGATCGATCATTTGTACCCAAGCATACTAGTGCCAATATCAACCACAATCCACAACATATTTCATATCCAATTCCGTGCTTAGCACGTACTCACCATAATTAACATCATGCACATTCCACATGCATATAACAATGCATCAATCCATGCCTCACATACATGTATAAAACATTTATACATAACCATCACAAACACAAATTATCATGAGGCATAAACAACAATTAGAGTTCAACCAATGTCTCTAACTAAAGTTTGGGATTAGGCTACCACTCTAATCCCAACTCTAGGTGGGTCTACCAAGCCCAACCTAGTCCACGTGCTTGAACCAAAATATTCAAAGACCGTTTAAAACATTTTAACCACTCACCTTCACTTCCAAGCTCAACTACCAAGCAACCAACACCTTCAAACTTCCGGATTCACGCCCGATGCTTCTCTAACACAAACTCCTGCCTCTAATCATCCCAACACAAACAAAATAATCTCAAATCAGTCCATACATCAATGTAGCAAACCCGGAACACAAATCAAGCATCAAACACATGATTACAAGCCAAGAACAACCCCCAAAATCATCAAACCCGAGCAGCCCTATAGCACAGTCCAAAACCTTTGATTTCAACACTTTTAACACTCTCAAATGATTCCAAAACAACCCTTAACTAACATACTAACATTAGCCTTCCATTTCCAGCATAAAACAACCCCAAAATCCATTTCAAAACCCTTCAAAAACCCCATGGAAACCCAAATCCGGGAATGTTTATAAAACCAAGTAAAAATCACATATGTTGGCCCCTTTGGTTCATAAACATCATATCTAACATTATTAAATCAAAATCTTTAGTAAAAAACAATAAAGGTAGCATTTTGTTCAAATTTTCCAAAAACTCAAATGCCTAAAACATGGATGAAAATAAAAACTATTTGTACTTTCAAAGAGAGAAAGGTGAGAGCAAGATGGAAATGTAGTTACCTTTCAAAACCGAGCCAAAATGAAGGAGCAATGAAATGGAATAGTGAAATGAGAAAAGCTCTCCCCCTTGTCGTGAGAAATGAAGAAATGTAGATGGAAGAAGATGACAAATTGTGTTTTAAACAAAAAGGGGTTTTTAATTTGGAAGACCATTTTATTACAAAAATGCCATTAATGAGATGGAATTCTCATTTACTTTAAGATTCGTGAAATTTGAGTTTCAATTCAATTTGGTCCAACATAAATTGTTTGCTTTGAAATTTTGAAGACCAAAAATATTTCTTTATTATTTTAATTATAAAACCGAACATAAAATATTATTTTATTATTATTTTCACCCGACCCCTAAACCCAGGTGTTACAAAATTTATTGAGCTGGAAAGTAATTAGTAGGTTTCGTTACATTTGTGTGGGTGATTAGTGAATCAGTAGCATGAAGAAATCCTTAGTTGTTTCTTGGAATGTTAGAGGTTTGGGTAGATTGGAAAAGAGAGCTGCAGTTAGGCGAATGTTGTGGAAAACTAAGACATACATTTGTTTCATCCAAGAGTTTAAATTGCAGAAGGTAGATAGTAAAACAATGAGACAGATTTGTGGCAACAGGAACAAATTCAAGTTGGTTTTCTCCCCTTCTCTCGGAGCTGCGGGAGGCCTCATTACAATTTGGGATGAGGATTTCTTTGATAGTGATTCTTGCACAACTGGCCGTAACTATATTTTGTTGTTGGGTAAATTTGTGAAGAATGGTTTCCGGTGTGCTCTGTTGAATGTGTGTGACCCTTATGAAGCTAGCGACAGAATGAATTTCTTGGAAAATTTGAGAAGCCTAATCAATGGACTGAATGTGCCGGTAATAGTGGGTGGGGATTTCAACATGATCAGAACAAGTGAAGAAAAAATTGGTGTGATTGTAATCAAGGCTGCAATGAGAGAATTCTCTGATTTCATAGATGGTGAGCTACTTATTGATCTCCCCCTAATTGGAGGTCGTTTTACTTGGTCCAACTTCAGGGAAAGCCCAACGTTCTGTAGGCTTGATAGGTTCCTTGTTTCGCAAGATGTTTTGAGTTCTTGGCCTGATCTAATACAAAATCTACAACCAAAGAACATCTCGGACCATAACCCAATTAGCTTATCCTTCATGGAATCAGCGTGTGGTCCGATTACTTAGCAGAGGATAGTGCTTGCATTGATAAAGTGAATGAAGAGTGTAGGAATACTAAAGGGGAAGGAATCTGCGTGCTTCTTCGAGTATGCAAGAAGGTTTCGAAAGATTGGGTTACAAGGAAAGGTGTTAATACTGAGGATGAGATTAGAGAATTGGAATCTATATGTGCAAAGTTTGAAAGGAAACTTGCAAATGGCTGCCAGGATAATGGCATTCTAGAGGAGCTCAAAGTTGCAAGAAAAAGGTTGTGGAACTGGGTATGAAGAGCTGAGCAAGATTGGCTTCAAAAGTCTCGACTAAAATGGGTTACGGATGGCGACAGAAATACTAAGTTTTTCCACTCAGTGACGTCTGCAAGAAGAAGAAAAAACTATATTGGGGTAATTAAAGTTGGTGATAAAACTTTTGATAACCAGACTTCAGTCAAGAAAGCGATAGAGTTGCACTTTAAAAAAAATCTACAACTCGTCAAATACTTTACCAGTCAAAGAGTTTAACTGTGAATTGAGAAAAATCAGTGTGAAGGATGCAGCGGGTTTGGAAGCTCAGTTCTAGGAGAAAGAAATTTTTGCTGCACTTAGTGCAATGGAGTCTTCAAAAGCACCGGGCCCTGAAGGATTTAACATGGGATTCTTGAAAAAGTTTTGGCCTTCACTGAAAGATGAGATTTTGACTTTCTTCCAGAAATTCTACCTAGGGGAGCTGAAGGAGTTCTCATTCAATCACTCCTTCATTGTGCTGGTCCCGAAGGTTCAAAACCCATGCTCGATAGAGTTGTACAGGCCCATAAGTCTAGTGGGATGTGTCTACAAACTACTTGTGAAAGTACTCGCGTCTAGGCTTGGATTGGTGATTGATAAGTTAATTGAGGAACAACAATTTGCATTCTGTCCTGGTAGGAAAATTCTAGACTGCTCCTTGATTGCCAATGAAGCTATCGATCATCATAAGAGAAAAGGGTTAGAAGGTATTGTCTTCAAAGTGGATTTCTATAAAGCTTATGACACGGTCGATTGGGGATTCTTGTTTACAGTTCTGAGAAAGATGGGATTTGGATCAACTTGGTGCCGGTGGATTTATATGTGTGTCTCCATTGCCTACATCTCGGTCTTAGTTAATGGATCTCCCACCTCTTCTTTTGCCATTTCACGTGGTCTTAGACAAGGTTTTCCTTTATCTCCGTTGTTGTTCAATTTAGTAGCGGAAACACTCAGTGTGGTTCTTAATAAAGCCACTGCTCGAGGATTGTTTAGTGGATTCAAAATTGGGCAAGTTGGTATGGAAATTTCTCATATCCAATTTGCCTATGATCTTATAGTATTTTGTGGAGCAGGAGAAACTCAATTTAGAAATGTTGTGAGAATCTTAAAGGGCTTTGAAGTAGCGGCAGATTTGAAGCTGAACTTGAAAAAGTCAAAACTGATGGGAATAAATGTGGACGATCAAAGGATAGACTATTGGGCATCCCTAGTTCATTGCCACCCTAAAATTTTCCAGCTATCTATGTGGGTCTCCCTCTCGGAGCGACTAAAAACTCAAGTCATCTATGGTCGCCTATAGTAGACAAATTCAAAAAAAAAGTTGACACCATGGAAATCGAAACTGCTATCTGTTGGAGGCCGAGTAACACTGATTAAGTCCGTTCTGAATAGTCTCCCCATATATTTCATGTCACTCTTCCCACTTCCACCATGTATTAACTCTGTAATATCTAAACTAGTGGCAAAATTTCTTTGGGGAACTTTGGAGAAAAGAGCAATACATTGGGTTAGCTGGGAAAGGCTAGTACTCCCAAAGTCCTGTGGTGGCCTTGGTTTGGTTGATTTCAAAATTAAAAATAGAGCTCTTCTAAATAAGTGGCTGTGGAGATTCGGGTGCGAAGCGGATAGCCTTTGGCGAAAAGTCATAATGGCAAAATACAACGGAAATGACGGGACCTTGTTGCCTTCGTTTGACAAGCAGCAGAGCAAGTCCTGGATTTGGCGCAATATTATTGCTCAAACAAATGACTCTACTTTTGCATTCAAACAGAATCTGTATGGTTGTTGGAAATGGTGAAAAGATTCAGTTTTGGACAGATTTGTAGGCAGGGACAGTCCCTTTAAAGGAAATGTTTCCAAGAATATTTGCACTTGCTGTTAAAAAAGAAGGAACTATATCAGAATTTGAAGGATTTGAAAATGAACTTTGGGAGTGGCGTATTCAGCTTCGTAGATTGCTGTTTGAATGGGAGAAAGAATTGTGGGAACATTTTTTAGAGGTTATTAGCAGGGTACTACCGGGATGAATAAAAAACGACTGCATCTGTTGGTCAGGTAACTCGAACTCCATTTATACTGCTAATTCCTTTTATAATAATTGTTTGGATGGTCTTGGATGTAAGGATGAGGTGTGGAAGCTAGTCTGGCCGAATATCGCACCACCAAAAGTGGAAGCATTTGTGTGGAGACTAGTACTGGGCAAAGTTCCAACAAAGCTCGAGATCTCAAAATGGTGTTAGTCCAGGCAGATATCCACAAGTTGCCCCCTGTGCGAAGAGCATTGTGAGTCTGTAAGTCATCTTTTCCTGCATTGTAATGTCAGCTGGAATTTATGAAGTAAATGGTTTAAATTGTGGGACTTAAACTATGTTATTCCAGGAGATATTAAATCTTTCTTATTGTTTTGGGCTGTTGATTTATGTCCTTTCAAGTCAAAATTAGTTTGGCAGATTTGTTTCTTTTATTGTGTGTGGTCGTTGTGGTTATACAGGAATGAAGTGGTCTTCAAAGGGAATCGTGTGGATGTGAATGAATTCTTCCTTATCTGTCTAACAAGAATTGGATGGTGGTGTAATGCAATATGGCCCTTAAAGGTAACCTTTATAGATGATATTGTTCGCTGCCCACAAAAATTAAAACTGCTCACTACAGATCAAGGTGAAAGAATCAACAGCTTGTGGTCTAAACTTCCTCCGAAGTCTCTCAAATTCAATGTTGACGGAGCTGTCGAGGGGGGGTTCGGAAGAGCTGGGATCGGAGGCATTCTAAGAGATTCCAACAATCATTCTCTGATCATGTTTTCAAAATCGGTTGGTGTTTTGGACGTTTCAACGACAGAGTTGCTTGCAATAAAAGAAGCCTTATTGTTGTTCAAGGAATCGATTTGGGCAGGTTCGTACAAATTAATAGTGGAGACAGATAGTTTATTGTGTTTTGAATGGTTAAATAAGCATGTTGCTGCACCTGCTGTCTTTAAGGATTTAATCATGGAATACTTAAGATTATGTTCTGAATTGTCCTGGTCAATATGTAGTTTATCGAGAGGGTCTAATAGCACTGCAGATAAACTGGCAAAAAGAGGAATTACATGTGTTGCAGCACTATTTTGGAAAGCTTGTGGATAATGGTTAAAGGCTAAAAGCAGGGGTTGTTGAAGTGCTCAACGCTACACTGGGCATCACTCTTTCGTTGCCCCCAGGCTTACGTTGACTACATTGAAATATCTTTTGCAAGCCAAACTTTGGCTGCCTTGTTTCGGTTCATTATTTATGTAGGGTGCAGAATTGTGTGCTTCATTTGAGTGTATTACCGTCAGCTAGATGCACTCTTTTTCCTCCACCTAGATTTAGGGAGGTTTTTTAACGAGGCTCTTGCAATGGTTTATTATTATGAATAAAATTATAACTTTCAAAAAAAATTTCCTTAAGTAAGGTAAGAGATTCGAATTCTGACATTGTAAATTTAGAAGAAAAAAAATTAATTAGGATGGTCGTCCCATAACTTATTATGTAAAATTTAATCTAAATTAATCAGTCAATAAATTAGATATTGATGATTATAAAAAAAAAGCCTAGTATCAATCAATTTATCATTATTTATTGACCTTATTTTTTAAAATTATGATCACAATTGATACGCGTTACAGCTACAATCAGTATTATTGTATAACTATAATTAAAGCTAATCACTACAATGCACACACGACTTATAAGTTATAAACGCAGCAAAGTTTTTTTTTTAATTTTTATGTGATCGGCCGCGACACCAGCTTTGGTGCTAGTTGTAGACCGTCATTAATTTTTTCCTTATTTCCTTATTTTATTTTTTATTTTTTAGTTGTTAGATTCAACAATTCTGTCATTGTGCACACTTTTTTCTTAATCAGTCGCTTGACTACTTTATTTTTTTTATTTTTTCTATTAGGGTTGGATTTAACGTCGCTACGACTGATCAAGATAGCGCTCTTTTAATTATCCTGATGATCTCCCTGTTTTGGGCCCTTGAAGTATATTTGGATACGAGCTCACAATCATCGTTCTTGTTCGCGATTGAGTTATGGTCATTTTTTAATGTTGTCAACAGTCTTTGAGTTAGTGTTTTTACCTTTTCTTTGTATGGTCATGTCTATGATCTAAAGACATTGGTTTTTTTTAAGAATATGTCCAGATCAAATTTATTTACCTGAGTTAAAAATTCATTATACTTTAAATTTTTCATCATTTAATAAAACCGACGAACTCATATTAAAAAATATGAAGATTTATGTTGACAACGTTTGTCAACATCGTCAAGAACTAATTAGAAAATTGTATTATCATTTTATTTTTAGATGGGAGCTTTTTTAAATTTCATAAAACCCTTTTGAGACAACTTAATTCTGTTGTAATAAAGACGCCAATACTTTATTATCGTCGTCATAACATTTATTTATTTTAAAATATCATGCGTTTGAAACTGAAATTAAACTAAAAAAACCCAAATGTTTGAGTACTTAAAATGTCACATTAATTCTCTTATCTTTCTAAGTATTATCATGTCAAACCAATTGAACATCTAACCTGTCACACAAATCTGTCTACTTTATTCATGTAAACTCTAATATATATATATATATATAATATTTAAAACCATTTTTAATAATGATGAGAAAAAAAAGGAAATTCGTGTAAAGAACATTGCACAAACTTGGTTTTTTAGGGAAATAATGTCCCTAAATTAAAAAATTAGGAAAATAGAATGAGTCCAATATTATTTAGGGAAATCAGGTCTTTTCCATGGTAACCATGGGTGTTGCCGTATGCAAGTAGCGACACTCATTTCCTTTAATTATACCAGTCTTCAGCTGATGCATGTAATCGTTGGAACAAATTATTTTTATGGCGCGACGCCACCTGCAAATGATGACATCATATAAAATTTATATTAGAATAAGCAGACCACCACCTGCACATGACGACCTGCAAATAAAATTTTTTAAAAAAATAAAACCGCCAGTCGCCACCTGCATACGGCACACCCATAATTACCGTAAAAAAATACCTCATTTCCTTAACTAATATTGAACATAACCATTTCTTTAAATGTTTATTTTATTTACATTATTTTCCTCAAAAGAGCCCACAAACATAAAAGGTAAACTTTATTTTAAATGGAAAAATTGAAGAAAAAAACATATAACATATGTCTTACCCTAGCGCTATTGGAACTTCAACGGGAGAAGTGACGGCTGAAATCGGTGAACTGCTGTCGTCGGCTACGGTCAACGGACGACCGCCTGATGCGATTCAGCATGTACAATCAGGTCCAAACTTGGAAAGGGCGGGCTCGCCGATTGCTATTGAGTTACAAAATGCATCAAAACGACTTTGTAACCAACCACGTGAAAACCCTAGTGTTTTGGTTGAGTCTAGAGACTTGAGAGACGGTAAGGATGGTGGAGTGTCTCAGATGGATGTGGTTGACCTATCTCTTAATAAGCAGCAGGATCCGATTTCCGCTTTCGCAGGTGCTAAAACATCTTATGTTGCCATGGTTACTAAGTCTGCAGGTCAGGGAGCATCGAAGCAAGGTTTTGATGAGCTGGACCCGAACAGGGTTGTGGTTTTGGATGAGGATTGTGTTATAAATCGGAATGGTACCTTTCCAACCATCACTTTTTCGAATCGAGTACATGAACATATTGACTCGAATATGAGGAACGTTGTCATTATTCGCCTTTTAGGGAGAAATATTGGGTATCAAACTCTCCTTAATAGGATTCATGCCTTATGGAAACCGCATGGTGAACTTCAGTTGGTGGATCTCGATAATAATTATTTTTTGGTTCGCATTGAGGATCTTAGGGATTATGAGAAAATTTTGACAGAGGGGCCATGGACAATTTATGGAAGTTATTTAATTGTACAACCCTGGAGTCATTCGTTTTCTACTTCGGAGAAGCACCAGTCTCATGTTGTCGTGTGGGTTCGCCTCCCAGGCCTTCCGTATCACTATTATTCCAAGGCATTGGCGAATTGCTGCAGTCGTGGGTGAAGTTGTTAGAGTAGATTATAATACCCAAGCTGGGAAGAGTGAGAAGTTTGCACGTCTAGCGGTCATGGTGGACCTGAATAAACCCTTGCTTTCGTGCATCGGGATAGATGATTTTGTTCAAAAACTAGAATATGAAGGCTTACACAATATTTGTTATAAATGTGGTATTTATTGTCATTCACATGAGTCTTGTATTAGTATCATGGAGAAAGGGATTGCCACTGAAGGTAATGCATCTTCTTCGATCCCTACGGAGGTGACTGTGAACGATACTTCAAGCTAGGATGGGATCTATAGACCATGGATGGTGGTCTATATGCGTCACCGGCGTCCAAAAAATTCCACAGCTGAACCAAGGAGTCGTGGCAAGCAGGTGATGGACTATGTTGGATCCCACTTTGCGGTCTTGGATAAGGAACATAAGGATTCAGATGTTGTGAAACAACATGAGGAGGTACCACTAGCGGTATCGGATATTCAACATAATAGGAGTGGCGAGTCTGAAGCTCCAAAGGCCCCGGTAAACACGGTTGTTGTTGCCAAGAAGAACGCTACCTACCTCGCCTCTAACCCTAAAAAGAAATCAAAGTCGACTCAAAATGTAGCAGAAAAGGCTGTTGCTTTATCAATGGTTGAAGGGCAACAAGTGACAATTGTTGTAACACCCGTGTTTTGGGGTTAGGAGTTAGCTGGGTTTATAGTCTGAGTCAATAAAATTAAATTAAATCAATTCAACTTAAATTAAGACCTAATTGAACTATAATAAAAAGGGGAGGGACTAGTGTTGTAATTTTACCCAAAAGTTTTTAAAAGCAAGACAACTTTAAAATTAAAGTTTTCATCTTCTCCCCCAAACCCTTTCTAACGTTAGAACACCCCAAACCCTTTTCAAAACACTCCCAAACCTAAAACACTATTCCATTGGCTTTCAACTTCGTTTCAAGGTGTTTTTGAAAGGTAAAATCATTTCCTTACTCTCCTCTTCATCCTTTAACTACCCATGGTTTTAGATTTAAAAACTATGAACTTTGGAAAATTTGAGTTTAGTTAAAGTTTGGATTTTTATGGTGGTTTTCGTTTTGTTTTGAAATGATGAGTTAAGTTTTTGTTTATTCATGATAAAAGGTGCAACATATATTAATTTGGTTGAGTTTTGTGGAAAACCTGAAGTAGGGTCTTAGAGCCATTTTTGAGATGTCAAAAACTCCATTTTTGGTGGGTTTTAGGTTGAAAACAAGGGGCTGATGGTTAGGGTATGTTAGGAGGGTAATTTGGGACCTTTTGAGGGTCATTTGGAGGTTTGAAAATGGAAATTTCAGCAAGGTTTTAGGGGAGCACGAAAATTGGTATTTTGGGTGATTATATGGATTGGGGATTTGTGGAATTTGGCTTGTGTTTGTAAAGTAGGTTGATGGTTGAGTTTTAGCATTGAATTGTGAAGTAATGTATGTGTTTTGCTTGGCTAGAAGCAAGAGGAGTCGTTGAAGGAGCATTGGGACCAAATCCGGGTTCGTAGGAGGATTGTTTCGATTGCTAAGGAAGGGCGGTGAGTGGTTTCAAACTTGTTTTAAAGTTTGGTTCGAGTATGTGTAGTGTGTGTGTGTAAAGTGTGCTTGGTAGGCCACTTCTAGTTATTTCAAGTTGTTAATTTAGCTATTGTTCTCCATAAATGCTATTGTGCTTACTTAGCTATGCTCTTGTGATTGTGGTTAATTGGTGCATGTATATCATGATATGTATATATGTGATGAGCATGAATTGTGGTTGATGATATGTGAGGTGATAATGAAAATTGGCACTAAATAAATTACCGGTTGTAAATGATCGATCATTAGGATTAGTGTGCACACAAATTGAGTCAAAACGTACGTGGCCTTGATGGCGTTAA
The DNA here is from genome assembly GCA_030270665.1 of Hibiscus trionum. NCBI lineage: Eukaryota > Viridiplantae > Streptophyta > Magnoliopsida > Malvales > Malvaceae > Hibiscus > Hibiscus trionum. Next base: position 4,288,111 of record BSYR01000014.1, read on the forward strand.
GTCATCAAGGAGGAGTACGGTGATGTAATATTCCACCGGAAGCTTTTTATATATTTCTACGGGATGATGAGTGGAATCCCATCCGTAGGGCATGTGGCGATGAGTGGAATCTCGCGCATGCAAGGTCCGGTGATGAGTGTATTCCCACCGAGGTAAAGTGTTGTTGAGGTTTAAATCCGCACAATCGGGGTAATTAATAGTGGCCAATTAAACTTGTTCATGTATTGTGATATATGATTGTGGTATATGGTGTTGATATATGATGTTGATAATGATGATTGAGCTTGGTAGATTATGAGAAACCATATTATGCCACTTGAAAGACTAGCTAGGTCTTCTTGATTATATGCCATTGTAGGTTGTATGAGAGATTAGGATTTACATGCTTGAACCCTGCATTGTTGATGTTTTTCGTTTTAGAGCACCCTCACTAAGCTTATAGCTTACGCTCTCAATGTTCAACAATGCAGATCATTAGCGTGGTGTTAGCTCAAGGTAAGGCAAGAAGGGCTTTCCAAGTTGAGGCTCAAGTACGGTTATCAATTTTGTATTAGCTAGCAATGTGGCAAGGGTTTTTGTATGAGCTTTGTATGACTCATTTACGTATGGATGTTTTGGTTTGACTATGGTTTGTAAAGCATGAGATACTATGATGAATGTTGGTGTGTGGTGGCATGCTTTAGATGTTTAGGTTGCCTTGTGTGTGTGAGCAAACCTCTTATGATGACTTGTGCCTTTCAAGGCCCTTTGAGCCTTTATGAATGCCTATTATGCTAAATTATGGTCTTTGTATGAATACCATGTATGGATGATTTGTCTCATGTTTGATTGTTACCTATGGCTTATGTATGATTGTTTAAATGTGTGTATGTGCTTAGGAGAGTCGAGAAATGCATTTAGAGTCATGTTTGGGGTCGGTAAGTTGAAAATTCTGGTGTTGCAGTGCAGGGCGTATCGGTACGCCTAAGGGCTGTATCGATACGGTCTTGCTTGTAGAGCTCAGTTTTGGCTGGGCGTATCGATATGCGGGGGCGTATCGATACTGTTTTTGGTCACTAGAATTTTGAGAAATTGGGGAGTTTTTGGTGTATCGATACGGTGTTGGGGCGTATCGGTACGGGTTTATCTCGTTGACCACGAGATGTTGACTGAAAAGGGCGTATCGATACGCTCAAGGGATGTATCGATACGGTCTTCTACGAGTTGACTGTTTGGGTTGACCAAGTCAAGGCGTATCGATACCATTGATTGGTGTATCGATACGGCCTCCCTTATAAGCTTAAAATGGACTGTAATGCATGGCCGTGGTTCGAATGTGTTTTCCCTATGATTGTTTTCCGCTGTCGTGAACACTTAGGACTTAACAATCCTTTAGACGAGATTAAAATGAAAGAAAAAAAATAGGGTTGCTAACCGAGGGGGAACCTTAACGGGTTTCGCTTCGGTTTTCCCCGTGTGGCTCACTCGGACCGGTCATCCGGCCAGACCGGGACGACGGGGTTACATTTGTTGGTATCAGAGCCTGAGGTTACCGAGACCTCGGGCAGGTAAGTGAGGTAAGCTTGATGTGTTAAATGATTGTATTGTTCGATGCATGTCTTGCCACGAATTCTTGAATATTTGACCGTTCATATGATGTTTTGAAGCATGCGTTGTTGTGTCTGGTGTAGAGTGTGTGCCCATTGCTACTATTACTTAATTTAAAAGAATTTTTGGAAAAAGGAGTACTTGAGCACTATTGGACCCTTGCTTTGGCTAACGTAATCCTTATCTGGTTCTTGTTGTAGTTTATACCTTGCTAGTTGTACCATGAGACCACGTGGGAGGCCTAGGATGGTTCGACCGGAACCACGGGAAGCGGCTCCAGGAGTTGAGCCAGTAGTGAGAGTTGAGGCTCAAGTGGGAGAGCATGTGGTTGGAGTTGGAGCTCCTCCACCACCACCACCTCCTCCACCAGGAGCGGGAGGTGAGGCCGGGGCTGATGGAGAGGGACCACAAGGAGGCCAGGGTGGCCAAGGACCGGCCGGGATAGACTTAGCTCCGTTGGTTCAAGCGATAGCCGGGGAATTTCAGGCTGCAGTAGCTGGAGGTCAGGCAGCAGCACACCATCAGGGTGAGGGCACTGGGTTGCCATTAGAGAGACTTCGTGGTTTGGGGGCGGAAGAGTTCAGAGGTGCTACTCCGGAGAGGTTAGAGTTATGGTTTGAGAAGACTGTCCGTATCCTCGCTCAGATGGGATGTACTGGTGAGCGCAAGTTAGGATGTGTTGAGTCCTTGCTTCAGGGTGATGCCTACACCTGGTGGGTCACCGTTACTTCGGGTATGGATGAGGCCGAGATCACTTGGGAGTTCTTCGAGTCAGCATTCCGAAAGAAGTATCTGGGTCCGCGATACCTCGATGAGAGGAAGAGGGAGTTCATGGCATTGCTTCAGGGGTGTATGTCCGTGACCGATTATGAGATCCGATTTGTCAGATTGAGTCAGTACGCACCTGAGCTTGTGCCTACTGAGGTGGAGCGTTGTAACCGCTTCCGTTATGGGCTGAGTAAAGAAATCAAGACGTATACTTTAGCTTCAGACTACACTGATTTTGATGTCTTGGTCTCGAGGGCCAAGGACTTGGAGCACAGTTTGAGTTTGACCAGGCGGTCTGGTGGATCTAGTTCGGGTAAGAGGTCCAGCAACTTTGATAGAGGTGATGCCAAGAGGCATCGGGACAACAGACATCATTATGATCATAGGCGTGGTGGCGGTAACCACGGTAGGGGCCATCAGGGCCAGAGAGCTGGTGGGAAGTTACCCACATGTGCCACTTGCGGGAGGAACCACACCGGTGAGTGTTGGGGGAATTTTCATTCTTGTTGGAGTTGTGGGGCTAGGGACCACATTAGACGTGACTGTCCACATCAGGTGGGACAAGCACCAGCTCAGGCTCCTGCTAGAGCCAATGACTTTCAGAGAGGCCGCGGGCGCGGTAGAGGTAACTTCCAGCCGAGGAACGATGGTCAGAGGAACATAGCACATGTAGTTGCAGTTCAGCCAGAGAGCGGAGGACAGGCCAGAGTTTACGCTTAAGCGTGGGGATCAGCATGACACCGATGTGATCGCAGGTAACTTCTCGATACAGTCTTTGGGTTTGCTTTCTTTGATTGACTCTGGGTCTACACATTCCTACATTTTGAGTGAGCATGCACAGTCGTTGAATTTACCTTGTGAAATGTTAGAGGTAGGAGTTAGTGTTACTAGTTCCTTTGGGGACACGGTAGTAGTTAGAAAAATGTACAGAAGGTGTCCGTTGATGGTTCAGGGACATGTGTTTCTAGTGGATATGATGGAGCTTCCTTTCTATGGTTTTGATGTGATTTTGGGTATGGACTGGCTCACGGAGCATAGAGCTAGGATATATTTTGAAACTAAGAGGATATCTCTGAGGCTCACGGATGATTATGAGATCGTAGTGGTGGGTGAGAACGTGAAGTTCTTGTCCAATGTGATTTCAGGTTTAGAGTCTAGGAGGTTAGTTGAGTTGGGGTGTGAAGCATACTTGGCATATGTGATGAACCCTAACATGAGTGAGGTTAGACCTCAGGACATCCGGACAGTATGTGACTTTCCTAGTGTGTTTCCGGAAGGACTATGTAGTTTACAGTGATGCTTCTTATGTAGGGCTAGGGTGTGTTCTTATGCAAGACAAGAGAGTAGTAGCCTACGCCTCAAGACAGTTGAAGACCCACGAGCGCAACTATCCGACCCATGACATAGAGTTAGCTGCAGTTGTGTTTGCTCTGAAGATTTGGAGGCATTATTTGTACGGTGAGAGATACACAGTATACACCGATCACAAGAGTTTGAAATACATTATGACTCAGCGAGATTTGAATCTCAGACAGCGTAGGTGGTTAGAGTTGCTAAAGGACTATGATCTTACTATCGAGTACCATCCGGGTAAGGCCAATGTAGTGGCCGATGCATTGAGTAGGAAGTTGGCCGTGGACTTGAGAGCCATGTTTGCTAGATTGAGTTTGTCCGGAGATGGTGGCTTGGTAGCCGAGCTTCAGGTTAGACCTACTCTAGGTCAGTTGATTAGGGAGAAACAGCTCTTAGATAGATCTTTGGCACCTCACGTGCAAGATATAGCCGAGGGTAGATCTTTAGACTACAGTTTCAGTGCTGATGGGGTTTTGTGTTTCAAAGATAGAATAGTTGTGCCAGAGGACAGTGACTTGAGACGTATGATTTTGACTGAAGCCCACAGTAGTCCGTTTGCTATGCATCCTGGAAGTACGAAGATGTACCGTGATTTGAAGAATGAGTACTTTTGGGTTGGCTTGAAGAGAGATGTAGCCGACTTTGTGAGTAAGTGCTTAGTGTGTCAGAGAGTGAAGGCGGAACATCAAGTTCCCTCAGGCTTGTTACAGCTGTTGAGAATTCCGGAATGGAAGTGGGAGAACATCACCATGGATTTTGTTTCGGGTTTGCCTTTGACTCCTACGAAGAAGAACTCAGTTTGGGTAATAGTAGATCGTTTTACGAAGTGTGCTCACTTCTTGGCAGTCAACACTACTTACACTTTAGATAGATTGGCCGATTTGTACATCGGTGAGATTGTTAGACAGCATGGTGTGCCGAAGTCCATTGTGTCAGATAGAGATCCGCGGTTTACTTCTAGATTTTGGGAGTGTCTGCATACAACTTTGGGTACCCGTTTGAACTTCAGCACTTCTTATCATCCTCAGTCAGATGGTCAGTCAGAGAGGGTTATTCAGATCTTAGAAAATATGTTGCGTTGTTGTATCATTGACTTTCAGGGTACTTGGGAGAAGCATTTGCCTCTAGTAGAGTTTGCGTACAATAACAGCTTTCAGTCGAGCATTCAGATGGCTCCGTATGAGGCCTTGTATGGCCGGAAATGTAGGAGTCCAGTTTGTTGGGCCGAAGTGGGACAGAAATTGTTGCCTATGCCGGATTTGCTCAAAGGGACAACTGACAAGGTAAAATTGATCTGTGATCGTTTGAAAGCTGCTTCGGATAGGCAGAAGTCCTATGCCGATTTGAAGAGGAAGGAAGTTGAGTTCTAGGTGGGTGAGAAGGTATTCTTGAAAGTGTCACCGTGGAAGAAGGTGATGAGATTTGGCCGAAAAAGGAAGTTGAGTCCGAGGTATATAGGACCGTATGAGATTGTGAAGAGGGTTGGTCCGGTTGCTTATCAGTTGCGTTTGTCATCCGAGCTAGAGAAGATACACGATGTGTTCCATGTTTCGATGCTTCGTAAGTATAGGTCTGATCCATCACATGTTATGCCCGTAGAAGAGATTAAATTGAATCCGGATTTGACTTATGAGGAAGAGCCCATAAAGATCTTAGCTTCTGACAGTAAAGTGTTGAGGGGTAGATCGATTGAGCTAGTGAAGGTGAGGTGGCGACGTCGGGGTGTGGACGAAGCCACTTGGGAGAGGAAGGAGAATATAGAAAGGCAGTTTCCGTATCTCTTTCAGTCAGGTAATTTCGGGGACGAAATTCCTTAAGTGGGAGAGAGTTGTAACACCCGTGTTTTGGGGTTAGGAGTTAGCCGGGTTTATAGTCCGAGTCAATAAAATTAAATTAAATCAATTCAACTTAAATTAAAACCTAATTGAACTATAGTAAAAAGGGGAGGGACCAGTGTTGTAATTTTACCCAAAAGTTTTTAAAAGCAAGACAACTTTAAAATTAAAGTTGTCATCTTCTCCCCCAAACCCTTTCTAACGTTAGAACACCCCAAACCCTTTTCAAAACACTCCCAAACCTAAAACACTATTCCATTGGCTTTCAACTTCGTTTCAAGGTGTTTTTGAAAGGTAAAATCATTTCCTTACTCTCCTCTTCATCCTTTAACTACCCATGGTTTTAGATTTAAAAACTATGAATTTTGGAAAATTTGAGTTTAGTTAAAGTTTGGATTTTTATGGTGGTTTTCGTTTTGTTTTGAAATGATGAGTTGGGTTTTTGTTTATTCATGATAAAAGGTGCAACATATATTAATTTGGTTGAGTTTTGTGGAAAACCCGAAGTAGGGTCTTAGAGCCATTTTTGAGATGTCAAAAACTCCATTTTTGGTGGGTTTTAGATTGAAAACAAGGGGCTGATGGTTAGGGTATGTTAGGAGGGTGATTTGGGACCTTTTGGGGGTCATTTGGAGGTTTGGAAATAGAAATTTCAGCAAGGTTTTAGGGGAGAACGAAAATTGGTATTTTGGGTGATTATATGGATTGGGGATTTGTGGAATTTGGCTTGTGCTTGTAAAGTAAGTTGATGGTTGAGTTTTAGCATTGAATTGTGAAGTAATGTATGTGTTTTGCTTGGCTAGAAGCAAGAGGAGTCGTTGAAGGAGCATTGGGACCGAATCCGGTTTCATAGGAGGATTGTTTCGATCGTTAAGGAAGGGCGGTGAGTGGTTTCAAACTTGTTTTAAAGTTTGGTTCGAGTATGTGTAGTGTGTGTGTGTAAAGTGTGCTTGGTAGGTCACTTCTAGTTATTTCAAGTTGTTAATTTAGCCATTGTTCTCCATAAATGCTATTGTGCTTACTTAGCTATGCTCTTGTGATTGTGGTTAATTGGTGGATGTATATCATGATATGTATATATGTGATGAGCATGAATTGTGGTTAATGATATGTGAGGTGATAATGAAAATTGGCACTAAATAAATTACCGGTTGTAAATGATCGATCATTAGGATTAGTGTGCACACAAATTGAGTCAAAACGTACGTGGCCTTGATGGCGTTAAGTCATCAAGGAGGAGTACGGTGATGTAATATTCCACCGGAAGCTTTTTATATATTTCTACGGGATGATGAGTGGAATCCCATCCGTAGGGCATGTGGCGATGAGTGGAATCCCGTGCATGCAAGGTCTGGTGATGAGTGTAATCCCACCGAGGTAAAGTGTTGTTGAGGTTTAAATCCGCACAATCGGGGTAATTAATAGTGGCCAATTAAACTTGTTCATGTATTGTGATATATGATTGTGGTATATGGTGTTGATATATGATGTTGATAATGATGATTGAGCTTGGTAGATTATGAGAAACCATATTATGCCACTTTAAAGACTAGCTAGGTCTTCTTGATTATATGCCATTGTAGGTTGTATGAGAGATTAGGATTTACATGCTTGAACCCTGCATTGTTGATGTTTTTCGTTTTAGAGCACCCTCACTAAGCTTATAGCTTACGCTCTCAATGTTTAACAATGCAGATCATTAGCGTGGTGTTAGCTCAAGGCAAGGCAAGAAGGGCTTTCCAAGTTGAGGCTCAAGTACGGTTATCAATTTTGTATTAGCTAGCAATGTGGCAAGGGTTTTTGTATGAGCTTTGTATGACTCATTTACGTATGGATGTTTTGGTTTGACTATGGTTTGTAAAGCATGAGATACTATGATGAATGTTAGTGTGTGGTGGCATGCTTTAGATGTTTAGGTTGCCTTGTGTGTGTGAGCAAACCTCTTATGATGACTTGTGCCTTTCAACGCCCTTTGAGCCTTTATGAATGCCTATTATGCTAAATTATGGTCTTTGTATGAATACCATGTATGGATGATTTGTCTCATGTTTGATTGTTACCTATGGCTTATGTATGATTGTTTAAATGTGTGTATGTGCTTAGGAGAGTCGAGAAATGCATTTAGAGTCGTGTTTGGGGTCGGTAAGTTGAAAATTCTGCTGTTGCAGTGCAGGGCGTATCGGTACACCTAAGGGCCGTATCGATACGGTCTTGCCTGTAGAGCTCAGTTTTGGCTGGGCATATCGATACGCGGGGGCGTATCGATACGGTTTTTGGTCACTGGAATTTTGAGAAATTGGGGAGTTTTTGGTGTATCGATACGGTGTTGGGGCGTATCGATACGGGTTTATCTCGTTGACCACGAGATGTTGACTGAAGAGGGCGTATCGATACGCTCAAGGGCTGTATCGATACGGTCTTCTACGAGTTGACTGTTTGGGTTGACCAAGTCAAGGCGTATCGATACCCTTGATTGGTGTATCGATATGGCCTGCCTTATAAGCTTAAAATGGACTGTAATGCATGGCCGTGGTTCGAATGTGTTTTCCCTATGATTGTTTTCCGCTGTCGTGAACACTTAGGACTTAACAATCCTTTAGACGAGATTAAAATGAAAGAAAAAAAATAGGGTTGCTAACCGAGGGGGAACCTTAACGGGTTTCGCTTCGGTTTTCCCCGTGTGGCTCACTCGGACCGGTCATCCGGCCAGACCGGGACGACGGGGTTACAATTGTCGAGCATCAAACTGCTAAAAACAGTAAGGTTCACGCTGCGGTTTCTTTATTTGAACAAGGGCATGGTAAGAATCATTCGGATGGAATTGCTGTAGGGAAAAATCGAACTAATAAGAGTAAGATTTCCAAGGAGAATAACTGTCAAAGTTTAAAGTCTGAAAACCAACTGAAGCGAGAACAATGTTGAGGCCAATGCTTAATGAATGGGTTGAGAATGTAAACTCTCAATTGAATTTGTTGGCAGCTCGCAAGGAGTTTGGGTTGAGAATGTAAACTACTGTATGTACAACAATGAATCTGGATATTCCCTCTTCCGATTTGGGCAGTAACAACCCACAGCTCGCTACTGATTAGTAGCTTGTTGCCCTGTCTACCTTCTTATTTTATGGCATTCTTTTTGTGGAATACACAAGGGGCTGGCAGCTCCTCTTTTCGTGGTTATTTTTCTTCCTTTCAGAGCGAATTTTCCCCGTCTGTTGTTGCTCTTTTTGAACCAAGAATTTTTGGTCGAAAGGCGGACCGTGTAATTGCAAGACTTGGTTTTCTTCAATCGTTTCGGATATAGGCACAAGGTTTTAGTTGTGGTATTTGGCTTTTTCCGAGAAGATGGAGTTGATATGGAAATCCTTCATATTTCTAATCAGTTCATCAATGGGTGGTGTTGTTTGAGTACAAGTGAGTCTTGGATTCACTTTACTATGGTGTACGCGAGCCCCCATTCTTCTAATCGTCATACATTATGGTCTCATTTGGAGTCTTTAGATCCGGGGCCAGATGTTCCTTGGTTTGTCGGAGGAGATTTTAATGTGATTCTTAGAGTTGACGAACAGAGGGGAGGATTGGATATACATTCTCAGGGTAGTCAGCCTTTTGCTAATTTTCTGTGTCGCTCAGGGTTATCGGATATGGGTTTTCGGGGGCCTCCTTTCACTTGGTCTCGTGGTAATTTATATGAGAGGTTGGATCGGTGTCTGACCAATAATACATGGTTTTCTCTTTTCTCGGATTCGTATGTTCATCACCTAGAAAAGAATGGATCAGATCACAGGCCGTTACTAATGCGTTTCCATGAACAGATTCGTTCTCACCCTTCTCGCCCCTTTCGATATATCTCGGCGTGGCAAGATCATCCTACGTTTCGTGACTTTCTACAGCCCCATTGGAATCAAGGCGATCTTTTATCTAACATTTCATCTTTTATGCTTGCGGCCAAGGAGTAGAATTGGGATGTTTTCAGACACATTGGAAAGAAAAAAAACGATTGTTGGCCCAGTTGGATGGAATTGATAAGGCTCTTGTTATGGGTCATTCCGATTCTCTTATGGAATTAAGGCGTAAGCTTCGACCCGAGCTTGAGGATGTCATGGACCAAGAATAAGATATATGGCGTCAAAAGGCATGTGCGAATTGGATTTTACATGGTGACCGTAACACCTTCTTCATTCATGGCTCCACTATGGCACGCCGCCGAACCAATTTTATCTTTAGTTTAAGTATTAACGGGGTAGATCGGTGTGAAGACCAGGATGAGTTACGACTTGCGGCTATACAATTTTATCAACAACTTTTTTCATCGTCCAAGTTAAATGGTTATAGTTATAATATCCGCGGACACTTCCCGCAAATTGCTTGTACCGGCCTAGACCTGATTGTGGATCCAGTCAATGATGAAGAAATTAAGCGAGCCTTTTTTGGCATGAGTCCCCTAAAAGCTCCGGGCGTGGATGGTTTATATGCAGCTTTCTATCAGAAAAATTGGGATATTGTGGGGCAATCTACTTGTGAGTTTGTGCGACACGTATTTGCCGAAGGAGTATTCCCGGAGGCGTTTAACCGTTCACTTTTGGTTCTTATTCCGAAGGTAACCACTCCTGAAAATTTTACTCAATTTCGCCCTATTGGTTTATGTAATGTCATTTATAAAGTTGTTACCAAAATAATTGTCAACCGTTTGAAACCTTATCTTCCTTTGTGGGTATCGGAGAATCGAACCAGTTTTGTTCCAGGTAGAACGATCACAAAGAACATTATTCTGACACAAGAGATAATTCATTATATGCGAAAGAATACTAGCAAGAAAGAGTGGATGGCGATTAAAATTGATCTAGTGAAAGCATACGATCAGCTTGAATGAAATTTTATTGATGATACTCTTCTTGATATCGGTATTCATGCTTCGCTTCGGGCTTTGATTATGCATTGTGTATCGAATGTTTCTATACAGATACTCTGGAATGGTTCGCCGACTAAGACTTTTGTCCCTTCTAGAGGTATTCGCCAAGGCGATCCATTATCACCCTATCTTTTCATCTTATGTATGGAACGCTTAGCACATACAATTCAGTGTGAAACAAAAGATGGGCGTTGGAAGGCTTTTCGTACCTCGAAATATAGCCCGAGAATCTCTCATCTTTTATTTTTCGACGACATGTTATTGTTTGCGGAGGCATCAATGGAGCAGACTCATCTGATTCAGTAGGTTTTGGGGAACTTTAGTATTGTCTCCGGGGGAAAGGTGAATATAACAAAGACCATTATTTTTTATTCCGCTAATACTCCTTTGGCTATTCGGCAATCTATCAATTTGGCTTTTGGTTTACGGGAAGTCGATGATCTCGACAAGTATTTGGGAGTCCCTATTCTTCACAATCGAGTTACGTCGGCAACATATGCTTATTTAGTGCACATGGTTCAACATCGACTAAATGTTTGGAAGGAAAGAACTTTGTCTTTAGATAGGCACATTACTTTGGCAAAGTCTATGCTTACATGCTATTCCGAATTATTCTATGCAAACAACGGTTCTACCTAAGAAGATTTGTAGTGATCTTGAGCGTTTGATTCATAATTTTATTTGGGGCAATAATGGGGATAAAGGTGGCGTTCATTTAGTACGATGGGAAGATGTCTGTCGATCGGTACATAGTGGTGGCCTTGGCATTCGTAAATTGGAATTGCAAAATGAAGTGTTTTTATTGAAGTTGGCATTTCAATTGATTGTTGATAAAAACGCACTTTGGGTTAGATTTGTTCGCGCTAAATGTAAATGTCTTCATGGCATTCCAGAGACGTCTCAAACGCGGTATGGTTCTCGATTATGGAAAGGTTTGGGATTAATTTGGCAAGATGTTCGGAGTAATTTAGTGTGGAATGTGGGTAAGGGAACTCAAGTTGATTTTTGGTACGACTCTTGGATACCGGATATTAGCCCGTTAATTTCCCATTCGGTTAATCTGAGATTTCTACTAGATCGCACAAACGTCGCTTCCATGGTTGATATTCGAGGAGAGTGGCGATGGCATCTTTTTAAACATCATTTGCCTCTGCAAGTGGTATTGCGAATTGCAGCATTTAAAGGTCCAGGTACTTCTTTTCCTAATGATTCGATTGGCTGGATGTTACGAGATGATCGCAAATTCTCAGTCAAGTCGGCGTATGAAATGGGGCTGGGTGGTGAGTCAATAGCAGCAGATCCTACATGGAATTTTATCCATAAATTTCAGGGACTTCAAAAGATCAAAATGTTCATGTGGTTTGCTTATAGCGGTAAACTCATGACGAATGCTGAACAAAAGAGGAAACATTTTGATTCGATGGACAAATGCCCAGCTTGTCACCATTTCACGGAAGATGTAGATCATGTTCTCCGATAGTGCAACACATCGAAGTTTACTTGGCAGGTTCTGGTAAAACTAGACCAATTAAATGGCTTTTTTTCTTTACCGTTCTAGGACTGGATTCGGCTAAATCTGTCTTGGCCTACTGTCTTTGCGCAAGAGCTGACTGAGTGGGATTTGTTGTTTTCGACTGTACCATGGAACCTTTGGATTCAATGCAACAATCAAGTATTTAACAACCAAAATGAGGAATGGTGTTCAGTGATTGAACGCAGCAAATGGTTAGCCGGAGTATCACGTGCTCTAAGAGTAAAAATGTGGACACACTAGGCGATACATTCAGCAAGCCAATCAAGGACTTCGCTGTTTAGTAGCTGGGTTCCGCCATCTGAAGGATGGCTTAAGTTAAATACGGATGGCAGCCGGTCGACGATTGATGGAAAAGTATCATGTGGTGGGGTACTACGTGACCATGCAGGTGCTTGGATCCAGGGTTTCAATAAATTCATTGGCCGATGCTCGGTTATAGAAGCAGAGTTATGGGGAGTGGCAACTGGGTTGGAGCATGCATGGACATTGGGGATTCGTCGCCTCATTGTGGAGTCCGAAAATGCGGATGCTCTAAATTTAATTTAACAGCGGAACGATGGAGGTGTTTCGATTGCTCTTCTCAGCTTTATCTGAGAACTCTATAATCGCCATTGGGAGATTTCTTATTCACAGGTAGCACGAAGTAACAATGGTGTGGCAGACCACCTTGCAAAGTTAAATTCTGAGCTCTCTTTTGAGATGGTGGTACTTGATGATCCTCTAGCGGAGTTTGTGTCTTTGTTGAGTTTAGATGGTTCCGGGTAGTTTGGCTATCGTTTTGTTATTCTTTACGCTTTCTATGGTTTGTCTATGTGTTACCATATGCACTTTTTTTCCTCCATTTAGGTTTAGGGAGGTTTTTTAATGAGGCATATGATATCACTTCCCCTTTCTTATCAAAAAAAAGATATAGAGGTCTAATTTTAAACTTTATCCCTTCGTTAGGAAAAAACTCTGAAATTAATCATTCTACTTTAATTTATCATAATTAATTCTTATGAGATATAATTGTGTGCCTGATTAAAAATTTCCCTAATCATAGGTGGAGGAAAAGAGTACAAGCACGATTATATTCTTACAAGGACCGAACACCTCAAAAAACAATCTAATGAACAACCTTGAGCCACGATACACGCCCTACACCACCCTTCGCAAAGACATCAGCGATACTATTAGCCTCACGCGGAACATTATGAAAACAAATTCGAGGTAGCATAGAACACACAACATCTATTCCGCCAAGGTCTCCGCTCACCGCGCAAAACCCAAGCCACAGTCACCACCGAATCTGACTCGATCACCATCGATAGATTTTTCCATTTTCAAGAAACCGACATTTCAAGAGCAACACAAATAGCGTGAAGCTCAGCTGCGTTCAAATTTGTCACGCCCAATGGTCCAGAGAATAAAGCTAAAGCACAACCCGATGAATCACGTAACACCCCTCCACACCCAGTCGGCCCTGGTTTATCCCTGGCCGAACCGTCCACATTAAACTTGAGCACATCCGACAATGGGGGATCCCACCTAACCAATGCACGAACTTGACGCGAAGCAACCAACGAATCTGCAATCCACAAACTGAAACTGAAAAATTAATTTAATTAGATAACAATGTTATATTTTGACGTTAAATAGAGATAAAATCCAGAATTATACCAAATGTAAGAATTCAATCACGACCACTACTACTGCCATTATTATTGTGCTTACTTGTCCGTACACAGACACCGAAATAAAATATAAATAAATAAATTGACCAAACAAAAAGGGGACAGACAAAAAGTAGCGAAACGGGAAACCGCAACTTCAGCATGGGCCCCACAAACGTAGACCGGGGGAGTATCTTTTTTGTCATTTACTATTTTTTTCTTAATGCCTAAAAAAGGGAAAGATCCCACGCTTCACACATGGGAAAAGGTTAGTGGGGTCCACTGATGGGGTCACGTTCTCAACGGACCCTTCACCCTGTTTCAGTTTCTGTTTATTTTATTTTTTTGATTAAATATAACTATGAATATTCGACTTATTAACGAATTAATTTAGATCGTAATTTTACACAGACTTTATATGGGATGACATTTTAAACTCATTTTTTTATTCATAAAATCTGAATTCAGGGAAGAACGAGAGATTTTATATAAGAGAGTGCGAACTTTTAACATTGTTTAAGGGTATATGTCTCATCCCGTTATACCAACTAATTGTTGGTTATATATATGAGGTAGGATTCAAGTACACAATGCAAGATTTTTAACTTTTACACGTTTTTCATATCAAATAGATGGTTGAGATTAACAGTGGTTACGTGAAGATTATTACTTGAAAAAAAGAGAGTAAAGAGTTAATCTTGATCATTCATTTCACTCATCCACCGATCCACAAAACATGTTTTTACACGTTTTTAATATCAAATGGATGGTTGAGATTAACAATGGTTACGTGAAGATTATCACTTGAGAAAAAAGGTAAAGAGTTAATCTCATATATTTATTTCATTCATCTACCGGTCCACAAAACGTGTTTTACACTATATGTAAGTGGATTATATATATTATTCTATACACTGGTGGCGGTGGAAACTGAAAATTTTCACAACCGCCTTAGTTTTAGGATTTAGAGTCTTAGTTTAGGGTGTAAGGTTTATGAGTTTAAGTGTATGGGTTTAGAATTTAAGGATAATGATTAAAATTTAAGGTTTAGAGGTTGGAGTTTAGTTTTTAGGATAATATAGCTAGGATTTAGGTTTCAACTTATAAACCTTAAATTATAACCATAAACCTTAAATTTTAACCACTATCCCTAAATTCTAAACTCCTGCACTTAAATTTCTAAACCTTACAGCCTAAACTAAGACTCTAAACCCTAAAACTAAGGTGCTTTTGGATACTTTCAGTTTCTACCGCCAGTGTATAGGATAATTACCCATATATGTTAAAATTCTTGATGAGGTGCTTGAACCCGTATATATCGGCTTACGTGGCAGGGACTGTGAGGCGTCAACACGTGGTAGATATGCCGCATATCGGTTACATGTATATGTGTGACAGACAGCCAGTCCGTAATCAGTTTTTGGTTAGAAACACTAAATCCCACGTTTGACAGAACCGGAAAGTAATGATGTTTAAATTCCCCTTTTGCCCCTGGTAAGTCTACCTTTTACCGAGACAAACACGGGGGCAATAACACTGAAGTTAATAATTGCTTTCACTCCCTGTACTCTTTGTTTATTACTATTTTTTATCGATATATTTTTAATCCTTGAATTAAAGTGTTATAATCTTTTGATTTAGTAATTGAAATCGTAAGGTTTTCCAATACTATTTCAAAGCAGCAGAATGAAAAGTCTATTTTTCTAGCATTCTTAATGAGATCTCTTGATAATATTTGTTATTTTCACCCCTCGATAAAACTCGCGCACAATTTACAAACAACGTTATTCGAACATAGGTCACTTAAGAGGAATAATTCTTAAAATTATTAATAAAAGAACTAACTTTGAAATTTGCAAAAAATACAAGGACCAAGGATTGGATTAGACAAAAAAAGAAATTGCCAAATAGGAAAAGAATTTATATTATAAACCAAATCTAATCTAAATGACAAAATCAGCCACTGCCACCTCATGTTTTACTAATTTAAATTAAAACAAAAAACAAAAAAAGGAAAGTCTTTTTTTGACTTTCTCTCTCTCTCACTATTAAAAACCAAACCCTAATAAATCTGTTGTTGCTTCATTCATCTCATTTTCCCTTTGTTCAAGGCCAAAGAACTCTCCTTTAATCTCTCTCCCCCTTTCCCTTCTTTCACTTATATATCATTCTCAAACAACAACAAACACTTAAGCTAAACGTAGAAGCAAAGAATCAAATGGCAGTCGAAGCTCAAAATATGAATCTTTTTCCTCCTCAGTTCATCCCCAACGGGTAAGTTTCAAAATATCCACCTCTGTTTCTGTATAAATTATGGGTTTTGATCTGTTTTAACATGGGGTTTTCTTGTTTTTGATTTTGGCAGAGATTTTATGGGGAATCTGTACAATACCCAGATGAATACTTGTGTTCCTTTGGTTGAAACAATGCAGGAAACTGATAGTGGGGTTACGTTTAACATGAATTTCCCGGTTTCGGCTCGTCGGAAAAGGCCAAGAGATGCATCGTTTGATTCGGTCACGGTTTCATCTGTTGTGTCTCAGATCCAACAACAACAGCGACAGGAAATCGACCGGTTGATTGCTCAACATGTAAGTGTTCTTTAATGGTGTTGTCGCCGTGTCGGTGAACGGTGGACACACGGGCTATTTGTTGATGTTTTTTTTTTTGGATTGGTTGTAGATTGAAAGAGTGAGGGTGGAGCTTGAAGAAAGGCGGAGGAGGCAATCGAGAGCGTTGGTCACGGCGGTGCAAGAAGGTGTAATGAAGAAACTGAAGGAGAAAGACGACGAGATTCAGAGAATGGGGAAACTGAACTGGGTTCTTCAAGAAAGGGTGAAAAGCCTGTGTTTGGAGAACCAACTATGGCGGGACATGGCGCAGACGAACGAGGCCACCGCCAATTCTCTCCGCACCAATCTGGAACAGGTCCTGGCCCATGTCGGCGAGGAACGCCACCAAAACGACGGAGGGGTTGAGGCGGCGTTGGTTGATGATGCCGAGTCTAGCTGCGGAAGTAGCGACGAGGGGTGGCGCAAGGTGGTGGTGCCACCGGAAGAGCAGGCGGCGGCGGCGGTTGTGGTTGAGGATGGTAGAAGGAAGTGCAGAAAGTGTGGGGAGAAGGAGTCGAGTGTGCTGTTGTTGCCATGCAGGCATCTTTGTCTATGTGCAATGTGTGGATCCACTTTGGTCGGCACTTGCCCTGTTTGTGACTCTGTCGCCAATGCCAGTGTTCATGTTAACATGTCCTGAAACTAGTTCTTTTTTTAGGTTTAGTGAAAAAAAAAACAGAACAGAAAAAATAAATAAAAAAAGTAAATGCAAATATGTTTCAAGAAATGAATCATATAAAATTTCTTTATTTTCCCCATAATTTGTGCGAACGCTTGGATTGTTGATCTAGCGAGATGAAGCGTTAGGTCCCTTAAGCAGGTAGAAGTTTTATATTGGACCTCTACAAAATTTGATTTGAATTAATCGATCAATAAATCAAAATTTTAAATTAGTCGATCAACGAATCGAATACAATGATTAAACCAAAAAAATACGAATTAATTTTCGATTTTCATTTTTACCATTGAGAATGGTGAAAGAAGGTTGATGATGAATTGGGTGAGAAAAATATTTGGTTGTGACCACTTAGATGGACAGTGTGGGTGGTGGGGAACCTTTGAGTGAGTGTTTGATGACCAAACTGTTGAAAAGTAAATTTGTCAAAGTTAAGCGTTTCCTCACTCATTGAATGTAAGAAATTATTGGTTTCAATTATTTCACATTTTTTTTTTGTCACAAAGTGCTCTTTTAGTGATAATCAATTAATCTGGTAAGATAAAACACTAAATTCTTTAAAAAAAATTAATAGTTCAAATTTTACGTT
Source organism: Hibiscus trionum (assembly GCA_030270665.1). Classification (NCBI taxonomy): domain Eukaryota; kingdom Viridiplantae; phylum Streptophyta; class Magnoliopsida; order Malvales; family Malvaceae; genus Hibiscus; species Hibiscus trionum. Next base: position 4,305,625 of record BSYR01000014.1, read on the forward strand.
ATGGAAAAAGTAAATTAATCTGAGACGGTTACCCTCGTCAATTAATGTCTCATCTCATTAGCCGATTAATAGTTGGTACTAAAATTCAATATTTATAAACAAATCAATACAAATATTTTTTTGAACATTCAATGTATAATATCAATATTACCCATATTCTTCCCTATTAACAAATTGAAGGATATTAAACATTTAAGCACATTAAATTTCAGGTCCTTTTATATTACATCAATAGCAATCGAACTATACTTAATCAATAGAATTCAAACATATTTGAATGGGAAAGATACATATAGTTGTTTTAAACCATCTAATTGTCATATCATTACAAATTTTCATCTCCCCCACTAGACTGAGATTATTATGATGTAATCTTATCATGAATATAAAAACTCTACAAAATAATTTCCCTTTGAATAGAAAAAGGACATGCTCATGGGACTAACAAAGCTATCATCTTTAGTATTAGTTGCCTTTCCTTTTCAATGATGAGATTTGCTAATAGAAAAATGTCTTGTCAGACCATCCCTTTACTTTGAATTAAATGAATGGGTAATTTACAATAGAGGTCACTCAATTATGGGTAAAGTTACATTTGGGTCATCCAATTATTAAAAGTTATATCTGGGTCACTCAATTATGGGTAAGGTTACATTTGGGTCACCCATTTATTAAAGGTTACATTTGGGTCACCCAATTATGGGTAAGGTTACATTTGGGTCACCCTTCATATTTAAAAAAGTACATCAATTTAGTTATTTTTCTTTCAAATCACTTGTATACCCTCGTTAACATTAGAGTGTTTCATTTGAAATCATTAATTAATCTAATACACAAATTGATATAGGTGACCCAAATGTAACCTTACCCATAATTGAGTGATCCAAATGTAACTTTTAATTATTGGGTGACCCAAATGTAACTTTTAATTATTGGGTGACCCAAATGTAACTTTTATTAATTGGATGACCAAAATATAACCTTATCCATAATTGAATGACATCTGTTGTAGTTTACCCTTTAATTAAATACTATATATATAATCCAACTATCTAATAGAGAGGTTTTGGTTTGTTACCTTTGGGATTGTTGTCATTATTTAACAATAAAAAATTAGGCCGATCCGTGCTTAATTATGAAGTTCAATAGTCAACTTTATAAAATCAAGAATCAACCTTTTATTTTAGAGTAAAATGCATCGGAGGTTATTTTGTTATAGGTTTAGTAATAAATAAGTTATTTTTGTTTTAAAAGTAATAATTCAGACGATTAAGTATAGGTTTACGAACAAATATATAATTTTTTTAAAGTAACAATTCAATTAATCAATTATATGTTTAGGAATAAACATATCATTTTTCTTATAAAAGTAACAATTCAGTCACCCAATTATAAGTGTACGAGGAAACATGTCACTTTTATTCTAAAAGTAACAATTCAATCACTAAATTAAAATTTTATAACAAACATGTCATAATGTCATTAAAATTAAAATAACAACTTAGTATAATAACAAATTTTGTCCCCAAAACCTATGCATTCTAATAATTTTTTGGTATACTAACAAATAACTCATTTCAGATAACTCATAACTCACTTCTATCAACATCAGATAACACGTGCAATAAGATTTGAGATTAATGTCATCCAATGAATGTGTTTTATCGTTATGAAACAAGAAACCATCAAATAGCGTCATCTTATTAAAAAAATTCGCTACCAATCGAAAAATATAAAATTACAAACTGAAAATTGTAAGTGTGTTCTAAGCATAATTGCACGCACATGCACGCGCGCACACAAACTTTTAGAAAATGAGAAACTAAGAGAACCATCTTATTAATCTTCCAATTACTACTATATATATTGACACACATCTTACCCAGCTTATTAATTTTCCAAATGGCTAATATTGTTAAATTAAGATTTGCTAGTAATTTTCTTTTAGAAATGGTTATATATAATAATAATTATTTTGGGACCTCATTTTTTGAGGGCGTTGTGCGGTCGCACATATCGTACATGCCCAAAACTACCTTTGTGTTTAAGATTAAACATGTCACTTTTTTCTTCTAAAAGTAACAATTCAGTCACTCAATTATAGGTTTACGAGCAAATATGTCACTTTTTCTTCTTCTAAAAACAACAACCCAATCACCGAATTAAGGTTTAAGAACAAACATATCACTAAATTAAAATTTTATGACAAACATGTCATTAAAATTAAAATAAATAATAACAATTTTTGTCTCCAAAACCTGTGAATTCTAATAATTTTTCGGTATACTAGCATGTTATCATGTCATTTTGTCCCATTTCAATCATGTAGGACAAAAGTTCTTCTCGTTTAGCGTGCTTTTAAAAAGTGTTGTTGGCTGAATGCGACTTTCAGTCAGCAACATTTTTTAAAAGCGCGTCAGACGATAAAATCTTTTGTCTCACGTGTTCGAAATGAGAGGTATTTTTTAAAACAATTGTTTGAGGTGATATTTCAATAAATAAAAATATTTAAGTGTATAATGTATATTGGGATAAAATTGTCCCCCGGACCCTTCTGGTGCAATCAAATTTATACAATAGAAAAATAAAAAATATACAAGAAAACAACAACAGAGTACTGCAAATGCAATAATAATTAGCAAATGTGATGTGGGTGTGTGGGAAATCTGCAATGGCAGAACCATAACAAGTCATATTAAATCGTAAAATACAAGGCAAAGGCAAAGACAAAACACAGAACAGACAATAAAGAAATGTCATCTGAATTATGGCATGAGATGCCCTAAAACCAAGCTCAAAAGGTAATAAATATATCTGTAAATGATTTGTTTAATCTGTTGGTGTTTTCAATATATATCTTCTCAAAGTTACCATTTCATCCACTTGCATTTGCTTTGTTTGTATTTGTATATGTTTTCACCGCCTATGAAAGGCGGATCCAAATGTAATGTGGGGTGGGTCCGTGCTCATCCTGAACTTTTCAAAGTTCACACATTTATTTTTAATTTTCTTAATTTTTATGAATTAGTCCTTGATTTTTTGTAATATTTATGACTTATGCTTACTCTGAAATTTTTAAACTTTATGTATAACTACTCTCGAATATATTTCTGGATCCACCGTTGGTACTTATGCATCAAATATTAACCCTGTATATATTCATCGAGGAGTGGATATGATCATATGAATGGTACGTATGTGGTGCGTGGTGAGATGACACATGGAAAAGAAAATGGCTAATCATCTTTGTACGTATAAATAAACAAAGACAGAGAGAGAGGTGAATAATCTCCAGAAAAGCAAAGGAAAAAAGAACCCTGAAAACACGCCGAGGAACAGCAGCAGAAGGTGTAAAAAGGCAGTGGGGGCTGCTGCTGGTTTCTCACTTGTGGAAGTCTGTGACCGAGCGTGAGTTGAACATGATGGGTCCAAACCCTTTGGCGTTTACCATCTTTTCCTTTTCTTCTGCCCCAGTCCCTGCAACTGCTGCAGGCAGATGATAATGATAATATATGATAATAGGTTAGTAATCAATGCAGCACTCGATTTTCCTTTTATGTGTGTGTTGGATTGTTTTGGCATAGAGCTGTGCTGCTCAGTGTTGTGATGCTAATCTTGGAGGGTGCAATGCCGACAAAAATCACAGAAAGATTGAGAGATATGATGATGGAGCCTAGTTTAAAAAGTATGGAAATCATCCCCTAACTAAGTTTTATTGGTTTTTTTATTTTAAAATAATAGGTTTAGGGTTTGAGGTTTAAGGTTGAGACTTAGGATTAGAGTAAGTGAATTAGGGGTATGGTGTATTTTTAGGGTTTAGAATATGGAAATTAGGGTTAGGATTTAGAATTTAATTTTTAAATATTATTTTAGTAGGGGGCATATAAGGAGGCATGGTTAGGGAATAAGATTTTTACTCTTTAAAAAGGGGTAAAAGCCTAAGGGTAGTGGTGCCGTTTGTGTTGTGTAGGGGTTTTCATACCTTTTTCGGGTATCCGGTCGTTCGCGTATTGGATTTTTCAGTCTAATCACGGCCTGTAATTATCAAGTATCCGTTAAATTCGAGTACCCATAAAATTGAGTATCAGGTATCTAGTTCACTTCTTTTATTTATTTATTTTTAAATTTTTTTTTTTTAAAATAACATAATAAACACAAAATTTAAAAGTTTATAATACATAATTCAAACATAAAAAATAGTGATTTGAAGTTAGTTTTAAGATATAAATATTTGGATATATATATGGAAAATACTTTGATATACAAGCTTGTGTAAACACAAGCCTTTTAATTTTAGGGTTTAGAGATCTAGGTTGTAGTTTAGGGTTTAGGGATTTAGGTTGTATGGTGTATAATTTAAGGTTTATGGTTAGTTTAGAATTTAGGGTCTAGGGTTTAAGGTTTAGGTTTTAGGGGGTTAGGGCTAGGGATTTAGGTTTTAGATTTTATAGCTAAAATATGAAGGGATTGTGTAAAAAATTTTTTACACAACTTGTGTACTAAAATATAACCCTTAAAGTTTATCACCAAAAAGGCATTAAAAATATTTTTGAAAATTAATATAAATATTTTTTTTTAAAATTTTAAAACTTAAAAGCACATAATATAAACATAGAAAGAATTTAGAGATTAAACTTTAATTCTGAGGTAAAAATATTAAGAACCTAAAAATAAAAATATAATTTAAAACTAAAAAATATTAAAAGAATCAAGTCGGTTCAGGTATCCGGTTACAAAAAAATCGGCCTAGACTCGGGCCAACAAACTGGAAAAAAAAATCTCTGGTCGGGTAATTTTTTTAAAGAATTACCTAATTTTTTAAGGTTCGGGTCGGCGGCCGGGTCAACCGAGTCGGGTATTTTTGAACACCTCTACTGTTGTGTAATGCTAATACCAATAATCAGTTGGTCTAATATGATGAAACATTAAATTACTTAAGTAATGTCAGAAATTCAAATTTTTGCTTTGTTGATTGACCAATTGAGTTAGGAGGGTCGTCCCATAATGAGCCTTTGTAGTACCAGATTCGGAGTAATTAACTAATAAGTCGAATACTTTTAGATATACCAAAAAATGTGTAATGCTAACACACAAAAACAAAAATGATGTTCACCCCGAGTCATGGATCAAACATTACGAGAAATTAACTTAAAAAATACAAGATCCTAGTAAGTATTTAAACTCAATTGTCTTTTAGGGACAAGATTTTATTTATCTAATATTTAAACTTAATGAGACTTAAATTTTCATTTGCTTAAAAAAAATTTAAGGGCAGTTCCTCTAAATCCTTCTTTAGACTTCCATCCTTTCGATGCTTGTAATTTACTGTAGAAAGTCAAGCAATGTGGTGGCAGCCAAAATTGAAAATGGGAAATTTCAATTTTGGCAGGTGCAGCCAAGATTGAAAAATGGCATGGGAAAATCACAATTTTGGTCCCTAAACTTTAGGTTATTTATAAGTTAGTCCCTAAAGCTCAACTATAAATAGCCTAGCCATTTGCCATTCTTACACATCCCAAATCATTCTAACCTCCTCCCAATACTAGAGAAATTAGAGAGTTTTCATAGATTTGTTTTCTCCTTTTTATCAAGAGAGAATTGTCATTGTTTTCTCCTTGTTAGATTGAGAGAAGTTGTAATTCCTATTTTCTCATAGTGAAATTCTTCTACCTTTGTCCGTGGTTTTTACCCTATATTATTTAGGGGTTTTCCACGTAAAATCTGTGTCTCCTTTATCTTCATTATTATTTTCTCAAATTATCAGTTGCGTTTTTGCTCTATCCGACGATCGTATTCCGCAACAATTGGCATCAGAGCCAGATTTGGGTGTGTATATCTACTTACCGTATTCTCTGTTGGTTGCCACTGAAAAGTGGATCCTCCATCATAAGAAAGTAAGTTAGATATTACTCATTCATTGAAGGTGGTGGGCACTATTCACGTCAAAAAGGTGAAATAGTGGGAGCTATCTGAAATAGAAGCTATGGCAACGAAATTTGATATTGAAAAGTTCAATGGGAGAAATTTCTCACTGTGGAAATTGAAGATAAAAGCCATCCTAAGAAAAAACGGATGTCTAGCGGCTATCAACGAAAGGCCGGTAGATTTTACAGATAACAAGAAATGGAATGAGATGGACGAGAATGCTATTGCAGACCTTCATTTAGCATTAGCAGATGAAGTTCTATCAAGCATCGAGGAGAAGAAGACAGCCAAGGAGATTTGGGATCACCTCACAAAATTATACGAGGCCAAATCGTTGCACAATAAAATTTTCCTTAAGAGGAAATTGTACACTCTTCGGATGTCAGAATCTACTTCAGTGACAGAGCACTTAAACACGTTGAATACTCTATTTTCTCAGCTTACATCCCTAAGCTATAAAATAGAGTCACAAGAACGTGCTGAACTTCTGCTTCAAAGTCTACCTGATTCGTATGATCAACTCATCATCAACTTGACAAACAACAACCTTACAAGTGATCTAGTCTTCGATGACGTTGCAGCTGTTGTTCTGGAAGAAGAAAATCGGCGCAAGAACAAGGAAGACAGACAAGGAAATCTGCAACAAGCAGAGGCCTTAACGGTGATGAGAGGAAGATCAACAGAACGTGGCCAAAGTAGCAGTCACAATCATGGTAGATCAAAGTCAAGGAGTAAGAAGAATTTAAAGTGCTACAACTGTGGGAAAAAGGGTCACATGAAGAAGGATTGTTGGAGTTTACCTAAAAACTCCAATCCTCAAGGAAATATGGCAAACACTTCAGATGATGGAGATGCTCTCTGTTGTGAAGCAACAACAGCCATGGAAGGCAGAAAAAGATTTGCAGACATATGGCTTATTGACTCGGGAGCCACATATCACATGACCTCAAGAAGAGAATGGTTCTATAATTATGAACCTATCTCAGGAGGATCTGTGTACAGCTGCAATAATCATGCCTTGGAGATTGTTGGCGTTGGAACCATCAAATTGAAGATGTATGACGGGACAACCAAAGTTGTTCGAGATGTGCGACACGTGAAAGGCTTGAAGAAAAACTTATTATCCTACGGATTGTTGGATAATAATGCAAGCAAGATTGAAACACGGAAAGGAATCATGAAGGTGTTCCATGGAGCGCTTGTGGTGATGAAAGGTGAAAAGATAGCTGCAAATTTGTACATGCTGAAGGGAGAGACTTTGCTAGAAGCTGAAGCCTCTGTTGCCTCATGTAGTTCAGATTCTACCATGTTATGGCATCGGAAACTTGGACACATGTCAGAACAGGGAATGAAAGTCCTTGTGGAGCAAAAGCTACTTCCGGGTTTAACAAAGGTATCACTTCCTTTGTGTGAACATTGTATTACAAGTAAGCAGCATCGATTAAAATTCAACACATCAAATTCTAGAGGCAAGGCTGCTCTAGAATTGGTTCATTCTGATGTATGGCAAGCACCGGTTACATCCCTAGGCGGAGCAAAGTATTTTGTCTCCTTCATTGATGACTACTCTAGGAGATGTTGGGTGTATCCTATCAAGAGGAAGGCAGATGTGTTTTCAACCTTCAAAGTTTTCAAAGCGCGGGTGGAACTTGATTCAGGAAATAAAATCAAGTGTTTCAGATCAGATAATGGAGGTGAATATACAAGTGATGAATTTGATGACTTTTGCAGAAAAGAAGGCATCAAAAGACAGTTCACAACAGTATACACTCCTCAACAAAATGGAGTGGCAGAGCGGATGAACAGAACTCTGTTAGAAAGAACACGAGCAATGTTGAGAGCTGCAGGGCTAGAAAAAGCTTTCTGGGCAGAAGCAGTCAATACCGCCTGTTATTTGGTGAATCGGGCTCCATCAACTGCAATTGAGTTGAAGACACCGATGGAAATGTGGACTGGTAAACCAGTTGATTATTCAAACCTCCATATATTTGGAAGTATTGTGTACGTGATGTACAATGCCCAAGAAATTTCAAAGTTGGATCCAAAATCCAGAAAATGTAAATTCTTGGGGTATGCTGATGGAGTAAAGGGGTATCGCTTGTGGGATCCCACTGCCCGCAAAGTGATTATCAGCAGGGATGTTATCTTTGTAGAAGATAAGCTACAAAGAAAAGAAGAAGATGATAGCACTGATAAAGAAAAGCCAGAGACTACACAGATACATGTTGAAAATGAGTTTGAACAGAGAGATTGTTCTGAAGCAGAACCAGAGCTCGAGGAATCAGAACCAGAGAATTCTGAAGCTCCAACAACTCGTCAATCAGATCGTGTGAGAAGACGCCCCAATTGGCACTCAGATTATGTTATAGAAGGTAATGTTGCATACTGCCTTTTAACGGAGGACAGTGAGCCATCAACATTCGAGGAGGCAATGAACAACTCAGATGCTTCGCAGTGGATGGCGGCAATGCAAGAAGAAATCGAAGCCCTTCATAAAAATAATACATGGGAACTTGTGCCACTACCACAAGGAAGGAAGCCAATTGGTAACAAATGGGTCTTCAAAATCAAGAGAAATGGTGACGATCAAGTGGAGAGGTATCGTGCAAGACTGGTGGTCAAAGGATATGCTCAGAAAGAAGGTATTGATTTCAATGAAATCTTTTCTCCTGTGGTTAGACTAACAACGGTTCGAGTTGTCCTGGCAATGTGTGCTACATTGAATTTACATCTAGAGCAGCTAGATGTTAAAACAGCTTTTCTTCATGGAGATCTTGAAGAAGAGATTTACATGCTCCAGCCTGAAGGTTTTGAAGAAAAAGAAAAGAAGAACTTGGTTTGCAGGTTGAACAAATCTCTGTACGGTTTAAAGCAGGCGCCGAGGTGTTGGTACAAGAGATTTGACTCCTTCATCATGAGCCTTGGATACAACAGACTTAATGCAGACCCTTGTGCTTACTTCAAGAGGTTTGGTGAAAACGAATTTGTTATATTGCTGTTGTATGTAGATGACATGTTGGTTGCAGGCCCCAACAAAGATCATATTGAAGAATTAAAGGCACGACTGGCTAGGGAATTTGAAATGAAGGACTTGGGACCAGCAAACAAGATTCTAGGGATGCAAATTCACCGAGACAGAAGTAGTAGGAAGATTTGGCTTTCACAAAAGAATTACTTGAAAAAGATCTTGTCACGATTCAGCATGCAAGATTGTAAGCCAATTTTTACCCCTCTTCCTATTAACTTTAAATTATCCTCCAGTATGAGTCCTAGCAGTGAAGAAGAGAGGATGGAGATGTCTCGAGTACCGTATGCATCAGCAGTGGGAAGTTTAATGTTCGCTATGATTTGTACAAGACTAGACATTGCACAAGCAGTGGGAGTGGTTAGTCGGTACATGGCGAATCCAGGCAGAGAGCATTGGAATGCTATGAAAAGGATCCTAAGATACATCAAAGGGACCTTAAATGTTGCATTATGTTACGGGGGATCAGACTTTCTTATCAGCGGGTATGTCGATTCTGACTATGCAGGAGATTTGGATAAAAGCAAATCTACAACAGGGTATGTGTTTACAGTTGCTGGTGGAGCTGTAAGCTGGGTTTCAAAACTGCAATCGGTTGTGGCTACGTCAACAACGGAGGCAGAATATGTAGCAGCTACACAAGCCAGTAAAGAAGCTATATGGTTGAAAATGCTATTGGAGGAGCTCGGGCACAAACAAGAGAATGTCTCTTTGTTTTGTGACAGTCAGAGCGCCTTGCATCTTGCAAGGAATCCTGCTTTTCACTCAAGAACAAAACACATTCGGGTCCAATACCACTTCATTCGTGAGAAAGTGGAAGAAGGGACGATAGATATGTAGAAGATCCATATCGATGACAACATAGCAGATTTCATGACAAAAGCAATCAACACTGATAAGTTTACTTGGTGTCGATCCTCTTGTGGCTTGTTAGAGACGTAAGCAACATGGAAAGTACGAGGTAGAAAGAATGGTGTGAAGATATGATTGTTCCAATCAAATCTTCAAGTGGGAGATTGTAGAAAGTCAAGCAATGTGGTGGCAGCCAAAATTGAAAATGGGAAATTTCAATTTTGGCAGGTGCAGCCAAGATTGAAAAATGGCATGGGAAAATCACAATTTTGGTCCCTAAACTTTAGGTTATTTATAAGTTAGTCCCTAAAGCTCAACTATAAATAGCCTAGCCATTTGCCATTCTTACACATCCCAAATCATTCTAACCTCCTCCCAATACTAGAGAAATTAGAGAGTTTTCATAGATTTGTTTTCTCCTTTTTATCAAGAGAGAATTGTCATTGTTTTCTCCTTGTTAGATTGAGAGAAGTTGTAATTCCTATTTTCTCATAGTGAAATTCTTCTACCTTTGTCCGTGGTTTTTACCCTATATTATTTAGGGGTTTTCCACGTAAAATCTGTGTCTCCTTTATCTTCATTATTATTTTCTCAAATTATCAGTTGCGTTTTTGCTCTATCCGACGATCGTATTCCGCAACATTTACGAAAATCGAAAAGTTAGTCTAATTGTCGGTAAACATGTAAACTAATATTGCTGATTTTTACTAATTTGTAGCATATAAATTGTTGAACTATTTACTTTTGTTAGGTCTGATTATAAATTTATTTCTCTACTTTATAAAAATTGAGAGGTTGGTCCCTTTAATATTTTTAAAACTTGATCCTCCTATTTTACATTAACTGAGAAGTGAGTTAAGTTGTTAATAACAAAATTGATTTTTGCTAATTACTAATTATTTGTAATCAGTTGTAGATGTAATAAGGTTCAGGGTGAGCACGTGTCAACCTTAAAAATCTAAATTTTATTTATTAGTTATTTATTTAATTGAGAGTACACACATTGAGTTTTTATTTATGCCTACCCCGAAAATCTGATTTTCTTTATCGGTTAACTATTTTACTGAGTTTTCCACCTTATAATTTTATTTATACCCACCTACATACAAAAAATTCTATGTTATTAATATTTAATATATGTTCAAGCTCTCAAAAATATTACTGGATCTATCATTGTTTGTAATATAACTTATTGAACTGATAATTTATGGTATGTTGTTGCATATAAATTGTTGACCTTTTCTTAAATCTTTGTGTATGAGTAATTAAATTAATGATTTTTAGGTCAACCATTTAATGGTAAAATTCAATAATATTACTAAACTAAATAAACTTCTGACTTTTAATAGAATAAAAGGGATGAAATTCATAATTAGACCATAATAACAGTAGTAAAAAAGAATACCCATAAACCTGATATTTCAATGACTTGTCTTGTAATAATGACAAAAAACCTTTCATGGGAGGAAGGGATCCACGTGAAATGACTTTGCTTTTTTTTTTTTTTTTTCTTTCATAATTTTCATTTCAATGGCCTTTATTATGGGTTTATGACACGTACAACCTTTGCCGGTTCATGTTCACTGTTCCCCCACTTGTTCCACATGTTAATGTTTATGTCATGTTTTTTGGACCCACTTTTTTATTTTCGATTTATCATTTTTATTCATCTTCTTGGTTTACTTATTTGATTGAAATTGCTTTTTTGGGGTTGGTTGTTAAAGAGATAAAGTTGAAGACGCCATGAATCTGATCAACACTGACCTTGTTTTTGGATATATATACAAGAAAATATATTATACACTAGGAGTGTAAACGAAAAGTTTCCACAAACGTCTTAGTTTTAAGATTTATAGGCCTAATTCAGAGTTTAGAAGTTAGTGGTTTAAGTGCATGAGCTTAAATTTAGAGTTAATGGTTAGAATTTTTGGTTTAGGGTTGAATTTATAGTTTATAGGTTAGGGTTTATGTTTAAGGTAATATAGTTAGGGATTTGAGTTTTAACCTATAAACCCTAAATTTTAACCCTACCCCTAAATTCACAACTCAAACACTTAAACTCATAAACACTAGAACCTAAACAAAATCTCTAAACAGTAAAACCAAAGCGATTATAGAAATTTTATTTCTACAGGCCTTTATGCATGGAATAATTACCCATATATATAATTTTTTAACCAAAGAAAGTCTCAGTAGTTTCCAATTACACATCAACCTGTCACGCTTAGCTAACTTTCTATGTTCCCAATTGATTTTACAAGATTTATATGATTCTATTTATCAATATATAAATTCCAAACCAACAACCGGTTGGTCTAATGGGAAGTGACATTAAGTTCTTTAAACAAGGTTAAATTAAGTTTGAATATCGACGTTGTAAACGGAACAATTAAGTTAGGAGGGCCGCCCCCATAATGAGCTTCTACAATACCCAATCCAGATTAATCAATCATTTAATTGAAAATCGGTTATTAAACATATATATATATATATACACATATGATTCGGTTACACTGTGTAAATTTTTTAAGTTTTACACGTTTTTTGGATCATTGGATGGGTGAAACGGATGGTTGAGATTAACAGTAAAAAATGTGAAGATTATCACTTGAAAAAAGAGAGAAGGAAATAATCTTAGTCATATATTACCATCATCCAACGGTCCAAAAATTGTGTAAAAGTAATTGAATTTTACACAATTAATGTAAGTGGATCACAAACACACACGCACACACGCACACACCCGCACACACCCGCGCACACGCATACACCCGCACACACGTATGCACACACCCGCGCACACGCACACACCCGCGCCCACGCGCACACGCATGCACGCACGCCCGCCCGCCCGCGCGCCCGCCCGCTTTGTGAAAAAGTATAGATACTTTCGAGATACTTTTTTAAAAATCAATGTAACCGGTTGCAATGTGGCTCGAAAGTATCTATACTTTTATGCAACCGGTTACAATGCTTTTTAAAAAAGTATAGATACTTTTGAGCCACATTGCAACCGGTTACATTGTTTTTTAAAAAGTACTTTTTAAAAAAGTATCGATACTTTTTAAAAAGTATAGATACTTTCGAAAGTATCAACAAAATAAGTAATTTACTCAAAAGTATCAACAAAATAAGTAATTTACCTATTTTGTTATCGTCGGATTTCCAAGGCCCCATCAGCTAAACTTTAATAACATAATAGGCGCTACCTAATATATTGATAATATTATCAACAAAATAAGTAATTTACCTATTTTGTGATTTTAACCGGTCACCTATTTAACGGGTCATGCCGTATATTAACCGCCTCACAGCAGAACTGCCCAGTTATACTAGTAGAAAAGAAGATGATATTTATCCTAAGAAGGTGTTTATTTTATTTAAGTGGGGTAACCTGCTCACCTAATTTTTGTTCTTAAAATTTTACCAAAAATATTACATGCTCTACACGTAAATCAAGGTGTAATTTATAAAGGGTAATTTGAGTTTATAGGTTAAAACTCAAATCCCTAATCATATTATCCTGAAGTTAAACCCTAACCTTTAAACTATAACCATAATTCTTAAATTTTAACCCTAAAACTAAATCACATAGCATGAGATATTTTAGGACTAATGAATTGTTCAATTTCTTTTATATTTAGTTATTTACCTTTTCCATATAAGTTAGGGTTTAGTGTTACAATTTAGGCTTTATTGTTTAAAACCTAAATCCCTAATCATATTACTCTAAAATTGAAACCCTAACCTTTACACCCTAAATTCTAACCCTAAACCATAAATCTTAAATTCTAAACCCCTATATATAAACCCCTAAACCCTAAACTGAGTCCATAAACCCTTAAATTATGGCGCTTGTGAAAACTTTTCGCTTCCACCAATGCATTGCATGAGATATTTTCCATAAACCTTAAACTTTTCGTTTCCACCGTCAGTGCATGAGAGTAATAATTATTGCGTAATATATTTTCTATCTATTTTATTATATTTATTATTATTATTTTCATTATTTTTATTACCGTACATAATAATAATAATATTATTATTATTATTATTATTATTATTATTATTAGTTTGTAATTTGATTTTTTTTTATAAATTTTCAAATGTACCTTTTAATAATATTTTCAATTTGATTTAGTTTACACGCGATTATATCTATTGTTGGTCGGTGAACCACCAAATTAAAATTTCTGGATTCGTTCTTGGACCATGCCACTTATATTCTATGAATGTGATGATGAAGATAACAAACAAATTTAAAAAATTAAACTGATTGAACTCAACAAGTTATACTAATAGAAAAGAAGATGATATTTATCTTAAGAAGGTGTTTATTTTATTTAAGTGGGGTAGCCTGCTCACCTAATTTTTTTTCTTAAAATTTTACCAAAAATATTACATGCTCTACACGTAAATCTAGGTGTAATTTATGAAGGGTAATTTGAGTTTATAGGTTAAAACCCAAATCCCTAACCATATTACCCTAAGCTAAACCATAACCTTTAAACACTAACCATAATTCTTAAATTTTAACCCTAAAACTAAACCACAGAGCATGAGATATTTTAGGACTAATGAATTGTTCAAATTATTTTATATTTAGTTATTTACCTTTTCCATATAGATCAACATTGCATATTGTCAGGGCCCATTACCTTATTCCTAAAAGACATCTCTGATACGTAGGGTCTGGTTTTTGTCGGCCAGCTGTGGAAGGAGGGGTGACTTCTATCTACCTTACTAGCCTTTAGCGCTCGTCTTTGAAGACTACTGATTTGTGAAGCAGCTGCTCGTCGAGCCCCTGTTAGTTGGGTAAGCTATCTGTTTTGGAAGAGCGAATCCTGCTTCTTTAGAATGTCTATTCTGGTATAGAATGTTCGTGGACTGGGAAATAGAGAAACGGTCAGAGCTCTACATAACTCGGTGATGAAGCACAGACCGACGATTATTTTTCTCAGCGAAACAAAACAGAAAAAGAGGTACCTAGAAAAAATTAAAATGAAGATGAAAACGACTTCATCATTCTATGTTGAACCAAGAGGAATAGCCAGGGGTCTTGCTCTCTGGTGGTCAGGGGATGCAAACATCACTATCCTCAAACACACTAAGAACTTCATTGATATGAAAGTGGTCTATCAGAATGGAGGCGAATGGTTCGGAACTTTCATATACGGTCCTCCATACAGAGGAGAAAGGTAATTTTTCTGGGAAGAGTTAAGTCAGTTACGAAGAACCTAGTGCGATAAATGGCTGATTATGGGAGATTCTAATGTGGTAATTCGACAAGAAGAAAAGGAAGGAGGTAAACCCGTTAACCCCGATGAGGTTAAATGCTTCCTTGACTTTATCAACCTTACTAGCCTTGTTGAACTTCCAATCAAGGGAGGAAACTTTACTTGGTTTAACCAGAGAAGTGGAGAAGGCTTAATCTACGAGAAACTGGACCGTATTTTGTGCTCCGCGGAGTGGAGTTTGACGTTCCCAAAAGCTTTGGGCCTATTAGATATCGCTATGGCCTCTGACCACGCCCCCATTATCTTACTCATGGAGGGGTACCCCAGAAAATGCAAGAGGGCCTTTAAGTTCGAAAACAAGTGGCTCTTGGAAGAGGATTGCCCCCAGACAGTCTCTAGCGGATGGTCAGCACCCACCGTAGGGAGAACTTTGTTTAATTTTGGGAAGAGGATTCGAAGCACTAGAAGGGCTCTCATTAAATGTAGTAGAACGAAAACAAAGTTGAAAAACGAAAGAAAGAGGGTGTTATTGACAAAGATCAAACATCTTCTGGGGAAGAAAATCTCTAGCTCGGAAATGGAAGAGTATAAACAAATGAAGAAGGAGCTGGATGCTGAATGGGAAAAAGAAGAGAGGTATTGGCACCAGAGATCAAGAGTCAACTGGCTTAAGTGGGGAGACAGGAATACAAAATTCTTCCATGCCACTACCATCCAGCATCGTAGAATCAACTTCATAGTCTGACTTAAGAGTGATGATGGAGTTTGGTTGGAGAATCCTTTGGATATTGCTGACCACCTTCAACAGCACTATCAAAAAATTATTCTCTAAGGACCATTCTATTGATTTCCAATGCCTAAGAGAATACATTCCCCAGTTGGTAACTGATCATATGAATTCTGAGCTGAGCAAACCAGTGTCCGAGGAGGAGATAAGAAGGGCAGTCTTTGCTATGGGAGCGTCTAAAGCACCTGGTCATGACGGCTTTCCGGGAAGTTTTTACCAATCTTTCTGGGAAACTATAAAAGAAGATCTAATTGGGATGGTTTCGGTCTTTTTCAACGACGGAGTGCTGGATTCTGAGCTAAACAAAACTAATATTGTTCTTATCCCTAAGAAACCAAACCCATTGGAGGTGCCCCATTTCAGACCCATTAGTCTCTGTAACTTCTCGATGAAGGTGGTCACTAAAATTCTGGCGTCAAGACTGAAGATATGTCTCCCGGATATCATTCCTCATTCGCAGTCAGCCTTTGTCCAAGGCAGATCTATCCACGATAACATCATTCTCACAAATGAGGCTTTCCACGCGATCAAACGAGCAAATAAGGGAAAGAAAAGGTTTATGGCTCTGAAGATCGACCTCGAGAAAGCTTACGATAAAGTGGACTGAGATCTTCTTCGATTTGTTATGGAAAGGTTGGGTTTCAGTGATTGGTGGGTTGCCAGAGTTATGGAATGCGTCTCATCCACCTCCTTCTCCCTGGTCCTCAACGGGGAGAAAATGGGTGACTTCTCAGCTGGTAGAGGATTAAGACAAGGGGATCCGCTATCTCCTTTCTTGTTTACCTTTATCTCAAGCATTTTGACGTAGATTTTGAACAAGGAGGTCGAAATGGAAAGCTTTGACGGCCTTCGAATTAAACGTCGGTGTCCGATACTAAGTCATATGTTATTTGCCGACGATTGTCTTCTGTTCTCGGAGGTAAACCAAAAGAATTGTCAAGCTGTCCTACGTATCCTCGATCTCTTCCAAAACTCTACAGGCCAAACGGTCAATATTCTGAAATCATCGGTTACTTTTTCCCCTAAATTCAGTATCAATCAGAGGACTCTTCTCTCTAATGCTCTGGGTTTTCAACCAATGAAGAAATACAATAAATATCTTGGGCTTTCTTCCTTCTGGGGCAGAAGTAAAAAAGAGGCACTAACTTTTATCAAGGAGAAAGTCCAGACTAGGCTCAAAGGTTGGAAAGCTAAACTGCTGAATCAGGCCGGAAAGGAAGTGCTCATAAAAGCTGTTGTAGAGGCTATCCCTACGTACATCATGCAATGCTTTCTTCTCCCTGTTACTTTTTGTGATGAGGTTAGCTCGCTCGTGGCTAGGTTCTGGTGGAACAACAGTGGACACAAGGAGAAAAACATTCATTGGATTAACTGGAAAAACCTTTGTCGCTCGAAAGATCAAGGGGGCTTGGGTTTCCAAAATTTAAGAACCTTCAACAAAGCTCTAATCACAAAAGTTGCGTGGAAACTGGTCAAACACTCGGAGTCATTTCTAGCTCAGATTCTACGAGTGATCTACTACCCGAACGAAAATATTTTTGACGCTCTCAAGAACAAAAACCCCTCATGGGCCTGGGCAGGAATTAGAGAGGGAATCATGGTGATTAGGGATGGTTCTCTTTGGCGGGTGGGAAATGGTCGTAGCATTTCTACATGGAAAGATAATTGGATTCCGAATCTCCATAAGTTTAGGATTGCTTCCAAACCACCATCCAGCTGCCCCTATTCATCTGTATCCAGTCTCATGAACCCGGATCAAAGATCTTGGGATATTACCAAAATTGAAGGCCTCTTCTTTCAAGACGAAACAAAAACGATCTTGTCTATCCCAATAGGAGGACCAGAGGTTAAAGACAACCTTGTTTGGGCGGGCACGAAGAATGGGGTTTACTCGGTGAAATCGGGGTATCGTTTCATTGAGGAGAATTCTGGATTCTCTTCGGAACCTTCTTCTAGCACTTCCCCGAGTGATAATAAGATAGTATGGACCTTCATTTGGAAACTGAAGGTTCCGTCTAAAATACGGTCCTTTCTCTGGAAACTCTGTCACTACATTGTGCCTACCAATAGCACCCTAGCGGCTCGATTTCATGGGAAGTTTTTTGATTCGAACTATTGCCCCAGGTGCGGAGAACAGAAGGAATCATTAGAACACCTCCTCTTTTTCTGCCCCTTTGCCCAAGCAGTTTGGAAGGCATCCAGCTTTAGCTACTCACCTTCCGCCATTGGTTTCCCAGGTTTCCCTCAATTGTGGCTTAAGATCCATGATTTCCGCAAATTGGGGGATTTGGAAGATAGCAGTGCTCTTATTGCTTTCCTTCTTTGGGCTATTTGGAAATCAAAGAATGCCTGGGTCTTCGAAGGAAGAAGAGACCTCCCTTGGGAAGTGTGGTTGAGAGCCGAATAGGATTTCAAGGAATTTTCTAATGCTACCTTAGCTTGTTACCCAGTTAAAAGTCAAATCCCCAAGGAAACAAGGGTCTGTACCCCTCCTCCTCCCAATACGATCAAAGTTAATTACGATGCAGCTTTCGAAAGCAAATCAGGCAAAGCCATATTGGCGGCTATTGGCCGCGATTGCTCAGGCTCCTTTATTCAAGGATTAACCGCACCAGCAACAGCTCCATCAGTTGCGGTGGCGGAAGCTCTTGCTATTCGACTCGACATCTCTCTTACTCTTGATAATGGCTTTTCCAACATTATAATTGAAGCCGATTGTCAAGCCGTGATCTATAGACTCTGTTCGGGAGCGATTTTTGACTGGTCGTCCTCAGCTGTGGAGGAAGACATTAGATCGCAAGCCAAGCTTTTTGCATCTTGTTCTTTCTCCTTTACTCCCCGAACTTGTAATCAAGCTGTGGATTGTTTAGCAAAATTGGCTAGAAACTCTCAGTGTAAAACAATTTGGGGACCTCCACTGCCCCCCTCTCTACGAATGTTTCTGTAACTGTTTGTGAAATGAAAACCTGTCTTCTTGATCAAAAAAAAAAAGAAGACATCTCTGATAAGATGTGCAACGCTACCGCTTATATATCTCAAGACCTCTCTTTTCCTTTCCGATATGAGATTAATGTCCCCGCCTCTTTCCAGACGTGACAATATACTCGAATAGAAACAATTATTATAATGTACATTTAAATTTATAAATATAATATATTCGAATTTAAATTAGAGTGAAATTAAACTCAAATCTATAAATAATATTTATGTACCGTGATACTACAAATCGAAATCTGAAAACTCTCACAGACTTAATTTTATCATTAAACCAAAGTTTTATTTGTATCGGTTTAAGTTAATTAATTATCATGCTAGTTGGATATAGGGAAAAGCCAAGCTGAAGGATAGGGACGAAATAACTATTGTTTGATTATTTCAATGCATTAAGAAATTGTTAATCAAGGTCTTAAGTTAATACATTAAAAGTAATTATCATCAAATTAAATATAATTTAATGACATCTTTTCTGATCACAAATTCTTTTTTAGTATAAACATCTGATATTCGATTCACTAATTTAGTTTTAAGTAAAATAAAGATTCATTACGGAATAATTATTTTTTTAAAATAAGTCACTAGTTTTATTAATGAGAAAATACCCAAAATTACAATAAGGGTTTACAAATTATCATTGTAAACTAAATACATAATTTGGACTTCCTCCTAAAACTAGCCACTTTAGATCAGACATGAACCATACATGAAAAGGTTATAAACCCATCCAAATACTCGATCGAAAATAGATACGAAACCTAACTGCATCGGCAAAACGAA
This sequence comes from Hibiscus trionum, assembly GCA_030270665.1. NCBI lineage: Eukaryota > Viridiplantae > Streptophyta > Magnoliopsida > Malvales > Malvaceae > Hibiscus > Hibiscus trionum. The sequence continues at coordinate 4,325,225 of BSYR01000014.1, forward strand.
CCACAAAAGGGGATGAAGCTATTGCTAGACCACCGAGAAAATGCAAATCAGAGTCGAGCACCTGAGAAACTCTTCACAAGCGCAAACCGCGTATCCAAATTCAAACCGAAGGCCCATAGCAAGGAAGATCAACATGATTACAAATAATCTTCATCTTGATCAGTGGTGGCGTTGTCAAATCAACCCTGATAGAAAACAAATAATAGAAAAACATGCCAAGAGACAGAAAAACATGCTAAAAAGCAGAAAAACGTATCAAACGGTAGAGGAAAGTGTGTCATAAAGACAAATTTATTAAACTAAAAAGACTGAAAATCAAAAGAACAAAACAAATAAATGAAAGAGGGTGACCGGCGGTCGACAAATAGCCGGTAAACTATTGCCGCCACCGGCCTATGTTCGAACTGAAGAGAGAGAGCGACGACACTAAAAAAAAGAAGAGAAAACCCTGTTCAAAAGAGAGAGAGAGCGGCGTTCTATTTTGTATAACCCGTCTATTTTTTTTACAGAATAATTATTTTGATTTAAATGGCTTCACTTAAAATATTAAAATTTAAATTCTAAATGTTTGTTTAAAGGATAAACATTTCATTTTGTTAGACCCAACGATAGTTATTCTTCCAAAAGTAATTTGTATATGTATATGTGTACTCCCATCTTTTGATTATTTTTCATACTTTAAATTTTTTTATTAAATTCTAAATTTTATATCTTAAAAATTTTAAACTCCTTGTGTAGATTAACTGTGTATCAAATAATTTCTCAATATAAAATACCAATAGGGATAATAATTATTTTTGTGATTAATTATTAGAGGGAAACAGAGCGGTGGTACATTGATAATATATAATTCTATATATTATTGATAACTCATCTGATGATATATCATTACAAAAATTTAGAAATAAATTTATTTAACTTTATTTATGCTAATGTGGCATGATATGATTAGTTGATGGTATACATAATTATATATCGTCATTGCATCAAATATATATATACATATATATTTGATCAATATATATATATATATATATATTGGAGTACTGTTCCTTTAAGAAAAGCTGGTGGATGCATTGCTTTGAGATCATTTTCACAAAGAGAATAAGTCTTATGGTTATTTGATAGTAACATGGCCAACAATATTTCAAGAAGAAAGAAGAAAAATAAGATGATATGTGCCTCTATCAAGACAACCTAACTATGACTTCATCCCACATGTTTTGCCAACCCTTTGTCACCAAACAAGTATTGAAATTGACATTAATCCATTTAAAAAATCTACAAGGGAAATAAATTATAAATCCATCTGGGTAAAGAGATGGAAAGGTGTGGCATAACATTTTCATGTAGTTGGTGGAATTTTAAAAGGGATGGAGTACACACAACTAGCATGAAATATGGACCATAAACAGTGGGGTTTGACAAGAGAGAGCAGTATGAGTGACCGCATCGGGCCCCCAGCTGTTACCTTCATAGCTTTACAAATTTTTCAAGTGACAATTTAGTAAGCTAGTGGTTGCCCTTTATTTTTTCAGTTGTTTTATGATATTTTTTTAACAAAACAATGAAACTAATATGTTTGATAAATTTTAATTATGTTTTATGGTTTATTAATGAAATATTAAATTAGCTGTTTAAAGTAACGTAATATGTTTTCGTTTATGTAAACCCATCTTTAAGTTTTCGTCTAAGACTCTAAAAATGTCCGAGACGCCTCTAGACCGAGCCTATGGGACCAAGATTGTGGAACAGAGGTACACTTTTATTGGTGCATGACATTGATTTTGATGCTTTGCTTCTTTTGTGACCTCCACAAGACATTTTCTCTTTATGTCATTCCACCACTCTCAAGAGCAATATCCCTTTATTTGGGAATCCTAAAGGTTGCCATGTGTTTCCTTTTAAGGCATATGTATGTGGATGTGGTAGTGTTGTAAGAAAAAAGCTAAAGAAAAATCATTATTCCAATGTTGAATCATTCAAAAACCCAATAAGGATGAGCCAATAAGAGAGGGGGAAGCAATGAAAGAATTCTTTTTCTAGGGTGTGTAAATCAAGATGGGGGTGAACACATCACATTCTCTCTCCCACTAGGAACACATATATAGGAATCCTCTTGTGCTAAACCTACACACTACCCTTTATGTCCCTTTCAATTGGATTAATGGGGAGTTTTGAAGATTTTGAAGCATCTCAAAGCGGTTGAGTGCAAATCAACTCAACACCCATTTTGGATATGGAATGATTATGTCTTGCTTTTTGAAGTTTTCAAAAACCTTAAAAAGTCATGGTGACCATCAAAACTCAACTACCCAACATTCAATTTAGTTCTTTTTCCTAATTTAATGTTCACCTTTAGGTGTTTTTCCTTTTTAAAATAAGATTATCGGTTTCTGATAGTCACATGAGTCTCGATTATATTTAAAGTCAAATCAGATCAGACTCTTAAATACGTGGTAAAATTCTTCCAACAACTAAATCTGAAACCTTAAATTCCTTACCACTTGACCCAACATTTATTCGTACCTAGTTAAGGTTTCGGTTTAGCTTTTGGATCCAATGACTTCATGGTAGGAAAACTAATCAATTTGCTTCAAAGATTCTTTAGTCATAACGATAATGCATTGGCCGCATGGAGAATGTGGCCCCATCATCATAACAATTGGCTGTACGGCTGTACCGAGTGGGTGGCTATGGCTACAATGGTTGGACCACATTGAACTGGTCTAAAGTAGAATCTTAATGTGTGAGGACAAGCTTATATGCTGTTGAATCCAAGTCAAGAAAACTTTGCTAAAGTCAGAAATAAAAGCTCTTTATTAGTCCGTCTTTCGGGAAAAAAAGCATGAAATGAAGATTACAAGTAAGCAACAATCTTACCGAGAAAGGTCTTGGGATAACTCACCAAGATAAAATGATACAATATATTTTAAAAAATAGAAAATGGGTCGCATCGGGCTCATGCCTTGAATGGTTGAGCCCGAGCCCAACCCATATTATAAAAAGTTCATTTTCGAGGCCTAATAATTTTATCCGTATTCTCCTAAATTTCGGACAAGACTTTAGACTTAGACAGATAACCTAGCTTTTGAATAGTTCTGACTGAGTGTATCGATCTACTTTCGGCGGGTTCATTGGCCCAAACTAAAATGATTGAAGATTTTATCCAATCATAGTTGTTCACGTGTCATGTTTTGACAGAAAGGATTAACATTATTGTTTTTTGAAAAGTGAGTTAACATCATAATAGATTGTTCTTATTTACTCACTTTCAAAATATACAATAAATAAATCACTCTCATTTTTTAAAAGGGTCAATTTGCTCAATTTCAAAATTGGCAGAAACTTAAAGAGTGTTTAAACCAAAATATTTAAGCTAACTAACTATTACTTTAAAATTTTGGACCAAAATATTCGCTTTCAAATGTATAGGGACTAAAATATCTCTTTTTATAGTATAGAGATTAAAATAAATTTTTAAGTCTGGTACAAAGATTGAAATGTTCTTTTTTATAGTAGAGGGACTAAAATAAACTTTTAAGTATGATACATGGACTTCTAGTAGGCTTTAACCTTATTATGCTTAAATGATAATAAAAATCATTTTATTATATATATTTTAAAGATTTTCATTATAAATTTTTTTAGTTATATTCTTAAAAATATTCATATTAATTAATATAAAATTTGTGTAAATTCAATTGATGAATTAGTTCTCTCGCTATTCTCATTTTCTCTAAATCTTTTCTATGCCCTTTACATTTTTAGCTATCTGTTCATTTAACCAGTTTTTTTTGTAAATTTTGCTTGCATGTGTTACTAATGTTGCTTGTTACGGGACTAGAGTCCCATTACCGAAATCGTGCCGTCCTAGTTAATGAGCTTTAGTCGAACGATTAGATCAGCCTACAAAAACTAAGCAAAGTGCTTAGCAGTGAGCGGAAGCTTAAGACAAGGAAAAACAAAAGGACAAAGAGATTTTGAGTGAATGATCTCTATTACTCAAGAAAGATAAAATGACAAATAAAGCGAGAGCCACTATTTATAGGCGAGCTCTCTTACATTCAACGGTTGTAAATGATTCAAATCAATGGTTAGGATTAGTCCCTAGATTGATGCTGTCTATATAAGGAAATATAAACTAATTGCAAGGCTGCCAACTTTGTTTCCATATAGGGTGGGGTGGGGGTGGGGGAAGAGGCTGACCCAAAATTTTTGAAGATTTTATATTTTCTCTCAAAATTTTGAAAATTTTTAATTTGACCCTTCAAAAATTTAAAATTTTTTATTAAGTTTTTATTTCTTTAAATATTTTTAATTAAGTCCCCTATTAAATTTTAAAAAATTTCTCATTAAGTCTTAAATTTTTTAAAAATTTTACTTTAAACTTCTAAAAATTTTAAATTGGCCTCCTCAACTTATATACCAAGATCCGCCCCTAGGTGGGGGCATGATTTTCCACAATCATGCTATGTTTGTTGCTATCATGTCCCAAGAATACTTTCCATAGTTAGCCTGGTCAACCAGATCAACATTCTTCAAGGAATGAGCTTGCTTGGGCGGAATGGAGTTGGACATGCTCAAGAGTTCAGACAAAACATCTTGGGCAGCTTGCAATGTGCTAGACTTGTTCCCTTGGTGTGTGCTTGTCTCGGTTATGGGCTAGTCATCTGTGACATTCTCTCCCACTGAATCTAACAACGTCCTCGTCGCAAGCCTGTAATAAAACTCGATTACCTTGTCTTCGAATTACCACAAGTTCTCGGTGAATTCCTAACTCCCCTCAGTCTTGGGAAGTCCCTTCCAAAGCACAAAATATTCATTCTTTGACATGTGGTTTCGTCGTCAAACCACTAAATCCGTTAAAATATCTTGTACCTTTTTCTCATAGAAGGCCTTTACTCATATTGGTGCTCTAAAATAAATTGCGTACCAACTAATTTCTCAATATAAAATATCAATAGGGATAATAATTTTTTGTGATTAATTATTTCACTCATGTTTTAGAGGCAAATGGAGTGGTGGTACACTGATAGTATATAATCCTATATATTATTGATAAATGGCTTAAATATACATTTGACACCTAAACTAGTCACTGTTTTTTAAATTAGTACTGAGAGATTTTTTACTCCCAAGTTAGTACCTGAACAAGACGCTTTCTACGATAAAACAACATACTGTTATACTTTTATTATACAAGAAAAACAATATAACATTTAAGGGAGAAGAACAAACAAGTTAGGAGAATAACACAGAGTAAATTGATAGAATTTTTTAATATGAGGGGTAATTTTATTGATTTGTTTCGAATTAGGACCAAACCGATAGAATATATAAGTTTTTGTAGCAATTTGGGAAATGTTGTCTAGGTCAAGTACCAACTTGGGAGAAAAAATTCTTTTGGTACTGACTTGGGAGAAGGTGCATAGTTCAAGTACCAATTTGGGAGCAAAAATTCTTTAAGTACCAACTTGGGAGAAGGTGACTTGTTTAGACAATTAGACTTATGGTTATTTGATAGTAACATGGCCAACAACATTTCTAGAAGAAAGAAGGAAATTGAGATGTTATGTGCCCCTATTAAAACAACCTAGCTATTACTTCATCCCACATGTCTTGCCAACCCTATGTCACCAAACAAGTATAGAAATTGACATTAATCCATTTCAAAAAGTATAAGGGGAATAAATCCAATTTGGGTAAAGAGATGGAAAGGTGTGGCATAACATTTTCATGTAGTTGGGTGGGGTTTTAAAGGGAATGTAGTACACACAACTAGCATGAAACTAACTATAAGTTTTCAAGTAGATAGAAATAAATTGTGAATATCAATTTTCTTTTAAGGGGTGTCAGTTATTTTTAAAAATAGTGTCTATAATCTTTAGAAAATGGTTCATATCGGGCTCAAGCCTTGAATGATTGAACTCGAGCCCAACTCATATTATAAAACGACTGTAATCTCGTTGTCCGAGATCATGTTTCATGCCTAATATTTTTATTCGTATCCTCCTAAATTTCGGACATAACTTTAGACTTAGACGAATAATCTGACTCCCGAATAGTTTTGACCGAGTGTATCGATCTACTTGCGGTGGGTTCATTGGGCCCAAACCAAAATGATTGAAGATTGTGTGTGTATAGAGAGGAATCGGACATATACCCAAATGACAGTAGATGGGTATCTTCATGGGCCAGAAATGACCTAACTTGGGCTCTGAAAGCCCTGAATTAGTAGGGCATCCCCAAGCCAATGGCCTCATCAATATAGCTGGTCGAACTTGGCCCAAAACAATGGCCTATTGATGATATACAGTATACACTACGGATTAGTGGTGCCCCAAACACTCGATGTTGGAACATTGTATTCAATACATTGGTCATAAAAATTAAAAGTTTTACAAACGTTTTAGTTCTAGTGTTTAAAAATTTAGTTTTTTTTATTAGAGTTTAGTAATTTTGAAATTGGGGATAGTGAATATAATTTAGAGTTTAGGGTTAGAATTTGGGTTTTAGATTCTAGGGTAATATGGTGAGAGATTTAAGTTTTAACCTACAAACCTTAAATTCTAATCACAACCCATAAAAATTCTAAACCCCTAAACTCTACACCCTAAACTAAATCTCTAAACTCTAAAACTAAAGCCCTTGTAAAAACTTTTAGTTTCTATCGTCAGTGAATGAAATAATTACCCTATATTTAATACAAAAAATAGGGGACAGGGGCAACCGTCCATGAACTAAGGATAGATCAAAGGGGTGTTGGGGGCAGTCACAAGCTCACAACCCCTAAATATTTTAAATTCCTATATAGTTTATATAATTTATTTATATTTTTCATTAACAATTTAATTTTGCACCTTGTACATTTTAAATATAACTCCCTAATAATTTGTACTCTTTACATAAAATTCTGTTTCAATCCGTTTCTTGAACTATTATATAGTTTCGTTTTTGGTTAAAGGAGGTTGGAATTGACTCTCCAATCATTTTCAAATGTGGAACCAACAATAACAACCCCATAAAAAATGTCAACTTTTCAGCAAATAATGTGGTCTGGTGATCGAGCACTGTTTGCTCAGAAAAGTTCAGCGTGTTTGAGATTCGACATGTTTTTCAGCAAATAATGTGGTCTTGAGTGTAGTTTTGTTGTGTAGACATGGATTCTTGCACTCTTTTTTCCTTCATTAGGTTTAGGGAGGTTTTTTAACGAGGTATAAATCCATGTCGAATTCCTTTATCATAATAAACATCCACCTTTCAAAAAAAATGTCAACTTTTTAGTATTTTTATATGGAAAATTATTTGATACATATGTTAATTTTTTCTGTTTCAGAGTTTAAAGATTTATTTTAAGTTTTGAATTTAGAGTTTAATTTGTAGAGTTATAATTAGAATCTAAGATTTATAGTTTAAGGTTAAGAATTAGATTTTAGTTTTTATAGAGTGAATTAGCATACTTGTGTAAAAAAATACACATCAAGTTTATAAAAAATATTTCTTTTGAGATCTACTAATTGACCGAGTAATCAAAAATGCTCAAGTTGTCTTATTTTGTATGAATTTGAATCCTGATATTTGTCTTATAAATGTGATACCACTCACTTAATAATTTTTTTTATATTTAGAAAATATAAAACATTTGTAGTAATCTTCAAATATTTATAATTTGATTAAATTTTAATCTACGTCTTAATATAACATATCTTACTTTTTTAACCCAATAAGCAGGCTCTTCCTGAGATTTTGGTGGCCTACGGACAAACTTAAAAATTAGGCTCATTATAATAAATATTGAAAAAAAAAAAATTTTAAGAGTAGACTCACAATAACAAGTATTAGAAGAAAAAAAAATTCGGGACTTTAATAACAAGTAATGAAAAATAAAATAAAAATGTTAATAGTATGTACCTATTAACAAATATCGAAAAAAATGCATTTTAAGAGTAGACCCCTAATAACAAGTATTTAAAAAATTCCCCCCCCCCCCCATAAAAAGCATTGCAAAAAATTGGAACCATAATAACAAATATTGAAAAAATTGAATTTTAAGAGTAGCCCTAATAACAAATATTAAAAAAATAGGTCTCAAATAACAAATATTGAAAAAATGAATTTTAATAATGACCCCATATTAAAAATTTTAAACCCTAATAATATATATTGAAGAAAAATTAAACTAGCATTAAAATTAAATACTTACAATAATGAACGGTGGGCCTTGGGCCGTCGCCCTTATGGCCCACCCTCAGTGACAATCCTATCAACAAGTGGTCTCAGTGATAAAAACGGGTGAGTTTAATTTGTCAATAAGGTGTGTGTATTGTCAAAGAATTAAAAACATTTATGGACATATACGACATTGTAATACTTTTATACTATTAAAAATGTATTTTTTGGTTTATTAAGAAAATATTATACAAAATTTCTTAAAAAGGGCAAATTGCTGAGTCATCATCTTAATCAGTCAAATTTCTTCCATTTGAAGTCTGATTTAATTTCAAAGTATTTATGATACCCTTCCAAAAACCATTCAATTTTCTTTGTTCTTGCTATTAATAATATTTTTTACCCTTTAATTTTATCCTTTATAACCTAATTTTGATTAATCAGATAGGTATTACATCCCCATATCAGAATTCGAACTCATACAAGATAAAACAATATGAACATCCTTAGCCACTAAGTTAATTAATAAACCTCCTTCATAACCTTATTAAAGTTGTTAGACTGGACAAAATTTAAAAAAAATGATTAATATGATGAATTATTAGAATGGTTAGGTGTAAATTGTACACTTCTTTTTCAGGCATCTTGTTGTATATATAATTTCCTACAACTCAAGTACCAAAAGCATACTTTATTTTTTTTCTAAAGAAATTAAATGTATGGACTATGGTCGTGTATAAATGTTATGTATTTACTCTAATTCTAATCGATAATCAAGTTAATTTTAGTGGCTGAAAATTATTTATTGATTAAATTTATTTAATAAAAAATATTAGACAATAAGTCTTATGAAATAAGATTTTTTAGTGGCCAAATGATTGACTCTATAAATATAATTTTTATTGGATAACGGGGAGTTTCGAATTTCAAAATTTGTTCGAAATATTTAATAACTTGATTTATAATAATGAGGTTATTTTTTATTTGTTATTTTATGTGCCTCTTTATTATTTGTCGATGCCATTGCTAAATCTGCGCAATTTTCTCTTCATGTATAGTTACCTGATGCCATGGAGGGGCCTACTCCTATTTCGGCTCTTATACATGCTGCCACTATGGTAGCAGCGGGAATTTTTCTTGTAGTCTTAACTTTAGAATTACGTGAGAGACCTTATGAGTCTATTTGAGAGATGAGTTTTATAAGATGTAGAAATAGTTTGATAAAACTCCGAGTTTATGTGATTAATGGAATTTCATGTATTTGATCACTATATTTGACTCTTTGTAATCTTTATATTTTTATAGTGAAAATTTTCTTTTATTCGTGGAGGCAGACAACCGAGGCCGAACTACATTAAAATTCATCTTTTGTGTAATTTATTTTATATTGATCTCGTTTTGATTACTTTCTACATACAATTGAGGTATAATTGCAGATTTGGTAAAAATATAATTTTATCTTGGACTTGTTTATAACTTTACAATTTACTAAAGGACTAAATGATGCATTTTCCCATTATTTGGGGCCTAGGCACTTGTACATAATGTATTGAATATTAGCATGCCATATAGAGTTGAGAAATCTAATTAACTTTGCAATTAAATTAATCAAGATTAGTAAAAACATTAATCCGTACTTAATTAAGTATTTATTGTCCTTGCAAAAGGAATTCACTTCATTCTAATGACGAAAACTAGCAAAGTGAACATCATCTTGTTATCATCCTTTCACATATTATAACATTAAGAAGAAAACTTAGATATTATAAAATAAATTTAAATTGATATTTATATTAGATTATTACATTATTTAAAATTAAATTCAAAGATACATAGATTAAAATTGCTTAAGTTTAAAATATTTGACTTTTATTATATAAATAGTATAGGACACCCTAAGTACTTTGGTCCACTAGATGTGTATTGTAATTCAAATTGTCTAATTAATGTTGCAAATATTTCAACTCTAATTTAATTAGAGGTTTAGATAATTAAAAAAAGGTTTAATTTAGCCTGGTGATTTATTGAAACCCTAATTTTTTCCTTCTAATTTACATATTCTCTAAACAGTTTGTGTCTTTGTGATATCTTTCCATGTATTTTTTTTGTTATTTTAAAACGTAATTCGACTCGATTACACATATTTTTTATTTCATTATAACAAGTTTCGTCCTTTTTCTCTCCAACAGTTTATATTAACATGACATGGATACGTACAATGATCACAGTGCGACAAGCAACTTGAGATTATTATAATTTCAAAATTCCTAATTAAATATTTAAACAAAAGTCAAAGAACAAATATAGTATTATTAGGATAATGTAAGGAAATAATAGTTTTTTTTTTTTGGATGTAGTATCCGTACTCTACCTCTATGCTTACATCCAAATAAAGGCATGGAATTTGATGCCTACCAAATTTCAGCTTTCCCTCAAGCAGCATGCTTCAAGCCTTCGAATTAAATAAGCACATGCATTGTTTGCAGTACGGTGAAGATTTAACTCGAACTCGAAATTCAACTCGATTTTTATAATCTAATGAAAAAATTCAGAGTTCGAAATTCAACATTTACCGTTATTTCTTTTCTCTCATGTACTTATTGAATAGCATGATGTCATTTCATGTCTATATACAGAGACATCAATTATAGACCATCACCATAATTCAAAGCCCTAAAAACAATTTGATCTTTCAGGCTTCAATGGCTTCTTCTTCTTCTTTGCTTGTCAAGCTTTTTTCAATCTTCTTGATGATCATCTGCATCTTCGCACCACAAGCAGTTTCGGTAGTGCCGGAGGAATGTCAAACCGAAACCGATGGCTGCACCAACAAAGAGAAGGCCTTACCCCTTAAGGTCATAGCCATTTTCTCCATACTGATCTCTAGTGTCATCGGCGTATGTTCGCCGCTGTTCACGCGTTCGATCCCGGCTCTTCACCCCGACAAAGCTTTATTCGTGATAGTCAAGTGTTTTGCGGCCGGGATCATCCTGGCAACCGGTTTCATGCACGTGTTGCCGGACTCTTTCGACATGTTGTCGTCCCGTTGCTTGAAAGAGAACCCGTGGCACAAATTTCCCTTCACGGGGTTCGTCGCTATGTTGTCGGCGATCGTGACTTTGATGGTGGATTCCATGGCTACATCGATGTACAGCAAGAGATGCAACAGTGAGGTCATCCCGGAAGTCCGGGGAGAACAATCGGAGACGGTCGTGGTGAATGTGGGACATTTTCATGGACACCATCACGGTTCAAAGCCTGCACCGGGGAACGTAAGTCAACAATTGATGCGCTATCGTGTGGTTGCCATGGTAAGAATTACATCAGCTCAATTGGCTTGACTTATCCATAGTGTTCGAATTCAGACATGACAAAAGGTTGTTACCATCCGCAGGTATTGGAACTGGGAATTGTTGTTCACTCTGTGGTGATAGGGCTTTCACTAGGAGCTTCCAACAACACTTGCACCATTAAAGGTCTAGTGGCTGCCCTTTGTTTCCATCAAATGTTTGAAGGAATGGGTCTTGGTGGTTGCATTCTTCAGGTACTTATAACATATACTTATCGAGTTATCGTTTTGTTTATCGGAGTTAAGCACTCGTCGAAATGAATCGAACTTGTTATGTTATAGGCCGAGTACAAAGCTTTGAAGAAGTTTGTCATGGTGTTTTTCTTCTCTGTAACGACCCCGTTTGGGATAGCGCTCGGAATTGCTCTATCCAGGACATACAAAGAGAATAGTCCGACCGCGTTGATCACGGTCGGACTGCTGAATGCGTCCTCGGCGGGGCTTTTGATTTACATGGCTTTGGTTGATCTTCTTTCGGCGGAGTTCATGGGACCAAAGTTGCAGGAGAGCATTAAGCTCCAAGTTAAGTCCTATGCTGCTGTTCTTCTGGGTGCTGGTGGCATGTCCCTCATGGCCAAATGGGCTTGATCATCATCGAAACCCGAAACTCGACAACTATCTGGAGAGTGATTTGATGTAATAATATAGGGAGAACAAAAATGCATAATGATTATCTATGTTTTACCTTATGTTCTGTTGGAAACATGTTTTTGTATGTTTATGTTTTTCACTCTTGCAATCACCAATCAACTGTTTTACTGATATTCTCTCCTTTGAATCAGACATATTACTATTAGACATCCATTTCTGAGGACCATTATATTCCCCTGCTACATTGTATGCATAAGACGGCCATCGATTATCGATCTCGTTCTCGCACGAGCCCGTAATCCCCATTCTCGTAATCTTTTGTGTCCTCTCGAGAACTATGAGACTCGAAAAAATTGTTAGCGAAGAATGTATCAGCGCTCGAGCACATGTCATAGTCCATTGTTGATCGAATTGCGACCGCAATTTAATACTATGTTGTAATCTTAAAATGAATGATCCAGTACGGACTGCTCCGTAAGGAGCCGGTCGCAACGAAGAACCCGTTCAAGCACAAGCACAACATCTCCAGATGATGAATGGAGCAAAATAGCTCTGAAAAACAGAGCATGGTGACCAAAGCAAGACATTTGCATGTTATGGAAATCAAATGGCAGCCGAATAACCTAGAAAGATTACAACATAGTATTAAATTGCGGTCGCGGTTGTGGACGTTGCAGCGTGATTTTTCTCTAAAATATAACTATGATTCTAGTTGCAGTTGCGGTTTGCAATGTCGTAGAGATCTCTGAAACTGTTACGATGCGGCCGTTACACTGCGTTGCGGCCGTAATTTAATACTATGGGTTACGGTGTTAGATTGCCAATGTTCAATCCTTTTCTTGTGGTTTGAGAATCAATATGTAAACATAATATTGGTAGTTTTGAACCAACCATAATGTTGGATTCAATCTTTGTTGCGATTTTCTATTGGTTTTGTTTACTTGAGCTTTATATATTTAATAAATTCCCATAAATTCAATCTAAAGAAAGATTATTTTATTGTGTTTGTTACTACTGAGACGAGACCTGAGATCACTAAAACAACATTCAGAATCTGAAATTTTAACATTGTGAATGAAATAAATTAGGTTAAATTGATCCTTTTTATAATATGTATGTGTAACACACAATTTGATTTAATCAATTAATGGTTCAGATACCGATACGTATAGTTATACACAATTTGACTATACATTTATAAAGGTTGTATTTAAAAGATTAAGGGTAAGTATACATGGCCTCAGTTAAGGTTTGAATTTTTGTCCAATTAAGTACCTAAACATGACCTCAATGCTCAATTTAGTACCTTAATTTTTTGTCCAATTAAGTACCTAAGCTTAACTTCATGGTTCAAATTGATTAAAATAAGTCATTTATCATTACAATTTTGAACCAAAAAATGAAATTCATCTACCAATTTGAATCAGTAGGTCAAGTTTATGTATCTATAACCTAATTAGACCAAAATAAAATTTACTTACCAAATTACACATTAAAACTAAATTTAAGTACCAATATACATTTACTTAAAAATTGATAAAAATCATGTCCATTTTCGGTGCTCCTACTCAAACACTAAAAAATTAAATCCCAACCCTTAACTCTAAATTCTAAATCCTAAACCATACACCCTATACCCTACCCTAAACTCTCTAAACTTTAACTACAAACTCTAACCTTGAACTTTAAATCCTAAACCTAATTTTTAGTGTGGGCGCATAAGTAAGGATATCGAAAAAGGATAGGATTTCTATTCCTTAAAAATTAATACGTATGTTAGATTACCGAACAATTTAAGGTAAGTGTCAGATCTTAGAACTTTTTTAGTAAGTTCAGTTTTCATAATCAACCTATAATATATCAATAATATTATTTAATTATAATAAATTGTTATGAATATTTTATTTATGGTAGATATTTATATATTAAATAATACTTTAATGTATTTTATTATTAGGGTTTAATACCCATTGAAATTAGGGGTTTTATCTTATGCCTATAAATATAGAGTTTGAAGAAAGTATTGTATACAGCCCTACATTGAAAATATAATACAAGTCTCTGTCTTTGTCTCTTATATTTGTTTTTGTTCCTCTATCTTGTTTCTCTTTACTTTATTCACAACATGTTATCATCACGATCTCGCTCAATAACCGTAGTTCTCGTCTATAATTCCCAAAAAAAAATTCAACAAAATATTGATAACTACATCTACAGTATATTCAACTTAACTTAGAAAGTCTGATATGTTTTCTTATTTATATATCGATATAGTGGTTGATTAATCACTCTAATATTAAGGTTAGTGTATTTTGATATAATATTTGATTATTATTTTGTTCTAATATTTAATGACGTTTTGTTGCACCGAGTTTATATATATAACTCTTTTAACAAATATCGAGCCTTCAACGAAACCTACAAGATCAACTTAGTTTGAAAATTATGATGATAGAATGACTAACGTCTACTTTAAGGGAAGTGAAGAAAGCGGTGGATTGATTAATCCACTTGACAGTGATGTTTTTTGAGTTCCCTGGGCTATATGAACCTCAACAAATTTTTTTCCATCTATTTTTTCTTAATATATATACAAACATATATTTGAGATTAATTATTATTATTATTATTTGTCTGAATTTGACGTTTTAATTTTTAAGGTTCACAAAACATTATGATGAAAATGTGTGATTGTTTCATGGTTCACCGAGGATGAACAAGGTTCCAGTGCGGTTCTTTATTAGATTGAAAATCTCAATCAAAAGAAAAATATATTTTATTTGCCGTCTTGATTTTTAAGTCTGGTAAGTCTTATATATATTGGTTGATCAATTATTCTTTAATAGTATGATTGTTATAAAGTTTATATTTGCTTGAAAGCAATAATTCTTTTGTGTCGAAAAACTCGACTATAGACTTCTCCCAAGTTCAAGTTATAAAAATTCATCTTGATCCAAAAAATTTTATGGGAGGCATTCCCTAAAGTGAATGCAAGCATGATGTTTATTTCATGCGGTTGTTGGATTTGTTTCATTCCATGGAGTGAATGCAAGCATGATGTTTATTCCATGCGGTTGTTGGATTTGTTTCATTCCATGGAGTGAATGCAAGCATGATGTTTATTCCATGCGATTATTGGATTTGTTTCATTCCCTAAAGTGAATGCAAGCATAATGTGTTATTCCATGCGATTATTGAATTTGTTTCATTAATCCTTGAAGTGAATGCAAACATGATAATTCATTATATTGTTAGTGAATAAAACTCAGTTATGTGAATATTTCAAATTAAGTTGAAATTTTGTGGTCAGAGTATCACTAATGAGGACATGTTAGAAAAACATACTCCACTTTTCACACAATTAATGTTGTCCTGTAGACACAATATCGTGAAAAGGTTTTAAAGGCATATTGGCTCCGCTCCATTCCCTGAAGTGAATGTGACATTTTATAGCGAAAAGAATAAATGTCACATTAGCAATTGTTTTTTCTTGCTCGGCAAAGAGATTTTTATTTATTATATTATGATAATTTTAATCATATGCCTCATTAAAAACCTCTCTAAACTTAAATTGGAAAAAAAATACATACAATCAAGACTATTTAAATATATTATGCTTGTCTAATCAAGGCGGTTTAAATATATCAAAATTCTTCTTGTCTAATTTATTATATTATGATAGTTTTGATCATATGCTTGTCTAATTTTTGTCTTCGCATAGCTATTGACAAGACTATCATAACTATCATAATATTTCACAATAAAACAAATTAACATAGACACTGACAAGATGATCATTTTAAGAATGTTTATAACCATTAAAAGTGAGTTTATAAAGATGACAAAAATATATTAAAAAAGTAAATTTTTTATGTAATGCTATAAACCATTGATCTCGTACTTGTCATACGTCAAAGCATTATGGACCTTTATCCACAATCATGAATGATAAAGGAAAGAAAATCTAACTAATTTTATTTACGAAAATGACGAAAATAATTATGGCGTTGTTGGTCCAACTCAATTGATATCTTATCATTGATGGAGCGGAATTGGAAGGTATCATTCCAAAGAGTACCCCGTCAAGTAAATTGAGTAGCAGACGGGTTGGAAAAATTAGTAAACCATGACAGTTTTGAAGTATGTAGATTCGAAACCCCTCCAAATGCTATTATTGCATTACTGATACTGGACGGATGTGAGGAAGGAACACAAGGTGGTGGAAGGGCCAGCTAGAATAGATTGAACTTTTGTTTCTTTTATTATTAGATTTGTTTTAGATTAAGATTGTTTCATGTAAGTGATGTTATCGGGTACTCTTTTTCTCCATTTAAGTTTTAGGGAAGTTTTTAATGAGACTGGGTAGCATCGACATTATTTTATTTCACTCTTCACCAAAAAAAATATTTTACATATTATTTATTTATGTTTTTATATTATATATTAAAATATTTATTTATTTTACTTTATGTTAATTTGTTTTACATATTCTCCTTTGAAGAATATGTTTACTTTCGGAATAAAATATGCAATTAATTGTGACGATTTATGCTTAATAGACAGTGCAAGTACCCATACTATACTTAAGTATAAGAAGTATTTTTCTCATTTAAATGCAAAGGAAAAATGTGAGTATTATATCTCAAAGTACTGAAATATCAATACTTCGGAAGAATAATAAATTCTTGTGACATTATCTTTGATAGATAATTGATTTGATGTGTTATATATAATATTTTTTTATTCCATGAAGTAAATGGTACAAAGCACATATTTTCCATTCCCCGAAGTGAATGAAACAAAGCACGCATTGAAAGGTTCATAATTATGCATATTTTTTTCATTTAACAATGCAAGGGAATAATGCTAGTACTATATCCAGAAGTACTAATATCATAGAAAGCTTCGGAAGAGCAAATATGTTATTGCCAAATGGAACTCAATTCCATATTCACGTTGCGTTATACTCGTCAAAGTCGCACAAAGACTTATTGAATTTTAAAGATATTCACAAAAATGAATATTATATTAAGACTATTAGTCAAGAGGATGTTGACTATCTCCATATTACGAGTATAACCAAGGCAATAAGAAAATCTTGACAAAATTACATGCAATGTCATCTGGATTGTACTACACAAGATTTAGTACAAATTGAAGCTCATGTTATTGTAAACCAGAAGTTTACTGATAATTTTATTTCGCATGACCTGTTTGTTGAGATTTTAGGGGCTCGATTCGTTCAACCGTTCTTGCTCGCCAAGTGTGGAGAAGTTGGATAATTTGGGTGTAAAAGTGGGAAGGAAAAATATAGACAATTTACACAAGGATTTATAGTGGTTCAATCTTCTAACCAAGGTCTACATCCACTACCTTAGCTTCCCACTAAGGATTTCCAAACAAATTCACTAAGAATTTTGTCCCCTTTTCTCGGCTTAGGAGGAAACCGTTACAACGATCAAGCTTTCTACCCAAAGCTTGATCAAACACTCTCTTGCAAGAGAAAGACTTAGCAAACTAGAAATCCCTCTAATAGGTATGTGTTTGCAATACTAAGCACTCACCCAAAACCTAAACACTTGAGCAAATTTAACAATGTTAAGCTCACAAGTGTTGTCTAAGCAAGAAATAAACAATTTAAGCTCTAGACAAATTTTGACATCATAATGTTGTTACAATTGAAGCATTAACCATTACAAGATGCTTGGAGGTCCCTTTTATACTCCTTGATGAGTTTGTAGCCGTTACTAGCCGTTGGGATTGAATTAGAGCCGTTGGAGCCTTTATTTCCCACCATAAATGCAGTTCTGCAGCTTGGCGTATCGATACCCTTCAAACCGTATCGATACGGTCCCGATAAGGAATTAGCCGTTGAGCTTCTTCAGCTGATGCGTATCGATACGCTTACCTAGCGTATCGGTACGGTCCTGCAAATTAAAAGACCGTTGGGAAAATGACCGTTAGGGTAGTTAGGCGTATCGGTACGCGATACACCCGTATCGATACGCGACTAACCGTTGGGCTATTTCAAAACACACCGTATCGATACGGCTAAGCGTATCGGTACGGGTTTTGGCTACTGGAAAAACCATGTAGTTGAAACCCTAAGGCGTATCGGTACGGTCCGAGACCGTATCGGTACGGGCACTTGAAAAGCTTGGTTTTGACTACTTTAAATACACTTTAAATCATTCCAAAGCCTTGTAAAACCCTTAAACATATTTTCAAGTTGCTTTTTGACTAAAAACATATTTTAAATTCTTTTCAATTTAGTCCAAAACATTTTTCAAATATTATATCAAAACACTTAGTTCTACACTGTTAGACTGTCTCGGTTCAATTATGATGCGAAAAGATATTGATACTTCACGTGGTTATTCATTGAAGAACTGATAGATTCTTCAAAGTAATGTTTTTCATGTGATGCTTGTTCTCAAGGCAAATTGATTATTCAACCATCACCATCTAAGATAGATTATGAATCTATTAATTTTTTAGAACGGATACAAGGTGATATATGTGGGCCCATACACCCTTCTTATAGATCATCTAGATATTTTACGGTTTTGATCGATGCATCGACTAGATGGTCATATGTATCCTTGTTATCAACCTGCAACTTGACGTTTGCGAGGTTGCTTGCTTAGTTGATAAAATTACGAGCACATTTTTTAGATTACCATATAAAAACAATTCTTCTTGATAATGCTGGTGGCATGCCATTTTATATGCAGCATCTCTAATTCACATCAAGCCAACAAATTATCATAAGCTCTTCCCATTACATATGTTTTTTTTGTCATGAACCAAATATTTCTCATCTTAAAATTTTTGAGTGTGCGGTATATGTTCTAATTATTCTACCACAACACAAAAAGACGAGTCTTCAAAGGAGGTTGAGAATATATGTCATATTTGAATCCCCATCGATAATTAAATATGTGAGCTTTTGATGGGCAATTCATTTACAGTTTAATTTGCTGACTGTCATTTTAATGAGTCAGTTTTTTCAACATTAGGGGAGAAAAAAATAGCTGGATAAAGAAATAAGTTGAAATGAATTATCATTATGATCCACGTACTCAACAATGTGAACTATAAGTTCAAAAGATAATTCAATTATAAAACTTAGCAAATCAATTGTCAGATAATTTTGTTGACCCTAAAAGAGTGACTAAGTCACATATATCAGTTATGAATGCTCCGATTAAATTTGATGTCATAGAAGGACAAACTCTAGTTGCTAATGAGTCTAACTTACGTCTGTAGTGTGGTAGACAAGTAGGTTCCAAAGATAAAAATTCTCGAAAAATAAAATGAGCTATATTTTATGATGGTCTGATCGAGGAATCATGAACTATTGTCAATTGGACAATGTAAACAAAGAAATGATTGGCCGAAATAGAAAGAGGCAATTGAGGCGGAACTAAAATCTATTTTAAGAGAGAAGTATTTGTGAGATATAAATGGATCTTTGTGAGAAAGAGAAATCAAAAAGGGAAAATCACGAGATAAGCTCGTTTGGTTGCACAATGATTCTCACAAAGAAATAAAATCGATTATGAAGAAGCATATTCCTTGGTGGTGGATGCGGTTACTTTTAAATTTTGATTAGTCTGGAAATAAATGAAATGACTTAATTTTCGCCTAATGGATGTTGTTACATCCTATTTGAATGAGCCTCGTGATACTAATACTTACATGAAACTTCCGGAAGGATTTATACTCCAGAAACAATTCATTCAAGTTCTCGAGAACGTTATTCAATCAAATTGAACATATTTATTTATAGATTACACAATTTGGGAGCATGTTGGATAATCATCTCAGTGAATACTTATTAGCGAAAGGCTATAAGAATGATTCAATTTTTTCGAGCATTTTTATTAAGAGGTTTAGCTCCGGATTTGTTATTATTGTGTATGTTGATGATTTGAATATCATTGAGACTCATGAAGAGTTCTCCCTGACAATAAAATTGTAACCCCCTCGTCCCGGTTTGGCCGGATGACCGGTCCAAGTGGGCCACACGGGGAAAACCGAAGCGAAACCCGTTAAGGTTCCCCCTCGGTTAGCAACCCTAAAAAATTTTCTTTCATTTTAATCTTGTCTAAGGCGTAATAAAGGCTAGGCGATCACGTCAGCGGAAAACATTATCTAGGAAACACATTCGAACCATAAATCATACATTAAACTGCTCATTTTACACATACATAGCAGGCCGTATCGATACACCAATCAAGGGTATCGATACGCCTTGACTTGGTCAACCCAAACAGTCAACCCGGAGAAGACTGTATTGATACAGCCCTTGAACGTATCGGTACGTCCTCCTCAATCAACATCAACGAGATATACCCGTACCGATACGCCCCATCACCGTATCGATACGCCAAAAACTCCCCAATTTCTCAGAATTCCAGTGACCAAAAACCGTATCGATACACCCCCGCGTATTGATACGCCCAGCCAAAACTGAGCTCTACAGGCAAGACCGTATCGATACGGCCCTTAGGCGTACCAATACGCCATGCTATGCAATGCTCCAATTTCAGCAAAAACCCTCAAGACTCCAATTCTATATGCATATAGGGACTCCCTAAGCCACATACAACCCTTCATACAACGTATAACAACCAAGGGAAGCAATCGAAACATATAGCAAGGCATCCATACATTGTATTCATACAAAAGGGCAATTTTAGCATATATGGTCATACATGAAAGCTCAAAAGGCCAAAATGGCACAAGTTAGCACATATGAGGTTTGCACCCACCAACAAGGCAACCTAAACACCTAAAGGCATGCCATCACACACAAACATTCATCAAGGCATATCATGCTTACAAACCAAAGTCAATCCAAAACATCAACACGTAAAAGAGTCATGCATAGCTCATACAAAACACCCTTGCCACATTGCTAAGCTACTACATAATTGTTAACCGTACTTGAGCAACAAAACTTGGAAAGCCCTTCTTGCCTTGCTCCGAGCTAACACCACGCTAATGATCTGCATTGTTAAAAATGAGAGCGTAAGCTATAAGCTTAGTGAGGATGCTCTAAAACCGAAAACATCAACAATGCAGGGTTCAAGCATGTATTCCCTAATTCTCATTTCTATCATGCATAGGTAAAGTGACAAGTAGACCTAGCTAGTCTTTCAAGAGGCATAATATGGCATCTTACATCATACTAAGCTCAATCATCATATATCAACATCATATATCAACATCATATATCGCAATCATATGAACAAGTTTAATTGGCCACTATTAGTTACCCGGATGTGCGGATTTAATCTCAACAATCACTTTACCTCGGTGGGATTACACTCATCACCGGACCTTGCATGGGCGGGATTCCACTCATCACCACATGCCCTACGGATGGGATTCCACTCATCATCTCGTAGAATATAAATAAGCTTGCGGCGGAATATTACATCACCGTACTCCTCCTTGATGACTTAACGCCATCAAGGCCACGTACGTTTTAACTCAATTTGTGTGCACACTAATCCTAATGATCGATCATTTACACTCGGTAAGTCAATTAGTGCCAATTTTCATTTACCACATCACATATCCATCAACCACATCCCATGCTCATAACATATACATATCATGATATACATGTGCAAAACAACCACATATCACAAGAGCATAATAGGCAACCACAATAGCATATAATGGAAATCAATAGCTAAATTAACAACTTGAATTCACATAGAAATGGCCTACCAAGCACATTTCAACTCACACACTACACACACTCGAACCAAACTTTAAAACGCATTTAAAGCCACTCACCACCCTTCCTTAGCAACCAAAGCAAGCCTCCTACAAGCCCGGATTCGATCCCGATGCCTCTTCAACGCCTCCTCTTGCTTCTAGCCAAATCAAAAACACATCCATTATTCCCAATCAATGCTAAAATTCAGTCAACACTCAACTCTTGAGCTCAAACCAACTTCAACAAATTTCCCAATCAAATTAATCCCCCAGAATGCCCATTTTCGAGCTCCCTCAAACCCTAGCTGAAAATTCCATTTTCAATCATCCAAATGACACCCAAATGGTCCTAAAACGTCCTCTTAACATACATAAACCATCAGCCCTCTAATTTCAACCTAAAACCCACCAAAAACCAAGTTTTAGACTCCTTAAAAATTGCCTCAAGAACCCATTTCGGGTTTTCACCCAAACCCAACCATTTTAACATATGTTAAGCATTTTAAGGTGGTTAAACCAAAACCCAACATTATATTACAAAACAACTTGAAAATCTCCATAAAAACTCAAACTTTTATCAAGCCCTAATTTTCAAAAGTTCATGGTTTTAAAATCTATAACTATGTAGAGATAGAGGATGAAAAGGAGAGTTAGGAAAAGTCATTACCTTTGAAAATGGCCTTGGAATGAAGTTGGAAATTAATGGAATAGTGATTTTGTGTTGGGAGAGTTTGGGGAGATGGGTTTCACGTTGGAAAGGGGAGAGGGTAGAGAAGATGATAGCTTTCTTTAAAAGTTGTCTTTCTTTTTAAATTCTTTTGGGTAAAATTACCAAAGTGGTCTCTCCCCTTCATTTTAAAATTTCAATTAACTCATGACATGGCCAGAAAGATTTAATTTAATTTTACTGACTCGGACCACTAACCCGACTAACTCCTAACCCCAAAACACGAGTGTTACAACTCTCTCCCACTTAAGGAATTTCGTCCCCGAAATTACCTGACTGAAAGAGATACGAAAACTGCCTTTCCATATCCTTCTTTCTCTCCCAAGTGGCCTCGTCCACACCCCGACGTTGCCACCGCACTTTTACTAACTCAATCGATCTACCCCGTAACACCTTACTGTCAGAAGCTAAGATCTCAACTGGCTCTTCCTCATAAGTCAAATCCGAATTCAATTCAATCTCCTCTACGGGCATAACATGTGATGGATCGGACCTATACTTACGGAGCATCGAAACATGGAATACATCGTGTATCTTCTCTAGCTCGGATGGCAAACGCAACTGATAAGCAACCAGACCAACCCTCTTCACAATCTCATACGGCCCTATATACCTCGGACTCAACTTCCCTTTTCGGCCAAATCTCATTACTTTCTTCCACGGAGACACTTTCAAGAATACCTTCTCACCCGCTGAGAACTCAACTTCCTTCCTCTTCAAGTCGGCATAGGACTTCTGCCTATCCGAAGCAGCCTTCAATCGATCACAAATCAATTTTACCTTGTCAGTTGTCCCCTTGAGCAAATCCGGCATAGGTAACAACTTCTGTCCCACTTCGGCCCAACAAACTGGAGTTCTACACTTTCGGCCATACAAGGCCTCATACGGAGCCATCTGAATACTCGACTGAAAGCTATTATTGTAGGCAAACTCAACTAGAGGCAAGTGCTTCTCCCACGTACCCTGAAAATCAATGATGCAACAACGCAACATATCATCTAAGATCTGAATAACTCTCTCTAACTGACCATCTGACTGAGGATGATAAGACGTGCTGAAATTCAAACGGGTACCCAAAGCTGTATGCAGACACTCCCAAAATCGAGATGTAAACCTCGGATCTCTATCGGACACAATAGACTTCGGCACACCATGCAGTCTAACAATCTCACCAATGTACAAATCGTCCAATCTATCTAAAGTGTAAGCAGTGTTAACTGCCAAGAAGTGGGCACACTTCGTAAAACGATCTACTATCACCCAAACTGAGTTCTTCTTCGTAGGAGTCAAAGGCAAACCCGAAACGAAATCCATGGTGATGTTTTCCCATTTCCATTCCGGAATTCTCAACGGCTGTAACAAACCTGAGGGAACCTGATGTTCCGCCTTCACCCTCTGACACACTAAACACTTACTCACGAAGTCGGCTACATCTCTCTTCAAGCCAACCCAAAAGTACTCATTCTTCAAATCACGATACATCTTCGTACTTCCTGGATGCATAGCAAACGGACTACTGTGGGCTTCAGTAATCTTACATCATACTAAGCTCAATCATCATATATCAACATCATATATCGCAATCATATGAACAAGTTTAATTGGCCACTATTAGTTACCCAGATGTGCGGATTTAATCTCAACTATCACTTTACCTCGGTGGGATTACACTCATCACCGGACCTTGCATGGGCGGGATTCCACTCATCACCACATGCCTTACGGATGGGATTCCACTCATCATCCTGTAGAATATAAATAAGCTTCCGGTGGAATATTACATCATCGTACTCCTCCTTGATGACTTAACGCCATCAAGGCCACGTACGTTTTGACTCAATTTGTGTGCACACTAATCCTAATGATCGATCATTTACACCCGGTAAGTCAATTAGTGCCAATTTTCATTTACCACATCACATATCCATCAACCACATCTCATGCTCATCACATATACATATCATGATATACATGTGCAAAACAACCACATATCACAAGAGCATAATAGGCAACCACAATATCATATAATGGAAATCAATAGCTAAATTAACAACTTGAATTCACATAGAAATGGCCTACCAAGCACATTTCAACTCACACACTACACACACTCGAACCAAACTTTAAAACACATTTAAAGTCACTCACCACCCTTCCTTAGCAACCAAAGCAAGCCTCTACAAGCCCGGATTCGATCCCGATGCCTCTTCAACGCCTCCTCTTGCTTCTAGCCAAATCAAAAACACATCCATTATTCCCAATCAATGCTAAAATTCAGTCAACACTCAACTCTTGAGCTCAAACCAACTTCAACAAATTTCCCAATCAAATTAATCCCCCAGAATGCCCATTTTCGAGCTCCCTCAAACCCTAGCTGAAAATTCCATTTTCAATCATCCAAATGACACCCAAGTGGTCCTAAAACGTCCTCCTAACATACATAAATCATCGGCCCTCTAATTTCAACCTAAAACCCACCAAAAACCAAGTTTTAGACTCCTTAAAAATTGCCTCAAGAACTCATTTCGGGTTTTCACCCAAACCCAACCATTTTAACATATGTTAAGCATTTTAAGGTGGTTAAACCAAAACCCAACATTATATTTCAAAACAACTTGAAAATCTCCATAAAAACTCAAACTTTTATCAAGCCCTAATTTTCAAAAGTTCATGATTTTAAAATCTATGACTATGTAGAGATAGAGGATGAAAATGAGAGTTAGGAAAAGTCATTGCCTTTGAAAATGGCCTTGGAATGAAGTTGGAAATTAATGAAATAGTGATTTTGTGTTGGGAGAGTTTGGGGAGATGGGTTTCACGTTGGAAAGGGGAGAGGGTAGAGAAGATGATAGCTTTCTTTAAAAGTTGTCTTTCTTTTTAAATTCTTTTGGGTAAAATTACCAAAATGGTCCCTCCCCTTCATTTTAAAATTTCAATTAACTCATGACATGGCCAAAAAGATTTAATTTAATTTTACTGACTCGGACCACTAACCCGACTAACTCCTAACCCTAAAACACGGGTGTTACAAAAATCCTTGTGTATAAATCGACATACATAGAAAAGTGTTTAAAGAGACTTTACATGTATAACGCACATCCGTTGAGCATGAGGCAAAGCCGAAAAATAATTGCTACGAGATTATTACCTTTAGATCTTTCAAAACTCGATGTCTCTGCAAATCATGTAAATAATTGCTATGACAAGGCAAAGCCGACATATGTGTTTGGCTAAAGATATCCAAAAGATATGATAATTGCTTTCACAAGATAAGATGCAAGTTATCTTGTGTAGAGATAATGTAAAATTTATATCTCAATTAAAAGGTGGATACATCAAATGTAACAAAACGAAACATATTTTTTAAAAGTTTCGTCCCCCGTGATCTTCAAAAGAATGATATTCGATGAATCATTTCAAGCAATAATTTAGAAGATTTATCCACTTGTGCATACTCTACTTCAACATTTGAAGATTGTATTTAAGATTGAATTATGAAGATTCAAAGATCTTATGTGATGTTTTTATGAGGGGGAGTAAATTCGCGTTGCACTCTTTTCTCCTTAACCGAGGATTTGTCCCAATAAGTTTTCCTGGTAGAGTTTTTAATGAGGCAACATGATATGCATATCAAAGATGTGTGTACTCTTTTTCCTTCCCTAAGAAATTTTTTTCCCACCGGATTTTTATCTTAGTAAGGTTTTAACGAGGCACATTATCTTCATGGATATCCAGGGGTGTTGTGAATATCTTTATTTATGGTGGATATTCATATATTAAATGAGACTTTAATGTACTTTATTATTAGGGTTTAATACCCATTGAAATTAGGGTTTCATCTTATGCCTATAAATATCGAGTTTGGAGAAAGCATTGTATACAACCCTACATTGTAAATATAATACAAGTCTCTCTCTTTGTCTCTCATATTTATTCTTGTTCATCTCTCTTGTTCTTCTTTACTTTATTCACAACATAAATATAATTATTATTTAATAAAAATGAATTTAAACATAATTTTTGCTACTAATTAATCAAGTAAATTAAAAAATGGAAATACTCACCAGTTGAGTTTAGTTCAATTGATATTGTGAAGCTTAAGTTATACCGTTTAATAATACCAGACAAGAAAGGAGTTCGAAATTTTAATATTACTGGTGTGACACATGTTCGTATCTAATATTCATACTCGAGTCCGAATATCATACAGAAAAATCCATAATACAGAAATTCTTATTGAGACTGTTTAGTGGAGACTAGAGTGAAGCATGTGAAGGTGGGGCAATTTGAATGAGACAGATTTTCTTTTTGAATTGCTTCTGCCGTTGTATTATTCAGTGGAAAGATCTGCCAATTTCCACCCCCACTAGATAATATATCCACCACAAACTCTGGTTTTTTGTTTGATTTTTGAGATATCAGTTGAATCCAAACATCCACTGCCACGTAGCCATGTGCCATGAGCCATGAGCCCATGTCTCAGGAAGAGATTTTGCACAACTTTGGAGAAAAATGAATTTTTCAGACACAAACAGATGGTGGCATACTAGCCAATCAGACAAAACTGTGATATTCCATGGATGAGTATTGGTTCTGATAAGTTTATGTGTACTCATCTACATATCTCTGCATGTCACAACTTGTCGAATCCGAGACTCGGATAATTTCTTGTATTTTTTAACATGTCGGACCGACCAGGCCTTCCGTCTACCGATCACCTTGCAGTGCTTGTGATGGTTGAATGATCCCATCAGGCTAACTGTCAATGTTGGAGCAAAATATAGAAATACTACAATTCTCAACATGCAGGAAAAGTATTTGAACAATGTCACCTCAGCTTTTTATGATTTGCTGCAACGAGAAAGTAGCAAGCGCCCTTTCTTCAAGTACTCGATCGGGGTTCGAGGATTCTAGTAACCGTGGCACGAGTATCGAGCATGCCATGGCATGGAAATCCTTATGTCTAACAGAATTCAGAAAGCGGCTCATCCATGCAATGGTTACCAGACTCGCTCGTGCTAAACTAGGAACTCCCTTTGCCATGGAATTCGAAAGAGCGGCCAAGAATCGGTTGCTGCCGCTGTCTAGCAATGCAATTGCAGCTTTCCTTTGCCAGTTTTCTGTTAATTCCTCCTCTTCATACTGACCAAAATAAATAAATCAACAGATGTTAGGAAAGAATTAAGTATTTGCAGAAATTTAATTTAGCTGCACATGAAGCTTGCTTACCAAGAAATCATCACTTATATCCTTCCTGTCAAATGAATCCCCTAAGATTTCATGGAAGCTTGCTTGTTTCAAAAGCCAATTTTCAGTTGTTGCCTCTCCCGTGTAAGAAAATCGGCCTCCCAACATCGTAAGAGCTTTGGCGGATTGTTCTTGAATCTTTTCATTGCACTTTTCACAATCTAAAGCTTCTATGATTGCCTCAACTGCTTCCTCTCTGTAGACGCTGCATCTCGAACAATCTCCCTGTAAAACGACTGTAAACCGTGAGTTCTGAATCGGAATATTGCATATTTAATGGATATTGAGGCATTGGTTTCGGTATATGATTACCAGAAGGTCAAGCTGTAACAAGAGAACCGCAACCAGGGGACGTTCTTCGGGTATAGCTTCCTGCAGGCATGCTAACAGGATGTGCATGGTATTCAAGCCTCCCCATCCATTCAGGAGATCATTTAAGAACTTTGTTATTAGTGTTATTCTGTTAACATTCACTTGGTAATAAGGATATGTATTCTAATTCCGAGAACTAATCAGAGAATCATGGTAAAATTGTAAAAGGATCGGTACCTGTCTAGGCGGAGTAGCTCGGTCAGTAAGGCAATAACAGATCCATTAGAATCCTTACGGTTCACAACGATAAGTTCGACTAGAGATGCCTTGTCCAGTTTATCAGCCAAGTAGTTTCGACAACTTCCATCAGCTCGAATGCAGCAGGATATAGTCAAGGCAGCCTTATTCCTCTCGAGAACACTACCAATCTCGACATTTCGTATCAAAAGGCTCAATCCCCCGAGAGAAACGACTTGACAAGCATTCTCAATGTTCCTATCTTCATTAAAACCTGTTAAGAGTTGGTCTAGGAAGTAAAACGCCGCCATTCGAGGACTACATTTTACTGTAAATAGAGTCTGCAAATGCTCTCCAAACTCTAAAACTCTAAGGCTTAAAGCAATCCACTCAGTTGATATCATTTGTTTTGCCTTTGGCTTCAACAAGTAAAGCAGCACAGCAGCTTTCAAAAACAGACTACTATTTCTCAACAGTTTTAAGAAGATTTCGAGCAATGGATCCGAATTAAGTATTATCTGCCTATTCACTTCACTCCTAGCTGCAAATTCTGATAAAATCGATATTGCTAGTTCGAGAATTTCATCTTCACTCGAAGCAAACAAGACCTCGAGGATTCCCTCGATAACAGGCGGCTTTGCTAATGCAGCTTCAATGGCAGGATCACTATGTGAGTCCAACCATGCTTTGGTCATTACCTGGATGGCGATTTCGCAGTCACTTAGAACATCAGATGAGCAAATAGTAGCAATGGATTTACTTAGATCACTCAAAGGAAGATCAACAATATCCAACTTTCTCATTGAATTATTTCTGACAACAATTTTCCCCTTCACCCTACTTTGGCAGGTAAACAGCCGGAAACGGTCCAATTTTCGTGTCTCGGGCAATAATTCAGTTCTTGGAGTGGTATAAATCTGGCATGACGATGACCTTCGATGTGTCGTTGTCTTGTCCTGCAAAGTTTCAGAAACATGAATGATACTTACCAATCTAACAGTTATCACAAACAGATAACATTACCAAGCTGTAGTTTTCTTCAGCCTCATGGCGACATATATCGATCGATGCCCTGATTCGACGGTCAAGCTCCATGGATTGCCACCCAGTTCTGGCACCAAACACAGATTGATACCTTCGGAACATTTAAAACAATTAACAAACAAGTAAAAAATTCTTAAGAGAAAATGACTGAAACTATTTGAATTAGTAACTTACAAGTTTCGATTAACAGAAGACCGCGAAGCATACGAATCGGATGATCTCCTTCTTGATGATCCATAGCTGAAACTCAATGGCAAAGGGACTGTAGGAACTGGTGGGATTTTAGCCCCAGTTTTAAGCCACTCTTTATAATACCTAGCAAACTTAGCTGTCCCCATATCCATTTGCTCATTGTAGAGCTTAGCTAAAGCTTTCATTTTCGCCTCTTTCGGACCATGGCCGAAGTTGCAGAGAAGTTCGAGTTCTTTGTGGTACCAAACCTTAAGGTGAAGAAGATGGGGAAGAAAAAAATGGTCCCATAAATCAGGAAGCAAATGTGTTCTAGCTAGAAAAGCAGAATCACACAACACTTGAAGCAAATGCCGAGCCGATTCCTTGTTCTTCTTCTCGAGCTTGTAAACAATGGATAAGTACAGATTAGCACACGCCGAGAGATGCGAATTCGGAACACCGCAACTCGAACCATCCCTCGATTTTCCACCATTCAAGGAAGCAACAATTATCAGAAGCTTAATCGAATTCTTCACTAATTTCATCCTGCATTCCATCTTGTTCCCTCGATCCAATACTAACTTGTCAATGCTCTCGATACCGAGTTCGATATCGATAAAAGCTCCATTATCCGTAGCAGCTTTCGGCCTCGACAAGCAAGAGTTGCATTTTTCTTTGACCATCTCACGGAAACTCTCGTCCTTCATGTACCTACCAATGTAGCCACTGAGCATAGATATCACAGCTTCAATGGCGGATTCGTCGATTGCAGGCTCATCCGGTTTCGGTTTCGGTTTCGACACCCTCTTAGACGAAAAAACCGAAGACCCTTTTCGAGTAACGGTCTTGTCGTCCTTGTGCTTCGAAGTTTCGGAGCTTTTTCGGCCATGGCAGATGTAAATAGGAAGTGTTGTGGACTCATCTGGTGCTATAAATTTCCTAGGATTCTTGAACTTGACATTTTCAAACCCTTCTTGGTTGAGCAATTGTTGTAAAGAAGAAGCCATTGATGGTGTTGAAGGAGCAGATAGTAATGGTGGAGAGTGTATAAAGCTTCTTCACAGACATTCTTTCGGAGAAACTAACAAAGGAAAGCAGGACAATTAGGCTTTGGGGGCGGTGGTCTTGTTTGTCCCTTTTAGGACAGTTAAAAACAAAGTACATTTCATTAATTATTTCAATGATGAATGTGACAAAATTATGTTAAGGGCTTGGACTTGTCCTGTCTGATTTAATCCAGTTAAGAAGCAGTTAAGTTCCCGGTAAAAAAAGGTTCAAGAGATGGAAAATAATGATGGTAATTATATTCTAGGATTATGGTTACCTTAGTATTGTTTTTGAAAAGTGGGGTAATTCTGAATAATATTTTTAAGAAATTTTAATATTTATGTATTTATAAAAGTATTTTTCCCTCCACTCTCTTTCTTTTTTTTGAAACGGTTACAACTTTTGGTTGAAAGTTTTTAAATTTTTTTTTGGTGTTTTCAAGTCAATGGTAGCGACTTTAGCTATCTACCGGCAGTAATTTTCTTTATTTCTTTCTTTGTTTTTTAATTTTATTTCTTTTTTTTTTGTTTTGATGTTTTGTTTTTTGTTGACTATTTGGCTCGTTCTTCGTCTGCTGTTATGACACGTTCTTTGTCTGCTCATATGGCATGTTAATATTAGAGACGTTTACAACCTGGTGCTTGCTACAATTGAATCTTGTCGCACAATATTGTGTAGGTTTGTTGTTCGTGGAGTTAACCAAGGCATTTTCTTCTTTTTTTTGTTGGTTGGAGTAATTCAATGATTTGCGCTCTTTCAGTGAGCACTCCAAGATTTGGCTATGGTGTTAGATTTGAAGAACACTTACGAAGATTTTATGAGAAGATTTGTGATTGCTATTCACGTTTGCATACTCTTTATTTTTTAAGTTTAATTTTATATTTTAAAGTATATTTATATGTGTATTTCTTCTCATTTTTTAACGAAATCTCGTGTTTAATTCAAAAAAAATACTTTTCCCAAAGGTCCTTTTAATATATTTTTCCTGTTAGTTTGATCTTTTAATTCTCATTTCGTTATCATATTTGTACTTCAACTATTATCATTAAAAAAAAACTATTATCATTAAAAAAAATTGACGTGGTTGAATCAGGTTTTTCATGTGTAAACAATATTTTTCATTTTAAGTGGTTTTTTTACAAATTGTTTATATTTTCATGTGCAAAAAAGCTTAAAATTTTCAAAATTTAATAAAATGAGTGGTCTTTTACAATTTGTTTGTATTTTTCATTTTAAAGTTTTTTAAATATTTTTTATAGTTTTGTGAATTTAATTTTTTTTAAGGAAATCAAGTATAATTACAATTTTTTATTAAAAAAACATAAGATCAAAAAAGATAAATTCTGATTTCCTAGTAATTTTTCGAGATGTTTTTTTTTACATTTTTATGATTTTGTTTAATTCTTTGCTATTTTGATAGCCACGTGACAATTTTTAATGGAAAATGTTAAGGGGTAGCATGATACTCTGAATGAAAGTTATGATTCAAAATTGAATGAGAATTTTTATCTAAAAAAAATTGAATGGAAATTTTACTAGAGTATAAGGTCATTTTTAGGGGTAAAAATCTCCTGCCCCCTAACCATGCCTCCTTTTATGCCCCATGCCTAAAAATACTTAAAAATTAAATCTTGCCCCATAACCCTAATTTTCATATCCAAAACCCCAAACCCTAAACCCTGAAAAAATACACCATACCCTTAATTCCCTACACCCTAACCCTAAGCCCCAACCTTAAACCCCAAACTCTAAACCCTAAACCCACTATTTTAAAGTGGGGGCACAAATGGAGGCATACTTTGGGGGCAGATGATTTTCATCTCATTTTTAGTATCAAGTCTTTTGAATAAAAATTAAAATCATATTTAAATGTGATTGTCCGAATATAGCTTTTGCATATAGAGTTAAAAAATGTGTGTTTTTAAGGACTTATTGGTAAATAGCGGTTTGAGCTAATATTAGAGGTTTGACCGGTCAAATCTGTTAATTTGGATGTTTGGTGAATAGCGAATTGGGGAGAAACCTCTAATTTTGAAAAAACTGATAATAAGAGCTTTTTAAAATTAGATGTTTTGACATAAGAGTTATAAAGACTTTTTATCCTTTTTTTTTTAAAGTTAAATGAATTTTATTAATCAACAACCTTAACCCCGTGCCTCATTAAAAAACCTCCCTAGCCTAGGTTGGAGGAAAAGGAGTGCAAAAAAACGGGGCAAGGACATAAACATCATACAACCCGGAAATATTAGAACCTGCATCTCGTCTAAAAACTGCCCAAGGGCTCATGATCACCAGCTAACCAAAAACTGCCCTTTCAGCAGCAGCACACATTGCTTCGCTATTCAACAAGGTTGCTAAGTGCTGCAGCAAACCAACACAGGGGCTTCTGTTGAGTTGATCAAGCAATTGCAAATGGCCAAGAGGGGGGTGAATTGGCAAATAAAAATTTTTGTGAAGAGAATATTGGAAAATAAAATGACACAAGGGGTTATAGTGGTTCAAGTTCAACAACCGAACTCTACATCCACTACCTTAGCTCCCACTAAGGATTTTCCAAAACAATTCACTACTTGAATTCGTCCCCTTTTCTTGGATGAGGAGGAAACCTTACAATCTCGATTAAGCTTTTCAACCCCAAGCTTAATCCACTCAAATACAAAGAAGATTTTTGGTAAACTCAAGTATTTCCTCTCAAAGGATGATTGTCTACCCACTTACAATTACAGCAACCCAAAAACTCTCAATAATATGACAAAATGAAATACAAGAGTTGGGCACAAGAATATAGCTTTGAATAGCTCTAGGATTTGGATTTTTGCTTTGATGATGCTTGAATGTGTATTGTTGATCTTCCTGGTGAAATGAAGCTTGTATTTATACCCTTGAATCAGTTTCTAGCCGTTTGGATCATTTGACTTGTTGAAGGAGCCGTTGGGAACATTTTTCCATCTATTAAGGCAGCTCCCCAGCACCGTGTATCGATACACGACAAGGGTGTATCGATACGCTAGTTTAAATTTAACTAGCCGTTGTGCATAAAAAACAGGGCGTATCGATACACTAGGCGTATCGATACGGTCCAAACTCTC
The DNA here is from genome assembly GCA_030270665.1 of Hibiscus trionum. Lineage (NCBI taxonomy): Eukaryota > Viridiplantae > Streptophyta > Magnoliopsida > Malvales > Malvaceae > Hibiscus > Hibiscus trionum. The sequence continues at coordinate 4,358,946 of BSYR01000014.1, forward strand.
TGCCAAGTTTGTTGCATCAAAGCGTATCGATACAGGGGTCGTATCGATACGGTCCAAACTCTCTGTTAAAAACATTAATTTGTTGCATCAAAGTGTATCGATACTGTGACCAAGAGTATCGATACGTTGTAACGGTCAAAACAAATTTTCAAATAATTATGCTTGGCGTATCGATACGGTTATTACGCGTATCGGTACGGTTGCCCAGATGAACACGGTATCGATACGTATGGAAGGCGTATCGATACGCTATGTTTATTCAGAATTACAGTGAGTTTCAAGTGTATCGATACGGTGTGTGTATCGATACGCAGGGCCATTTTTGCATAATTTGGCTTCCAAAAACATGAAAAAGGTTTGAGAAACTTGATGTTTTGAGATCCAATCTTCAAACAAGATTTTATACAAATCATTATGTTAATATTTGAACCTTTAAAGAGTTCTTAAAAATTTATCTATTTTTGCAATTTGGTCCTTAAATTTTTATGTTATATCAAAATCAATTTTAGTTTTACAATCTCCCCCTTTTTGATATAACAAAACCATAATAAATTTTTAAGTTTTTGAAAACTTTGAAAAAGGCTTTTCTCCCCCTTGCTTTAAGATAAATGTTTCAAAACAAATTTGTTTCTCCCCCTTACTTAAAGATAGAGAATTTTTGAAAAATTTTGACCTTTTTGAAAAAAAATTTTGACCTTTACACAATGAGTCCTTCTCCCCCTTTTTGTTAGATCAAAAAGAAACACAAGGATTAGAATAATCAAGCATAGGAATATCAATCATAAAACATAAAGCTCCAAATTAATAAACCAAGCAAGCATAGCAAGCATAATAATCCAAACCTTAAAAATCCTAAAACATAGAAAATAGGCATAATTCATGTTCTAATAAAAATGCAATGAAATCCTAAAATATCCTAATATGAGATGCATCATCTATGCGTCTCCACCATCATCATCATGATCATCCTCATCATCTTCTTCCTCGTCTTCATCTTCTTGAGGTGGTTGGTTCCTTCGATTTTGGTTGATCCAAGCACCATGGAAAGCGGTAAGAGAAAGATCCATTGAGTCTTGGCGAGCACTCAAGGCATCTATTTTCTTGTCCATGCCTTGGAGTCTTTCTTCCATCGATGTAAACCGATTATCTATAGCGTTGAAGCGACCGTCCATAGCATTGAACTTTTCATTGAGGAAAGTCATGAGATTTGCCATGGAGGAGGAGGAGGAGTCATGAGAAGCACGGCTAGAGGATGCGCGAGAGGCATTGACCGGGGCAGCGGGAGGATCAGCTTGAGGGTTGCGAACCCATTCATTGCCGACAAATGAGAAACCAGAGCGAGAAAGGGAATGCTCATCTATGGGTTGACCAAGGTTTTCGGGAAGGTCATGTGTGCAATCAACACCAAGGGAATGAAATAGACAACTCAATGCCGTAGTGTAGTAAAAAGATTGAACAAGTTTGGTGTGACGATTTTGAACCAAAAACACAAGATCGGCAAACATAATTTGACAAAGATTTGGTCGTTTACCCTCCCTAAAGCATGAAAGCCAAAAATCATCAATTTGACGAATGGTAGAATATCTACCACCCGAGGGACGAATAAACCAAGAGATAATAAGATGAAGTATACGATCATGAGCATCTAAAACTTTTGCCGGACCTATGTAACCCGGACCTAAAGAGTGTTCATCATCTATCCCAACATCCTCAAAACCAAAAACAGTGCACAAGACTTTTTGATCAATTAGAATAGGAGTTCCCATAACCGAGGATTCAATGGCAATAACATGCTCATTGGCTTCATCATTGACACAACAAGCATTTGAAAAGAAGACAATGACAAGATTCCTATATAAAATAGGAGGAATATTCAAAAAGGTTAAAAATTTCCATTGCCTAATTAAAGGAAGATATTTAAATTTGAATTTTGCAGAGTTTAAAAACGGAATAGACACGATTCGTTCTTCCCTAAGATTGATTCCCATACAAAGCTTATAGGTTTCTCTAGCTACGGGTGTGGGAAAACTAGTTTGGATAATATGAGGAAGGTTAGGAGTAGGATTACCCTCATCCTCATTAGAAACGGAAGCGGTGCGATGTCTCTTATTCCCTTTTTTCGGTGCCATAATCCTGAAAATACATCAAAAAGGATTCGAATATGTATGCAATTAACATCCAATTTAATCCAATAGATTCTAATAATTCAAGGTAATTTGTTTTAAAAAAAAAATTGTTTTAAAGAATATTAAAAAAAATTTTAGTTTTGAAACCAAATTTTTATCGAATATAAAACATATTCGAACCAAAAAAAAAATTTATTTTTTGAAAAATTTTACGAACAATATGAAACCCATAGTAAGTTAATCATAATGTATATAAAAATCAGTTCAAAAAATAATTGAAAATTGACGAAATTTAAAGAAATTGAAAAAGAAAAAATTTACCTTGATTTCTTAGAGTGGATGAAAGAGGGTGTGTTAGTGCACAAGATTGATGCCCAAGGATAGCCTTGATGTATGAAGTAAAATCCCTCAAGAAATTTTGAAGATTTGTGTAAAATTTTGAAGAATTTAGAGGGTTTTTATAGGGGTTTTCGGTTAGGGTTTTTGAAGAGGAGAAGAGGTGTTTTAAAATTGTGGGATTTTGATTAAAACAGCCTAAATAGGCTCTCCGTCCATCGAGTATCGATACGCTATGCATGCGTATCGATACGCTATAACCTAATATTATCTTTGTCGTTTTATGTGTATCGATACAGTTGACGTATCGATACGCACCGGTGTTGACTTTTTCCCTTGACTCTGACCGTATCGATACACTATGCTGTATCGATACGCATTCATCTGCAAAAATCCCAGATTTGAATACCGTATCGATACGCTGATATGCAGTATCGATACACGCTTGCCTGTTTCTGCAATTTTGGTATTTTTATGTGCAAAAATCCAATTTGAAACGCCCCTAAATGCATGTATGTGTTATATGAACAAGTTTTAATGACTTAGCATGATGCATACTTCCCTTAGCAATATGTGTAGAAGCAAAAAGAACAAAATTAACATAAACATGAATCACAAACAATCTCAAGCAAATTTTTGTCATTTTGGGACCAAAAAAAAATTAAGAGAGACAAGATAGACCTAACTCTCTTCTAAGTGTCCAAAAGCGCTCTTTATCTAAAGGTTTAGTAAATATGTCCGCTAATTGGTTCAAGGTGTCAACAAATTCTATAACAACATCATTTTTCGAAACATGATCTCTAATAAAATGATGTCTAATTTCTATGTGTTTAGTTCGAGAGTGTTGAATGGGATTCTTAGTGAGACAAATGGCACTAGTGTTGTCACACCTAAGGGGTATGGTTTCCATTTTAACACCATAGTCTAAGAGTTGTTGCTTCATCCAAAGGACTTGAGCACAACAACTCCCTAAGGATATATACTCCGCTTCGGTGGTAGATAAGGCTACGCTATTTTGTTTCTTAGAGAACCAAGATACGAGCATACTACCTAAGAATTGACATGTACCGGAAGTACTTTTCCTATCTATCTTACATCCCCCATAATCCGCATCCGAAAAAGCATGAAGACTAAAAGTTGAATCCTTAGGATACCAAAGACCTAAGGTCGGTGTGTCTATTAGGTATCTAAAAATTCTTTTAATGGCAACTAGGTGTGATTCTTTAGGACTAGCTTGAAACCTAGCACACAAGCAAACACTAAACATAATATCCGGTCTACTTGCGGTAAGATAAAGCAAAGATCCTATCATGGATCTATAAAGCTTAGAATCGACACATTTACCTCCTTCATCTTTGTCAAGCTTTATGGAAGAACTCATAGGTGTGGCTTGAGGTTTTGCATTCTCTAAGCCAAACTTCTTGAGCATATCACTTACGTATTTAGCTTGATTTATGAAGGTGCCATCACTCATTTGTTTGATTTGGAGTCCCAAAAAGAATGAGAGCTCCCCCATCATGCTCATCTCGAACTCACCTTGCATTAGCTTAGAAAAATCTTTACAATAACACTCATTAGTAGAACCAAAAATAATATCATCAACATAAATTTGAACTACTAAGATGTCATTGTTATATCTTTTTATGAAGAGTGTTGTATCCACCTTTCCTTTTTCAAAACCCTTTTCAATTAAGAAAGTTGAAAGTCTCTCATACCAAGCTCTTGGAGCTTGTTTTAAACCATAGAGAGCTTTTGTAAGTTTAAACACATGGTTTGGAAATTTTGAATCCTCAAAACCTGGTGGTTGTTCAACATATACCTCTTCATTTATAAAACCATTTAAAAAGGCACTTTTTACATCCATTTGAAAAAGCTTGAAATCATGATAACATGCAAATGCAAGTAACATTCTAATAGCTTCCATTCTTGCTACGGGTGCATAAGTCTCATCAAAATCAATTCCCTCTTCTTGAGTATAGCCTTGAGCAACAAGCCTAGCCTTGTTTCTCACTATATTACCGTTTTCATCTAATTTATTCCTAAAAACCCATTTTGTACCTATAGTAGATTGATTATTAGGCCTTTCTACTAATGTCCAAACTTTACTTCTCTCAAATTGGTTTAATTCCTCTTGCATGGCCAAAATCCAAAAATCATCTTTTAAAGCTTCTTTAATGTTTTTAGGCTCAATGCATGAAAGAAACGCAACATGATTCATTAATTTGAGAGAGGATCTAGTGGTTACCCCCTTGGATGGATCACCCAAGATTTCACCATCTTTGACATAGTTTAACTCCCTTGGGTAAGATACCTCTTTTTCTTCATGAGCTAAGTCTTTTAAGCCTTCAAGAGGAGGTTCTTGTGAGTCTTCTTCTTTAGTTGGAATCTTATCCTCTTTTGATGTTTGTCCTCCATCAATAGTATCAATGATTCCTACATCATCATCATCACAAGATTCCTTTCTCGAAAGGAGGTTATCATCGAAAACAACATGTATTGACTCTTCAACAACTAGAGTTCTTTTATTAAATACACGGTAGGCTTTAGAGTTTGAAGAATACCCTAAGAAAATGGCTTCATCACTTTTAGCATCAAATTTACCTAAGTTTTCTTTACCATTATTTAAAACAAAACACTTACATCCAAAAGGATGAAAATAGCTAATGTTAGGCTTTTTGGACTTTAAAATCTCATAGGATGTCTTCTTTAAGATTGGCCTAATCATTACTCGATTTATTATATAGCAAGCGGTATTTGTAGCTTCTGCCCAAAAATATTTAGGTAAATTATTTTCGCAAAGCATGGTTCTAGCCATTTCTTCTAAAGTTCGATTTTTCCTCTCAACTACCCCATTTTGTTGAGGAGTGCGAGGTGCAGAAAAATTATGGCTAATCCCATTTTCATTTAAAAACTCATCAAAACCCAAATTTTGAAATTCAGTTCCATGATCACTTCTAATATGAGAAATTTTAAGTTCAAGATCATTTTGAGTTATTTTAGAAAATGTGATGAATTTTTCTAAAGCCTCATCTTTTGTACTTAGGAATAGAACCCAAGTATATCTAGAATAGTCATCTACAAGCACAAATGCATATGATTTTCCACCCAAGCTCATTGTCCTAATTGGCCCAAAAAGATCCATATGAATCAATTGTAAACATCTACTAGTAGAGACATCATTTATGGGTTTAAAAGAACTCCTATGTTGTTTACCTTTTGAACATGCATCACACATTTTATCATTTGAAAAATTAAGTTTGGGTAAACCTCTAACTAGATTAAGGGAATTTAATTTTTCTAGAACACTCATGCTTGCATGTCCTAACTTTCTATGCCATAGCCATGAGTCATGTTCATCATGTGCAACTAAACATGCATGGGATGAATGGATGTCTTCTAAATGCACCATGTAAATATTGCCTATTCTATGTCCTATGAGCATTGTTTGATTTGTTTTAATGTTTATAATTTTACAACCACTTTTATCAAATAAAACATTAAAACCTTTATCACATAACTGACTAATGCTCAACAAATTATGTTTAAGACCGTTGACATACAAAACATCTTTAATGTAGATAGAAGAGTGATTACCAATAGAGCCTATTCCTTCAATGAGTCCTTTTGAGTTATCACCGAAGGTTACTACTCCACCACTCTTAGGCTTTATTTCCACAAATCTACTTTTGTCACCGGTCATATGTCTTGAGCATCCACTATCAAGGTACCAAGAATTTTTGCTTGAAGCTTTAGCCTTGAAGCAATGCTCCCCCTACAAACAAAGAATTTAGGCCTTGGTTTTTGGTACCCAAATCATCTTGGGTCCATGAGTGTTAGCCTTTAACAATTTGGTTCCCTTGGGAATCCAAGAAGCAATAGCATTTAAGTTATTAGAAATGATAAGTTCTTTAGGAACCCAAACATTTCTAATTTTATGACTTTTAGTTTGCTTATAAAAATTTCTTTGTTTAGGTAAAGAATATTTTCTTTTTGTATATTGGGGTTTAAAATAATTTTCTTTCTCAAAATTCTTTTTCCCAATATCAAAAGATGTTTTAAGATTATCTACTTCCTTTGTGTGATAATCTTGAAAATCGGAAAGAAGTTTTTCAAGTTCAAGATTTTTAGTTTTAAGATCATTTGAAAAATTAACTAAAGATAAAACTTTCTTTTCCAATTCGGAGTTATTTTTTAAAAATGTCTCATTTTGAATTTTTAAATCAGAAATTATTTTCTTGTTTTTCAAAATGGACTCCTTGTATTTTTCTACTAACTCATCATACACTTCTTGAAGTTCATCATAAGCATCTTGAAGTTCTTCAATAGAAAAATCTAAATTGTATGAATTAGAGGTTACCTTTGATTCATCATCGATGGCCATGAGACATAGGTTGGCCACTTCTTCCTCTTCCTCGGAAGACTCATCATCACTCCAAGTTGCAATTTGTGCTTTGAGCTTGTTCTTCCTCCCAAAGCTTTTCTTTTTCAATTGAGGGCACTCGGAACGAATGTGACCCGGTTTGTTGCATTCATAGCAAGTAATTGGGTCTATTTCCTCTTCCTTGTTTTTACTCTTGAAGTCCCTTCTTCTCATGAATTTTCTTCCACGATTTGACTTCATAAACTGAGTAAATCGTTTGGCCAACATAGCCATTTCCTCTTCTTCATCCTCACTAGAATCATTTTCTAATTGTGAAGCCTTTAATGCGATTCCAACTTTCTTTTTCTCAGCTTCCTTCTTTTCTACTATCTTCTTCTCTTGTTCTCTTCCCTTTCTCATAATCTCATGTGTGAGTAGAGATCCAACAAGAGCATCTAATTTAAGAGTCTTCAAATCTTTGGCTTCAATTATGGCCGTTCTCTTGCTATCCCACGATTCCGGAAGAGAGTATAACAACTTTCTTACTAGCTTGTCTTCGGGAATGATTTCGCCGAAACCCTTTAAACCGTTGACAATGACCGAGAATCGATCAAACATTTGGGAAACACTTTCATCGGGATCCATCTTGAAGTTCTCATAGTTTAGATTGAGTAGTCCAATCTTTGTCTCCTTTACATCGCTAGTCCCTTCATATGTTGTTTCGAGAGTGTCCCAAACCTCCTTGGCATTTTCGATTGAAGACACCTTAGAGTAGATATCCGGACCAAGTGCACAAAATATTACATGAAGAGCTTTGTCGTTCACTTGCATCCTTCTTCTTTCATCATCGGTCATTTCGGCTTTGATTTTTGGAACAAGCCTTTCTCCATCTCTCCTCATGGGAATGTATGGACCTTCTTCAACTACATCCCACACCATAAAGTCGGTAGATTTAATGAAGAGCCTCATCCTATTCTTCCAATAAAGATAGTTATCCCCATTGAAGAATGGTGGCTTGGTGGTGGATTGAGATTCATAGTTGGAGGTGGATGCCATTGCTTGACTTGTTGTTGATCAAACTTTCAACTTTCCAAGGATCGACTCAAGAGGGTTGTAATCCTTCCAATGAGTGTAGCTCTGATACCAATTGTTGAGTTGATCAAGCAATTGCAAATGGCCAAGAGGGGGGTGAATTGGCAAATAAAAATTTTTGTGAAGAGAATATTGGAAAATAAAATGACACAAGGGGTTATAGTGGTTCAAGTTCAACAACCGAACTCTACATCCACTACCTTAGCTCCCACTAAGGATTTTCCAAAACAATTCACTACTTGAATTCGTCCCCTTTTCTTGGATGAGGAGGAAACCTTACAATCTCGATTAAGCTTTTCAACCCCAAGCTTAATCCACTCAAATACAAAGAAGATTTTTGGTAAACTCAAGTATTTCCTCTCAAAGGATGATTGTCTACCCACTTACAATTACAGCAACCCAAAAACTCTCAATAATATGACAAAATGAAATACAAGAGTTGGGCACAAGAATATAGCTTTGAATAGCTCTAGGATTTGGATTTTTGCTTTGATGATGCTTGAATGTGTATTGTTGATCTTCCTGGTGAAATGAAGCTTGTATTTATACCCTTGAATCAGTTTCTAGCCGTTTGGATCATTTGACTTGTTGAAGGAGCCGTTGGGAACATTTTTCCATCTATTAAGGCAGCTCCCCAGCACCGTGTATCGATACACGACAAGGGTGTATCGATACGCTAGTTTAAATTTAACTAGCCGTTGTGCATAAAAAACAGGGCGTATCGATACACTAGGCGTATCGATACGGTCCAAACTCTCTGCCAAGTTTGTTGCATCAAAGCGTATCGATACAGGGGTCGTATCGATACGGTCCAAACTCTCTGTTAAAAACATTAATTTGTTGCATCAAAGTGTATCGATACTGTGACCAAGAGTATCGATACGTTGTAACGGTCAAAACAAATTTTCAAATAATTATGCTTGGCGTATCGATACGGTTATTACGCGTATCGGTACGGTTGCCCAGATGAACACGGTATCGATACGTATGGAAGGCGTATCGATACGCTATGTTTATTCAGAATTACAGTGAGTTTCAAGTGTATCGATACGGTGTGTGTATCGATACGCAGGGCCATTTTTGCATAATTTGGCTTCCAAAAACATGAAAAAGGTTTGAGAAACTTGATGTTTTGAGATCCAATCTTCAAACAAGATTTTATACAAATCATTATGTTAATATTTGAACCTTTAAAGAGTTCTTAAAAATTTATCTATTTTTGCAATTTGGTCCTTAAATTTTTATGTTATATCAAAATCAATTTTAGTTTTACAGCTTCCGTCTTCTAATACCCGATTTGGCGAGTTTGTCAGCGGTGACGTTGGCCTCTCGAGGGATGGCGCTAATACTCCATGTTGCCGGGGATAGTAATCTGCGAATTTCATCAATGATTGGCCTGAAAGCCGCAGGGGAACGAACCGGACAAGACAACCAATCACCAATATTACTACAATCCGTTTCCAAGACCAAATTAACCTTTTGTTTCCATTTACACTTAGAAAAAATCACCACAGCTTCACGCAGTGCAATGAGTTCCGTAGAAATAGCGTCTGACATACCCGCCGATTTAGAGAAAATGGCCAACAGCCTGCCTTCTTCATCACACAAAGCGCCTCACACACCTGCTTTACCATATCCACCAATTACCGCTCCGTCAAAATTGAATTTCAATGACCCTTTAGGAGGAAGAGACCAGACACTGATATCTCTTTTTTTCGAAGCGCATATCCTAGGAGCATTGACACAGGGATTTAGAACAAAATCCGTAATCGACGAGGAAAAAAGTGGCCATTTCCACTTACACCACCAGCCGAGGCGAAGAATGAACGACTCGAAAAGTTTTAATTCTGACACCACTGCATTTTTAAACACTGCCTCGTTCCTTAATAACCAAGTCGACCAAAATAAAGCGCTAAAGGAGAGCAGCCAGAAGTCTTTAGGAATGTTCGGAGAGGGTAAATTCTCCCACTGGAGAAAAAGCGAGCGAACATCCCCCGGAGAAACGAAGAAAATACCCCATTTACTGAACCATCTCTGAATCAGCCTCCATGTTACTGGACAATTACAAAACAGGTGATCTATTGTTTCATCCTCACGAGAGCACAGGGCACAGAGGGACTGAGATTGAACGACGACCCCCCTCTTGATAAGCTCGACTTTGGTAGGGACACGACCATGGAGAACTCTCCATATAAACGCCTCTGCTTTTGGCGGAGCTAAATTAGCCCAGACTTTAGACCACAAGAGATCTTGATTGGCATTACAAATGGGCAAAGAATTGATAAAACTTTTAGTGGAGTAACATCCATCCGAGCCATTGCCCCACCGAATGCTATCCCTTCTCTGTGATGAAATAGTTGCACTCTCAATTCTGCAAATAAAATTCGACCAAACCTCTCGCTCCCAATCAAAAACTTCCCTGCGTAATTCGACCTTCCATACCCAGCTTCCACCCAAGGAATAACCGAATCTTGCGACTGAACCAGTCTTGCAAACTGCTAAGGCATAGATCCTTGGAAAATCATCTTTGAGGCATTTCGATCCTACCCACACATCCTGCCAGAAATCAATGTTTTTCCCATCGCCAATCACCAAACGAAAGTTCTTTGTGAATGTATTATCACAATCCGCAAGAGGGGAGATAATATTGCGCCATATCCACGATTTACCTTGAGGCTTAGTATTCGAAGGCAATAGCCGAAAAGATTCGCGCTCGTACAAAGCTGAAATGGTTCTTCTCCACAACCCATCGGGCTCTACGGCGAACCTCCAAATCCATTTGTTTAATAAGGCACGATTTTTCAATTAATAACCTAAATTTAACATTTTTTATTTTAATTCTTCACCCTCACATATTTACCATTTGTAAATTAATACTTTTTTCTTTTTATTCTCATACATTTATATTTGTATTTAAATTTAATTATTAATTAAATTATATTAAAAATAATTATATAAATAATATTTTAATATATAGATCCTTCAAATATGCTTAGTAACTTTATATTGAAACAAATTGTTTTTTTATAATTTAATTAATAATAATAGATACAAAATATTGATAATTAATAAATTATTCAAACAAGTATCGTATATAATCATGTTCTTATATGTTATTTTACTTGTTTAAATAATTAAACAACTATCAACTATCAGTTAATTTTACCAAACACTTTTATACAATCTGCTAGCCAAATCAGCTAATGCAATAAACTATCAGCTAATGTAATATGCTATCAGCTATCCGCTAATTGTCAAAGAGGGCCTTAACCAATAAGAGTTGAGAGCAATGGTAAGACACACTACTCTCCTAAAGAAAAAACTCGAGTTTGAACTATAAATTATTTACTGTCTATTGCTTCGCATTTCACTTTTATACAGTCAATAAAATTGTGTTAGAAAGATTTGAAGAAGAAATATTCATTTATCAATTGTGAATCTTTCATAAGACCCGAATATGATATTCAGATCCGTTCAAACTCTTCAACCAGGTTTAAGTGTTACAATTCTAAATTTATTATTTTTCTTGTTTTTTTTATATTCTTATATTTTAATAAGAATCTCTGCCTTTGTGGCACGTGTTTCTTATATCCTCGTGACACACTTTTTTCATTGTTCTTGTAACATGTTTTTTTTTTGTGGTTCATTTCATCTGTCCTTGTGACATTATTTCAGCATACCCTAGCGGTCGTTTGTTGCTCGAACAGAGATTTTAACGGCGTTAGTTTCTGATTATGATTTTGTCGGTGGTCATCATGTAAAGTTAGATCCACACTCGATTGATGGTTGTTTGCCAATATAATCTGTCTTGGGCAGCGGAACATTCTGCCTGATGTTTTGGGTAGCTCACCATTCTTTTTTCACTCGTTATGCATCTCGATCGAATATAAACAATAAAATTAAAAAAGCTTTTGAATTGTGATAGTATCGTATTTCTATGAAAGTTTTTATCCTGATTTCGTAAAGACCAATCCAGCACGTAGAAAAAAATTCTTCTTTTCCTCCATGATTGTGATCAATTATGGTATAGAAACAACTCAATTACCAAATTATTTGCTGGAAAATTTTAAAAAGAAAGAAAAATTCGAAATTTGGATGGCGACCTATCAACTTTATGATTCACGAGACAATGAGTATGTTCAAGAATTTTTCTTTTGTCCAACTCTTTGTTTACTAGTATCGTATGCTGTCTACATGAAGCATGTAACTTTTGACTTTGTTGAAAATAATTAAAATAAAATCGAGTGGTCAAGAATGTTCATCCGTTTTCATTCTGTATGAGTTTAAATCTAAACACATGTATTGAGAATATTTATTATCGTTTCATTATATCAAAATAATAATAAAACTAAAAAATCTCATATTAATCATTAAATTATTGGGTCGGTCGATTTTAATTTCTAAACTATTTTTATTGATTTAGTCACTACCATTTCCAAGTTAATATTAAGGTATGATGCCAAAAAACTTCCCATAATATTTAACTGGATAGTCACTTTGACGTCTATTCTTTTTTAAAGTACTTTAACCCTCAAACTTTTATTTTAGGGTAAAAATCTCTCTTTTGCGGATAAAAATTGTTAGTCAACGCCGACATAGCAGTGTCGTATTAAACAAACGTGCTGACTTGGTATTTTTTATAAAATATTATTTTTTGCTGACGTTTTATTCTGCCGAGTCATTTCAAGATGTTATCGTTAGTTGACTAACAATTTTCATCCACTAAAAGACTATTTTGACCCAAAATAAAACGTTAAGAGTAAAGTCCTTCAAAAAAGAATATAGACCAAAATGATTATCCAGTTAAAATTTATGAGTAAATTTTAACATTATGTCTTAGTATTAATGTACTCATCATCCATTAAATAGTTAATGAAATGGTGACATTACTTCTTTTAAATTGGTGTAATAATATATATATATATATATATATATATATATATGAAATAGTGTAATAATATATTTGGCTTTAAACATTTATACATTCTATTAGATTTGTCATGATTCTAAAAAAATAAAAAAATAACCCTCAATAATTATAAATTTTATCGATTTGACCCTAGTCTTAAAAAAATCAAATAAATAAATAAATTATAAACTCGAATTTTCCATGACAACAAGACAACAACTCTAAAATTGGTCAACGACTTCATTAATTATATGCTAAGGATAGAACATCCCTCTCATCATATGGTTACAGAGTAACTCCAATTAGACAGCTTCATCACTGGTTTTTTTTAGGCTAAACTCTCGAAGTAATAAATTAAATTAATTAAGTTCTTTAACTAATTTTAACCATAAAATTTTGACATTTTTTATGTATTATTACCACGTGACATACTACAATTTTGTCATGTGAAATTTTTAAATTTGTTAGAAAACTATTTTTATATTTTTTATAAGTTTTTTTTATAATTTTTAGAACTTTTAAAGAATTTATAAAATAAAATTAAAAAAAAAACTGAATGCCAAGCGACAACACTGTAATATGACACGTTGCACCAATTGATCTAAAAATATTAAATTTAACAATCAACGTTGGTCAAAAGGGTGAATTGATGGAATTTTGAAATATAATGAGTTAATTGAGTGTAAAAAAGTTTAAGAGCTTGATTTATTTTTTGAAAATATTCAAAGACTTATAATACTCTTAAGCCAATAAAATAATGTAAACACAACAGAAATATACATACATAAATTATTAATTAAAATTTCGAAATTTATGTAAATATATTAAACTTTATGGCAGAAAATACAAATACAACACGAATAAATAAATTTAGAGGAATTAATATATTAAGCCACATATGTCTGTGGAAATAGTCTGCAAGGGCTAAAAAGCCCTTTGAATATTGGACCTTACAAAACAACATACGGACGCTTTTGGGTGAGTCGAATCAGTCAATCACGGTCCACTCTTCAGGCCTTAAAGTTATTGTCAAATGAACCGAAAACAATACATTTTGATTGTAATTTGAGGAAAAGCATGCTATTAAAATTTAGATTCGAACCAACAATCGTTTGGTCTAACGAAATAATTTATTAGATCCTTTAAATAAGATCAAAAGTTCAGATTCTGATATTGTAAATGTAAAAAAAAAAAATTGAAAAGTTGTCCCAATAATGAATCTACATAGTATCCGGTGGAGGTCAGACTCGTTCATATTCTGCAGGGCCACGTGGTTCACCCTAACAGTCCATTCTTTTTTTAATTTGGCCCCTGTAAAATTTTAAATTATAATTTATTTTACTTGTTTTAATATTATAGAGTGGGTGTTGTCTAAGTGTTTAAATGTGTAAAAAAAATTAAGTTTGTTTTACTTGAAGTTAGTGGATTGAATCCTATTGATGATGTTTTCGGTCTTTTATTCTTTTTAGGCTTAGGTGTAAGAAGCCCTTGAACTTTTGAAAAAAATCAATTAAACCCCTAAACTTTTTTTTACTCAATTAAGTTCTTGAACCAAGAAATTGAATTAATTGAGTCATTTGACCAATTTTGACCATTAAATCTTGACAATTTTTTCTTTATATATTATTGGCACATGATACACTATGATTCTATCATGTTGCACCTACAAATTTCTTCAAAACAAATATTTTTTTATATTTAAACATTTTTTAGAACTTTTAAACAAATTTTTATATCAAATAATTTTTTTTAAAAATGTAAGTCGAGACATTGTGACACAACGTACTAACAAATCTAAAAAAAACTATCAAAGTTTAATATTCAAAATTGGTTCAAAGGCTTAATTGGGTGCAAAAAAATTAGGTGCTTAATTAATTTTTTTTCAAAAGTTCAAGAGCTTTTTATAGCCTTAAGTTTTTTTTCGACCCCTTTAACTTTCAATTCATGGCTTCACCACTGCAAATAGGTGCTTAATGTTTTCTTTTATGACCCATTTAAGGTTTTTCCGTCAACGGTTGTTAAAAAAATTTCGTCATCCAATCAGAACATTACACGTGACCTGCTTTTTTTTATATTTTTAGTTTTTGAATTTTTTAAAAAATCTCAAAGTTTTTAATTTCTTTCAATCAAACCCTCAAATCACATCTCCTTCATCGTCCGACATCGTCAAAAATTGATGGTTCACCGTCCAAAGCGTCGTGTACCTCACCGTTCAACATCTTCCATGCTCTACCCGTCGGTGGGAACCCAATCGATATTTTTTTCTTCATTGTTGGGTGTTTGTCGACGGTGCAATCGACGGTTCATTTGTCGGTTTTTGACGACGAAATGGTGTGACTTTCGGTAGTGAGGGCTCGAGGAAGACAATGGTGGCCGATTGTGGTTGAATCAGTGGTTAGAGTGGATGGATTAAGGAATTTAGGGTTAGGGTTGGGTTTTTTTAGAGAAATTAAAGATTGTTGGGTTAATTAATATTATTTTATTATTTTAATTTTCGGATTTTAATTTCAGAAAATGATCAATCATGCCACGTGTTTAAATTTCATTGGATAACGAAAAAATTAACGTCTGTCACGGTAAAACCTTAAATGAGTCACTGAAGAAAATGTTAGACATCTATTTGACCCAAAATATAGTTCATACACTTATCTGGAAAAAAATGTATAGTTTGAGCACTTATTTGACTGTTAAAAAGCAAAACAAAAAAATACTATCGTTTTACATATAGAAAATTGAATAATATATTTGACTTGAGTGCTAACCACACGTTTTCCTACTCACTAATTGGAGATTAACACCATAATTGTAACTTTGTACCATGTCATTTTATCAATAATAAAGTGTTGTAGGCTTGTAGCCATACACGTTAACGGGAAAAAACAAATAAAATATCTTAGAAAGTAATTTACAAATATCTTAGAAAATAAAACGGTAACCAAACTTTCAAATGTTACAAAATGACAATTAAAATTAATGTTTTGTAATAAAATGGTAACTCGGCTGTTAAGTACTTAACGTGGCTGTTATAAAACTTTGTATAATAACACATTTAATCTTCTATATTTACACATTCAATTAATTTAGTCATAATTCAAAAAAAATCACTAAATTTAACCATCGTTATTTACACATTCTTTTAATTTGGTCCTACTTAAAAAAACATGATCTGTTTTCTTCCATTACAACCAAATGGGATAAATGATAAATCATCGAGGAAAAACAAAATAATGCTTACCCAAGAGCAAGTAGAGCTTCATACTCAGACCAATCTCATGAAATAACATTCTTTCCTCGTCACTCAAAGTTTCCAGATCCGTTGGGAGATATGCAGGGTCCAAATGCTCCTGAACTTCCGTTAAATATAACCAAATTGAAAGAATGTGTAAATATTGAGGTTAAATTTATTGAATTTATTGAATTAGAACTAAATTGATTGAATGTGTAAATATGAAGACTAAATATGCTATTATACAAAGTTGTTTAACAGTCACGTTAAGTATTTAACAGCCGAGTTACCATTTTATTACAAAACATAAAGTTTAATTGTTATTTTGTAACATTTGAAAGTTTAATTACCATTTTGTCTTTTCAACAAAGTTCAGTGACCATTCGTGAACTTTACCCTATTTTATTTATGATATATAGCAAATAAATTGACACGGTATACCAACAACTAACTAATTTAGAAGATTAAATGTTGGATCGTTTAAACAATGTCAGGAATTTGAATATTGATGTTATGAATAAAGTAATTAAATTGACGTTGTGAATAGAGCAACTAGATTCGAAGGGTCGCCGCCTCACCACTACCTCGCACGACTCCATCGATTGTTTTAGATACCGACATATTATAGAAAACGAAACATCTCAAGCTCTTCCATTTGTGTGAATAACTCTTGGTTTGTTTATATCATATGATCCTTAACATTGAGTGACTTTGAAGATAAAATTTCTTGTCAGTGAGTATAAAATACAATCAAACTGAAAAAGATAAATAAATTCGTATGATGAGATTTGAACTCAAAATAAATTAAAAAAAAATGCTTCGTATGATTATTACATAGCAATATACATATATATATTTTTTGACCAAAGTGACATACAAAACCCTAAGGGGTCGTTTGGTTCATGGAATGTAAGATTATCTTTGGGAATGAGATTACCGGAATGTTACATTTCTTAACATATTACCCAGAATGTTGTATTACCTTGTTTGATTTGTTTGGCAGGAATGTAAGATTACATTGTTTGATTGAAGGAATATAAGATACGAAAAAACGCATGTTTTACCAAATTGTCCTTGAAATATATTTTTTAACCAATTGAAGTTTTAAGATTAAAGTCAAAATATTTACATAAAAGTTCATAGAAAATATAAAAAATATATAATATGAAAAAAAAATTATGAAAATTGATCCTAAACAATAAATGTAATAAAACACATACCAATAATAAAATTTGAATCAAACACATATATAAAAAAATCGAAATAAAATAAAAATCTGATATATTTTTATTTTATAATACGTATTAAAACCCTAAACCACTAAAAAATAAAATAGATTTATACTTGTGTAATTATATACAAAAAGGAAAGATCATTTTAAAATAACTATATTTTTTTAGGGGTATTCTTATCCAAAGGGGAGGGAATTGTCTAGTACCTAAGAAAAGGGAGGGAATGACATTCCTGGGAAAATACCCAAAAATAACTACTGTTGGGAATATTTCATTACCCTTGAGAGGGAATGCTCTTGAACCAAACGTGGGTATGTGATTCTGGGGCTGCATATGAGAATTATTAGATTTCTATTATTAAGACTTATTTTACTTTTTCAAAGAAACTTTTATAATATAACTAATTATATTCCTAAAAAATTAAACATCATTAATTTAAAGTATTTAATGTAATTAAACCCTAAACCCTAATTCTTAACAATAAACTTAAACCCTAAAATAAAAAATAGGTAAACTACACTGGTAGTCACTAAACTTTTAGGGTGTTTCAATAAGGTCACCAAACTTTTAAAACTTTCATTATAGTCACCCAGCTTTTAATTTGCTTTCTATAAGGTCACTGCCTTCAACCACCGTTAAAAAAGATGATGTGGCATGTTAAATTTAAGGTTAAAATACACTATTAGTCACCGAACTTTTAATAGGCTTTCAATACGGTCACCGAACTTTTAAAACTTTCATTACTATCACTCAACTTTTAATTCGCTTTTATTATCGTTAAAAAAAAGTTGATGTGACACGTTAAGTTTAAAAATAAACGTTTTCCCACCATATTTTCTCTCCCTTCTTATTTTCTTCCATCCAAACATGTCTCTTTCTTCCATATGAATTAAATTGTAATTTTTTAGTGAAGGTCGTTACTTCTCTAGTAACACATCAAGGAAAATATTAATGTATCTAGACATGCATGTGACATGCGTGAGAACAAGAAAAATATTGGGAGACATCCGATGATGGAATGATAAATAAATAACTAAAATTTTGCTCATAAAAATCCTCTTTATGCTTCAGGCCCGACATTTACTGAGTCATGCACTAGATAATGAGGAGTTC
The DNA here is from genome assembly GCA_030270665.1 of Hibiscus trionum. Classification (NCBI taxonomy): domain Eukaryota; kingdom Viridiplantae; phylum Streptophyta; class Magnoliopsida; order Malvales; family Malvaceae; genus Hibiscus; species Hibiscus trionum. Next base: position 4,377,340 of record BSYR01000014.1, read on the forward strand.
AAAGGAAAATATTAATGTATCTAAAAGATAGACATGTTTGGATGGAGGAAAATAAAACATGGAGATAAAATAGGGTGAGAAAAAATTTATTTTTAAACTTAACGTGTCACATCAATTTTTTTAACGGTAATGAAAGCGAATTAAAAGTTGAGTGATGGTAATGAAAGTTTTAAAAGTTCGGTGACCATATTGAAAGCCTCTTAAAAGTTCAGTGACTAACAATGTATTTTACCCTTAAATTTAACATGTCATGTCAGCTTTTTTAACGGTGGTTGACGACAATGACCTTATTGAAAGCGAATTAAAAGTTGGGTGACTATAATGAAAGTTTTAAAAGTTCGGTAACCTTATTGAAAGTGCCCTAAAAGTTCGGTGACTACCAGTATAGTTTACCCAATAAAAAATTGTAATCCTAACAACTAAACCTTAAACACTAAAACCCTGAAACCTAAAAATCACAAAACCCTAAATTCTACCAACTAAACCGTAAACACTAAACCATAAAACCTAAAAATCATAAACCCATAAAATCCTTAACCATTTTACACAATTATTAATTGCATTAAACCCCAAAGTTAATAATGTTTAATTTTTATTTTCCCAATGAATTTTAATTTAAAAGTTAAATAAATTATAAACGCTAACTCATTCCCATATATATATATATATATATCATGTGTGAATGCAGTTCAACAAATTGATTGGATTTTTGTTTTAAAAAAGAATGAGAATAATTTAAAGGGGGTTATGGTTTGAATATTCCCCTTTGGGAATTTATTGGGGAAAATAACCCCCAAACTTTCATATTGGGAAAAATACTCCCCTTTCATGCCATGTAGGACGAATTCGCGTCCTGGAGAAAGCGAATTCAAGATTCGCGTTTTGCAGGACGCGAATTCCTGTGCTGTTTCAGTGGAAAGTGAATTCGCGTTTTGCAAAACGCGAATTCAACGATTTATTGCTGCCCCCACACGAGAAATTCATCATGAAAATGAATTGAAACCAATATAAGATGTTTAGGTAGCAATATTTGTGATCGAATAACGGATTATCGGGGTACCCGATTAAAATTTTTGAACTATAACAGTGTCGTATTGAAACATATCTTTAAGATGGTGTGAAGATACGAGCGTATATAATATCCTAAGATGTGTGAAAATGGCCTGGAAATGAGCAAGTAACAATGTTTTAAAAGGAAACATTATCGTATAGGCATGTTTAAATGCATTTTAGGGTGTGTTTCGAACTTTTTTTTGGTTTTTCCTAAGTTTGGAGACAAAGATGTGCACCTTAATTTTGCAGTGGTGCTAAAGTTCCGAGGAAGACGGTGTCCGAAAATGTGAGAAAATTGTGTTAAAAATGCTATCAAAGTAACATTTTTGAAGCAAAAAATGTGTCCATAGGCATGTTTTTTTTTTTGAAATTTAAAGTGCCTCGTTAAAAAACCCCTCTAAACCTATGTAGGGGGAAAAGAGTGCCCATAAGATTTATTAAATTACCAGATAATAGAAGTTCACAAATCAGAAAAGACTACACAATGGTTGATCTAGTTAATTCGGGGGCCGGTCCTAAGAGGGCATTTCCTAATATCATGTCCAGTGTTCCCACATTTACTGCACCTCTTAGGTTGTCCGGTCTTTTCTCTCGGAACCATATCTTCGGCACAATGAATTCTCGTTGATTTTGGCCGGCCTTTTTTCTTTCGTCGTAGGGAGGGATCTGGGCATATCTTTGGTTCGTTGCTGATTATACGACGGTCACGTGCATTTCCGATGGGAGGGAACTCGTTTCGGTAAACCTTGAAAACGGTTTCGAGCCTGTATACCGGATCAATGAGTGTCGTTGCATCAAAATGAACCGATGCACATGCTGCGAAAGCATGCGAACACGGGAACTTGAACGTCTGGAACTCCCCGCAATCGCACGTTCGCTTTTGCAAATCAACCACGTAGGTGTATTGCATTATTCCTTGTAGCGGTTCAGAAAATTGCGTGACCTCAAAGATATGTTCCCGACGAGAGAAGCACAACGCACCCATCGAGTTAGCATGCGCAATGGACGCTTGGATTTTGTCGGCGAGATCTGGATTAAATATGCGACCAGCTGCCATCCAGTTCATTGCTTGTTTGCCGAGGGTTGCGAAAAGGGTTGCCAATCGGTAATATGTTGCTTTGACAACGGACGTGATAGGTAAATGGCGCGTTCCCTTAAGAGACGAATTGATCGCCTCAGCCAAGTTTGTTGTCATATGGCCGCATCGACGACCTCCGTCATAACATCACAACCATTTCTCCTTCGGTATCTCCATAAGATAGTTATACCCTAATGGATTCCTCAATTGCAACTCCTCCAACAGCTCTTCGACTTGATTAACACGGTGTGCGTTGCCTGTTGAATAAGACATGTAAAATAGTTAATTGGTAATAATATGGAATTGGTGGACGTAGAATAACAAAATGGAATGGTTGCATACCCATACGGAGAACCATTATACGTTCATCCTCGTTCTTGAACCTTTGATAGTAGTTTGCTGCTATATGCCGCAAACAATACTGGTGATGTATGTATGGGGGTTTCCATGAATCTCCCAAACGTTGAATTGCTCCCCAAATCCCTGCGCCTCTATCTGAAATAATAGCTAGGCCATCTTCACGTGTACGCAAAACCCGGCGCATGACATACTTGCGGAGGTTGTAAAGGAAAAACTCCCAAGAAGGGATATTTTCCTTTTCAACAATCGCAAAAGCAACTGGGATACATTTTCTGTTGCCATCCTGGGCAACTGCAATTAGCAATATCTGCGTGTATCTGCCATATAAAAATGTACCGTCGATCTGGAGCATAGGTTTGCAGTGACAGAAAGCTTTTATGCATTGGGGGAACGTCCAGAAAAGGCGATGAAATTCTACCTCCCCTGGTACAACTCGATCGTTGTAGTACTTCGGAACAGTCTCCAATTCCACAATTGTCCCTGGATTGTATTCCTGCATAACTTGAAGCCATGATCGCAGATCGTTGTATGATAGCTCCCATTGCCCGTACAATGTTTCGATGGCTCGAGATCTTGCATACCATGCCTTATCGTAATTGACGGTGTACTTGTAAATGGATTTGATGGCAGCTATACACACTGGCACAGATACACGTGGGTTTGCTTTCACGAGTGGAAGGATTGCATCGGAAAGCACGTGTACATCCAAGTTAGGATGGTCTTGGCTGAGGCTCCCAACGGAGCATGTATGAGGCCCTGTATATCTCGTTATTTTCCACAGGTTATGCAGCCTTTTCAATTGCGACACACGAACCCTCCATGTACATCCGGCGGACTTGTGAGGACACTCTGCAATATGTTTCCTGGCCTCGGTCTTCCAAACGGTGGACGTAACTGAGCGCTGAATGTTGTAATGCTTGATGGCAGCCTCCGCGAGCTTTTTTGTCCTGAAGACCATTCCTTCATGTAGCTCAGTCGAACCCACATTCCATTGGTTGAACTGGTCTAATTGTGGATGTTCTGGGAATTCAGTATCGAAGAAGCCATCCATATCTACTGTTGTGAAGTGCGAAGGTGGGTCGTAATATGTTGCGCAACTGGTTGGTCCATGCAGTTGCGTCGAACGAACATCATCATCCTCATCATCCTCAGAAGAGTTTTCTGCGCTCTCCTCTGATTCCACCGGCTCGTCAATGTCAGATGGATCAGAAGGAAATAGACCCATCTCGTCACCATCAGGCCCAACCTCTGTACGCGGCTCTTCATCAGAAAGCGCATCATCAAACTGGAAAAGTTCTGCATCATCATAAACCTGTGCGTGAACAGGTTCTGAAGTCATAACCGGATCGACAGTAGCGGCGGTTGAATGTCTCCCCGCTAAGAACATATCATCCACATTTCGGTGACTTGGGATGTATGTTGAGTGGCGCCCGGTAGAGAAATCATCGAACGGGTTAAACTGTTCATTGTACGTTGAAGACGCCGTGTATGGAATGTGTGTTGAGTGGCGCCCCGTAGAGAAATCATCATAGTTTGGAACGTATGGACTGTATGACGACTCTTGGGTTGGTGGCAAGTTAAGGTCAAATTCGAACCTTGGAACGGAAGAACGTCGTTGCCGCGAAGACGAAGACGATGAAGCTTCATCGGTTCTTGTTTGAAGAAGGTTGAAGTCACGTCGTAAACTCGATGTCGGACTAATAGCATTTGGATTGAACTCGAGATTTCCTCGTAACCAATTTGGTACCACATTTTGAGCTGCAACGTGAACTTCAGCAAATGTTACAAATAGCTCCATGGCCCATCCCATTGAGTACTGGCTATGTGTATCTATCATCATTTCTACAGAACTGTCGTCTTCCACATCGAATATTGTGTAATACAGTGGCTCTATCGACGTTGGACATCGATACTTCAAAGACTGCAACTCCCTTTCGGAGCGATTGGGAACCTTCCTGGATATTAAGGTCCTCAGCGACTGGAACGTTGATCGTCTCGGAATGTTGATCGTAACAGTATTTTCAGATTGAAATATGATCCCAATGTATGAATCGGGGACCATCTGACCATCGTAGTATACTATAGCTTGAATTCTCGGTGCCATTTCTGAAAATCGAAGAGCTTTTGTGATTCTTAAGTTTTGTTTGGGTGCATCTAGAAATTCTGCACCCCTCAATTATAAATAGAAATCTGTCTCGTAAAGCATTGGTGAATTCTGTAGCAATAATTTTTGAGTTGTCAGCCCAAAGCCCGGTAAAGCCTGTAAAGTAGAGTAATAATTTTAGAATTCGCGTTTTCCAAAACGCGAATACAATTATTCGTACTGAATTCGCGTTTTGTAAAACGCGAATTCTTTTGGAATCTATAGAATTCGCGTTCTACAAAACGCGAATTCAGTACGAATAATTGTATTCGCGTTTTGGAAAACGCGAATTCTAAAATTATTGCTCTACTTTACCGGACTTTGGGCTGACAAATGCATTATGGTGAAACGCATGCCTATAACCATCTGTATAAATAGGCTGTATTTCTGCCTTAACATCCCATCAAACTTATTACTTTTCTATCTTCCCCGGTTTTCCTGCATTTCTACATTTCTGAAAGATAAAATGGCTCGATATTCAGCTACTGTATTTTATCGTGGAACATACTTCTACACATCTTTTACTGAAACGATCACAAGAAATGAATTATTTGAGTTGGTCTCCAAACGAGTTAAAGAGTCGACCAGCGCAAAAATAGAGGCTTTGCAAGTGAAAGTACCAGTCAATGAGCCCGGCCCCGAGGAACATTATATGCTCACACTGTCAGATAAAAAAGCTATGCGAAAGATGTTTCGGGCATACAAACTTGCTGGGGGAACAAACATCGAGCTTAGCGTGAAATTTGATGACGGATCAAGTTCTTCAACAAATGTTGTAGCTGTCCAAGACGAGAATGCGTTAGCTGGCGAAGACGAGAATGAGTTAGCTACTCCAGACGAGAATGACGTGTTCTTAAAAATTTATCAGAGACGGCAGGAGAAAGAACAAATAATTGAGGAACTAAACTTAACGTCTGACATAAGTACCGACTACGATTAGTAATTTAATTTTGATTAAGTTATGTAAGTTATTTATCTTGCGTACTTGTAATTTGTGAATTCGGTGCTTTCGATGTAGTGCTTTAGATTTACCGCTTTTGATGAAAGTTATTTATCTTGCGTACTTGTATTTTGTGCTTTCGATTTACCGCTTTTGATGAAAGTTATTTATCTTGGGTTTACTTATAAATAACTAACATGAAAAAAAACATAGAAAAACATAATAGCTCATACATACTCATGAAAAAAACAACTGAAATAGTTTGCACGAACTATATTCGAAAAAGATAGAAAAATAAATATAACTACCCCCTATGTCCGCCGGTCCCACAGTCTGGTGGATGTCGAACTCGAGGTGGATTACGTCGTCCACGGTGAACCGGATCCTGTTGAGGACCATGATCGGGCTCGTCGTCAATGTCATCTCCAGCAGTACCACTTGGGCCGACAGACCCACTAGACAAGAACAACGACTGTGGAGGTGTGTGCTGAACGAACCCGGGGCCCGAACTATCATAAGGCCTAGCATGAAACGGGTATGGGGAAAAAGCAGAGGGAGCAGTGGAACTCGAAGATCCGCCAGTCGGCATCGATGATCCACCCATCATCCCCACAGTAGGAGTGAAAAAGCCTTCCGTCGGACTCGGAGGCCTTGACCGAATCATCAACTGGGTGGGGCCCTGGGGGCGAATCAGATCGGTAGCTCTGGAGGATGAAGCACCTGCTCCCCTTCGACGTTGCGATCCACCTGCTCCCCTCGTACGCTGAGTCCGGGGGCGGTTGCGTTGAACAGGCTCATACACAGCTGCTTGTTCCTCCGGAGTGAGAAGATACGGTTTCCCATTACCAAAGAACCATGCAAAGTAATCAGCACTCACCATAGGCTCATCAAACATTCGGTACTCATTCAGTGCCTGCCGCTGATGCCTATACTGCCACTGTGCAATCCACTGCACATGTTTCACCGACCAGTCCACCTACCACAAAACATCAACAAAATTATTGTTTTTAAATTGTAAAGTAAGTATAAATAAATAACTATTAAATCAAATTTAATTATTATACCTCAAGTTTTCCTTGTCGGGTGATCCTATGTAAGTCATCCAAATTAGGCGGATCTATCAGAATTGTTTGCAGACGCCCGAACTGGCGTTGGACGCGATCTACCGGATGCCACTCAACTACAGCGTACCAGATGAGAGGTACCACGGCCGTCCAAGCGGAAACTGTCCCAGGCTCAAAATTAGGCAGACAGTCGTTGATTTCCGATTCAGAGTACGGGGTCCACAAAAACTGTAAATTAAATATAGAAATAATTAAAACAACTAAATTAAACTATATTCATATCAAACTTCAACTTAATATAAAAATTAAAATATTTACCTCATTTGCAGCTTTCGTGTCAATACTCTGCCTAATAGAATGCATCATAGTCGGAATCCCAACATGAGTTAGAGCATGGAACCACCTACATAACATCAAAACATACTTTTAATATTTAAAAAAATATATATTAGGAAAATAACCAATTTATAAAACATACCTCAAACATAGTGGATAGGAATAGTCAGCTGGCGCGGACAAGTCAGGGCGTAAAAATGGCATTCTAAACCATGCCCAAGACTGGAGTAGCAAAAGACATCCTCCGATGTCGTGTCGATCAGCACTCGCAGCCTTGCACAACTCCCTATACATAAATGCAAGTACTGTCAAACCCCAACTTAATTTACCAGCCTCTTCAAAATCTCGCAAGTGCCGCAACCACAACATGTGAACTTTGTTGCGAGTTTTGTCGGCCACCAAAATTCCCCCTAGGATCTGTAAGATATACGCCCGAGCATATGCCTAAAATATAAAGAAAAAATATTAAAATATAACCAATTTTATAATTTTATTACTACTAATAAAAAATTATTTCTTTTACCTTCTTCACATCTTCATTGGCTCCAGCAGGCAAATTAGCGAACTGCATACGCAACCACCTCAGCGTCACACATCCGCCTTGTAGTTTTTCGGGCTTATCTCCTAACAAGTCCATACACAAGCCCTCCCAATCATCACTGGCGGCACCAGTGATAGCCTCCCCATCTACAGGCAGGCCAAGAATATACGACACATCTTCTAATGTGATGGTCGCCTCACCACATGGTAAGTGAAATGTATGTGTCTCTGGCCTCCACCTCTCCACAAGCGCGTTGATTAAATCAACGTCTAATTTCGCACCCCCTCCATGAAGCTTCGCCACATGCCCAAATCCGGCGTCGGCTATGTAATCGGCTAGATCAGGATCCGGACCCGCCCTAATCTTAGTGATGTAAACCTCTAACCGACGTTCTTCTCCATTCTACAAATAATTAAAGACACACACATATTAACAATCACATATTATGTCAAAATTTTTTATAGTGTACAATAAAATACTAAATATATTCTAATTTTATTAATTTTTATTCTATAAGTCAACACCAAAAATATATTCGAATTTAACTAATTATCTTACTCTAAAAATAAATAGTATTAACATATTCGAATTTAACTAATTTTCTTATTCTAAAAATAAAATAAAAACACATATTCAATTTAACTAATTTGTTACTCTAAATCTAAAATCTAAATAACAAATATTCAATTTTACCTAACATTTTTAGTCTAAAAATAAATATTATTAACATATTCAAATTTTACAAAATTTCTTAGTCTAAATATAAATTCTAAATACATATTCGAATTTAACTAATTTTGTTACTCTAAATCTAAAATCTAAAGAAATATTCGTTTTTAACTAACATTCGTAGTCTAAAAAATTATTTTTAACATATTCGAATCTAACTAATTTTCTTAGTCTAAATATAAATTCTAAAGATATGTTCGAATTTAACTAATTTCGCTAGTCTAAAAATAAATACTATTAACATACTCGAATAAAAAAACTTACATTATTTCGACGATAATTGCTTACGTGGCCATCTTCTAATCTCAGGAAACCCGCCATTATCACACTTGCTTGAAATATAGAACAAACTCTTCAAATTTTTGGGAGAGAATGAAGGGAGAGAATGCTCATTCTCTCCCAAACCTCCCCTTTTATAGAGAAATCGCTGCCTGGGGGCAGCGAAATTGAACCGAATTCGCGTTCTGCAGGAAGCGAATTCAACATAATAAAGTGAATTCGCGTTCTACAGAACGCGAATTCTATTTCCCAACCGTTCGTATTTACTCCAAATCGCGATAATTTGGGGATAATATCGTGTAATTCGCGTTTTGCAGGACGCGAATTCCCTTTTCCACTGAAACGGCATAGGAATTCGCGTCCTGCAAAACGCGAATCTTGAATTCGCTTTCTACAGGACGCGAATTCGTCCTACATGGCATGAAAGGGGGGCATTTTTCCCAATATGAAAGTTTGGGGGTTATTTTCCCCATTATATTCGCAAAGGGGAATATTCAAACAAAAAAACCAATTTAAAGGAAGGTTGCAAATTGTCAATGCTACTGTGAAAGGAAGGATCTTGGAAATTGCAAGTAACTAAACTAAAACTTTAGTGATTGCCGACCTCACAAATGCATGCACATTTTTCACGTTCAAACGTCAATTCAGTCTACTCATCCTCTCCTTTAACTATTTCTCACTACACAATTATTAAAATAAATTACGTCCCTTTTTTTTTCTAAAAAATGAACCTCACATGTTTTTTTTTTGCCTATTATATATACGAGTAACTATACATATACATCTTGTGTATAAAAATTACATGAGTATTTATATTTATCGAACTTATTGAGTAGTTATAGTAATAAAAAATGGTAATTTTTAAATGACTAAAAGTAAATAACATATATTACTGTGCAATCCTCACTCTAGTGTTAAAAATATGTATATTTACCTTTTAAAAACTAAAATTTAAATTATGACCTTTAAAATTTAAACGTAAACTTTAAATTATAAATTATAAATCCTAAACAATAAATCTATAACGCCTAAACCAAATTGATTTTGTAGTCTTTAATATGTGCATTGAATAATTTTTATTATATTGTCACTCTCTACTATAATTATTGTAATCTTTTTAAAAAAAAATTATCTATTAAAATAAATCAATAAATTTTATTACTAACTCGAACAGATAAAAACTTATTTATGAAAAAATTAGAATGAGATTTTAGGGTTTAGGGTTAATGTTTAAAAGTCTTATATTTTAAAATTTTATAATTAATAATTTAGATTTTAAAAAAGGTTGTGTAAATTATTTTTATAGAAATTAGTATCAAAACACAACCCTTTATTTATTACTAGTTTCAATAGTTTTTTTTATCTTATTGAATGAATGATATTGCCATCTCCTTATTCAAGGTTCGAATCATATTTTCTTATCATAAAAAACAATATATGCCTAAAGTTGATTCACATGCAATAGGAAGTTGATTTGTTTATATACATGATCAAATCACATTTTAATTATGGATGGTACGGGTCGAGTCGAGTTTTTTGTCAATCCGAATTCGACCTAAAAATAATTATCTAAAAATCGAATTCGATATGTTTCCATCCTTAAAAATTTATCCTAAAAATTATATACCTCAACTCGAACTCAACCCGACTTGATTTATACAAAAATTAATATTAAGGACTCAATTGTAAAAAAATTAGTTTTAAAGACCTAATTGTAAAAAATATAAAGAGACATTATTGCAAATATCCCTAAAATATAAGAGAAACTACAATATTAGTTAAGATCATATATTTTTCGCCCTAAATCAACCCGAACCCATTTTTTTATAAAAAAAACATAATTGAGTCAAATCAAGTTAAAATACCCATCCCTAAATAAATTTTCTTATCAATTTAAATTTGACATAATATAATTTGATAAATATTTTAAATATTCTTCGTAATATTATATGGATTATTATCCTATACACTTGCAGTAAAAAATTAAAAGTTTCCACCTTATAAACCCTAAATTATAACCATAAACTCTAAATTCTTACCACCGTCCCTAAATTTAAACCCTTACACCTAAACCCTAAACCATACACACTAAATTAAGCCCTTAAACCTTAACACTAATGCGCTTGTGGAAACTTTTAATTTTTTACTGCAAGTATATAGGATATAAATTCATATTATGTTTATATAATATCGAATTCGAATCAAAATATCATATTATACATAATTCGGTACTCATTGGTGGAGACGGACTGCGGATCCATGGGGACAGTTTGGCAAGTAACAACAGGCTAACAACCAGTAGTGGTCCCGCATGTGCATGATGTCACCTATGACGTCACCGGAACAAAGCTACAATTTACCACGTCACCTTCATCGTCACCAAAAGGACTTCATTCTCTGTCTCTCAACGTTGACAATCGAAGAAAGAAACGAAATTTCCTAAAAATTGTATTTTTCTTTTTCGGACCTGGCCGCGATTTCTTATTTTCTTGATTTTTTTTTCACCAAAAAAGAGAAAAAAGAAATCAAATTAAGCTCTGATCTTTGCCAAAGTCTCAATTTTTATTGCATCTTTATGGAGTAAATTAGGTGAATATTTCTGGGTTTTTCTTCTTTTTCTAGGATCTGATTCTTGAACTTTTTCCCTTTTCCCACTTATTACCTTAAATTAAGGGTCTGGAAAATTCAAGCAAGTTGTAGAATTGTTTTCACCCCATCTGATTTTATAAAAAATAATGCTTTTGTTCTTGCAATATCAGTTTAGATTTTGGGGTTTGTATGCAGTTTTCAATTGACTTCTAGATTTAGTTTCCCCTTCTTTGGGTTGGATTTTTGAAGACCAAAGCTTGGATCTTTCTTGTTCATGAATTAAGAAAATTTCCCAGATTTTGAATGGCCTATTTATCTGAGCCATCATCTTCTTTGAGTTTCACTTCATCTTCTCACCTATCAAATGGCTCAATTACTCACAACATACCCCCCTTTTCAGTCCCAGAAACTGGGGCTAGCCTTGAAGTCATAAGTTTGACCAAGCTCAGCTCCAGCTTGGAGCAGCTTATTGTTGACAATTCTCCTGTTTTTAGTGATGCTGATATAGTTGTTGAAGGTGTTCCTGTTGGTGTTCATAGATGTATTTTAGCTGTTAGGAGTAAGTTTTTTTATGAGGTCTTCAAGAAAGGATCCGGGTCTTGTGAGAAAGATGGGAAACCGAGTTATAACATGTCTGAGTTGTTGCCTTATGGCAAGATTGGACTTGAAGCTTTTCAGGTTTTCTTGGGTTATTTCTATACTGGGAAGCTCAAGCCTTCTCCCATGGAGGTTTCAACTTGTGTTGATAATGTTTGTGCTCATGACGCTTGTCGTCCCGCCGTTGATTTTGCGGTCGAGTTGTTGTATGCCTCTTCGATATTTCGAATACCAGAGCTTGTTCCACTTTTTCAGGTAAACATATGATTATCATGGTGATTAGTTATAGTTATAGTTGACTTGTGAATTGTGATCTATCATAGTTATAATTATATATGTTTAGTAAATATATTGAATTTGTACTCACTGTAAGGTTAAATGTAGATTTCTGATATGTTCAAGGCTTTAACCGACACTTGTAGAAAGTAGAAACGATTATGTTGTTATGGTAACTGAAATGAAGCATGGATACAACATTTTCGGCTTGAATAGACCGAGTGAATCTCGACTTATTTCATTTCTGTATATGTTCTGCAGCGGCGCCTTCTTAATTTCGTTGAGAAAGCGCTTGTAGAAGATATCATCCCAATCCTTGTGGTTGCTTTCCATTGTCAGTGTAGCCAACTCATTTCTCAATGTGTTGATAGAGTAGCAAGGTCGGATCTTGATAGCATCTGTATCGAGAAAGAGCTTCCTTATGAAGTTGCAGAGAGTATCCGGTTGCTTCGCCGAAAGTCTCCGTCTGATGCTGAACACAATGAGGTGTTGATCGATCCTTTGCGGGAGAAAAGAATCCGGAGAATACACAAAGCATTAGATTCCGACGATGTCGAACTTGTTAAACTACTTTTAACCGAGTCTGACATAACTTTGGATGATGCAACTGCCCTCCATTATGCTGCTGCATATTGTGACCCCAAGGTTGTTACCGAGATTCTTGGTCTGCGTCTAGCTGATGTCAACCTGCGAAATTCTCGCGGATACACGGTTCTTCACATAGCTGCGATGCGTAAAGAACCGTCGGTGATAATGTCACTTCTAGCAAAGGGGGCATTTGCTTCAACATTGACATTGGATGGACGGAGTGCTGTTAACATCTGCCGGAGGTTGACAAGACCGAAGGATTATCACGCCAAGACAGAGCAAGGGAAGGAAACGAATAAAGACCGGATATGCATTGACGTTCTAGAGAGGGAAATGAGGCGAAATCCAATGGCCGGGGATGTTTCTGTCACTTCCCATACATTGGCTGATGATCTGCACATGAGACTTTTGTACCTTGAGAACCGAGGTATTACTTTCTGTGGGGATTTCATGTGGCACTCTGTCTCCACAATTGGTTTATCGTATTGTGTTTCCGGACATTTCATAACGGACTATAATTGTTGTCAATCTGAAATTAACACAAATAAAATCGTTCATGAATATGGTAATTAATTGCTGTAATATGTCTTTGACATGTGATATCAAATATGTTGTTTTCTACTTGCGCTTTGAATTGCATCCTTTCTGCAAGTGCTCCTATCATGAGTTCGTATTTCGAAGGTTAACTCTTACTGATGTTGTCTATTGCAGTGGCATTGGCAAGGTTACTTTTCCCGAGTGAAGCGAAACTTGCCATCGACATAGCACATGCCGAGACAACCTCCGAGCTTGCTAATGGGAACTTAAGGCAGGTTGACTTGAATGAGACACCCATTATGCAGAGGAAAAGACTTCTTGCTCGGATGGAATCCCTTATGAAAACAGGTGAACGAAACGAACCCTTTACATATCGTCGTATTTAGGTCCATTTATCTTTTCAGTATCTGCCATTTTTTCGGTTTTACATTCAGAGATTCCTTTCTGTAGGAAATTGATACAAACAAAATTTGCTCGTAATGTCTTAATCTGATCATGTTGGTTGTTTTGCAGTGGAGATGGGTCGGCGCTATTTCCCTCATTGCTCAGAAGTGCTCGATAAGTTCATGGAGGACGACCTTCCTGATCTGTTTTACCTCGAGACGGGCACCCCGGAAGAGCAAAAGATAGAGAGAACACGCTTCAGGGAGCTTAAAGAGGACGTCCAGAAGGCATTTAACAAGGACAAGGCTGAGTTTAACCGCAACGGTTTGTCTTCATCGTCGTCGTCATCGTCTTTAAGAGACGGTGGCCCCTACAAGTACAGGAAATTATGAAGAAATGCACGCCGGTAAGGATTTCTCGTGACTTGTGAGTAAAACTTATAATTATAACTTATGTCTGCTACGATTATCGCCAGGAAAAGCTCGTTCTATAATCGAATCCACCAGTGATAAAGGTAGCAGAAGTTATACATACCATTAATTTACCTGTAGGAATTTTATGTTCATTAGTGACATAGAGATCAATGATAATAGAAAATTTTCATCTATGATTCATTCCCTTTAACAACCTTTCTTTACCTGCTGCATTTCGGATCCATAGGTAGATATCGATAGCAATATACACGGTCGAAAACGTCTTTGACAATCGTATCAACCCGTCCATCTTTAAAGATGTGTTTTCAACTCTGGGTTTGGAAGCATATCTGATTCCGAATTCTCGCAATTACTAAACAATTCCAGAACTTGATGTCAAAGAAAGAAAAAAAACAATTCCAGAACTTTGAATTGATACCATAAACAAAAGTGGAGCTGCTGTTTTTGTTGAATGGATCAGATGCCTGTAAAAGTAGAAACTTTGGCAGTAAGGGAAGAATTTTCAGCTTAGCTTAGCTTAGCAGGTGAAGCAAAGGGGAATCCACCTTTCATGTAGCAATTTTTAGCCGTCCACACTAAATGGTGTGCCTCCTTTATTCTTTTGCTTGGATCATGGACACTTTTACAATAAACATTCGCTCGATAAGGCATTGCTTGGTACGAAGGATGAGATATTGTTTGATACGAAAGATTAAAAAAAAGTAATCTTTTTCGTGAACTTGGACCTTAGGGGCTATGCTTAGGTTAAATGTCGGTTCATTTCAAAGTAACTTTTAATTAACTACTCACTCCTTATTTACATGTAAGAAAAATGTGAAAATTTACCTTAAAAAATGAATTTAATGAGTCTTATTGTGAGACCACGAATTACTTAATTTTTATAGAATTAGTAACCGATTTTCATGGAATTAACTTGGAAAAAAAGAATGTAAATGGGTGGATGAATACAACAACTTCATTTAATATTAGTTAATTCATTGATTAAGGTGTATCTTTATCAAACCATGAACTTGGGTAGGCAACCCAAAATAAAAATTCTCTGTCTCTAACCATGTCTTTTCTATGTCTCACACTAAAAAATACTTAAAAATTAAATTTTAAATTTTATCCCTAATTTCCACATCCTAAACTCTAAAAAACACACCCTACCCTTAATTTTCTAAACCCTAACTACAACTCCTAATCCTAAACTCTAAACTTACTTTTTTTTAAGTGGGACACCAAAGGAGGCGTAGTTTGGGGCAGACGATCTCCATCCCCAACCTATCTATCTCATTTACTCAAAGTCTATCAGACATTTTGAATAATAATATATATAGAAAGGATTAGTGTCCGGGTTGAGATTAAAAATATGTAATGAGGAAATATTTACAAAAATAAAAAATAAAGTAAATTGTTCTTATTTTAAAAGTTTTAATCCCAATCATTAAAACCAGCTAATTTAACTATTCAAAAAATATGTAAACTTTTTAGTTTTACTTTTGATAAGTAGATCTGAACCCTAAAAATATAAAAACATTAATCGAAATAAGCTTAAAACAGGTACTAGATTAATTGAATGCCAAAATTTCTTGCATGCTCCTTTAGCTTTAAAAACTTGCTATACTAAAAGCAAAACGTAACAACTTGGAGAAACATGCAACTTTAAACCGATAATAAAGTTAATAGAAAAGAACATGGGTTTGGTTAGTTGAGAATTTCATCATTTTCTTATTTAGTTCATTATTAATTAATTAATGTTAGATGTAATATAATTTCAATTCTGTTTCAATTCTGTCCAAGTCCAACTATGACCCTGTATAATATGTACTGATGTACATTTATAAACTATAATGGAAATTGGAAAGAGTCAAGATATTTTGTTCAAAAGAGTAAAGTGTAATTAATAATAAAAAAATAAGGATAAAATTAAAATAAATTAAAATTAGGACGTCTAATTAGCTAAATATAATATGTATGTATACGGTTAAACGTGTTAAAAGTTATGGGTAGAGGCACGAACCAACTTGACTTAGTGGTTAAGGGAACGATTGTTGTTCCTAGAGGTCACGGATTTGAGCACCAGCAACTGAAGCAGTGTGATTGAGCATACATTATTAAATAGTTGAGAGTATATTCAGAACAGATACTACTTGTAATCATCATCATATTAACGGAGTAATTCATGTCGAGTTTTGCAGAGATCTACATGTATATAGAGCAAAAAAACACATTTCCCATTTTTGGTCTTATTATGATCTCCCCCCTGGATC
Organism: Hibiscus trionum; assembly: GCA_030270665.1. Taxonomy (NCBI): domain Eukaryota; kingdom Viridiplantae; phylum Streptophyta; class Magnoliopsida; order Malvales; family Malvaceae; genus Hibiscus; species Hibiscus trionum. Next base: position 4,393,520 of record BSYR01000014.1, read on the forward strand.
TTGCAAGAGATAAGATAGCATTGTCCAACTCCACCACACTCTAAAGTGCTCAAAACCAACCAAAAGTTGACACAACAAACGTTTCATCAGCCAATAATACCATGACCCATCACCTCTCAAGTATATCCACCGATCCATCCTTCTTCTTCTTCAGCTCCTTTTGCTCAGATTTTTTTATATCCTTCAATTATTTTGGTTATCATTTAGTTAGTTAGAGATTCGAACATACTCTTCCTACATTGATTAAATCTCACGGTTGGTGCCACTGTAACTTTTCTTTTTTTAGTTCTGTTGGTATACAAATGATTAAAGTGATTTGATTTCACTCCTTTCTTGTATTTTCTACCTTGTGCTTTTGTTTTGAGCCTACTTTCATGGGGTGTTCTTCACTTTTGCATTGATTTGCCATTTTGTCAAGTTCCCATTTTTGCTCTTTAGCTCTGGGTTTTAAAGTTTTCTTTTTTCTGGGTCTTAACCACTGATTAGCCCTGGAAAAAACCCTTTTTTATGGTCTCTGGTATATGGTTTCTGTTCAAAGATTTGTTTTTTCTTTCTTCCTTTAAATACTCAACTTCATTTTGGTTAGATTTCATGGTTGCTTCTTCGAGTAAATAGCCCTTGCTTAGAGTAAGCACATTATCAGATTTCTCAGCTACTTTGCTTCTATCATGTTTGCTTTTAATTGCTTTATGTTGGCTTTGGATTCCCTTGTTATCTAGGTGTTCTCCAAATGGATTACTTCAGATTTCAGTGCTTTCTCATATCTTATTTGCATTTGCTTACCTGGAATGGAAATGTTTGTTTGATCTGAATCTTACCATTAGTATATGCTTTCTTCATTTCAATTAAACTTTCGTAATTTTGGTTGTTTCTTGTTTGCTTTTGCTTGCTTGAACTGAAGTTGTTATATGGAAAAGATTTTATACCTATATATTTCTTGGAATAGGAAAAATTGGTGTGTATGTAGAAAAACCTCCTGAATGTCTAATTTTCTTCGCTCTGAGTCTGACAGCCTTATTGTTTGTGTTATGGAATCCATGATTGAAGGAGTGAGAAGACTGAGAGAAGGTACTCATGTTGCGAAGGTGATTTTCGAGATTCCAATATGAGAGAAGTGCCTAAACAGACGGTGATGGCTGTAAAGTCTTACCAAAACCAGGCTCATTTGTTGGTTAAGAACTACTTATTTGCAGATCCCTTGGTTCCATACACTTCCATCCTTGGTGGCATTCTTGCTTGCAAAGTGGTATATCGAGTTTTCGCCCTACTAAATATGTTTCCTTATACCCTTTTATTATGAAGCTCAGATGAATGAATTTACATGTTTTTCCCCTTCCCTCAGGCCTATGATCTTACCCAGTTAATCAGCAGTTTTTACAGCAAGACATACCCTGGTCTTACCAAAATTCAACGAGTGGAGTGGAACAACCGGTTAGTGTAGTGCATGATCTAGTTTCTCCTTATATTTCTGCTTCTTTTTATCATGTTTGTTCTCTCATTGCTGGTTAACATATTTTTGGCAGTGGCATATCTACAGTCCATGCTGTTTTTATTTCTGCTTTGTCATTGTACTTCGTTTTCGGATCGAATCTCTTTTCTGATGAACTTGCTGGTCTTCTCGTCTTCCGAAGCTCACCACTTTCAACTTTTGGATTAGGGGTGAGTGTTATTGTTCTTATGTGATCTTAATCGGTTCAACTGATTATCTTGTGGACAATTTATCTGTTCCATATAAAATTTCAACCGTGAACTCGGATCCATGTTAGATGCTTATTTAACATGGCATAGCTATGTCTCCTATAAATGCTTATGATGCCTCTGGCTCTCAGCTTATTCATTATGATCATATATGCTTGTAGTTTCTTCGAAGAAGGAAATTTCTTTTATCGTTTCAGCTTTTGCGTGAAACGATTAGCAAATGTTTACGGAGTGGCAACCAACTCTATTTCTCAGCATCTTCGTTGACTTTCCCGGATAAAATCGAGTGCTACTTTTGGTACTAATCCGAGAACTTCCTAAAATATGTGTTACTGTTATTTTACAGGTTTCTGTTGGATACTTCCTTTCGGATCTTGGAATGATTTTGTGGCTATATCCCTCTTTAGGTGGAATAGAATATGTAAGTGAATACACTAATGTGGATAGCATTCCGACTTACATTTCATTCTGTCAGTATGTTCGAGTGTCTCACGCTTAAAAGTGCTTATGTTCGTGTAGAATATGCGGTGCTGAGCGATGATGAGTAATAAAATATCAGCATCTGATTGCAGGTTATCCATCACACGCTTTCGGGAATTGCAGTGGCATATTCAATGTTTACCGGAGAAGCGCAGCTTTATACATACATGGTTCTTATATCTGAGGTTACAACTCCAGAGATTAACATAAGATGGTAAGTTCGAATTAGTGAGATTCCATTCGTTGAAATTCGGATATTAAATCAAACCATCTCATGTTTCTTTGATGAAGGTATCTTGACACAGCTGGTATGAAGAGGTCCACTGCATATCTCATCAATGGTGTTGTCATCTTCTTGGCTTGGCTGGTGAGCTCAACTATTTATTTTTTTCGTCGTAAAACGGATATGTTCTACTGTTCGTAGAAACTTAAGTAAATTATAAATTGCAGATTGCGAGAGTTCTGTTATTCGGCTACATGTTCTACCATGTATACTTGCATTACACACAGGTAATTTTGCCTCCATGCTCTTCTCTTTCCCGAGATTCACCTTCCTTCAAATATGTTGTCTAAGCTTGTACGTCCTCCCGTAGCCAACTTTTCATAAATTCCACCCCCAAACTGTAAACCATTCGAACAATTCCGGCTCAACCGATTTGTTTGTTATAAGTATTTGCTAAGAATCTGTTCTGATAGACTCGATTGGCTCAAATAGGTGATCAAGATGCATGCCTTTGGCTATATGTTGGTTTTCGGGGTGCCATCGGTGTTAGCCATCATGAACTTGGTGTGGTTCGGAAAGATTATTAAAGGTGTGGTGAAGGTTTTATCAAAGAGGCGGTGATGTCGACGGAGATCGGGAACAGATGCCTAACATTTTTCAGGTATCATTCTGTCTGAGATTTGTACATTTTTCTACCACTGCTGCCATGTATAAATCATAGAGAAAAAAGGGTCAATGTCCAAGAACTAAAGAAAAAGAAAATCGAGTCCGAACCGATTTTTCGAGTCGATGGAGATGGAGTTGCTGTAAATGGTTTCAATCTCATATATATATATATACCTACACAATTTCCTCTCAAAGTTTACATCAAGATTGTGATGTTTGAACATTTGTTGATTATTTTTCTTTTTCTTTGGTGGAGCATAACCTTGTTATTTGATAATGGTTGAACATGGAATTTCTTGCCTACTCGCATTACCTAATTAGCATATAGAGGATTTGTTAATTATTCTTTTTGACAATAATTTTTTTATTTTGCAATTTTATCTCTCTACTTTTTGTTTTATTCAATTCGATCTCCTAACTGCAACTAAAGTTGTATCAATTCATTGATTTTTTATACTCACATCAATATTTTGTTCTTAAATTCAATTCTCTTGGATAAAATAATAAAATTCAAATCTCTTAGATAAAATAACATTATAAATATATTATATAATTTTAGACTATTTAATTTATTAAATAATATACAAATTTTACTTACACATAAAACAAAATATGACGAAATGTACATGCATGTCGTATATAATTAGAGAATTGTTTAAATTCGAACCTATTAGTACAATAACTTTATATTTAATTACAATTAAATTTGCACAAAAATTTAAACAAATATATTCGATTCAAATTTCATAAAGATGATTAAAAACTTAAATAAAATTTGAATGATAAAATAATACTCGTTAACTCAATTAATTTAAATTTTTTCCACTTAATTTGACTTAATCAAATATTCATCCCTATGTCAAAAATACAAAAAGAATTTTTAAAATTGAGATGTATATATATCCATGTTCAACATTTTGAATCCCAATAATATAATTTTAGTTTAGATACATATAATTTTAATAAATCTTGATTGCTTATTAAGTTGAAAAACAAATTAAATTGTTCGTTGGGTATATATGCATGTTAATATAATATCTTTAATGATTATTTTTTTTACTCACAATAATTTATCTTTAACGATTATTGACAGTTGTAATTGACTTTAGGGTAAACATTACCATTCGTCACTAAGCTATTTCTGTTTTTTTTTGTCACCAAACTATTATTTTTGGCATCCTATTTTGGTCACCCGTTGTTAAAAAACTCACAGGAAAACCAATAGATTGGTGACTAAAACATGAAAGAAGCAATAAATTAGTAAACCAAAACAGGAAGAAAGGTAACATTAGTGACCAAAATTAGAAAAAAAAATGTAATCTTAGTGATGATTTTGCACAAAATAATAGTTTGGTGACAAGATAGGAAAACGAGAATAATTTAGTGACCCAATGATGATGTTTACCCTTGAATTTAGACACTTCTTATCTGACGGTTTAATTCTTAATTTAGCCTTTAAAATGTACTCATTTTCACATTTTGCACCCTAAACTAGTTTTTTTTCCTGATTTATCTCTTAAAGTCAATAAAAAACATAACACGTAACACATTATTATTGAATGTTGATAATTTTGGGATAAAATGAAATATAAATGATAGTTTAAAGACAAACTATTTTCTTAGTAAGAAGTAATATCTAAACTATTTCTTCTTTTTTCGGTTTAGAAAGCCAACAATAAAAATGCAACACATGACACGTTTTGACTGAATGTCGTTAATTTTTTTGTGTGGATAAAATGAAAAAAGATGATAATTTAAGCATCACTTCTTAAAACATATTAAGGACCTAATTTGGAAAAATGTATACCAAAATAGGTCCCAACACTTCCGAATGAAAAATGGAGATTCAACTCAGGAATCACAGACTAAATGAGAACAACAGTTTGTAGCAATCCATACATGTGAAATAAGGGTTTATGTTGCTAAGAAAAAAGGTAATAAAAAATCTTCGAAAAGCTCATGGCATATTTTAAGCCTGTATCTGATGAAACTTCATGTTACAAAAGTTTTCAAATGGATTGCATGAAATGCTGATGAATTAGTTCAGGCTGACAGCACAAGACTTCCATCTCACGAGTCATGACCATCGCTTTTGGCATAGTTTAGCGATAGTTAAATCCGCGCCTCCGAACCCATCCATTATAGCGTTGGCCGTAGGGAACTCTGCTCTGGATGTGAAGCTACAAAAGAGTTGAACAAACAATGAATTGCATCACATGAGAAGAGGCATGCATGAATAGCATCACAAAGTTTACAAGGTCCAGAAGTAAAGCCTTTACCTGCTCCGCAACACAACACGGGGCATGCCTATCTGCTCAGCTGCAGCAAGTCCAGATTTGCTTCCTGCGACGAGGATACAATTGTAGACAGGAACCTCAGCAATTTCTGCCCCTGCACGTAGTGCGACTACAATCTTCTCCAAGCTGGATATCATTCACAGTATCAAATCTTAGTTGGTAATGCTATACGGCAAAATGACGAGACTCGGCACATCACATGTGAGCAAAGAGTAGTTTGCATGTCAATGCATTTCACATTTATATCTAGTCATCTGCTACTTGCGGCTGTAGCACTAGGCTGTAGGAGACTTATTTTTATCTTTTTTTTTAAGTATTGCAGTTCCTTTTTTAAGTTTTAATATGCAAATGTTTTTCCCATTGAATTTTTATCTTACAGTTCACACATTCCAGGAAAAAGGAAGGTAATTCAATCACGGATTGCGCATGGAGCACAGAATTAAGAGCTTTCCAAACAGGTAAAGCAAAAGGTTAGATGACCTTAGAGTTTCCATTTTCGTTTCTCTTTGTCTGCCTCTGTTAGAAAAAGAAATCTAAAGAACGATGAGAGAAAAAGTAGAGGTCAGACCTTTCAGATGAGGTGGTATCAATGTTAACACTCACTTTCAGCATGGATGCAACCTCCTTCGCTATTCTTTGTTTCTCAGCCGAAGCTGGCCACAAAGAAAGAACAAGACCTTTTAATAACAACCAGCCGAAGCTGAACCGAAACAATGCACTACCATTTTTTCGCCAAACACAAGGACAAAGAACGTATACCTGCTTTCCTTGCTTCCTTAGCTAGTTGTTCATCCAAAGAAGAAGACACTCCTTTACCAAACACGAGTTGACCATATAAACTCTGTTCTACTTCATCATTCCCGACAACTTTAATTTTCGAGAGTCGTTCCTCACCAAGCCTTTCAACTATAGATCTGTTATTTTATTTTATAATATGAACAGCAACGGGAAACGTTAGCACGCTTCAATGCAGTCAATACAGTATCTTGAGATCTAACAAAAGGGGTGTCTAAAAAGGACTACATGGCATTAGATGAACTATCATGTGGCTTGTCATTGGAATTTGCTCTTAGATGGTGCTGTTGTATAATGAATTGGAACATGCTTAACCGACATAATATAGAAGAGAAGAGGGAGGCAAATCGGAACTGAATTACATCTCTTATATCCCAGAAATATACACAGCATAACATTGGTGATCAGTGATCACTAGAACATACCGAGCAATTTTATCCCCACTTTTACTGTACGATGTTAAGACGACCACAGGTATTCCTTTGTTACATGCATCATCGATAAAACTGCAAAAACACATTAGTAAAACCATAATTAAAGGATTGGTTCTGAGGAGGAAAAGATGATTCAGAAATGAACAAAACTCGAAGAAAGGCAACATACTCCTCAACTCCGGGTCGTAAAGGTAAACTTTTCAGCATGAGTTCCTCCAGTGCATTTTTCTGCCAAGAACAAGATAATCCATTGGCTCAACACGTTTTACGCTATAAATACGATGGCGAGCAAAAGCTAACGCGATTACAAGAAAGATTGTGTAGTAAAGAAATAACTCAAGGCTGTCATAACAGGATAACAGAATCACTACATAAAAAGTTTATATTTTAAATTTATTAAGATTTGACTCTATGTTGTTCGGACTTTCATTTTGCTTGAAGTATCCAGTTTTGATACCGACATCCCGTCACATATCTAGACATGTTATGGAGATGAGACCTCTAATGGTCCTCCAAATACATGAAAAAACATAGAAAAAATCAAACATAATCATATGTGATCCGTAGTCTCGTACCATACCCGACACACACACACCTCGGTGTAACATAGATTCAAGTTACCTTCTCTCGGAGGACACTTTTCACAAATGACTCATTCTCACTTGTAGGCAATGAAGTAGGCCAACCAATCTGACAGATTAGAGCAAACTATAAGCACACGATCGATGTAATAACATGATCTAATGCTTTCGAGGACAAGAACGTACTCGATTGAAATACAGAACCAACATCTTTTCTTCATTACCAGCACTTCTCCTGGAAAGTAATAACAAAATACATTCCAAATAGATTCATAACTTCAATCAAGATTATAAAAAAAGGGGACAAACTTAGCTGAGATTTCACCTTACAAGATCCAAATACACAGGCTCAGTCCAGTTTGCACAGTCAAGGCCGAGCTTTTGAAACGCTGGTGAGTATTAGGACAACAAAAACAGTAAATTAAGCAATAAACATATGATTAGCAGATAATCATGAAGCTCAATCATTGAAGTATTAACTTTAGATCCTTTTTGCGCAATAGACATATGATCACTTCATCTTCCGCACCTAAATTGAAGGCCTGCCGATTACCCACACGATATGCATCCATAAGAACCCTGAAAACAATTATAAAAAACATATATAAAAAACGCAAAGTCCATAGCAGAAAATGTACCCAAAATGAGAAAACTTTAGTAAAACCAAAGGTAGCAGTATAATAAATATGAAATACCCATCGATTTCGAGAAGAACAGCCAATTCCTGAGATGGGTTTTGGTTTTGGGTACTGGAGGATGAGCTGAAAGCAGTAAAGCCATTGAATTGCAGGTTTTTTCCATGGGAGTAAAAGTTTCTCGGGAAAGTGGAGGAAAATGGAGGAAGCGAACAGAGATTGCTTTTCGGAGGCAGACAGAGGCTGTTGTTAACAGATGGAGACAGGGTGTTGTTTGAAAAACCGAGAGTGTAAAGGATTGAACAAGAAGCGGTTTCCATGTCGGGAATTTTGCTGAAGATTTTTTTTTTTTTTTTGGTTCAGAGTCAGTGATTGCAGCCAATGGCTCACTCAGTGTTGGGTTTCTCAGTGTGATTTACCATTACACCCTTGTCTTCCTTTCTCATTTTCCTTTGGGTCCAGACCAGGCCTCCTAATCTACGTAACCCGAAACCGTGTAAAATTGATTAATTGGATTTAGGATTTTACATAAATGCCCATCAAGCCCTAACCAAAAATTGAAGTGAACCCACATGGGGTGATTATTCGATCGATTTGAGTTATTTGAATTAACGAGTAATACTATTTTATTATTTAAAAAATATTTCGAGTGAATTGTTTAAGTTTAATTGTAAATATTTATAATATTGATTGATTCTATTTTGAAAGGCACTATGATTTATGATATATATTAATAATATTGTTTTTTCAAAGAGGGTTCTGAAGGGAAAAGTATTCTAATTATTTTCAAACAGATGAGATTAAGGTTATATAAATATTCTGGTTATTGAAGTTTATTTTATAAATTAAATTTTATTTAAAAAATTTAAAGTCGAAATTATAATTTTTTTTTACAAATGGCCATTGAATTTTTATTAGAAAAATTATGAAAAATATTACAAATACAACTCATCTAGAACGGAGAATAATGAGATTAGTCCACTAAAATCTCTTACAAAAATTCGAAGGTGCAAAAATAAGTAAATACTTTTATAGAGTTAGCACACCGTCAAAATCTAGAAGCCCTCCTGAATCTCTTTATTTCTATCTAAATGAGACGCTTTACAGGGTGAAAAAGAGTTGTGAGCGAACCAACTATCAGGCAGATTGCTTCGCTATCCAAGTCTGATTACATTAACAAACAACCATCAATCGAGTGAAGATTTATCTTTCTATGACAACCGATAGAACCATAATCAGAAATTAGCGCCGTAAACATCTCTATAAGAGCACCAAACGAGCGCTAAGATATGCTGAAACTATGTCAAAATGACAGATAAAATAAATTAAAAAATAAAGAAAAAGCGTACCACAAAAACAAAGAGATTCCCATTAAAAATATAAAACAAAAACAAAAAAAAAATAAACCTAGTGGTCAACAACCAATACTAACATCGGTTGTAAACCACCGGCCTAAGAATCAAAGGGATGAAGAAGCTGCGCGCTAATGGTTGAAATTATAAATTTTAAATTGAGTTAAATTAAATTTAAAAATTTTCGATCCAGTAGAAAACATGATTACTTTTAATAATGTTAGAAATTAACATTTTTAGCATGCCACATCATCAAATTATTAACGGTTAACGGTTCAATGATTATAATGTAACAAATCAATAATGTAAATGATCGAAACATAACCTTTTAAAATTGGTGATCAAACTAGACAAAATTGAAACAAAAGTGACCGAAAATGTAGTTTACCCTCTAAATCAATATTGAAGTTAACCAAGAACATGTGGCCACCTAACCTTCCCCTAGAGTTCTTGATTTACACAAAACATGCATCTATAAATTACATTTTACACTTTGCTCATCTCATTCAAATTAAATAAGAAAAAATGAACTAAAAGCAAAAGAGGCCTACAAAATTGATGAGAAGCAACTCATGCTTACCCCCCACTTCATTCACCTATCTTTCATTTGAAGTGCTAATCGGATATCTTTCCAGACTTCTTCCGGCCATCATCGAAGATATCCACATTTTTCCTCTTCTTTGACAATCTAGTTGGATTTTGATGCCCATTTTCTTCATTGGTGAATTGTGCAGCTGTTCGGGCCCGTAACTCTTCTAGACTCTCACCTTCTTTTGCTCTTTCTATCACCTAAAATTCATAAACGACGTTTATGTTGTTGTCGCTGAATCGCGATATGCAAGATTGTTAAAGACGGGACACGACTTACCAGATGACGACCGTAAAGATGGGTGCTTGAAAGCGCTTGGAGTGCATTTTGAGCCTCTTGCTTAGTAACAAACTCCACAAACGCAAACCCTCTATGGTTTCCGAACTTCATTGGTAACCTTAAGCTCTTGACCTGAACAGCCAGAAGGAAAACTAGGATCAATCATGGAAACATAAAACATTCGGATATCCAGCAAAAAACATTAGTACCGAGTTTGGTTTAAAAACAACATAAAGCTGGTTCAAATTCGTCGAGCTTCATCCCCCCCCCCCCTAAGTTTTTTATCATGCAAGTTTCTAAAAGAAACTCCACCCTTCACTGCTTCAATAATTCCCATGAGCAATGTAGAGTAGCATATACTCTTAGCCTCTTGCTCTATATCGTTAGAGTATACAAAAAAATATAATGATGACAAACTAAATAAAAAAGTTACCTGGCCGAATGGGCTAAATAACTGCCTTAGATCCTTTTCCGTGGCTTCGAAAGCTACATTTCTTACAAGTAACTTCGTTGAACTCTTATCCTTCTCAACATTTTTCACTGCTTGTTCTGTTTTGGCATGACAAAGTTGCAAGATAAGAGCATGCCCATCCAAAATAGTTCCCTGAAAGAAAGAAATGTATCAAAAAAACCGTGCCACAAATTGCTGAAACTGTGTTTTTTAAACCTGACGATCATGATTGTTATTACCTGCAAGTCTTTGCAGACATTTGATGCTGTCTCTACTGAATCGAACTCGATAAAACCATAACCCATTGAGACTTGCTTTCCATTCTTCATGTGCTTTTTTACCTGCCAGAGAAAATGCCAAACCCACAAGGGTCAGAAGGACAAGATAGATTGTGATTCAAACAACGTTCAGAATACCCAAATAATTACCCTGATGCTCTTTATTCTTCCTTCCTTTACAAGTTCAGTGAAATGATTCTTCAAGCTCTCTTCGGTAGTCTTGAAATTAAGGTTCTTGACAAATAGAGATCGTGACTGAAATAGGAAAGAGCGGAGATAAGTAATCAAAACGAATAATTTATCACATCAGAGGAAGAGAAACGGCAAAAGGAAACAAAAAAAAAAACTCATATCATATGCTGAACCTCAATTCTGTCAGGATCAATATCTGCATCTGATATTCCTTCCATGTGTTGCTCTAGAATTGCTCTCTTAACATCATGTTCACCAACAGCTGCATCGTTCTTTTTGTTGTCACCTTCAGACGATGAACTCTTAATAAGAACATTGTCAGGAGCCCACTCCAAGTATAAAGGAGCATCCCTATATTAATGGAAAACACCAAAGTCAGGTTCCATGAATAGTAATTCCAGTTTACTTGAAAGGTTAAAAAATATAAGAGCCACTATGAAGTCATCCAGAATGAAGCAATTCAGGTTAACAACCACCAAGTTTAAGCAAGTAGCCAAATACAGCTAAACTCAAACACATAAGCATACTCCTGGAGATAATTAACTAATGAGTCTCCAAAGAGAACTTTATTGTTCTGAATTGCAGTAAAGGGATTGAACTAATGTCTAAAAGAAGAGAAAATCTCACTTATAACGTTTGTATGCTAAACCCTTAAATGCTGCACGAGCTTCGCCTGGTTCTAGGAAAACAACCTGAAATACCATGCACCAATAAAGGATATCGGGAAATCAAATTTGCCAGTTATTCAGATTTCACAGTTTACATGTTTCCACATCATAAATTTTAGGAGGAAAAAACAAAAAGCACTCCCGTACATCTCTAAATGCATAACCCTAAACCAAAAATCTATATAAAAGTTATAATTAGAACATATATGCATACCAGGGCCAAAGTTTTTGTTGGAGGGAGAATGATCTTGTCTAAGCTCCCAAACTTCCCAAACATCTTAGCTAGTTCACCTTCCGACGAACCATATGGCAAGTTCTTTGCTAACAGAACATGATTACTCCTTTTTATGCCATCCATTTTACCAGCAGCGATCTCCTCCAAAGAAGATAGATTTACTCCAGCATTTGTAAGGGCTTTTTTGGTCTCTGATATCACTTGAGTTTCCCCCAAAGCAATACGCACAGCTAGATCATCTGCTTCTCGATCAAGTAACTCACTCTTACTCACACCATATTTCCTAGCAATGTTTTCAACAACCTATTAACACAAGAAAATTAAAGCGGGCTCAACGATACAATAACAATATAATTGAGACATAAGAGCACTTCAGTAAAGCATAGCCAAAGATGAAAGTAAGACTGCTATAATCAGTGCCAAAAACATGATAGGAGAAAGAGAGATTGTTAGTTCAGTAAAACAATTTCATATCCCTTGGTAAGATTTTAGTAAAGTTAATAACCAAAGTGTGTGAAAAGCAGTGCAAGATCAGTAAAGTTTTTTCGCAAATAACATTTTTGCGGCAATGGCAAAATCTAGAACACCCTTTAAGGTCAATTAACATGAGGAAATTGCCAAGCATTAATTTCACTAAAAAGGGGGGAAATTGTGACATTCAATAACATACTGTATCAGGGCGCATGAAAAGACTATTCCATGCTCTTGTATCCCCGCTAGCTTCAGATGCCTTCCTTTCTTCCTCCCTCTTTTGCTTGAAACTTTTTGAACCTTGGTTAGCTAAATCATCAATCCTAAGATAAAGAAATATAGGATAAATGACCATAATATATGTGAAGCAATGATAAGTTGAAACCTGGAAGACTAGAGATTGATTTTTAATAATACTGCTTACTTGTCTGCTGATTTTTTTAGTTTTGCTGGCATCACATGCAATAATCTGCCCTGAAAAATTGATTTGTCCACTTCTTCTAAAGCCCTGCAAAAATTTCTCAGGCTGAACAACCAGATTTGCTTTTATGAATATATCCCTAAAATATGTAAAAATATTAAAGGCTGAACGACCAGATTTGCTTTTATATTAGCGAAATCAGAGTACAAGAGTAAATCAATAGGTTAAGAATTAAAGGTCCCAGAATATCAGCATTCATTTAATATTTAGCAGATGAAGAAACCAAATAGATCTTGTAATATATATGTAGTAGAAAAATGGGAGTTCTGAAAGTTCTACTATTTAATGTATGGTAAACCTTAGAATTTGTGCCCATGAAAATGAGCATTCATCTTATGTAAGCCTTAATTCAATGGGGAGAATCAGAAATTTATAGGAAATTCTCCGATGTTCAATTATGAGCTTTAGGCGCGTATGTCTTAACAAACCTTCACTTCAATCTTTGCCAAACTTTAAAGTACCAAAACCACCACTAAAAAAAATTAATAAATAATACCTGACTGCACATTCTGGAACCTTGTAAAGAATGTATGCAATTCCCTTGGATCGCTTAGTGTCTTTATCAATGACAAGATGGACTTGTGAGAGGTCTCCAAATTTGCTAAAGAGTTCGGTCAACTCATCTTCACTGTTATATGAAAATCAAGAGATGAATATATTACCATGAAATGCCCTCAATAACAATTAAAAAACAAAGAAAAGAAAGATAAATCAAGAAAGTCCATTTACAAAAACATACGTTGCTGTATATGGCAGGTTACGAACAAAAAGTCGACCACTCTCAAGGACTTCACCTCTATCATCTTTCACGCCTGAAGATGGGTTGCCTGGATCAGGGATTTCACCATCAAGATCATTGGATGAGCCTTCTTGAATCTGATCCAGGATAACATTCTCAGAGCTCGAATTTTGTTTTCCCTTAAGATCACCATCGTCACTTTCCTCACTGTCATCACTTTCTGAATCTGACCAATCTTTCTTCACTCTACTCTTGAAATAATCCATATCTGAAATGACCTCATTACGAGCAATATTTTCTGATGCTTTGGTTTCATCTTCATCCAATGCAATGTCGGTTTCATCTGAGTCAACATCTACAGAAGCCGATGTCTTTCCGCAATCCTTCTCAGCTACACCTTTTTTCTCAGTAGCCTTACTATTCTGATTTACCGGGGTGTCGAGTACAATATCATTTGCCCACATTTTCGACTTAACCCTCGGCTGCATAAGCTGAAGGAACTCTTGAAGTTGTAAGTCATCATTGTCACCGTTTTCAATATCTTTTTTCCCAGAACTTTTAGTCCCAACTTTGTTTTTCCCAGTTTCAGTCGAATTATCCTGTTCCTTTGTAGAATACCGACTCCACGGATGAGGAGTATTGGGGTCCCCTACTTTCCGCGCAATCTGAAAGAAAGCAAAAGAAGATTTGTTTCTTCTTATACATTTCAAAATCACCTCAATTTGCAAAAATTATACCATCTTTTTTTCCTTTAGCTACATACAACATCAATTAACTATGGCAAACACTTCCAAGTTCAAAAAGAAATTAAAAAACAGGGACAAACCTCGCATATGATTCTAGAAGTATCAAGATAAGACTTGTTAAAGTACTTGATAGCTTCCCCGGCTTCTTGTTCCGTACGGTACCCGATAAATGCAAATTGTCTGCTCTTTCCATCTCTGATTAAAATATAAATTCGTAAAGAAACAATGAACTATAATTTTTCAAAAGAAATTGAAAAAAAAGAGAAACTTAATAGTTACCTTGTGCGCATAAGCTTGGCGTCAGTAACTTCTCCTTTCTGGGAAAAGAAATCTCTCAAACGCTCTTCGGCCACATGCTTTGGCAGATTTTTCACACATATTCTAGACCTAAAGAAACAATTTTTAAAAAAAATCGCAAAATTGTGAATATACTTCAATGATTCAGCTGGAAAAGAAAATAAAAATGAAAGAAAACTTACATAATTTCTCTCGATTTGAGCTTCGTTTCTGTGGTTTGCAAAGGCTGAAGTTCAGGGAAAGAACAGTTAAAGTTTAAAACCTTCGAATAGAGAGGAAGAACTAGAAGGGTTTCTTAGTTTGAAGTTTGAACCGGGTCGATGCAAAGCCCATGACCTTAGCTCGTTTATAGAATGGGTTTGGGCCATTCTTTCAACAGGTCGACATGCCCCCAACTATAAATATTACTACTACTTTTTAGACAAGATTTGTCACCTTGTTGCGTGTGTGATTACAGATTGAGTATTCGAGCGAGTCGAGTAAAATATTTTAAGTTAGTCGAGTGGATGAGTTCTAGTTTATAATTTAAATCTTATTTGAATTTTTTTAATTGAGTCGAGTTGTTTCAGTTTCTGCTCAAATTTAGTTGTAGATATTTATAGTGTTATCAATGGCGGAATATAAGGGGTTTAGTCCCGCCAACTTTTTTTTCATTAGAAATAAGATAAGTTTTTTTAGAAAAAATGTAAAATTACCTCTATAATCCCTTCAAAGTTTGTAAAATTTTAGTATGACCCCTTCAAAATTTTTAGTTTCATTTGTCCCCTTTATAAATTTCTATTTTTTTTAATTTTATTTTGGTCTCTTTTATAAATTAATTTATTCAAGTCGAGATTTAATTTCCCCTGCTTCAGCTCATCTTCTTGTGTCTTGGTGGCAAATGTAGATGTTCATCATCTCTTGAGACCCGGGTTCGAGTACCAATAATACATGTTGTGTGTATCGTCTTTAAAAAGACTAAAAAAATTGAACAGATGCTACCCTTGCATGGATGGAAATCCTCTACCCCTTTTCGGTGCCCCTACTTATGCCCCCACACTCAAAATTAGGTTTAGGGTTTAGGGTTTTAGGGTAGGGTGTATTTTTTAGGGCATAGGGTGTAGGGTTTAGATTTAGGGTTAGGGCTTGAAATTTAATTTTGTTGTGTTTTTTAGTGTTAGGGCATATGTAAGAGCATCGAAAAGGGGCAGACGAATTTTATCCACCCTTACATCACACCAGCATATTCAAAAAAAAATTCAGTGCTTCAATCTATAATATAATGTAATATTAAATAAAAAATTCATATTTTTTAAATACACATAGCCGGCCGACGAAAAGAAATCCACGTCACGGCTCACTACTCAGAAATACACAGTTTCGGGGATTTCCAAGTCCGAACATAGAAAAGCTGCAAAGGAAAGTCAATGTCTTCCTCGTACATGTCGTGGAGATCGTCTGCAACTAACAGGAGACCAACTCAACCGCCCGACGACACTCCCAAGAATCCAGGATCCATCCATCCGGACCTAAACCAGGATCCGAATCCCAAACCCGCCCTTCACTTTCTCGCCTTCGTGCTCATCGTCTTCCTCGGACTCCTTCAATTCTTGCCGGCTTCCCATTTCCGTGACCCCGCCGACCCTCTAAGAAACTGGGTCCCTTTTAACTCCCAGCCCTCTTCTCCTCCCACCACCGTCAAACTCGCCGTCGATGAAGATGACGGCATGATACACATCGTTTCGTGGATGCAGTGTTTGGACCTTAAAGTGCTGGCTGTCTTTACAAACTCAACTCTTTCAAGTTCAAGGTAACTCATTTTGTTTAATCAAATTTGCTCTTTTTTCACTCTCTTGGGATTTTCTGGGTAGCAAATTCTGATTCCAAGGCTTAATTTCACTCAAAAACTGCAAATTCTGATTTGTCTGAATATTTTGTTGCTAGATATCCGGACTTGCTTCACTTTCATTTCTTTACACCACAAGGGGACGAAGACAAAGTTTCCTTTTTTAAGCTGAAAGTACTATTTCCACATTCAAACATTGATCTTCATGGGTAAGATCATGTTTTTTTCTTAGAATTATTATTACATACTTGCAGAGTTCATGTCTTGATGTTATTGTCAAAATCTGTAGGCAAGATGAAGTGGAAGAAGCAATTAAGAGGGCTTCTTCTGGAGTAGAATATGCCAGTCTCAATCTTGAGGAAATTGCACCTTTCATTATACCAAGTGTTCATCAGTCTCTAAGAAAATTCATATATGTTTCCCCTAATCTAATTTTGATGGTTGGTTTTTTTCCCTATGTTGAATCACTCTAAAACATGATTGTAGAACTGGATTCTATGTTGTCTCCACCAGTATATTTCTCGGCGTTCGAACAATTCTTAGACTTGGTTTTTCGTTGCAGGGAAGAATAGAAGAACTAACCGGAATGGACTTAACCGCCCATGTCGTTGCAGCTGCCGAGGACTGCTCTAAAAGGCTAAACACCTACGTTAACTCGGATGTTTTGGATGCTATTCAAAGATCGGACTCAAAGCCGTGGATATCCGTGACACCATATGAGAAGGATGCATGCATGCCAGACTTAAGTTTGCTTTTGATTGATGGAAAGAAATTGGAGGAGTTTTTGGAGATTGTCTTATGGTGGAGTAAAGTTCTCAATTTGAGGAACAGTGAAAGAAATCCTGCAATAGCATTAGCACTCTACAACAGATATCTGAAGCTTTCAGATTCTTGGTTGGTGAAGGAACCAGCAGACATCACCGAAAAGAGTATGATCATTCACTATGATGGTCCTAAGATTGTTTGCTCCGAATTCGGAAATGACAACGTTTCAAGGTCACCCCATGGAAATTCATGGCTGAAATACCTTCCTTCGATGTCGAATCAGATTCTGGGGAGCTGAAATAACATACTATTTGTGAGGTTTTACCGTCATGTACATTTCTTAAGGTTACTAAATCAATTGAAAATTACAATGATTACTGCATTTAGAAGTACATAAACATATACTAGTTTGATGTTTCCAAAGTGCCGCATGCCAACAATGCTATCCAACAAATCAAATGAGCTTCATAGCTATGGTCCAAGATAAGCTACAAAGTTCATTGCATAGTTTCTTGTTGCAGACGGCGGTCGAAGCCGGCCCCTTTATAACTACTCAACAGGCTTTGTGCTTTGTAGAAGTCGATGTTTTCCCATGGAGGTTTTAGTTGCATTGGTAATTGATATCAGCTAACATAAACCAAGTCAAAGGCTCTATTCACCTGGCAATTTTGTTGATTGTTCATTTCTCAAGCTTAAAAAAAGGGGTCTGTTGATATAATCCAGGTTCTTGAAGATATGATAATAAATGAATGATTTTCTGTGGGATTATTTTAATCTTGAGGATTAAAAAAAAGAGGGTTTGTTGACATTGTGGAAACAGACTAAAATAACACATGGAATGATATCATTTTATGCATCTGGAAGCACGAATCTAGAGGCAGATGAACCCCATAGTAATTATTCATGTTGTTCTTTTCGTGGCTTGAACAATAATTAAGCTAATTTCTTGTAGGGCTGCTTTAAGATGCCCTTTATGAAATGTTGACTCATTGTTTTTGGCTAGAAAAAACGACCTTTCCCAAGATTCATTTCTCGAATCTAGAGGCAATTCCGATTGTTGATTCAATCAAAATCAAAGTCTTGGTTTTTTTAAGTGAACAACAAGGCACACAAGGGTGAGCATTTGATCGAGTCGAGCTAGATTGAGTTAAAAAAAAATCGAGTTAGACTGTTAGTCGAGTTTACGAGTCAAATTAAATAAAAAATTTTGATTTTTTTTGGTCGAGTCGAGTTTTGTTCATGTTCCGAAAGGGATGAAGTGTTTGAGGGGTGAAAATTGTTTAGTATTTTTTATGCAAGTATCCGTGAAACGCGGCTAAATGAGGGCCTGCTAGATCTAGGAAAGTCCAAGCTCTAGCATTGGAAGTCCCTCTCCTCCATAAACTCCAATGACAGAACACAGAATATATAAAACATTAAAAAAAACATAAGCTGGGGGACGGTTATGAAAAGACAAAACTTCAATGCAATTTTGTTGATTTGTCTTAACATTGCTTGCATTTACATATTTCATCCATGTTGCCAATGGCTGGAATCTGTAGCTTCTTAATTGAACCCCAGGGATCTATATGATTTCTCTAGGCTTTTTCCTTGTGTGAACATGGCAGCTGCAACATCCAGGAGAAGGAAGGTAGGGAAGATTAGATGGAGCAACCTGTATTCTTTTGCATGCTTGAGACCCTCGACATCTGAAGAACGACCGGCTGGCCGAGAGGTTCTCGGCCAGCCGGGGTTTTCTCGGGTCGTTTTCTGCAACGAGACTCACCTGCATAAGAAAAAGCCTTACAAGTACCCCTACAACAACATATCCACAACCAAATACAACGTTTTGACTTTCCTTCCAAGAGCACTTTTTGAGCAGTTCAGAAGAGTGGCCAACTTCTATTTCCTACTGGCAGCTGTTTTCTCACTCTTTTCTTTGGCTCCTTTCTCTCGAGCGAGCTTGATCGCTCCGTTGGTCTTCGTGGTCGGAATCAGCATGCTTAAAGAGGCCGTCGAAGATTGGCATAGATTCTTGCAGGTAACTTATGGCTTAAAACATTAAAAAACATCCGTTCTTGTTCCATATGTGTATAATTTGTCTGATTTACTTGAAACTCTGTTGCAGGATTTGGATGTAAACAATCGAACGGTGAAGACTCATCGAAGCAACGGAGTGTTCGAAGATAAGTCGTGGAAGGAGCTTCGTGTAGGAGATGTTGTAAAGGTTAACAAAGATGAATACTTTCCTAGTGATCTTCTTTTGCTGTCTTCCAGCTATGAAGATGGTGTTTGTTATGTGGAAACCATGAACCTTGATGGAGAAACAAATCTGAAGATCAAAAGATGTTTGGAAGCCTGTCTTTGCTTGAATGAGGATAAAGAATTCAGTCGATTCAAGGCCATTGTTCGTTGCGAGGATCCGAATCCGAATCTTTACACCTTTGTAGGAAACTTAGAGTTCAAGAAAGAATCTCATCCTTTGAGCCCTTCTCAATTGCTTTTACGGGATTCGAAACTCAGAAACACTGATTACATCTATGGGGTAGTGATCTTCAGCGGACACGATACGAAAGCAGTACGGAACTCGACAAGGTCGCCTTCCAAACGTAGCCGAATAGAGAGGAAAATGGATCATATTATCTACATTCTCTTCTCAATGCTTGTTTTGGTTTCATTGGTTTCCTCCATTGGATCTTCAATGTTCATGAAGCATGACATGGTTGATTGGTGGTACCTTCGTTTGCCAGATGATTCGAACTCGGAAGAAGACGATGATCGCTTCTTCAATCCATCAAAGCCGGTAAAATCAGCTGTTTTACAGTTCATACGGGCTCTCATATTGTATGGCTACTTAATCCCCATTTCTTTATACGTCTCCATTGAAGTTGTTAAAGTTTTACAAACAATGCTTATCAATAAAGATATAGAACTATACGATGAAGTGACATGCAAGTCGGTCCAAGCCCGGACTTCGAATTTAAACGAAGAACTTGGCCAAGTAGAAATGATACTCTCAGATAAAACTGGGACTTTGACATGTAATCAGATGGAGTTCAGGAAATGCTCAATTGCAGGAATTTCCTATGGGGGTGATATAACCGAAGTTGACCTTGCAGCATCAATGAGAATGAATGCTGATTTCGAGCCATTCGAGTTCAGTATGGAAGAGACCGAAAGAGCAACCCGAAGCTTTGAGCTATATGAGTTCTCGGTATCCGGTTTTAGTGCTCAAAATGGGAATGCAAGACTTTCGAAAACCGAGGAACCTGTTATCAAGGGATTCAACTTCAGAGATGACAGGCTTATGAACAAGAATTGGATCCATGGAACCAACTTATCGGATATCACAATGTTCTTTAGGGTCATGGCTTTGTGTCATACCGGCATACCTATCGAAGACGATAATCATAAAACCGGTAAGCTAAGTTACGAAGCAGAATCACCCGAAGAAGTATCTTTCCTGATCGCCTCGCAAGAGTTCGGTTTCCAATTTTTTAGAAGAACTCAATCATTGATGGTTCTTAAGGAGTTTGATCCTTCATCTATGAGGGAGGTTGAGAGGTAATATTGGTTTGTTTTCACAACATTTACTTTGTTTCCATAAATTTCCTTCAAATTTAATGCCAAAACATGATATCAAGGTCATGTTCAGGGAATACAAGCTGCAAAACCTGTTGGAATTCAGCAGTTCGCGTAAGAGGATGTCTGTTATAGTTAGCAATGAAGATGGTCAAATTTTTCTCCTTTGCAAAGGTGCAGACAGGTATATCTAACTCTTCGGATTACTTAAAACGAGAATCGATTGAAACCGAGGTATCTGTTAATCTCATGCGTTTTTCATTGGTTCTGATTTTCAGCATAATCTTCGATAGACTAGACGATAATGGAAGGACGTATGAGCAAGCAACAGCTTTGCATCTTTCGAGTTATGCAGAAGACGGTTTTCGCACTCTAGCATTCGCCTATAGGGAAATCGAGGCAGGCGAGTATGAACGTTGGAACACAATATTTACACAAGCCAAAGCCACCATTGGTCCTGAAAGAGAAGAATTACTAGAGCAAGCATCCGAAATGATTGAAAAGGATTTAATCCTACTTGGTGTTGTAGCTGTTGAAGACAAGTTACAAAAAGGGGTCAGTCAGTTATCTCCCTCTCTTGTCGCTTTTTCCGGTTATTTCCGGTAGCAGAGATCATAGTACTAGCATCTAACATCACCGAAAATTCGAACTACTTTCATTAGAGGGTTGCAGTCTGGCATCTGTCCTTGTTTGCACATGTTTTCAAGCTGACCCTGACACTTCATTTTCTTAAAATACTCATGTTCAATACAATATGATCCTTCATACATGAAAATGCTAAGGTCTTACTGCTCATTCCATTTATGAACATAATAGGTTCCGGAGTGCATCGATAAACTTGCCCAAGCAGGGTTGAAAATATGGCTGCTCACCGGTGACAAGAGGGAGACGGCCATAAATATCGGGTGAGGCTTATATCAAAATTCAATGTCTTTCTGTGTAAATGTATATGTTTGGTTGTTTTTGTCTGAACTATCCATTTGCTATTGTATTTCCCAATTTGGCAGATTCGCTTGTAGCTTACTCCGTCAGGATATGATGCAATTCCATTTGAGTTTGAGCAGAGAAGCTGAGTCCAATAATGAAGTAAAGGTAAAAGTTAACTTTGAAAGGGCATTATCTATGTCGATTGCCATATGCTTGTTTCCGATCACTGTCCGTTTTAGTCGAGTCGGTAATAACAGTGACTTCTTTTTCTAGCTTTGCAGGCAATGGAAGAAGAGATTTTGCAACAAATTCGAAGTTCATACAAATTGCTGTCTGAAGAAGGAAACAATGAGGCCCCATATGGTCTCATTATAGATGGAAAAGCTCTCGAAATTGCTCTGCGAGGGGACATCAAGGATGAGTTCTTACAATTAGCAGTTAACTGTGCTTCTGTCATATGTTGTCGAGTGTCACCGAAACAGAAAGCTCTGGTATGGCATTTTTGTCTTTGTTCGATATCGCTTTAGGCATGAGATTTAACCGGTACGCTCGATTTAAACCTGGAAATTACAGATCACTAGATTGGTAAAGCAATACACTGGCAGAACAACTCTAGCGATTGGCGATGGAGCAAACGATGTCGGTATGATTCAAGAAGCTGATATTGGAGTTGGGATCAGCGGTATGGAAGGAATGCAGGTAATATATGATAAAAGGATATGTGAATATGAATGATGAGATATAAACATGAAAAGATACAGTTCATCGTAGATCGAGCTAAAATTTTTTATTTCCATGGATTATCCCTTAACAGGCAGTCATGGCCAGTGACTTCTCGCTACCGCAGTTCCGGTTCTTGGAGAGATTGCTTATAGTTCATGGCCATTGGTGTTATCAGAGAATATCAAAGATGGTACATCTTTACTTTATAAATCTATATATATATATATATACACACACATACAAGACTTGATTATATCTTCCTTTCCTGGTGACTTGTTTCAGGTTCTTTACTTTGTCTACAAGAATGTTGCATTTGGCCTCACCCTGTTCTACTATGAACTATACACAAGTTTCTCTGGAGAGGTCCTGTATGATGACTGGTATATGACAATGTTCAATGTGATGTTGACATCTTTGCCCGTCATCGCATTAGGAGTCCTCGAGCAGGATGTTTCGTCGGACATATGCTTGCAGGTAAACGCTAACTAAGTGCGAACACAGATGGCTTTCATCTCGGAGACATTAACAGATTTTCTTACAAGCTTTTATCTGGTTCTTCCTACACGAAACAGTTTCCAGCACTTTATCAGCAAGGGCCAAGGAACGTACACTTCAGCTGGAGCCGCATTGTTGGGTGGTTACTAAACGGCATGGTTACTTCCCTAGTCATCTTCCTTGCCAACATCTACATACTCTCCCCAACCGCGTTACAACAGAACGGATTCGTCGCAGACATCGGTTCCCTCGGCGCTATAACGTACACGTGCATAATCTGGACAGTCAACTGTCAAATCGCTCTATTCACCAGCCATTTCACTTGGATCCAACATCTCTCCATATGGGGAAGCATCATTTTGTGGTACATTTTCTTGCTAGCCTACGGTGCATTGCCTCCGAATCTATCGGGGAATGCATTCCAAGTCCTCATCGAAGTCATCGGACCGACACCCTTATACTGGACGATCACGATGCTCGTGGTCATCGTTTCTCTGCTACCTTACTTCGTACACATCGTGATCCAACGATCGTTTTATCCGATGGATGACCACATCATCCAAGAAATGGAAAAATGCTTGAAGAAAGATGATGTTAGAGACAACCAGATGTGGCTGAGAGAGCAAAGGAACTCACAGATGTCCACTCACGTTGGGTTCTCAGCAAGAGTTGAAGCAAAAGTTGTGTCATTCAGTCAGCAGATGCAACAAAAGAAAGTGTCGATTTACAGAAGTGTGACAAACAGCCCCATATATAGATCAATAACTAGAACTCCCTTTTCCTAACAATCTTTTCCCCTCAATTCATTGATTTTTCATTCAATATCCAACTTGTATTTATATACTACACCGGTTTAGATTCGGGTAATTTTGAGATACCTTGTTCAATTTCATTGGGATCATTACAAATTTGCGCCTCTTTTATATGCAACTAAAAAATTAACTGCCTTTACTTTCTCATTAAGCCCCCTGCCATTATGGCAACTGAAATATCCTCGTGTTTAACATTCTGTTACAGCCAAGATATGTGCCATTGTAGGAAACCAAAATCAAGCTAATTCTAAGTACATTTCTGCCTATGTCTCGGTTTCCAAAGGACCATTCTGACCATTTATGGATGCAAAGTTCAAAAATATCAATCCCGATGGTCATAAATCAGTAAATAATGTAATGATTCATCTCTGTGAAGTACCTTGTTTTACTGCTTCACGAATGATTCTCGTGTGCTTTATCTGCATAACTACCCCGACCGGTCTTTTGTCCACCTTCTATGGTGTCATGATTGTAACTTGACATGTACTCATGACGCTTCTTCCCATCCAAATGTCTGTCAGGTGGGCTTCCGGCCTTTCTCTTCCGGCTGTTCATCGGAGAAGCATCATCGAGCATTTCTCCTTCTTCAGCACCCTCAGTTTCAAATCCCCTAGATGATTGTCCCTTTGTACCAAAGTTGTTCCCTTCTCCCATCTCCCCATGGTCCTTAACATGGTCTTGATTCTCATTCCTAGACCAGCTCTGTCGATGCTCTCTCTTGATTTTCTCGTCTTCCACAGCTAATTCAACCCCATCCTCCAGCTCTCTCTCAATGAGATCATCTTCATCAATGACATCCCTTTTCTTCATTGTTTCCCCACGGGACTTCCTTCTTTTCTCAAGTGCAGCCTTCACCTTATCCTTGTCGATTTTAATAGCTTCTTTGGGAGACTGGCCAACTGGCCCTTCTCTAGTGTCCAAGTATCGCTCAACCACACTGCCAGCCTTACGTGATGGCCCATCATCTCTCCACTCACCGGCTTCAGCATTTTCATTTCTTCCACAGGTTCTTTCCTGGTCTTCTCCCCCAGTTCGCTCCATTCCGGACCTCGATTTATTTGAGACTTCCTTGGTGTTCTCCTTCTGGTGCAATTGCTCAGGATGTTGATTATCCTTGGTTTCCATATCTATCTTGTGATCAGTAATAACACTGCCCATCTCTCCACTCCCATCATCATTCCTTTGATGTTGTGCAGTTTTTGATGGCATCCCATGATTGTCCGCAGATGAGTGGTCGGCTCCCGACCGTGATGAAACTTGTTTTTCCTCAATTCCAGAAGGATGTTTTGCAGGGGCTCGATGAGATGTGCCACCACCGGCACTTCCTTCTACTTCACTACCTTGAGACGGGGGTACTCTGTTTTGCTCATAAAGTTCCAGCATTTGATTGCTAACCTCTGCAAGATAATGACATGAAACAGATGGCTATAATCATACAGTGGATCAATTTTAAGAGAAGCAACCGCAAGAAAGACCAGTTCGATGGGGGTCATTTAATAATTGACCAATTTTATTGGCAAGATCTTTGTTATGGAGCAGACACCAACCTTCTAATTGGCGTGGGGTGACATCAAATTCTTGCCACCAGACCTTCTCACCATCTGATGGAAGCTTCACTTTGAGAAACTTGGCAGCAAGGAAAATGGCACCTGCCGCAATGTGATGGGGCTTAAATTGCAGGCAGAGCGACGTCCTCAGCCTGCATGCGGCTTTGCAGTGTGTGAAAAGTGAGCACTAGGAACAGATCATTTTAAACACTCGAAGAAACACCAGTTAAACGTACCCATCATTAACAAAATTCCATGCAACTTGAGCAAGAGCATTCTGTGCAACCTTGAATTTCTTTATGGCCTCAACAAGAGGTTTATATGGGTGATGAACATTGAAGTCAAAACCCAAAGTTGCAAGTACAACTCTCTCGCCAATTAAAATTAGCTCTTTTTGTTGCTCGTACACTTCCTGTGCCATATACCAAGGTTAATGAGTCACTATTACAGCTACAATTATGCAAACAGACGTCGGGTGATGTTTTACCAAGGACACAGCTGTTGGAGAATCTGAGTAAGAATTTTGAGTTCAAGAGGAACAGGAGAATAGATTGCGACAAAAGGAAAGAGAAAAGACCAAAATACTGGAAAGTTATATCTCTGCCAGTTGCACACATTGGCAATACATCACAGAACAATAACTGATTAGACAAATTTTACATGTGACTAACATCACAAAGATGATGTCAGCATACAAAGTACAGAATTGTGCATGGAAAATTTAGCTAGTTGGGTTTTATAAAAGGAAAATATAACAAGAGGGATCAGTTGTATACATCTGAGGAATAACAAAATGGATGAAAAGATAACTAAGCAAAACACGAGAGCAAATGAACTAGAAAGATTATGCAAATGTAATGGCAAGTGGGAGCATGTCAGAAAACAATTGCACAAGTCAGGGAGCGAGACATGACATGGATGACAATTGACAACTCGAGCAACAGAAAGAGGCACGCAAATAAACTGGTGAACTGAAACCACCATAAATTTAAAGAACACCTTCTGTTTAATCCTCTGGGCTGCAGCAGGATCTTTTTTGTGCATTATCTCATAGGAAACAAGAATAACATCCTTCAATGGACGAGGTGTCTCTTCAACTTTCCCAGCGAGGAACATGCATACAGTAGCAATGGTCTGTGAAGCATGGAAATGAAGTTAAGCATGTGACATAAAAATTGTTAAGATTCAATGCTATCTTTCTTAACAAAAACCTATATCATTAATACAATGACGGGCTAAGTTGACCAAAGGAACTATGTTTACAAGCTTGTATAATAACACTTTTCACAGTTTTCACCCCTCAACCATTCCAGTATGCCAACCATCATTATGTCGCCCAAAGAAATGCCAACTGAATAAAAGTTAACAATGAAAAGAATCGAAAGACAAAGCCAGCTTAGATTTCTATACTATCCAGAATACAAAGATATACCTCAAAGAAGTTTAAACAAGATTCACCAGAGAACGAGGATGACAACTCACCCTTCTATCGTTCTTCGCATGTGATTGTCGAATGAAGAACCGATGACAGAAGATTATTGCTGTGGCTATTGTTACCTGAGGCCTGTATCAGATAAGAAACTTAGTCAAATTCATTCCATCTGGGTAAAAAATATCAAGGTGCTTATGATGAATACACATAATGTCGGAAGTGCAGAACTTATTGTGATCAGACAACAGAAAGCCAAAACAACTCCTTTGACCCACAAGATTGAAGAAAGTAAAAGAAACAACGACAATTACATGGCATGCTTTCACGGATTGACAAATTATTGATAGATCATGCGGTCACAAAAGAAAAGCACTGCCCACCTGACACGCGTTGTTTGTTGATGTAGAGCACTTTTACTAATACTATAATGCCAAAATCATGCAACGAATGATATATGATAGATATTCACACACGCTGACATGCTTATATGCAGTATCTTTTGCAAGAGATAAGAGCACGAGTATCAAAAGAAGGCAAATAACAACAGAATGATAGACTGGCAAAACACAGGCATGCAAGAGTGCCAATGTGCAAAATCAAGATAATCTCCTTCATCAGTCTACTTGCAAATAACTAATCTATCAATATTTTTCAATATAGCAGGCAACAGAGATCCAGGATAAGCTCACGAAGAAGGCATTATCGAACCAGGAAATGTTGCCTAAAAGTATTGGTGATAGCAGCTATGACCACTATTGACAGGGAAAGAAAGATTCTTTGCCATTTAGAAAGCATAATGCTAATATTTAGATCAATCTTTCTGTTATTTAATTATGACTAGGTTATTTCAAATTGTATATTCGACATTTCAACAATTAGGGATCTGCAATACATAATAACTCAACATTTTAACATTGTGATTTATCCATGTTAAATACACCAATTTAAGAAATCTCTGCCTAAAATAAAACTTATAACACTTACTTCTGTTTTTCATGCTATAAATCTTCCATTTCCATTTTACATGACGCCTCATGATAAGAGCAGCTACTAATGGAACCCAATATTCAAGTTCAATAACACAAATCAGGCATTTTCTACATCCAAAAAGAAAAGTACCACATCTGAATGTAAACCATGAACTTACACTTTCAGCCTCATGCCCAAATCTTGCAAAAATGTACAGTATGACTTGTGCAAGTATGTTTCTTTCTTTAAGTCAATACCATCCCTTCTTGATGGGGAATTTTCTTCTATTTCTTTTCTTGAAAAATACCAACGACCTACTTCATGCTTTTCTTGAGAACTTCTAGAAGGCCCACTATCAGACATTGAATGGTGTGAGGAATCCCCAGCTAACATCCCTGCCATTTATATATATCTCCAAACACTAATACTGCAGACAAAAGACAACTCCTTATAAGACCAAGACTTTATTTCTTCATAACCAGCTGTTAGTATTGTTCACAATGCGGTATACATGCAGAACTAAAAATGTCCTATGTATGATTACAACAAAGGAAAACATTCAACAATTCCTTCATTCCAGTTTAACAGCCAATCACAAAATAGCAAGAACATCATAACAAAGAGTACAAAGTAAAAAAAAAAAAAAGATAGATCTTTTGGGACCAAAAAATAAAAAGCCTAGGAAGTTCAGCAATACCTAACTGCATACTCCACCTCTTCTTGAGACCTTTAACAGGTTCAATTTCAACCTCATTATTATACAACCAAAAACATCCAATTACAAAAAAATTAAAATGAACCCTTTTTTGCAATAATTTGAAAATTCTAGTAGTAAGGCCTACTACAACAGGGGATGGGAGTTGTTAGGGAACAGATCCTAGATTCACTTTTGGAGCCTGTTTCGTAAACTAAATCTCCTATAAAAGTTGTAGATAAGGTTAGGATCAAATTTTGATATTGAAACATAAAAAAAAAAAATTAATTATTCCATCTTAATTCTAATGGCACCCCAACATTCTCAATCACATTACAAGAGGAGGATATTCAACAGTTTGATAGTACAATGAAGTTAACAAGAAAAGCATAATACCACAAAAGAAACCTATAATTAAGTACTACCAATGATAAAGAACACAAGAAACGTCTAATTATCACTACATGAACTAATCTATAGATTGAAAATGAAATATTTTGACATTTAAATAATGATTATTTTATAACTATATTTATATACATAAAAAGTAGCATGTTGAATTCCTATAAAAAATTAAAAAAAATCATAGAATATACAAAATAAAGAGAAAACCGTCCAAACCACGTAAAAGATGTGATTTTTAATAGCAAAATATAGGGGAAATCTATAACTGATCAATAATACAAAAAGGAAAACGGGGAAAGAAAAACTCTCCGAAAAACCTAGGTCACGAAGAACCCACTCGAAAGAGAAAGAAATTCAAGGATTTCGATTTCAGAATTTCTAAATTCCTCGAAATTTCGACCTGAAACCCTTTTCAATCCTGAGTGAAAAAAATCTATGTACTTTGAATAAACTAACCTGACGGAGGCTGAGGCTGAGGCAGGCTCTTTGCTGCTCTCTTATTTACAGCTCGCTTCTTCGTTCTTCTTCTTCTTCTTCTTCTCTTTATATTTGTTTTTCTGCGTGTGAAAAGAGGCAAAATATTGAAGCCAATGCACACTAAAATTTGAGGTTTATATATATTTTTTGAAACGCCTTTATGAATTTACATTATTATCATCACCCTTTCCTTTGGATATATATATATAGAGATCCCTTAGAATTATTGATGTGTTTGCAATTTAGCCCCATCATTTATGCCCGTAGAATTTTTTTTGACCATATTGGCTTGTAGATATTGCCAGTCAGTTCGAGCCTGAATTACATATACTGTTTACAGCTTAAGAGGTTATGATAGAAATTTTGGGCTTGAAAAGATTTAGGGCCGTCTCTGAGCTAGGATAATAAGAGCGACGGCTCTGGACCTCGTCTTGTCCAGAGCCTACACCTAAATATGTTAGCTGAAGACTTAAAATGAGTTTAAAGAATTTTGAGGGCCCACTACTATATATATATATATATATATATATATATATATATATATATATATATATGGGTTAGGATCAACTTATACTGTGTAAAACTCTTTAAGTTTTATACGTTTTTTGGATCGTTGGATAGGGAAAATGGATGGTTGAGATTAACTCCGTGTTTTTAATTCCCAAGTGATAATCTTCACATATTTTACTGTTAATCTCATCCATACATTTTACTCATCCAACGATCCAAAAAGCGTGTAAAACTTAAAGAGTTTTACACAGTGTAATTTGATCTTATCCATATATATATATATATATATGAAATGTACAAATTGAGTAAAGGCTTCAAAGGTTGAAAATTGGAATAAAGTTGGTTGTATGGGGCCTATATTATTATTATTATTATTGGATAATTCATTATTAACCTTTTATAACCCTTTGAACTTTGAATTATTGTTTTTTTTTTAAATACAATTTAATTAAAATTACAAGTAATTTAATATCATGTATTGTATCGTTAGTTTTTATTTCTGCAAAAATAAAAAGGTACTGTTAGTTTGTAATTAGTATAGGTTTTAGGGTAATTATTAAGGTTTTAATATAATTTATTTTTAAATAATAATTGTATTGTTCTTGTTCT
Source organism: Hibiscus trionum (assembly GCA_030270665.1). Taxonomy (NCBI): domain Eukaryota; kingdom Viridiplantae; phylum Streptophyta; class Magnoliopsida; order Malvales; family Malvaceae; genus Hibiscus; species Hibiscus trionum. The sequence continues at coordinate 4,423,858 of BSYR01000014.1, forward strand.
TTACGTCTCGATCTTCTCTTTATTAAAATTTAATTTTTTCAATATTTGTTATTAGAGGCTCAATTTTTTTAATGCTCGTTATTATGGACCTACTCTTAATTTTTTTTCAACACTTGTTATCAGGGACAAAGATTTAAATAATGGTCCGCAACTGCAAGAATGATCATTATATAGCAATAGCGACATCATTCGAAACCACGATGTCCGCAACCGTTATGTCTGCAATTGCGATAAACACAATGTGGCCGAAAACGGGACCGCAATCGTAATTTAAATTTCTAATTAGGGGCCCAATTTTTTTATTCTCCCCGAGGCCACCAAAATCTCAAAAAACGAGTTAGAAGGTATCATCAGACTTAGCTCGATCTATAAAAAATTCTAAAAAATCACTTAGTCAAACATAATCTATATAAAGAAATTTGGGTAAACTATACTAATGACCACCTAACTATAGGGTTGGTGTCGATTTGACCACTATATTTTCAATTGTGTTAAATATACCACATAACTATTTAATTGGTTCCAATGTAGCCACCTGCCGTTAAAAAAAACGAAAAAGTTAACGGGACTGTTAAAATAATTGGTATAATTACACATTTAGTCCCCTTTATTTATACAATCATTCAATTAGGTGGTGACACGTGTCACCACCTTATTTGAGAGATCTATTTATTTTTATTAAATTAATTTTCATTCCCCAATTAGGTGGTGACACGTGTCACCACCAATGGAGTAAGGAAAAATGAATTTGTGGTAGTTGGCCCCAAGGAGATTCAAACTCACGTCACTAGGGAAAGAAAGCAATGCCCTTGCCACTAGGCTAAGCATGTTTTCAGCAAATAGAATACCAAATATTCTATATGTGGTATATGTGTTATCTGTTTGGAGATATAGAATCTGCAAACAAAATAATACCCAGATGCTTAAGTACAAAACAAATTCATTGTACTTAAGCTAATTAAAACAAAATAATAGCGTTTTTGATTGTATATTCTTAACTGTTTTCGAGCTACCCTATGGATTTGGTTATAAGAAAAAGGAAACAAAATGTTTAGTTGAGACGTTTTCAAGGAGGATGAATGAATTCATTCATATTAGATTCAGGGTAATGGAGTCTACTGTTTGCTTTTACAGAGGAAATAAAAATAGGCAATGTTAGCTTTTGTTTGATTCTTTATTCAGTTCAAGTTTCCATCTAATGTAGCTCATTGATAATTTTTTGTGGGGAACAGCCAATCGAGTGTCTCCGGACTGACTTGCAGTCCCTCAAGATGTTGCCTTCGGCTACCTGACCGCAATCAAGGGCTGGTATGCAGACAAGTTTCGGCTATTCCAATTGCTGGCAAACCAAAGTAGATATTTGACAATCTTCATATTGAAAGGTAGAACTCCAGTAACATGAAGTAGTAAACTAAACTCTGAGTTTGGTTTGGTTATATGATGTTGTGGTCTTTTTCCTGTTACGCTGCAGAAGTAAGTGGACAGTTTCTACCAGAAGGTGGAAGACACAGAAAACTCATTTGATCAGATGTGGAATGGGCGCTTCGTACGGTGATATGGCTGGTGAATCAGGTGATACGGCTCCTGTCCCCCAGTGAACTTCTTCATTAAAACAAATAGATAACACATATACCACATATAGAATATTTGGTATTCCATATCCTAAAAACATGCTTAGCCCAGTGGCAAGGGCGTTACTTCCTTTACTTAGGGACCCGAGTTCGATTCTCCTTGGGGCCAACTTTCACAAATTCATTTTTCCTTACTCCATTGGTGGTGACACGTGTCACCACCTGATTGGGAAATGAAAATAAATTTAATAAAAATAAATAAATCCCTCAAATAAGATGGTGACACGTGTCACCACCTAATTGAATAATTAATTTATTTTATTAAATTAAAATTAGAACTAAATTGAATGATTGTATAAATAAAGGGGACTAAATGTGTAACTATACCAATTATTTTAACAGTCCTGTTAACTTTTTCGTTTTTTTTAACGGCAGGTGACTACATTGGAACCAATTAAATAGTTATGTGATATATTTAACACAATTAAAAATATAGTGGTCAAATCGACACCAACCTCATAGTTCGGTGGTCATTAGTATAGTTTACCCAAAAAAATTTATATAAATAAAATCAATATCAATTGTGGATGTAAATCATTTTATACCATCAAATGTATAGATACTCAACTATAAATCTAATAAATTAGAGAAAGAAACTAACCTGGCTGATGCCGAGGCCAAAGTAGGCTCTTTGGTGCTGTTTTATTCATAGCTCGCTTATTCATTATTTTTCATCTCCTCTTTATTTTTGTTTTTTTACGTGTGAAAATGGGTAAAATATTGAAGCCAATGCAACGATCCAAAAAAGGTGTAAAACTTAAAGAGTTTTGCACAATATAAGTTGATCATAACCCATATATATGTGATATTGGGATATATGAATGATGCCTTTAAGATCATTGATCTATTTGTAATTCAGCCCATCAACTATGCCCTTAAAATTTTATGAAGACATTAACTTGTAGATATTGTGTAACACCTTGGTTTTGGGCAGGGGAATTATCGGTTTTGGTCGAGGACTAGTTTTGAATTAAATTAAAATTAAAATGTTAATTTTTATAAAAGTGTCATTATTTATGATAACGCCATTAATGAAATTTTAAAAGGGATTTTGGGATTTGAGGAGTTATCTTTACTCCAAAAACCTAAAAGCTCAAAACTTTCTCCCAAAAACTTCCCACCATCTCTTCCTTAACTCAAAGGATTTTTCATAGAAGATTTTTAAAGGTAATATCACTTTTATTTTGGCTTTTATTTATTAGATCTTATCTTTTTGAAATCTTAACAAAATATTGATTTTTCGGTTTGGGTTTCAATGTTTTGATGAAAAAGATATGGGTTTATGAAATTTTCGTATAAGTTTTTAATGGGTGCTTGGTGGGATATTTTTGAACTATTTTTGGATGCTAAATAATATTAATAAGTAGCTTAAACCCATAAAACCCGAAACTAGGTGCAGTAGGTAAGTTTTGAAGGTGAAAAGGTGGTGTTTTGGCTTAGTTTTGTGGTAAAACGAGGGCTGGAGGTATACAGACCTATGATGGGTGTTTTTAGATGTTAATTGGTGAATTTTGAAGGTTAAAAATGCTGGGTAAAGTCAAATTGTGTTTGGATGATGTTTTGGCAACGTTTCAGTTGATTTCGATTTTGTTTTGATTGAGTAAATATGTCGATTTATGGACTGTTGCTTTTCAGTGAGTTTTGGTGTTAGAATATGTATTGATACTTTGGTTTGAAATGGTTAAAAGCAGGGAAAATGATTTTGGACGCAACACCGAGTATTGAGGAAGCTTGAAACGACATTTCGATCATCTTTCGTGCGTTGGCTGGTGAGTGGAAATTGTTTTGAAGCTTTAATTGCTCAACGAGGTTTCTTGGGGTTTGGGTGGAGCCTTAGGGGCCAATCTAAACCCGAGCGTAAGTTGTCTATGTTCGTCTCGTTTCGTGAATTGTTGGCTTATGAGTTTATTTGTGTTGTGGTGTGAATTATGCAATGCTTTTGCCTCCCTTTTTGATGTTGTTGTGTTGTCGTAGTTGTTGTCATGCCTCACTTGTTGGTTAGTTTTTGTTGAATACGATGATGTGTAGTCCCACCGAAAGTGACTAGTAGATGAGTACGGTGATGTGTAGTCCCACCGGAAATATGCTAGTTGTTGTGTACGGTGATGTGTAGTCCTACCAGGAATGATTGTGCATACCATGTTTCGTTTATGCTTCCGTTTTATTGCATTTCTTCCTTAAATGGTTTGGCTTTTAAAATTAAGATATATGTTTTGAACTGCATTGTTGTTGTGTTTTAGAGCTCCGCTCGCTAAGCTTTTAAGCTTACGCTCTCTTTTTTCAACAATGCAGATCGTTAATGGCTTCGAAGGGCAAGCGGGCAAGGGAGAAGTCTTGGAGTTTTTTGCTAAGCCTAAAGTATGATTTTTTTTTTATGATTGTAATAATACTTTGACAATGAAAATGCTAGACTTTGTTAGGGAGTTGGTGTTAAACTCCTATGTTTTGTTGTTGTTAAAGTTGTTAACATGTTTAAAGTGTTAAAGTATATATGTGTTGGCTTTTGACCTCTTTATGGATGCTAAGCTTCATCTTTTGGCTTGATGTGTTGATGTTTACATGTTTGTTGAGGTATGTCTAAATGGTTTCTAATGTTGGTAAGCCTAAGTTTGGATTGTATGAATTTTTGGCCTTTTTGGCAAATGGTTAGGTTATGATTATCTTTGCTTCTTACCTCTTGTAGGTTGAATGTTCGTTTATCGTTTATTAAGATCCGTTTGTCTCTAAATGGTTGTTCTATGTTGGCTCGTGTATGTATGCATATTTAGAGGTCTTAAGTTGGTGTTATGGTGTTGTTTTTGACTTAAACCAGCAAATTTTTGCATTATCGAGTCAGGAGTATTGATACGGTTGAGGCCGTATCGATACGACCTTCATGCTTTGAGCCAAGCGTATCGATACACGGGAAGGCGTATCGATACTATTTATATCATTCCTTTTCGTTGGATTGTGTTTTTAGTAGAGGTAAGTATTCGAGTTATTGTTGAAATTTCTGTTTAAATTTAATTGTAAATATTTATAAGATTTCGTATTAAACGACTCTCTATAATTATATACAATATACACATATAATTCTTTATTTTTTTCATATACGATATACATATATTTGAAAATCAGTGTATCCTTGCTCCACTTCAAACATTATTTTGAATAATTGAGAGAATCATAAATATACAAACTTGTATAATTTTTTTTAGGGTAAACTATACTATTGACCACTGAACTATGAGGTTGGTGTCGATTTGACCACTATATTTTCAATTGTGTTAAATATACCACATAACTATTTAATTGGTTTCAATGTAGCCACCTGCCGTTAAAAAAACGAAAAAGAAATGATTGGTATAATTACACATTTAGTCCCCTTTATTTATACAATCATTCAATTTAGTCTTAATTTTAATCTAATAAAATAAATTAATTATTCAATTTAGGGAAAGAGAGCAATACTTTTGCCACTGAGCTAAGCTTGTTTCTGGTATATAGAATACCAAATATAATATATGTTTAAGCAAGAATCCGAATCGGTGTGTTTGAGTTTTAATGCTACATTGTGTATTTGTGTTGAAGTAGTTCGCTCTGTACGTAAACCTATGTATCTTCTCGATTTATGACGTTTGATCATTCATATATTTGTAGTTGTATTTTTTTCTCATGTATTTGCAGTTGTTTTACGTATGTATTCTTTGACATTTGTGCTTGGAATTAATTTGTGTCTTTAATGCTTAAACAGATGCTAAGCTATTGATTAGTAGGCGATTTTCTGTCTCGTCAGTTCAAAGCGATATTAAGCTTTGGCCATTTAAGGTCATAGCTGGAACTGGGGATAAACCCATGATTGTTGTTAATTATAAAGGCGAAGAGAAGTAATTTGCCGCTGAAGAAATCTCATCCATGGTTTTAAGCAAGATGCGTGAAATTGCCGAGGTTTTCCTTGGATCAACTATCAAGAATGTCGTCGTTACTGTGCCGGCTTACTTCAATGATTCCCAAAGGCAAGCTACCAAGGATGCCGGAGTCATTGCTGGACTTAATGTCATGAGAATCATCAATGAGCCCACGGCTGTCGCCATTGCTTATGGTCTTGATAAGAAAGTCACCAGTGTTGGTGCAAAGAACGTTTTGATCTTTGATTTGGGTGGTGGTACTTTTGATGTTTCTTTGCTTACTATTGATGACGCCATTTTTGAAGTTAAGGCCATAGCCGGTGATACGCATTTGGGCGATGAGGATTTCGATAATCGGATGGTGAACCATTTTGTTCAGGAGTTTAAGAGGAAGAGCAAGAAAGATATTAGTAGGAATCCCCGGGCGTTGACAAGGTTGAGGACCCATTGTGAGAGAGCTAAGAGGATCCTTTCTTCCACTGCTCAAACTACCATCGAGATCGATTCTTTATACGAGGGTATTGATTTTTACACAAAGATTACAAGGGCAAGGTTCGAGGAACTTAACATAGATCTCTTTAGGAAGTGCATGGAACCCGTTGAGAACTGTTTGAGTGATGCCAAGATGGATAAGAGCAGTGTTCATGACGTTGTTCTTGTTGGTGGTTCCACTAGGATTCCCAAGGTGAAGCAATTGTTGCAAGACTTTTTCAACGGGAAGGAGCTTTGCAAGAGCATTAATCCCGACGAGGCCGTCGCATACGGTGCTGCCGTTCAGGCTGCCATTTTGAGTGGTGAAGGGAATGAAAAGGTTCAGGATTTGTTGCTTTTGGATGTTACTCCATTGTCTCTCGGGGTTGAAACTGTTGGTGGTGTCATGTCTGTTTTGATTCCGAGAAACACTCCGATTCCAACTAACAAGGAGAAAGTTTTTTCAACCAACTCCGACAACCAGCCCATCGTTTTGATCCAGGTTTACGAGGTTGAACGAGCTCGGACCCGGGACAGCAACTTGTTGGGTAAGTTTGAGCACTCTGACATCCCACCGGCACCTCGATTCGGATTCCCGCTCCTACAACATATATTATATTTGGTATTTTATATACCAGAAACAAGCTTGGTCTAGTGGCAAGAGCGTTGCTCTCTTTCTCTAAAGACCCAAGTTTGATTCTCCTTGGGGCCATTTTTAAGTATTTCATTTTTCTTACTCCAATTGGTGGTGACACATGTCACCACCTGATTGGGGAAGGAAAATAAATCTAATAAAAATAGATAAATCCCTCAAATAAGTAATTTATTTTATTAGATTAAAATTAAGACTAAATTGAATGATTGTATAAATAAAAGGGACTAAATATGTAATTATACCAATTAAATAGTTGGCTACATTGGAACCAATTAAATAGTTATGTTGTATATTTAACACAATTGAAAATATAGTGGTCAAATCGACACCAACCTCATAGTTCGGTGGTCAATAGTATAGTTTACCCTTTTTTTTTTACAGTTGTATCAAAAAATTACCATGTACACTATATTATCAACAAATTATGATTTTGTTGTAGAATGGTAAATAATAGATGAGATGTAAAGGGTCTCAAAAAGGGTGTCACCATTCTGGTTTTAACATGCATAGAATTCTCCCAAAATGCTACCAATGAAGTTCTTTACAAGACTGAAGCAAGGAAATGAAAGAACCACGGCTTCGACACCCGACTTTTTGACCTGGCAGTAACTTAACGATGGCTTACCGGGTAACAAGCCAACCGGGTTTGAATATGACATCTTGCTTAAAATCACGACCACTTACGGAAGTTGACTCGCCCTGACGACGGAAACACTGCAGATGAAAGGAGATGGCAGTTTTCAAACAAACAATAACCGGCTGCAGAAGTAGATACAAACCTGAGGTAAATGGTACTTTTAACAACTTCCTATAGAAAAAGATGACTATTTCTGATCCAAACTATTGGAAGAAGATGATGAATACATATATATACACAAATATACAATGGTTAGTCATCACCAACCTTGTAACAGACAACTGTATCATCCGGATACATGGCAAAAAGCTTCGTTCCAAGGCGGGCATGACAAGAATCGCAAAGGCTCTCATCATTAATCTGCACTATCCGTGATCTCTCTTCCAATCTAGCAAGCCTTGCATCTATGTGTACGGCACGGGATAGATAATGCACAATCTGGGAAAAGGAAAGCTTGTGATTCAGCTCAAATTATAAGCGGCAGGAGAAGTCCAAAAGTTATCATACTTGTCCTTGACGATGATGATGAAGTCGAGCCCTAAACATTCTCAATATTGTATCTGATGCAAGCTGGAGAGGCATGTCAGGAGACAGTGTCTGCAAAATCAACGCTCAGATTACCCAAATAGAAACACCATAAGGAAAAGGAATGTAGTCGACAATTCCCAGATGAGTACCTAGTTAGTTCTAGCCACATATGATATAAAGAGCATGTTTGCACATATGTCGGCAAGGCTAAAGTTCCAGGTCCCTGACACATACAGGAGAAGGGAAAGGGCTTTACCTCTAATACTTGCAGAGGATCTAGCGACTCTCCACGATTGTGGAGAAGACGAACAGCAGCCTTAAACATAGGCTCTTTACCATCTCGTGGATCCAAATACATATCAAGAAGCCTGATATGATCATGTCACATACATATTAAAAAAATAAAAAATCTGCATGCATAATTAGAGGGGGGAGAAAAGAAATTATGGGGGAAAGGAAGATAAAAAGAAGTAACTGCATATAAGCATCTGGTCGGCCAATCTCGTCACAATACTGTTCTGCTGCTTCACTATCCTCCAGTTTCCTGACAGGCCACTAAATATTAATAACAGGAATACAAAGATTCTTTTTTTTTCATCTGATATTATTTGAATCTTACAGCGCTAAGATTTGGAGCACCAATGACTCTTGTCCCAATTTTCTGTATAGAATAGCCTAACAATCAAACCATAATATTAAATTAGCAAATGTTAAATGCAACAACTATTCGTATAAACATCTAAGAAAACAATTTTTAAAAGAATAAATGGCCAAACTAGGATTTGTAGTTGAGTATAGCATTAAAAATTCAGCTCATACAGTCAGCTGAACAGTTCATGACAATATACAAAGCTCCAACAGACCTTTTCTAACCATAACTCTGAGTTTTCTATCAAATCAAGGACCTCTTCTGGATCATACAAATCTGAAGACTGTAAAAATATCTGCAATCGGTCCCGCACAGGACTTTCGAAGATCAAATCTCTTTGAATATCAATGTTTTTCAAATGACCTTGCCTTCCAGCATCAGTGCCTTGTGAGCTGCTTTCTGAATTAAAGGTTTCAATAGCCGACTTGGCAAGTGAAACAGCATAGAGTGTGTGGAGCCGAGTGTCACCAGAGTCTTGCTCTTCAATTAACCACTGGAGATAGCTGCACAGATAAGGAAGTTCAAACCAAAATCGATGCAGTGTAGGTCACATCTAATGCTAAAAAGAAAGAGAACTTGTACATAAAAAAAATTTAAGAGCTCATATGAAACAAGTCGAATACTATGACAAACAAATAAACCATGTTCTTCGTATGAATGTAGGATAAAAAGGTAAAGGATAACAAAACTAAAAAAAATTCAATACAAGCTGAGTTGCCAAAGAATAACCCTGTGTATAATGTCTACAAAGGTGAGTGTAGATCATAGAAACCAAAACTGCAAAAAATAATTATAAATCCATAAAATAAAATACGAACATACCATTGGAGAATCTCAACTTTTTTTGGATCAATTGCTGCAATCACTTCATCTGCAGCAAGATACTAATTAATAAATCGTGCATCACCCGGAAATAAAATTTACAGCAGAATCACTATGCATATCAATTACAGAAGGAAAATGATCATACATAATCCTAGACAAACTATTAACTTAGAAATGAGATCCACCTGGTGAAAGCTGATTTGTTCTTTTTTCTGATGTCAAAACTCGTACAGCAAGTGCTGGGTTTATGTCTGCAATCTGATAAGCAATTTTCAATGTCAATAATTAACTATTAAGTTCAAGGAGCGCAACACCTTCAATTTAAAAATAATATAAAAGGAATCTTTCATAAGAAATAACTACATACCCATGCAAGATGCTGCAGAACCAAATCCTGGTTAGATGAATCCTCAAGAATATTTGCTGCCTCAGTTGCAGCAGTCTCTCTACCGGGTGTTACACATGCACTGCCATCACGTATGCCATTCTCCGCAGAAGGATCTTTCCAGAGACCAGAGGAATAATTTCTTGCCAAGATGCGCCAAATAGCAAGAGCCTTTGAGCTCATCCCTTTACTAGCATATAGGAAGGCAAGTGCCCGCAAGTGCCCAGAGCCATCTAATAAAGTTTCTAATTCCTCCTGCACCGCCCATGCAAGTTGTACAGTCATCCTTCAAGCAACCTCCTGACAACGGTCTATCTGTTTTCCAATGCATTGGAATACTAAGACTCCACTTTTTATCAACATTTTTTTGCTCATAGGGCATTCAATTTAGGCCTATAACCATAATTTGAACCTGGATAGACCTAACCAAGAAAATATGTATTCAAACATAAAAGACCTGGTGGGAATGGTACCATCTCCCACGCCAATTGTTGCTCCCACTCAGCACATGAATCCATACTAAATTCATGTTAAAAGGAAATACTAGCTCTTAGTTTCATTTGTTTAGAATAAAAAGAATTTAAACTCATGGGAAAAAGGGCTAAAACATTTTCAGCTTGAGAGCCAGTTCTCCATTTATCTGAGAAAAAAATCCTCCATTTTTTGTTTCAACAAGGAAAAAGTTTTCTTGTAACATTAAAATTCTAAACGTTCACCCAAGTTATGCACAGGAACCTCTGTTTACTTATATATTCAAATATCACTAACAAAATCCTTAGTCATGCATTTTTTTCCTTTACGAATGAAATAAAGGGGTAAGGCCAATCATACCCTATGATACTAATTACTAAGTGTTGAGAAATTAAAATACTACATAATTATTTACTTGAGAATTTCTGACCTCCAAGATTATCTTCTTTCAACGTGAAATTATCAATTCTTAAAACCAAATCATTCTTCAACATGTATTCATGCATGCATAACCAGAGGCTTTAAATAACCCAATCCAGAAAACCGCCGGTATAATGCAGCACAGTTGTGATTCTAAAACTAATGCATGATTACCGAATGAGATAAGCCCGAGCCATAAAACAAAGCACATACCACAACACAACAATTCGCAGAAGATGCCAGCTTCTCCATATCATCAACATAATTTAGAGCTCTATATAAGTACATTAAAAGTGTATCAACCCCCTCCTTCACTGGCAACATTAAATCTTTTTGACGAGACACTTCTAGATACCTGTAGCAGGGAAAACCAGCTTAAAACAATGTTAAGGACATTACCAGCCACAAGCCATCTGTACACGAGAATACTAAAAGAGAACAAAATTATTAAATTTCAACCCAAATTGGAACTGAAATCATCTCATAACCCCATCACTTCATCCTATTCCTGGCAAGGAGCGAAACAAACATATACACACGCACACAAGCACAAACATACACAGAGCTAAAAGAAGCACAACAGCAGATTAACTGGAAGGGCACCTGATAATGTTCTTAATTGCAGACTCCAGCAATTCAGCCCTGGTTAGTGGATTTGATAGAAAACGTTCATCAACCACAGTTTCTACACCTGCTTTTCTGAGGAAAATGGCCCTTTGAATAGCCAACAATCCATCATCCACGACGTCTTCAAGAGGTACAGGAGGAGGATGTAAACCCCAATACCGGTTTCGAGGAACCTGAAAAGGTTAATTCAGCTGCTATGAAAACAAACATGCACAAGGAGATCCAGCATGTTCCAAGCAACCAAATGTCATTCAGCAATTCAAATCACACCCAAAACATGCAATTCTTATTTTTCTTCCATGTTGACTGATCAGCATTAAGTTTCTCACAAATGAAATTTGAATAAATAATTAGTTTAAGTGGTACAGTGCATAGCTCATAGATATATTAAAATGCTGACATGATTAACACATTATCCCCTAAAGTCATATGCACTACTGCAGAATTGACAAATCAAAGTGTCAGAAGAATGCAGTTATAAAAGACATACCAGGAGTGACCAGCGATTAGGGTCTCGCATTATAAATGGAAACACTTCAGAAGGCTGCATTGCTTCTGACTGCAAAAAGTGATCCACTGCTTCCTCAAAGTGCAAGTCGAAAAGAAACAGGAAACCCACTTGAGCATGAAAAAGGGAAATCACTTCTTTAGACAATTCACCTTCACACTCAAGCTCCTCCACCAAGGTGATAGCTTCATTAAAATTCTTTTTTCTCAACAGATCTTTTATTTGTTCTTCTGAAGGAACTTTACGGTAGCTAATAACCTGGCAATGTTTAGCATGAAGCAGGAGATGCATCACAAATTCAATTATGCTAAGAATCATTGCAGTTTTTATGGGTTGCAAATGGGATCATGAAACCTAGCACGGAATAGCAGTATAAAGCCACTAAAAGACCCATTTAATCGACAGTCAGCTCAGGTTAACCAAGTCCATTCTTTAAGAAGTGATAGCTTCAGTCACCAAGCTGCCAAAGTCTTTTTCAATCAAAAGATTTAAAATTTCCTAAAGCATATGTAAATATGCATCCAAATACATTGATCTCAAGATCGACACATCACATCTAATGGAAAGTGCATATGAATGATTACCATATGCACATTTCAAGCAATGTGATAATATTTATGGATTAATTGAACTAGAATGATTCAGATACCTTTGTGGGAGTAGCAACAGCAACAAATTCCCCACTCCTGTTTTCATCATCCGCAACAATGCACTGCCCAACTCCTTCAACACCAAAAGTTACTGTTTGAATGCAATTACCTGATTTCTTATGGTACAGCTCCATCTTCCCATCCTTCACAACTACTACATAAGATGACATGTCCCCAACCGAATCAGGACCACCCTTACGAAACACCAAGCTCCCACCAACAGGCTGGCCAAGAGCATCAACAATCACGCCTACATTGTCCACTAACAACAAAACCTCCCAGTTTTTCCACAAAAGCTTCAACAATGGTGGCCTAGATAAATCAGGTAATGAAAAAATCACACCACTTTTCCCCGTGACACAAGAAAACAAACTATATCCATTGATTGTACCCACAATTATGGAATCATCAAGCCATACCATGGACTTCACTCCATCAAAACACTGCATTTCTCTTAGGATCACAAAAGAAGCATTTGCAAAATCACTGCCTAAAACAAGCTCTACTAACATCAATTTCTGACCAATAACAACGGCAAAAACGTAATTTCCTTCTCGGCTATGCTCTAAATCCCTCTTTTTCGCCCCATTCGCCCTAACACCACTGAATTTATCCAAAATACGCTGCCCTTTTGAAAAATTCGAAGCAGTATCTGTTAAATCGGTGCTCTGCGAATTCGTTCCTCGGAATCTACGAGCAATTAAGCTAATTCCTTTTAAACCGCCTAATTTTTTAACCGGTTGAATCAAGAGCGAATCCGTTAAAAACAAGAACCCATCGGATAATACCAAAACGACGCCGATCTCAGAGAGCACGAATATCGATTCCACGGGAGAGTCTGCAATGGAAACAGTGCGGAGAAGGGAAACGTTTCGGGAAAGGGATTCGATTGGAGGCGGATTTGGGGTTGGAGTGGGGCTGGGGTTTAGGTAGAGTAAAAGGAGGGAGCCGTTTCGTGTGCCGAGGTAGAGAGTGGATTGGGAAAGGGAGACGGAGCTGATTGAAAGGTGGTGGGTCGGGAGGTCGAAGTGAGCGAAGGGCTCGACGGCGATGCGAGACTTGAGCTTGGACATGGCGGCGGCGGCGGCGGCGGTTTTAGGGGGAATTGAAAGGGATAGGCATTGAATTTGAGTTGGAAAAGGTTGGAACTTGAGATCAGAGAGATCAGAGACGAGTAAACTGTCTTCAGACCACCTACCAGTAAGCGGGCGCTTTGGTCAACTTTGCTTAGTTCAAGATTTCTCGAGTAAATTACGTTATATGATCATTAAAGTTTGAGTACATTTTCATTTTGGTTATTAAAACTTCAAACATTATATTACAGTCACTAATTAATTATATTGATTTATCATAAATTGGTCATCATGCCATGATACATTGACAAAAATATTAATATTTAGGATAAACTACTCAAACATTAACTAAATTTATTTTTAACCAAAACTTGTGAAAAATTTGTTGGATATCGACAGATGACTTGAAAATTGTGGCTTCTTGTCGTTGTTGATTCTGGTTGGACTGGTTGAGATTATAAAGCTAGTCACTATGAGCTTGTTCTTTCTTGCTCTCTTTTTCACGGTAGAGGCTTGGTATCGAATAAATAAAAAGAATCATCTTTAGGTTAGCCAAATGAAAAGCGCCGAGGTTGATAGAGAAATCGAAAGTCGAGTCAGGAGAATTTTCGGGGCCATGTCTCAAAAAAGGGAGGTTGGATGGATTGGCAGCCGAAAAAATGAAATTGCGAGAGAAGTCAGCGATTCAGCCCAGCTTCTCAGAGCGAGAGAAGGGAGAGAAGAAAACATATATATAGAGAGAGAGGCACGTGTCAATAAGGCGACGACAGTCGAGTTCGATGGACCCAACCATTCAGTTTAAACAAAATTGCGTCGACTTTAGAAATTCTTACCATTGTTAATTGAGCTCTTTAGATTGAAGAAATTGGGGGTGTTGGCGAAGGCATTAGACAGTTTATGTGAAAAATTTTAGAGTTTAAGTGATTAAATTTTTTTTGTCGGCAAGAAAAAATTAAGAATCTTATGAGAAGGGAAAGAAGATGAATGAAAAATGAGAAGACAATCTAATTTGTAAAATATTCATTTTAATTTTTTGTTTCATAAAAAATGATAAAATTGTAATAATGCCCTTGTGTTTTCTTTATTTTTTAATTTATTATGAAAAAGAAAAATGTAAAATTATTATAATGCCCCTTAACTTTAAATATTTTTTTTAAAAAAAGTGACACGTGGCATCATAAGAGAGTGTCACGTGTCCATGACACATCATGCAATAATTGTGTTAGCGTCGGAGGGCATTTTAGATGACGAAAGTAAACTATAGGGGGCACATTAAACACGTTCAAAGTTTAGGCACCACATTAAAGTTTCTGTCAAAGTATAGGGAGCATTGGTGTCATTATCCCAATATTTTTTTACCAAAATGATATTCACGTGACTAAAATTATATTTATAAGTGTACGGTTGGATAGGCTACCCTTGGACTTGGCACTTGGAGCCTGGAGGATCCAACATTCGTACTCGCCTTTTGTTGTAATATATTAATATTCCTATATGTCATATTGCTTGGGTGACATGAGCCTATACTTCACTATTTTGCCCGATGTAGCATATTTTGTAACCAAATTCTAATATGGTTTTAGACTGAATATCTGATGTTATATTTATGGGTTATAATCATTATATGTTTGAACTTTAATCTGTAAATAATTTCATAGGAAGTTTTGGGTACAGCTTGTGATCTTTTAGAATTAGATGTAACGCATAGGCGGGTCTATAGGGTTGCATGGATGTTAAATAAAATCTGTATAATTATATATTTGATATTTATTATTTACATATTATATCAACCTAGTCCTAAATTAAATTAAATTTAATAAATTAATTCTACAGTCAGATAATGACACATGCCACCATCAAATTAGGAAGGAAGATTTTAAACCCAACTTTAACTCGAATATAATTCAAACCTATAATGCCATGGGTAAAGCTGGGCAGACACAACTACTTGTTATTTATTTAAGTCTTACAACTCTTTTATTTAAAGTTATTGTTGGATAATACTAATTAAAGAGAAAAAATTATGTAAGTGAGATGTATCAAAACAGCTATGAGGATAGGGATGATAGTGTTTGAGTTGGGGAAGGAGACCGGCGCCCGGCGGACGGCGGCGGTGAAGGTTTCTTGGTCGTTGGCTGAGTCGTGCGGCTGAGGGTTTGAATAAAATATAAAATTACCCTTATTTAAATGGATAAAGTCCAATAAAATAGAAGATTACACTTTAAATAAATAGTAGTAGTATTTTTTTAGGGTTTTAGTATTGTGGTTTCTGGATGGTAATTTTTAGTTTTGATTACTGGTTTTTACTTGGCTGCAGACTTTAAACTAAAACATGGAGTTTGTTCGCAATTACAGTTTAGTTTATTCGTTTAGAAACATTGGTTTGATTGGCCCAGATTTTCTGATTGAAGTTATATACAAACTGGTAAGGTTACTTTAGATAAAAGGTACGGTTACTTACTTGGAAAGTTATATACAATCTGTCATCCTAACGCCTTACTATGGTTCACCATCGGAGATGGTAATGTTGATGTCGAATTTAATTTCGTTTTGCTCCCGAAAAGAGGTAGTAGTGGGATTACTAGGGAATATAGGGCAGTGTGTATCGGTTCATGTGGGGGCGTATTCAATATGTACAGAACGACGGAGCATTAAGATCACTGCAAATCTGGGTGCTTAATCTCGATGCTCGTAAATGGACTCGGATATATTGTGTTAAACTCGATGTATTGCGCAGACATCCTCACTTGGTTGATCTGAGAACCATGTTCCCAACCCGAGCAATGGAAACGAAAGTCAAGCCTTTAGCTTTCGATCCCGTATCGGATGATGGTGTTATCATTTGGACCCCCAATCTCATCTTCTGCTATTATTATAGATCCGGTACTTTGGTTCCGTTGCAATGCTCGAATGTCTTGAATGATGCACTCAAACATCGACTGGGTGCTACCTTTACGTCACGCCGTGATCCAGAAGAGGTCATTATGGATCATTTTTGCTCGTGATATGCACATCAAATTGTCCGTGGAGCTAATAGTTCAGAGTGATAAGACAATTGATGGTCGTGGTGCGAATATTCATATAGCTCATGGGTGTGGAATTACACTCCAATTTGTGCACAATGTTATCATTCACAACATTCATATTCACCATATTGGTGCAAGCCCCGGAGGCCTAATCAGGGACTCCGAGGATCACTATGGTTATCGAACAGTCGGTGATAGGGACGGAATTTCCATCTTTGGATCATCAAACATCTGGCTCGATCATATATATTTCTATGTCTGAAGGTCAGGACGGTCTCATCGACGCAATTCAGGGCTCTACTGCCATCACCATCTCTAACTGCCATTTCACCCATCATAACGATGTAAATTTCATCTCAAAACACTCAAACTACACATTTCGTCACTCGTTTCTCAACTAAACATTCTCGAATTTTCTTTTCAGGTGATGTTGTTCGGTGCGAGTGATAGTTATTCGAATGACCAATACATGCAAGTCACACTTGCATTCATGTCGTCAACAATGACTACACCCATTGGAAAATGTATGCCATTGGTGGCAGCATGCATCCTACCATTATCAGCCAAGGCAATCGGTCCATTGCTCCGGACGACGCTCGAGCTAAAGAGGTAACTAATAGAAACTATGCTTCGGAATCGGAATGAAAGAATTGGGTATGGAGATCAGAAGGAGACTTGCTCATGAATGGTGCCACCTCCAGAACTTCCGGGCAACCGTCGCCTCCTCGTTTAACATTCAACGAGAAGGACATGATCAAAGCCAAGCCTGCAACTTTTGTAAGAAGACTCACTCGTTTTTAGGGAAGGCAACGGGGCGGGGCGGGTTTTTGGCCGCCCCGAACCCGCCCCGACCTATAAGATACTATACCCGACCCCGCCCCGCCCCGAATAAAAATATTAATTTACCCGCCCCGCCCCGCCCCAATACAATAACCCTTAAACCCGACCCGGCCCCGACCCGCCCCGAAAAATTAAAAAAAAATTAATCTTCGTCGACGGTAAATGTTAGATTCGACCAATCTTCCACCACAATCACTGTAACCCCCTCGTCCCGGTCTGGCCGGATGACCGGTCCGAGTGAGCCACACGGGGAAAACCGAAGCGAAACCCCAAGGATTCCCCCTCGGTTAGCAACCCTATTTTTTTTCTTTTTATATTTTTATATTAATCTTGCCTAGATGAATATTAAGTCCTATGTGATTCACAACAGCGGAAAACATTCAAAGGAAAACACATTCGAACCACGGCCACGCATAAACAGACAATTTTTAAGCTTGTAAGGCAGGCAGTATCGATACCCTTGACAGGGGTATCGATACCCCCTTTCTAGGTCAACCCAAAAAGTCAACATGAGAAGACCGTATCGATACCCTTACCAGGGGTATCGATACCCCCTTTCTCGGTCAACCTTCCTTGGTCAACAGAATGGATCCGTATCGATACTCGGGGACCCCGTATCGATACGCTCTACTCTTACTCAAAAATTCCAAATTCCAGTAACTTTGAAGGGTATCGATACCCTTAGGGTATCGATACCCCAGGCAAAATCAGAGGCCTTCGGGCAAGAGAGTATCGATACCCTAGCCAGGGGTATCGATACCCCCTGCACTACAATTCCTCAAAATCAACTTAAACGACCCCAAAACGACTCTAAATGCATTTCTCGACTCGCCTAAGCATATTCAAGCATGTAAGCACACATATTTAAGCCAGAGGAATCATTCAAACATGGATTAAAGCATTCATACATAGCATTCTAACAAAAGAGCAATCTATGCATATATGGTCACTCAAGCACTTAAGATATCATGCCTTAGCAACCGAAACATGTAGACATTCATGGCATGTAACATAGGCAATATTTACAATCAAACAAGGCATCCACGAACCAAGCCAACAACGACATACATCAAAACTCAAATCAATAACACCTATCCCATTGCTTAACTATTACAATCTATTACTTAAAACTCATACATTGAGCTCACCGAAAGCAACACTTGGTGACCTTTCCTTGCCTTTGCCACCCACAAGCTATTTATCTGCATTGTCGAACAAAACAGAGCGTAAGCATGGAAGCTTAGTGAGGGTAGCTCATAAAACAAACCTTCGACAATGCAGGGTCCAAGCACGAGATATTTCCAAGATGAAATGCATGGTCTTACCTCCGGTCCGCCAAGCCAAAATGAACATGATGCATGAACATATAGTCAACATTATGCCATGCTCAACAACCATAAGCTCAACTTACCATGATACATAATCCAAAGCAATAACCACATCAAATATCAATTCATAAGGCATCACATTTCATGTCATATAAGCACATAAGCACAATCCCACATTGGTATATACATACAACCTCATATTGGCACCTAGCTATGACCCGAATACGCGGATAACTCGTTGGAATGCATTTCCAACAACAACATTACCTCGGTGGGATTCCACTCATCACCGGTCCTTGCATGGGCGGGATTCCACTCATCGCCACATGCCCTACGGATGGGATTCCACTCATCATCACGTAGAAATATATAAAAGCTTCCGGTGGAATATTACATCACCGTACTCCTCCTTGGTGCCTTAACGCCACCAAGGCCACGTACGTTTTGACTCAATTTGTGTGCACACTCATCCTAATGATCGATCATTGTACCCAAGCATACTAGTGCCAATATTAAACGCAATCCATTTTTCATAGCTACATGCATAATACAATGCATCAAATATCATGTCTCACATACATGTATTTCACAACCCATTTTCATGCCTAGCATGTACTCACCATGATCATCATCATGCACAATTTACAACATAACCTCATTTCACAAATCAACACCACATGTATGTCAACCGAACAATTATCTCATCATATATCCACAATTTGTTTGACATCAACATGCATATAAAATCAATACATTAAGCCATACTTTCACATACATTTATATCACATCATACATACTCATCATGAGGCATAACAATGATTAAAGAGTACATCCAAGGTCTCTAACTAAAGCTTAGGATTAGGCTACCACCCTAATCCTAACTCTAGGTGGGTCTACCAAGCCCAACCTAGTCCACAAGCTTGGACCAACCACTTAAAAATCGATTTAAAAACATTAACCACTCACCTCTACTCCAAGCTCAACTACCAAGCAAGCATCACCTTCAAGTTTCCGGATTTCTTCCCGAAGCTTCTCCAACACAAGCTCTCGCTTCTAAACAACCTCAATACAATTCAAATAATCCTCAATCAGTCCAACATCAAAATATCAACCCGGAATACAAATTCAAATATCAAACTCAACGTTTCAAGTCATGACCAAACCCCATACTTAGCAATTTCGGACAGGCCCAATGCCTCTTCCAAAAACCATGTTTCCAACATCCATTGCACCCATAAAAGATCCCAAATCAATCCCTAACCATAGTACTAGCATTGGGCTATCAATTCCCACCTAAAACAACCCCCAAAACTCATCCAAAACCCTCCAAAACTCCATTTTCGTACTCATATCTTACCCAGCAGAAAATCATGTTTTTAAACACCCAAATGACATCTAAATGGTTCCAAAACATCCTTCTAGCATACCTAAACCATCAGCCCTCTAATTACAACCTAAAACTCACCAAAAATCAACTTTTCGACACCTTAAAAATGGGTATAAGGGCTCACTTCGGATTTTTACCAAAACTTAACCAAATTAACATATCATGTGTATTCCAACTTGATTAAACAAAGCCCCAACTCAATTTATCAAAACAAAATGGAAAACCCCTTAAAAATTCAAACTTTGATATAAACCCTAATTTTCAAGAGTTCATATTTTTCAAATTTAAGACCATGTATGAAAAGGGAATGAAGAGGAGAGTAAGAAAACGTGTTTACCTCTCAAAAACCCCTTGGATCGAAGTTGAAATCGAATGGAATAGTAGCTTGAAAATTTGGGAGAGTTTGAAAGTGGGTGTAGGGTGTTTCACGTTGGAAATAATGGGAAAATGGGAGAAGATGACAACTTTCAAAAGTTGTCATCCTTTTAAAATGTTTTGGGGAAAATTGCAACATAGGTCCCTCCCTCTTTAATAAAGCTCAATTACATCACAATTTAAGTTGAATTTATTTTAATTAATTTCATTGACTCGGACTACAAACCCGACTAACTTCTAGCCCCAAAATACGGGTGTTACAACTCTCCCCCACTTAAGGAAATTTCTTCCCCGAAATTCATCGAACATGAAGAGCCACTGAAACATGCTACTCCATACTTTCCTTCTCACCACAACATACTCATCAACTCGAAAGACTTACCACACAACACTTGCTATCTTACACTAAGATCTCAACTGATTCTTCAAGGCATGCCAATTTCAAACTCAACTCGATCTCTTCAACAAACATAGCACGGAGCAGATCTGTCTCACGTCCCCGAATCATAGATTCACAGACCCATCACAAACCTCTTTCTAACCCTGGTGGTAACCGCCACAAATAAACAACTGTACTAGCCCGATTCACAATCTCATACCACACTACTTGAACACTTGACTCATAACTTTCTCTAACTGACCATCTGACTTCAACAGGTAACCAAACACTATACAAACGTCTTCAAAAATAATCTAGCTGAAATCTTGAATCTCTATCACTCACCTTCATTAAAAAAAATCTTCCACGAATGTAGCAAACTAGAAGACAACTGAAGCTCGGTCTTGACACACTGGAAACCCATACACTTACTCTCATACGAAACCACATCATTCATCCACTCAATTCAGAAGCATTCATCTTTAACCCACAATACGTCTTCGTGCTACTCAAATGCAATATAAATTAAACTGTCGTGTGCTTCGACCCAAACGATACGTCTCAAAACACTATGCTAATCAATGCCACAATTCTATCTCTAACAATACAAACTCTATCCTCTCTGAACTGTATTCTGAAGGTCCCCTTTTTTTTCCGCTATGTCTCGCACGTGAGGTGCCAAGAATCTGTCTTGCAACTGTTTCTCTTCAAATATTCTGACTCAAAGTACTCTCTACTCGAAACTCGGCCACAAAACTACTATCATTCGGCAAACTGAATTCGACAATCACATCTCGCAACCCAACTACTAATCTAGCAGCAATATAACTCGGAACATCGGTTACTACGTAGACTCTCTTCAGATAGTACTCAATCTTGAGATCACAGTCTTCAAGCAATTCTAACTACTCATGTTGTTCAAGTTCCAACCATTCCTAAGTCTTCAAATATTTCAAGTTCTGAAGATATGTACATACACACTGTGCATTTCTTACTATACAAGTTCTGTCTCTAAGTCTTCGAATCAAATACACTGTAACTAACTCTAAGTCTAGTGTGAGATAACTATTTTCTCGGTCTTTCAACTATCTTGATGAACAAGCCACAATCTTCTGTCTTGCATAAGCACACAACCTAACTCTACATGTAACACATCACTATGGTTCACACATTCTTTCTCTGACATAAGCTGATTCAAGGTCGAAGCTCTCTTCAAAGTTTCTTTTGGTTTCTCAAGGGCTCATTGTCTCGCATCTAACCACACAACTGAACATTCTTCTGTAGCAATCTATCAATGAAGCAACTATCTTCAAAAGACTATTTACAATTCTCTGAAAGTAACAATGCTAGACCTAGGAACTATAGATATCTGTCACAGTCTTCAATTTCTCTCAACTCATGTCTTTTTTTGCCTACTTGGGATTTACTCTAACACTCTCGGCTAATCTACATGTCCTAGGAGAACATCTTCATTAACTCGAAGTTCACGTTGCTCAACTTGGTATACAATTAATTCTCTACTAGAATCTACCACACTAACTTCAAAGCTTGCCCTGATCTTCCTCGGTACTTGAATATACTCATGTGACATCCAGAAGAGCTACTACAACCGATCAAGAAACTCAGGAAAATATTCTGCTCAACATCTCTATGAAGGTAACTACTACACTAGTCAGACAAAACGGTATAACTCAAAACTCAAGGTGGTCACATCTTGCCCCTAAAGCTGTCTTCGGTACTTCAACTTTTCTCACTTCCAACTGGTAGTAAACGGATCTCAAGCTAATCTTCAAATAGACTGAAGCACACACTAACTGATCAACAATTCACTGACACTCGGAAACAGATACTAATCATTCACTGTCACTTGTTTCAATTGTCTGAAATCTAAACATATTCTTGTATTGTCCTCTCTCTTCTTCACAAATTGCATTGTCATACTCTAAGATGACGTACTAGGCCTAATGAGTCTAAGGTCCAACTAACCTCGAAGGTATTTCTTCAACATTCTCAATTCTTCCGGGATTCATAAGTTACAGAGCAAACAAAACTGAAGCAACCCCGGAGACGGTCTCAATAACAAACTCTTCTCCTCTAACAAGAGGTAAGCCGACAATTCTTCCAAACACTTCTAGGAAAACACCAACTATTCTAACATTCTGCGGTCTAATCTTCATTCAAAATTAAATTCATCACACTTGCTAAACAAGCCTGCCAACTAAACTCAATCAATCTTCGACCTCCAAAGCTGGATCAACATTCAATAAGGAGTTCACATCCTTATCTACTACTACAGTCTCACAAAAATCTGCGACTTCAAGGCAACTCTCTCTTCGTCTCAATGTATACACTAACTCTGTGCTCTACAAGCCAAACCATGTCAAAAAGGTACATCGAAACCGTAAGAAGACAATCACTTCACATCTACTAGAAACTAGTAACTCCGAACCACCAACAACATCTTCTGTACATCTTTCTGATCACTACTATCTCCCAAAGGCTAGTCACAGGTGTCCCTACATCTAAGGTCTCAACTAGGATATCTAATTTCTTACATGTTCACACAAAAGGAGGTATCCGCGGAAATCGCAACTTCACATGTACACAACTGATAGTCTTCGGTCCTCTTGTTCTCAGACTGGTTCTTCAACAAAATCTAACCCTTCTAAACTGTTCTTAGAGCATCTCGTAACTTCAAGACTCAATTATGATCACACACAAACAGTCATGCTGGACTTGTTCTACCCCTACCACACAACCTGGAGTCAAAGCTCAAGACTCCCTTCTCTGCTCAACTATATCGGAAGTGACTTCATCTCTTCCGCTTGCTGGAAGACGACTCAACGTACATTGACCCAATCACAAAAACTAGCTCCCATTCTCGGACACTGACCGGTTGTCTTGCATTATAATCATAGGCCGGACCCCAACGGTCACCAACTAACACTTCTGTACTTCAGATTACTCACACGAGACCCCTACCTTGATCTCGCTAAAAGAACTAAGGTACTCGCACCTACCTCTAACAATTCACCAGACATATTCAAACTTGCATTCTTGCTAACGATATACGAAAGCACGAATTTAGAATCAATCAAGAGGGGCAGACTCGAATCAGCACCAAGGGCTTATCTACTGTAACATCAATACTACTCTGACCCTCACTCACAAGTCTTCACTTCTTTTTACCAACTAACACCAGAAACGATCACATCGCCCCTTGTCAACGAGAATCAACCCACATACATCCTAGCTCAACCAAACCAAGGGTACCTCAGCTCCGGTACAACCATACCTCCCTAACTAAGGTGATGGACTCCCTCGACATCGTCCACCTTTTCAGAAACTACGACTTCTACTTACCGAAAAGCAATTAAATAAACAACAACATCAACAGTAAAACATACAAGATTGGGTTAGCAAGGCAAGGCTTCCAAGTGGCTCAAGTATGTTTCCCTCACTTAAAATCTCTTTTTCGATGTAATAGTAGCAATGGGACTCTTTGAGACATGTTTCAAACAAATCAACACACATACATGATCAACCAAGCATATAACAAGGCTTACTTGCTAAACAAGCAAACATATGCATACGATCAAACAACATATATTCTCAATCAAACGATCATACATCACAGCATACGCGGATAACAAGCAACATGCTTACATGGCAAGCAAACACCGTGCATAACAATTATAAAACACAACTTACCTCACTTACCTGCCCAAGGTCTCGGAAACCTTAGGCTCTGATACCAACAAATGTAACCCCCTCGTCCCGGTCTGGCCGGATGACCGGTCCGAGTGAGCCACACGGGGAAAACCGAAGCGAAACCCCAAGGATTCCCCCTCGGTTAGCAACCCTATTTTTTTTATTTTTATATTTTTATATTAATCTTGCCTAGATGAATATTAAGTCCTATGTGATTCACAACAGCGGAAAACATTCAAAGGAAAACACATTCGAACCACGGCCACGCATAAACAGACAATTTTTAAGCTTGTAAGGCAGGCAGTATCGATACCCTTGACAGGGGTATCGATACCCCCTTTCTAGGTCAACCCAAAAAGTCAACATGAGAAGACCGTATCGATACCCTTACCAGGGGTATCGATACCCCCTTTCTCGGTCAACCTTCCTTGGTCAACAGAATGGATCTGTATCGATACTCGGGGACCCCGTATCGATACGCTCTACTCTTACTCAAAAATTCCAAATTCCAGTAACTTTGAAGGGTATCGATACCCTTAGGGTATCGATACCCCAGGCAAAATCTGAGGCCTTCGGGCAAGAGAGTATCGATACCCTAGCCAGGGGTATCGATACCCCCTGCACTGCAATTCCTCAAAATCAACTTAAACGACCCCAAAACGACTCTAAATGCATTTCTCGACTCGCCTAAGCATATTCAAGCATGTAAGCACACATATTTAAGCCAGAGGAATCATTCAAACATGGATTAAAGCATTCATACATAGCATTCTAACAAAAGAGCAATCTATGCATATATGGTCACTCAAGCACTTAAGATATCATGCCTTAGCAACCGAAACATGTAGACATTCATGGCATGTAACATAGGCAATATTTACAATCAAACAAGGCATCCACGAAC
Source organism: Hibiscus trionum (assembly GCA_030270665.1). Taxonomy (NCBI): domain Eukaryota; kingdom Viridiplantae; phylum Streptophyta; class Magnoliopsida; order Malvales; family Malvaceae; genus Hibiscus; species Hibiscus trionum. The sequence goes on from BSYR01000014.1 coordinate 4,449,225, forward strand.
CAAGCCAACAACGACATACATCAAAACTCAAATCAATAACACCTATCCCATTGCTTAACTATTACAATCTATTACTTAAAACTCATACATTGAGCTCACCGAAAGCAACACTTGGTGACCTTTCCTTGCCTTTGCCACCCACAAGCTATTTATCTGCATTTTCGAACAAAACAGAGCGTAAGCATGGAAGCTTAGTGAGGGTAGCTCATAAAACAAACCTTCGACAATGCAGGGTCCAAGCACGAGATATTTCCAAGATGAAATGCATGGTCTTACCTCCGGTCCGCCAAGCCAAAATGAACATGATGCATGAACATATAGTCAACATTATGCCATGCTCAACAACCATAAGCTCAACTTACCATGATACATAATCCAAAGCAATAACCACATCAAATATCAATTCATAAGGCATCACATTTCATGTCATATAAGCACATAAGCACAATCCCACATTGGTATATACATACAACCTCATATTGGCACCTAGCTATGACCCGAATACGCGGATAACTCGTTGGAACGCATTTCCAACAACAACATTACCTCGGTGGGATTCCACTCATCACCGGTCCTTGCATGGGCGGGATTCCACTCATCGCCACATGCCCTACGGATGGGATTCCACTCATCATCACGTAGAAATATATAAAAGCTTCCGGTGGAATATTACATCACCGTACTCCTCCTTGGTGCCTTAACGCCACCAAGGCCACGTACGTTTTGACTCAATTTGTGTGCACACTCATCCTAATGATCGATCATTGTACCCAAGCATACTAGTGCCAATATTAAACGCAATCCATTTTTCATAGCTACATGCATAATACAATGCATCAAATATCATGTCTCACATACATGTATTTCACAACCCATTTTCATGCCTAGCATGTACTCACCATGATCATCATCATGCACAATTTACAACATAACCTCATTTCACAAATCAACACCACATGTATGTCAACCGAACAATTATCTCATCATATATCCACAATTTGTTTGACATCAACATGCATATAAAATCAATACATTAAGCCATACTTTCACATACATTTATATCACATCATACATACTCATCATGAGGCATAACAATGATTAAAGAGTACATCCAAGGTCTCTAACTAAAGCTTAGGATTAGGCTACCACCCTAATCCTAACTCTAGGTGGGTCTACCAAGCCCAACCTAGTCCACAAGCTTGGACCAACCACTTAAAAATCGATTTAAAAACATTAACCACTCACCTCTACTCCAAGCTCAACTACCAAGCAAGCATCACCTTCAAGTTTCCGGATTTCTTCCTGAAGCTTCTCCAACGCAAGCTCTCGCTTCTAAACAACCTCAATACAATTCAAATAATCCTCAATCAGTCCAACATCAAAATATCAACCCGGAATACAAATTCAAATATCAAACTCAACGTTTCAAGTCATGACCAAACCCCATACTTAGCAATTTCGGACAGCCCCAATGCCTCTTCCAAAAACCATGTTTCCAACATCCATTGCACCCATAAAAGATCCCAAATCAATCCCTAACCATAGTACTACCATTGGGCTATCAATTCCCACCTAAAACAACCCCCAAAACTCACCCAAAACCCTCCAAAACTCCATTTTCGTACTCATATCTTACCCAGCAGAAAATCATGTTTTTAAACACCCAAATGACATCTAAATGGTTCCAAAACATCCTTCTAGCATACCTAAACCATCAGCCCTCTAATTACAACCTAAAACTCACCAAAAATCAACTTTTCGACACCTTAAAAATGGGTATAAGGGCTCACTTCGGATTTTTACCAAAACTTAACCAAATTAACATATCATGTGTATTCCAACTTGATTAAACAAAGCCCCAACTCAATTTATCAAAACAAAATGGAAAACCCCTTAAAATTCAAACTTTGATATAAACCCTAATTTTCAAGAGTTCATATTTTTCAAATTTAAGACCATGTATGAAAAGGGAATGAAGAGGAGAGTAAGAAAACGTGTTTACCTCTCAAAAACCCCTTGGATCGAAGTTGAAATCGAATGGAATAGTAGCTTGAAAATTTGGGAGAGTTTGAAAGTGGGTGTAGGGTGTTTCACGTTGGAAATAATGGGAAAAGGGGAGAAGATGACAACTTTCAAAAGTTGTCATCCTTTTAAAATGTTTTGGGGAAAATTGCAACATAGGTCCCTCCCTCTTTAATAAAGCTCAATTACATCACAGTTTAAGTTGAATTTATTTTAATTAATTTCATTGACTCGGACTACAAACCCGACTAACTTCTAGCCCCAAAATACGGGTGTTACAATCACAAATTATAGTTTCAAGGGACTTCAAACTTATATAAAAAAATAAAATAAAACCAATTTTAAATTATACACGTGTTAAACTACATATTTAAAAGAATAAACTTGAATCATTGACCGTTAGAATCGAATATATTAAAACTTGAACAACATCTAACAAAATTTTACAAAATGTACGAACCAAAACAAAAACAAAAAATAGCTTAAAACACATAAAAATGTTTAAATATAATGATATTTTTTATAAAAATATAAAAATATATATAAAAATATAAAAATATACCGGGGCGGGGCGGGGCGGGGAATTTCTAGCAAATACCCGAACCCGCCCCGCCCCAATCCCCGAAATTTTAGGAAAAATACCCGGTCGGGTCGGGTCGGGTCGGGGCACCTCGGGTCGGGTCGGGGCCGGGTATTTTTGCCATCCCTACTCGTTTTGCAGGTGCCTTGGAATGCAAGGAAGGGACCGCCTGCTAAAAATAACTTTCAAGTGTACCAATGTGTTAAAATAATTGACATTCTTTCCTATCATGTAAAAATGTTAGTGATACACAGAAGAAAAACTCACCTGTAAGAAATGTATGATACTGGTTAGTATGGCATAAATAAAGTGTGATCAGTATATTGTTTTTATAATTCAACAAAAACAATGCATTAAATATAAAAAGAAAACTTTGTTTTTTTTCTCCAAAAAGTGGTATTTATTTTTAAAAGGCATAATATCAAAAAAAAAATATCTCTAACATATGAATGAAAATTTATTTTGGTCCATATTTTTTTTCTTTAAGAATTTTAACCCTCAACATTTTATTTTGGGTCAAAATGATCCTTTTGAGGATGAAAACTATTAGTCAACTAACGATAAATAGCTTAAAATATATTTTATAAAATTATTTTATGATTGATGTGTCATTTTATCAAGTCACCACATTTCTCTATATGACACTGCTATGTCAGCGTGCACTGTCATGTAGGTTTGTCACGTCATTAATTTCAAGTCATCTATCGTTAATTGAATAACAATTTTCATCTATGGATAGACCATTTTGAACTAAAACGAGACGTTAAGATTAAAATATTAAAAATAGAGACTAAAGTAACTATCTAATCGTAGGAATATTTTTTAAATTAAGATTTCTTTTAAAGCATATGCAGTAAATAAGCATGTCCCGTCTCTTCATTTGTTTATTGTGAAAACTTTTGAAGAGTGGAAAGTTTGTAAGGTCACATAATTTTGTGGGTTTTTTTTTGTAATTCATGTTTTTTTAAATAAAAATCGCTAGTTTTATTTAAAAAATGTATCAGAAATTACAATAAGGCTTACAACTACTATTCTTAACTAAATATATAATTTAGATATTTTTCTAAGACATTGACATATAAGGACCATACATAGAAAATGTTAAAAAATTCAACCAAAAGACTCAAACAAAAAATAGATACGAACAAATCTGACTGCATCGGTAAATAAATCACAAAAGGAGATTAAGCTATTGAAAGATCACTGAAAAAAGTAAATCAGAGCCGAGCATCGTGAGAAACTATCTACGAACGCAAACTGCGTATCCTTCAATTTGAAGGTCCAACGCAGGAAAGATCAGCAGGATTACAAATAAGCGTCATCTTGATCAGTCGTGGCATCGTCAAATCCAGCCATGAAAAAATAAAAAAATAAAAAGAACGATCAAACGACCGAGAAAGAAGACCACAAATGTGTGAAATGGTAAAAATAAACGTGTCACAAAGGTAGAGAAAAAACGTACCATAAAAATGTAATTATTCTTGTAAAAAATAAAAAAAATAAAAAAAGAACTGACGGTCGGCGACCAACATCAAAATTTGTGTCATCGCCTGCTATATAAAACTGAAGAATAAGAAGTTGTGCAGCGTTATTAGGGTCTTTTTTTAAATATTTAAGTATATAAAATAGCATATACTATCTATACTACTACTTTATTTTTTTTATATTTAATTATAATAAAAGAGAAAGTGTTTATTATTTTTTTAGTATTGCCGATATGCCAAAAATTAGCAGTGGGAATTTTTTTTTTTGTAGAGTGTTTTGATCAAAGTATATGATTGTTGGATTTTATTAGGAAAATTGTGTAAGTTTTCTGGAAGGAGATGGGTTAAGCAACTTAGGCTTTACATGTCTTTCACATCTATTAAAATTTATTATATTTATCTTTTCGCATTGAATTTTCAATATTTATGGTGTAATATTTTTGTATTCTTCTTCGTTTTGAATATAATCTCAGTGGCGGATGCAAAGCTTACCTTTGGTGGGCCCGTGCCCACCCTGAAAATTTTAAGGTTCACATATTTGCCTTTAGTTTTTTAAAATTTTATGAATTAATCCTTAATTTTTATGACTTGTGCCCACTCTGAAATTTTTATTATTGTGTCCACCTTCAAAAAATATTTAGTTTGTGTCCACCCTAAAAAATATTTCTGGATCCGCCACTGTATAATCTAGTATACTTCTATTGTAAAAAAAATACTCTTAACATATTGATGGTAGTATTTTTATTTTTATTCTTTGTAGATAATATTTTTCTTTAAAAGAAGCTTATAAATTAACATAATTATACTAAATAAACATGTTTTCGTTCTACGTAAAACATACAAATTATAGGAACTCATCACGTCTACATCTTATATAATAGACTTTTCTTCTTATTGTTACTTTTTTTTTTTTTTTTTTTTACTTTTATGATTGTTACAATGTTATATTCTTGTTTTTTTAGATGGTAGATGAAACTGGAATAATTATTATTTTTCATATTTATTATCGTCCATTAATCCATGATTAATACATTTGGTATTGTATGGACCAACTAAGCATAAAATCCATACAATTCTTATGGTATTTTTATGTGTCCTCTCACCTTTGGAAATATTCTTATTTTGCGATTGTGGAGAGTCACAAACATTCTCATGTTTTCATACAAAATTAAAGCTATGTTTTTTTTTAATAAAAAAAAACACAGGAATTATATTTACGGTTAATTATTTGATATATTAGTGGTTGAGTATTTTCTGTAATCAATTTAATCTATTGTATCATTAATTGTGTGTTCGAATATTAATTAAGGACACATAACATTATTTAAAATCGTTTGTGAAGAAAAAAATTCATTGTCTGTATATCAAATAATTATATATATATATAAACTTAGAAAAACAACAGCTGTGTGTTTTTATATTTTGTTTATTTTATATCTAAAATTATATTTTACATGGAGTAGACCCTCATTGTATTTTAAATACACACGAGTAAAATTTGAGTGAATTTTTAACACCTAGATCAAATAATTAGTTTCAGTGAAAAAATATATGATCTTTATCTTAAAAGATTCGAGTTCAATCACTTTGTCTAGTACATTGTGAAAGGGTTAAAAATATACATTATGAATTAAATTTTAGATTTCAAAAGTTATGTAGTAACTTTTTTTTACGCATAATACATATTAAAATATAACTATTATTATAAGGGTAATTATTTCATGCACATGCGGTGGAAATAAAAAGTTTACACAAGTACCTCAATTTTAGGGTTTAAGTGTAGGGGATTTGAATTTAGGGGTTGTGGCTAAAATTTAAGGTTTAGAGTTTTAAATTTATGATTCATAAGTTAAAACCTAAACCCCTAACCATATTACCCTAAAGCCTAAACATTAACCTCTAAACTATAAATTCTAACCCTAACCATAAACCCAAATATCTAAACCCTTACTCTTAAAACCCAAATCTTAAATTTTAAACAGTCTTTAAACCATAAAACTAAGAGCACATGTGCAAACGAAACGTTACGACCGCACGGTGCATAGAATAATTACCCAAACTAAAATATGATATATGGAAAAAAAATTGATACGCAAACCGTATAAACTTTAGTTTACCTACACCTTTTAATTTTAGGGGTTAAGGTTTTAGTTTAGAGTTTAAAGTTTAAGGGTTTAGGTTGTATGGCTTAGAATTTAAGGTTAGTGTTTAGAATTTAGAGTTTAGTTTTTTAAGGTTAGTGTTTAAATTTTAGGATTTGAGTTTTATAGTGTAAAATTAATTTTACACAAGCCCTATGTAGCAAAATTTTAGAATATATACAATTATATATAGGAAAATACTCTAATACACAAGCTTGTTTAAACTTTAGGTTACACAAGTCTTTTAATTTTAGGGTTTAGAGGTTTAGTGTCTAGGGTGTAAAATTTAAAATTTATAGTTAAAATTTAAAATTTAGGCGTTAAATATTAAAGTGATAGGGTTAGAGATTTAAATTTTAAATTTTATAAAAAAGATAGTGTAATTTGCGTAACTTCTATATCAAAATATAACCATTATATATATATAGTATACTATTATATACTTCTCTCCAAATCCAACTAATTCTTTCTCCCTCTTCTCTCTCCAGAACAAAAATTTTTAAAGAAAAAAAAAGGAAAACACTCTATTTCACAGCTCCCTTTGCCTCTCTTCTCATTTACACTTTCTTCCTTCAATCTCTTAAAAGCCCCTTCGATTTTTCTTTGGTTTCGTTTTGAATACCCATTTCGGAACTGTTTTTGCTTGTAAAAGGAAAAAAAAACTTTAAAAAAGGAGACATTGCTTTGCTTTATGGATCCGGAAGCCGGGTCTATCACCCGGGAGTCTAGGCTGGTACTCGTTTTTTTTTTCTTTCAAATTTTCGATTTTTTGGGATTTTGTTGTTTTTCTTGACTCGGTGATTCTCTTTAATCGTGTATTTTTGGTCGTTGTTGTTGTTTTCAAATGTTTGTTACATTTGGATTCTGTTTGTTTGCTGAGAAAATGTGGAAGGAAATAGTATGATTTCTGATTTTTGTTAATGTTGATAATATATATATTTTGTAAAGTTATTGAAAGGGAACTACATGTGATTAGTTGGCTGGGTTTACTTTGCGTTATGAAATTGTTTTTCAATTAAATTTCACTAAAGTTTTTTGCTTTATCAGTCAAGTTTTTTTATTTATTAAATTTGTTTTTTTTCTTACCCGTTTGCTCTATTTTCCTGCTAGCTGTTAACACTATGTCTATGTTTTAAGTAAATATTACATTTATTTGATAATTTGGAATTTCAGAATCAGTAAAATTGTATATTGCTTCCTGCAGTTAACTTGTTAACAAGCTTATTTCCCAACTAATGTTCCATTTACTGAAGAAATCAGAATCATGGCATAGCATTTTGGCATATTTTATTATGTTCAAGAAATGATAATGAATGATGGAATTATAATATATTTGATGATTGTTTTACATGCAGAAATTTTACAAGGCTACTTTATGCCTAGCTTATCAGAGTTTTGGAGTTGTATATGGTGATCTGAGCTCTTCACCAATCTATGTTTACAAAAGCACGTTTTCGGGGAGGTTAAGACTTCACGAGGAAGATGATGAAATCCTTGGGGTACTGTCTTTGGTTTTCTGGACTTTGACTCTAATCCCTCTATGCAAGTACATTATATTTGTGTTAGGGGCAGATGATAATGGTGAAGGTGCTTTCAAAGACCTGCATATTTTATTACCTGGTATATTGAGAAAACGTTATCGGCACTTTGTAATGATTTCCTGAAGTAGGCCTCATTCCTGCAGGGGGAACCTTTGCATTATATTCATTGCTTTGCCGGCGTGCAAAGTTGGGTCTTTTGAGTGCTTCCAATGCACCTGATGATGGCATATCTGCCTGTAACTATGGAACAACCAGGAAGGAGACTGTAGCTAGTTCTATTTTAAAAGACTTCTTTGATAAGTATCGTAGTTCTCGGATTGTGCTGCTTCTACTTGTGCTGTTGGGGACTAGCATGGTTATTGGTGATGGCATCCTAACCCCATCGATGTCTGGTATTGTCTCTCTCTCTCTCTCTGGATGAATTAGAACTACAATGCCTTTATTATTTTCATATGGATGAATCTGGAAATTAGATATTTTACAGAGCATTTGATGTTGCTTTGCAAATGAACTGTATGGAATTTAATACGAGTGTTACATGCTGATTGATTTACTAATCATAAAAGTTGCATTTCTTTACTTATCTATGAACTTTTTTCTACTCCTTTATGATCAACTCCTGCATTTACTAATGAGGTGCATTTTTATACAGTTCTGTCTGCAGTTAACGGTGTCAAAGTTAAGGTTCCTAGTCTTCATGGGAGTAAGTCAAATTAGCGTTTTCTATCTCCCTTTAGAGTATAGAATCCCTTTACTATTTGAAAATTTGCAGGAAGCTTATTGCAAAATTACATTTTGACAGGGTTTTTTATAACTCCCTTTTGAATGGAGCTAGTATAACCTGTGATGAACTTATATATGCATATCCTTAATTTAGTTTCTCTCATGCAGATTATACTGTGTTTATTGCATGTGTGATTTTGGTGGGGTTGTTTGCACTTCAGCATTTTGGGACTCGTAGTGTTGGATTTCTTTTTGCTCCTATTTTGTTAGCATGGCTCTTTTGCATTAGTACTGTTGGAGTTTACAACACAATATACTGGAACCCACATGTAGTACGTGCTCTGTCACCATTTTATGTATATAATTTTTTCAAAAAGGCTGGAAAAGATGGATGGAGTTCTCTTGGAGGCGTTGTTCTTTGCATTACAGGTTCGTCGGTTACCACTCTTGCTAAGCCTCTTCCATTTAAGGTAAATTTGTTTAGAATGATGAATTTCCTTCTTGCAATTTATCAGGCGCCGAGGCCATGTTTGCTGATCTTGGTCATTTTTCTCAACTTTCAATCCGGGTAAGTTCTTATCTGTGCTTGGATTTGAATAATTTGGAAAAGAATTAGAAACATCCTATCTATTTTGCTTGCCCCAAATGTTATAGAAGTAAGTCTCTGTGAATGTTCTTTTATGTCTCTGTTTCCTATCAAAGCATGACATTTATGATCTGCTTCCTTGATTTATATTTACATATGTTTCTGGTGAACAGCTTGCATTTACTGTTGTTGTATACCCTTGCTTAATTTTGGCATATATGGGCGAGGCTGCTTATCTCTCCAAGAACAAAGAGGACCTTCAGAAAAGCTTCTATAAAGCAATCCCTGGTAAACCCAACAAACAAATCTTGTAATATTTAATTCGAGAATGTCCATGTACATTTGATATCTACTGTGTTTGATCACAGGTCACATGTTGTAGATTGGAGGTGTTTAAAATAGATAAATTATCTTTTGTATATCTTATCTCTTAGATGTTTTATCTCTAGCCTAACTCTTATCCTAAAGTGTAGATAAAGATAAAGATTTAGAGAAAGCCTAGCTAAGGTAAAACACTTGTACATAGGCCTTTATAAAGGCCAAGTTTTCTGTAAATAAAAATTAAGAAAATCAGAGTAAGAATTGCCTCTCTGCTCAAATACTTCTTATTCACATGGTATCAGTTTAGGTTTTAGATCCTAGAAAAATTCTTCCAAATATTGCGAGATGGCTGAAACTTATTCCACACCTGTTATTGGTTCTGGGTCTAATCAATTCGTGAGACAGCAGAAGGAGAATTCTGCTCATGTAGCTGCAACTGCAACTAGGGTTTGTTTCAGTAATCAGCAAATTGAAGACTTGCAGAAACTACTTAGCCGAATGACTACCCAAAGTGACTCGCCTAGTGCTAATACAGTCCTAAGAGGTAGTTCAGTTTTTGCTAATTTTGCAGACAATGGTACTTGTCAATCTTGGATTGTGGATTCAGGGGCATCGGACCATATGACAGGTGATCTGTCCCTATTCCAGACTTTTCAGCCCTTGCAATATTCTTCTCATATAAGAACTGCTGATGGATCCTTATCATCTATTGAAGGGAGTGGTTCTATTCAGATTTCTGAAAATTTTATACTGCCAAATGTGCTCTATGTTCCTAAATTGGCCTGCAATCTTATTTCTGTCAGTAAATTATCAACTGATTTACGATGCACATCTAAATTTTCTTCGAATGTTTGTGAATTTCAGGCTATGGACTCGGGGACGGTGATTGGCAGTGCTAGGTTGTGTGGTGGCCTATACATTCTTCAAGGGCAAAAATCTCTGCATAAACAAGCCCAATCAACTTGTTCATCTCTGATTCCTTGTTTTCCTACTATTTCAGATTCATCCCATAATGTTTTGTTATGGCATTATAGATTAGGACACCCTAATTTTCATTACCTTGCAAAAATGTTTCCAACTTTGTTTCTTAATAAAAATCCCAGTATTTTTACTTGTGACATTTGTCCACTCGCTAAACACAAGAAAACCTCATACCCTCCATCAACACATAAAACATCCTCTCCTTTTTCCCTTGTGCATAGTGACATTTGGGGCCCTTCGAAAGTAAAAAACATAGACGGTTCTAGGTGGTTTATTACCTTCATCGATGACCATACTAGGCTTACTTGGACTTTCTTAATGAAAGAGAAATCTGAAACTGAGGCAGTTTTTAAAAAATTTCACCATCTTATAGAAACCCAGTTTAATAGTCACATTCGTATGTTCCACTCTGATAATGGTAGTGAATACTTTACTCGAACTCTAGGGTCCTATTTTCAAGAAAATGGAATTATTCATATTACTTCTTGTGTTGATTCTCCTCAACAAAATGGAATTGCCGAGAGAAAAAATAGACATTTATTAGAAGTGGCTCGGTCTTTGTTATTTACTACTAATGTTCCTAAATTCTATTGGGGGGAAGCCATTCTTACTGCCACATTTCTTATAAACAGAATGCCTAGTAGACCTTTAAATTTTAGAGTTCCTAGGAACTTCTTTCTTTCTTATTTTCCTGATTTTAAGCCACTTTCTTCAAATCTGCCAGTCAAGGTTTTTGGGTGCACTGTCTTTGTTCATATTTATCCTCATTCTAGGACTAAACTCGATCCTAGAGCCATTAAGTGCATATTTTTAGGGTATTCTTCTACTAAGAAGGGCTACAAGTGTTACTCTCCTATCACTAAGAAAACATACACCTCGATGGATGTTACTTTTCATGAACATAAACCCTTTTATCCCAAAACCGAAATTCAGGGGGGGAGTTTAAGGGAATTTCAGCTTGATGATAATTTTTATCCTTGTTTACCTTTACCTACTGTTTTACCTTCAGAACCAGCAGCTTTTTCAAAACCTGCAGATTTTTTAGAACCAGTAAATTCTTCAAAACCAACAAAATTTTTGGAACCTGCTGTTTTACCTTGTTTGAACTCTCCTAATACACCAAAGACTCCTAAAACACCCCACCTGAACAACTTGAACAAAGGGAGCTCAGTGTTTACAAAAGAAGAAGGAAGCCTGCTAAAGAGACCACCATACAACCTGCAGACTGCCGAGAGCTGGAATTTAGTCCTACAGCCTTGGAACACTTGGAAGGTATGGAAACTTATCAAAATAATGCTCAAATTCCTATTGTCAATACTGATGACTTACCTATCGCTCAAAGAAAGGGGGTAAGAAAATGCACATCTCATCCTATCCAGAGATTTGTAGCATATGGGAATCTAAATGCTTCATTTAAAGCTTTTACTGCAAATGTGGACAGCATTGTTATTCCAAAAACAGTAGAGGAAGCTATACAAAATCCTAAGTGGAAGATGGCAGTAGAAGAAGAGATAAGGGCACTGGAAAACAACAAAACTTGGACACTTGTAGATTTACCACCAGGAAAGAAACCAGTTGGCTGCAAATGGGTCTTTACAGTTAAGTATAACTCTGATGGTAGTGTTGAGAGGTTTAAGGCAAGGTTGGTAGCCAAAGGATTTACACAATCCTATGGGATAGACTACCAAGAAACGTTTGCCCCAGTAGCCAAGTTAAACACGATAAGAGTGTTATTATCCTTAGCTGTTAATAAGGATTGGGAACTTCACCAACTAGACATCAAGAATGCTTTCTTAAATGGAAGTCTAGAAGAGGAAGTTTACATGAAAATTCCTCCAGGAATGCAACAAGAAAAAGATGGTAAAACAGTGTGCAAGTTGGAGAAATCATTGTATGGCTTGAAGCAATCCCCTAGGGCTTGGTTTGAAAGGTTTACCAAGGCTATGTTAAAAATTGGCTATAAACAGTGTCAGGCTGATCATACACTGTTTGTGAAGACAACCTTAGGTAAAAAGTCAATTTTAATCGTTTATGTTGATGATATTATTATTACAGGTGATGATGTTGTTGAAATACAAAATTTGAAGAAAATATTATCAACAGAATTCGAAACTAAGGAGTTGGGCAGCCTTAGATATTTCTTGGGGATGGAAGTAGCACGGTCTAAAGCAGGTATTGTCATAAATCAGAGAAAGTATATTCTTGATTTACTTTCAGAAACAGGGATGTTAGGATGCAAACCAGCCGAAACACCAATGGAAGTTAATTTAAAATTGAGAAGAGAAGAAATAGGCAGCCCTGTTAACAAAGATCAGTACCAAAGACTTGTTGGGAAGCTTATTTATTTATCCCACACTCGACCAGACATAGCATACTCAGTAAGTATTGTGAGCCAACACATGAGTGATCCTAGGGAGGAACACCTTGAGGCTGTTACCAGAATACTGAGATATTTGAAGATGACTCCTGGACATGGTCTAATCTTCAAGAAAAGTGAAGACAGGTCAGTAAAATTATTTACAGATTCTAGTTGGGCTGGTGAATTAACTGACAGGAGGTCTACTAGTGGCTATTGTTCATTTGTGTGGGGAAATCTAGTGACATGGAGGAGCAAGAAGCAACCAGTAGTGGCTAGAAGCAGTGCAGAGGCTGAATATAGAGCTATGGCTTTGGGAATCTGTGAAGGAATATGGCTGCAAAGGTTGCTGGCAGAATTGGGGCTAAAGCAGTTTGAAGAATTCGAATTGCAAAGTGATAGCCAATCAGCTATCAGCATTGCAAGAAATCCAGTCCAACATGATAGAACTAAGCATGTGGAAATTGATCGACATTTTATTGCCGAGAAGGTCAATGGTGGACAAGTTAAATTGCATTTTATCCCTACAAAGGACCAGCTGGCAGATATTCTTACTAAAGCACTACCTAGAGAGACTTTTGATAAGTTTACATCCAAGCTGAGACTCTACAATATATACTCTCCAGCTTGAGGGGGAGTGTAGATTGGAGGTGTTTAAAATAGATAAATTATCTTTTGTATATCTTATCTCTTAGATGTTTTATCTCTAGCCTAACTCTTATCCTAAAGTGTAGATAAAGATAAAGATTTAGAGAAAGCCTAGCTAAGGTAAAACACTTGTACATAGGCCTTTATAAAGGCCAAGTTTTCTGTAAATAAAAATTAAGAAAATCAGAGTAAGAATTGCCTCTCTGCTCAAATACTTCTTATTCACAAGTAAACCGTAAAAATTAACAATCAAATTTTAAATGTCTATGGTATGGAAGGCTGGTTTAGGCTGGTCTACATCTGGGCCGAAAAAATAAGATGGAGTGCTTAAATTCTTAGATATGTGCTTCAATCAATTAACACAATTTTTTTATGTTAATGATGCTATTGCTTTTTATTTATTTTGCCGGAATAGAGGAATTTTAATGAAGCTATCTTACATGGGGCTTGGAGCATAATCTCATAGTCATATCAAATTTCCTCCCTTCTCTATGCAGAGGTTGTATTCTGGCCGGTGTTTATCATTGCAACACTTGCAACAATGATTGGGAGTCAAGCAATTATTTCCGCCACTTTCTCAATAATCAGCCAGTGTAGGGCTTTGAAGTGCTTCCCACGTGTAAAGGTGGTACACACATCAAACCACATACACGGGCAGATCTACATACCAGAGGCAAATTGGATCTTGATGGTTTTATGCCTTGCTGTTGTGATTGGGTATAGGGATACGGACACGATAGGCAATGCATATGGTACAGTCTTGGGTGCTCTATCTCTTATATATCTCTTTTCCCTGCAGCTTTCTCGCATTCAATTTTGACTTGTTGCTATTCTTGTTTTAGGTCTTGCGGTTATCACTGTAATGTTGGTTACCACCTGCTTGATGTTTCTGGTTGTTGTCATGGTGTGGAAGACGAATATTCTAGGAGCTTTAGCATTTGTCATCGTTTTTGGATCTGTTGAATTGCTTTACTTCTCTGCATGCATGACAAAAGTTCATAAGGGGGGTTGGTTTCCTCTGATGTTCTCGCTAATAGTACTGTCTACGATGTACGCATGGCACTATGGTACTCTAAAGAAACAGGCATATGAGTCGAACAACAAGGTCAGCTTGGACATGCTTCTAAGGATGGGCCCAAACCTTGGGATAAACCGTGTTCCTGGAATAGGCTTAATCTACTCAAATGTGGCCACAGGCGCCCCCCCAATGTTTGCCCATTTCGTCACCAACTTTCCTGCCTTTCACCGTATCCTTATATTTGTTACGGTGCAATCTCTTACAGTTCCAAAAGTTCCTGCCAATCAGCGCTTTGTAATCAGTCGCATTGGTCCACCCGAATTTCGTCTCTTTCAATGTGTTGTTAGATACGGTTACAAGGATCAAAGGAAGAATAGTCATGATTTTGAGAATCATCTGATTGAAACGGTAGCAGAGTTTTTACAGCGTGGCAACAATGACAGTGAAGCAATCGGGTGGGAACCTGTAAATCAGCCACCCGATGTTACTGGTTTGAGTCTGGAGAGTGGAGTTAATATCGTATCGGGTAAGAAAACAGTGAGATTTCGTGGTGTGGGCTGTAGCAAGGAATTGGAAGATCTGAAAGAGGCAAGGGAATCCGGTCTGGCATATATGATGGGCAGCACTTGTGTTTTGGCATGTGATACATCTTCAAATTTGAAAAGGTTTGCCATAAACTTCGTTTACAGATTCTTGAGACAGAACTGTAGGCACCCGGGCACAGCCCTCGGAATTCCACACACCTCTCGGATCGAAGTCGGAATGGTTTATCGTGTATAGATCTCAACACAATTTCAAACAGGGCTATATAGTTTTAACAGAGGTTGACAATTCATTGAGATGACAAGGATCTGCTGGTGCAAGGAAGAGTCTGCAAGCTGCAAATAATCAAACTAACTGCCTGAGTTTTAACACTGTTTTGTAATTAAGGCTTTTACAGTTTTAGGCTCTTAGGAATGAATACACAAACATGTAATTCTCTTTCTCCCATTGTTCTTCATTCGAGTTAGAACACGAATCGGCCTATCTTTCTGTAACATCATTTCATTTGTTTAGTGAAGAAAATTCAAATCAAAAGGTGTAGATTTATATCAACTATAAATCTTATTGATTTATATTTCAACCAATGTACAACAACCAATACACCAAATCTCACACATGAATATGTAAAATCAATGAAAACAAAAGGAATAAACAATGTTCTAAAGAACCCAGATATGAAATCCAATCTTGGACCTTGGGGTGGAACTTCAATTCTGATATGGCACCATCAAACATTGGCTATGTTGTCAGGCTTGGCGTGTGGTGGAGATGGGAAATCGGTGGTTGCAGCTCCGGGTGGCGGAGCTGGGACACCGTAAACCTGAGGATTGGTGCGGAAATCTTGTCGGCCTTTAGCTCTTCCAAAGAAGAAACATCCAGCACCAAGTAATATGCAGAAGAAAATTAGTGGCAAAGAGATGACTATAACCATACCCATCTTTCACTTCAACTCTTCCCAAATTTTTTGTGTCTGTAAAAAATTCTGTTTGTTTTGTCTGAAAGAGAATTCAGGGGGACAATATTTATAAAGGGTTTTGGCTTCTAGTTCTGTCCAGGGTGGCGTACTTTTGCCCAACGGTCTGCAGCTCAACGTTTCCTGCAACGGCTAATTTTCCTTTTTTGTCTGTAGCAGTATGACCAGGAAAGTGAATTAATAGTTAAAAGATAAAAAATAAAAATGGCACAATGGAAAACAAGAAGTGGACGTGCCGGAGTGGTTATCGGGCATGACTAGAAATCATGTGGGCTCTGCCCGCGCAGGTTCGAATCCTGCCGTTCACGATTTTTTTACTCTTATTTTTTAATGACAAATTTTAAATAAAGTTGATGCCGTCTTATTGCTTCATCTGCAATTTGCAACCATTGTCTTTGTGGCCTGAGGATTGTTGCCGAGTTCTGGATAGCCACAACACGGCCACGGGACACGGGTGGCCGCATCGATGGTGATCCCTGAGTGCACAAAACTGCCACCCTCACCACTCGCAGAACTTCATTTCTATCGAACTCCGCTAAATTTGGATCAACCAGGTCTAGACTTTGATTCTTTTCAAGTAGAGCCCATGCCTAGAAATATTGTAGAGAATGTAGCCAATTCATCATGAAAAACAATCAAGCACAAGAAACGATCCTCCAAAGTTAAAAACATCAGCTTTCTTTGTGAGTTGCCCACGCAATGCGTACTCCGGTGCCAAGTAGCCACTTGAACATAAATTAAATCACATTTGGTGAGTGTTCATCCATAAAATTACTATATCTGGTTACTTGGTTTACACGTTTCATTAACTATTTATGAAGTAAAATCTAAAGAGGCTTACATAGTTCCAGCAACCCGAGTGCTGATGCGCGTTTTTGTGTCATCATATAGCTTTGCTAATCCGAAATCAGATATTTTGGAGGACTGAAGTTTTCGGTGGCGGTTTTTAACTCGGAATAACTAAATGTGTTTGGTCTAGAGCAAATATCAAGAGGTGCTGCAGAGTTAAGTAAGACAATTAGTAGACTAAACAGAGATCTGAAGCTGCACCTTTGTTCTGATATACGATTACTAATGCGACTATATAAGTATATATTAGGACAAAACTGATGCTTTTACCTTCCTTCACCTCATCATCTCCTTTTCTCTTTATGTATATAATCGTAAACCTAAGTATCGAAGTCAAGACAACGACAGAAACTGTAATAACAGCAATCAATGCTGTCAATTTCTTCTCTTTAGCTGGTATCTCACCGAAAATAAGCACACGAAGCATGTGTTGCATAAAGTTTTGTAAGTGTTATCTTACTGGAACAACACTGATAGCTGAAACGGATGGACTGTAAGTACCTTCTTCTTGTATGGTAGAAGTCCTGTTACCAGCTCAAAGTATGTGAATTTCCGTCACTATTTCTGGACATAAAATTTTACGTCCGTGCTTAATAATTGTGATCATAGAAACCCCACAACAAGGGGAATAAATTGTTGATATCAGTTTCTAGTGTCCGGTTATCCATTTTGTTTTTGTTTTCAATTATTTTTGGCCAACGGTCTTAAGCTTAACTTTCAAGCCTATTGGCAAAAAATTGAATTAATAATCTAAAGAAAAATATAAATAAAATGAGATCATGACAACAATGTAGTGGACGTGCCGGAGTGGTTATCGGGCATGACTAGAAATCATGTGGGCTCTGCCCGCGCAGGTTCGAATCCTGCCGTTCACGAAATTTTGTTCTCATTTTTGAAGAATATCATAAAACACACTAGACTAGAAGACCTTTCTTTCTTTCAAAATGTTGTTACCACAAACTATATTTTTTCAAGGAATAACTACAATGGATTCTTCTTCATTTTCATTTATTTGTATATGCATCTACCGAATAAATTTTCCAGAAATTGATAGTACCCTGCATAAACCGGATTAACCCACCGAACAATATTAATCAGTCGCCGCTGTCTCGAGACCATTATTTTGGTGGCTAATCTGTAGACTGCACATCCCAAAAATAGTTTCTACAACTACAAAGTTGACAGAGTTGAAGAAACGTCATAAATTCCATGTTTTATTGTTTAAGATGGCCTGACATGACATGGTATTAGTAACAAACAACTATCACCTTCCGTCTCAAATAATCTCCCTGAATTCGGTAATATTCACCGGATAGAGCACTGGTAGATCAAATGCCCTTGATATTGTGTTGTCCTTACTTCCGACGTCCCCGTTGCAATGATTTGATTCAAATGATGTTTGTAATTCTTCCTTCTTTAAGCTGCCTGTTATATCTTTAAAATCCCAGTCAGTTAAATAACTTGGTTTTGTTGTAACATTGTTCACTTCAAAATCTCCTCCAAGCATACCAACAACACGAGACATGGACGGCCTCATTGACGGCGATGCCTGAGTACATAAAAGTGCCACTCCTATCGTTCGCAGAGCTTCGTTTTCGTCAAACTCCACTAATCTTGGATCAAGCAAGCTCAAAAGCTGGTTGGTTTCATGCAGGGTCCAGACCTAGGGACATTGTAGGAACAAAATAATAATCATAGTAAGTTAAGTCCTTCAGAATTTAAGAGGTATTTTGAACAAGTAGCACTGAAAAAGGGAAAGTTTCCTTTCGGATTACCCATTCGAGAAGATAAATTCTCTCGTTTTCTAAGGTATAATATGAGTTTGGTCTACCACTTATAATCTCCAAAGCAACAACACCAAAGCCAAAAACATCTACTTTCTCCGTAAGATGCCCACGCATTGCATACTCCGGTGCTAGGTAGCCACTTCAAGATAATTACATTGCATCGGTGAATAATATTTACTGATAATTGATAAAACTACTAAAACTAGAAATTTGGAAACAAAAAATACATGTTACTAGGGCAGCATCGATGAATGGAAAGGTTGAAAGGTCATACATTGTTCCTGCAGCACGAGTGGTGATGTGTGTTTTCTTGTCATCATAAAGCTTCGCCAATCCAAAATCAGATATCTTTGGGAAAAGTTCTGCATCCAGCAAAATATTACTTGCCTTGACATCCCTATGAACAATCCTTGGCCTAGAATCCTCGTGAAGATAAGCTAGCCCTCTTGCAGTTGATAAGCATATATTGAAGCGGGATGGCCAATCGAGATACAAGTCATTTTTACCTAAAGTAAACTCAAATGGTTGTTTCACTAATCAACAAAGAAAGGAAAGCATGATATTATTATATTAGAATGTCCACATACCAAAGAGTGCCTGATCAAGGCTATTGTTCTCAAGATACTCATAAACGAGGAGGCGCCTATTTCCCCCAATGCAGCATCCATATAGTTTGACAAGATTACGATGTTGCACCGCAGATATGGTAGTTATCTCTGTAACAAATTGATCATTCCCCTGGTTTGATGCTACAGAAAGTTGCTTCACAGCTACAACTCTCCCATCAGAGAGTGTACCCTAAACCATACTACTATTTAGAGAGTGTAATAAATCATTCTCCTTCGGTAAAATTGTTCGACATTGTTTACCTTGTATACAGGTCCGAACCCCCCTTCTCCTAACTTGTTTGAAGGACTGAAGTCGTTGGTCGCAGCTTTTAACTCGGAATAACTAAATGTGTATGGTCTAGGACTGATGCCAAGAAGCACTGCATAGTCAAGTAAGGCAATTAATGGGTTTTTTTTTCTCCAAGTAAACTGATTCATTGATATTGAAGAGAGATCTAAAGAAGCACTTCCTTCGGATATAAAACGAATATATTTTACGACGAAACCGATGCTCTTACCTTCATCCTCCTCTTCTTCTCGTTCTCTCTTTTTGTACATAATAACCAAAATAATTATTAAAGCCAAAACCACAGCAGAAACCGTAATACCAACAATCAATGATGTCTGGTTCTTCCCTTTAGGAGTGGCAGGTGGTACTACACCGACGGTCGGTAAGAAATCTAGAAACAAAATAGATGAATAAGAAATAGAAAACAGAAGATAAACATATTAAGCATATATTACATAAGGATTCACAAGTGTTAAGGCATCTTACTTGGAACAACACTAATAGCTGAAATGGATGGACCGTATAAACCTTCTTTTGGTGTACAGCAAGTCCCCTTACCAGCCCAAAATAGGTGAATTTCAAGATGGTTCCCTGTGACATTGGCAGTGAAATTCTTAATTATTGCTCTCTTAACACCACCGGCATCCTTCGATATATCAAAATCCCTTAGTTGCCGGGTTCCCTGATGAAGATATGATGAAATACTATAGCAATAAGATTTCTAAATGTGAATTTAAGTGAACATGGCTACATGAGTGTGATGATAGAAACACCAAAAATAGGGAAATAAATTGTATTATATATAACTTATAATGGTATGAATTTCTACTTCAAACAGAATATTACCTGAATATAGACATCAAAAACTCGCCTTGCTAGACTCCTCCAAGACTGCGAGGATCGGTCTGGGAAACTTGTTTCTGCAAAGAACAACTTTACAGTATAGGCCCCATTCTCAAGGCCTAGGCCATAATATCTGAGTGATCCAGGGGATAGCCTTGAACTATTATACAGCTCTGGACTGTCCGTACTTCTCACTTGTGCTAATGTGTTCTGCATACCTGAATACACGCCTACATTGCTAACTGCCCATTTTTGTGTAGTGGTTACATCATATACTGCAGCACCAATAGTTCTGTTATCAGCCTCGAATACTATCCCTTTAGAAATCATCTCTGGGCCGCCACAATTGATTGAGAACGTTGCATCTTAGAGTACCAACATTCAAACATGTTAGAAAAACATTATGCATTAGTCGTGATTAAATCTTATGATTAAACTTCAACAACAGATAATGGTTCCAAAGTTTTAGCTAGTACATCGTGGAGCATCTCTGCTGCATGGGAAGCTTCTTTGAAGGCATTCGATTCCCGGTAAAAGCCTGGGAAATTTCAGATCAGTTTATGGATTAGGAACTTTAAAAGCAAGCATTTGGTTGCCGAGACGTACAAGAGTTTCTATCAAGAAGATAACTCACCTTATGTTTGAGCTGTTAAGTGTGAAGTTGTTGCCCACTAAGTTCCTACATAAAATGCCATGAAACAATCTATTATCAATGTCATTAAGAACATGCTTTTCTTGTTAAGTTCAATAAGTCCCGCATAGTTGCATGTAGCTGTGTTAAACATGTGTGTTAGAAGGAAGCATCCTGGTTTAAGATACATACAGTTCTAAAACTGAGTTTACCCAAGAAGGCAAGTTTCCTGATAGAAAATTGTACGATAAATCTCTGCATAGAGAAGTATATTAGCAGAAAGTGAGTATGACCAAAATCAGGACTATTTCGATCGGGCACAAATTTTTGCATGCGACAAAATAAGTTGGTTTCATAGAATGACTTACATAGTTATAAGAATTTCCCTTGTTCGGTTGGGAATAGGACCAGATAGACCATTATTTCCAAGAAACCTGGCCGATTTAGTAGCATGAAAGAGGGAATAAAGTCAGAGATAATAGACTTTAAGCTGAGATTTTCGACCATTGAATGGGATGGTTTTCTTCTTTTGGTAGCTTACAAGTATTTGAGAGAACCCATCATAAACATATCACTTGGAATTGTGCCCGTTAAGTTGTTGAAACTCAAATCCCTGTAACATGATTTTTTTATTACAAAATGCAATAACAATAACAAGTAATACATATCTGAACATACTAGAATCAGAATTGATCTTTGCAAGCATAATCGAACTGATAACCGAAATATATTAGGAGAAAACATATACACATGGTGGGGTTTAAGGCCTTAGCCTTTGCCAACTCTACCAAGACATCGTTGGCCTTGTAACATGAAGAAGTTGAAAAAACAAAGCAAGAAAATATCATAAATTACTGAAGCAGTTAGATTTTAAATGAAACTTACAGTCTTTCTAAAGAGGGTAATTCTGTGATATAAGATGGCAAGATACCGGTGAGTAAGACGTTTCTTAGAATCCTATAGGAAATGAAAAGAACGGAAGAATAAATCTGTTAATCCATAAATTTTGACTTAAAAACATTCATATTTGTGTTTCCTAAAAAACAAAACAAATAAATACAAGTATAGAATGTGCATAACTCACAATTCAGTCAAGTACTTTAGATTTCCAACGAAATCGAGAGAAGAACTCCCGTAGTATATGTCGCCGATTCGTCTACATGCCAAGCATAGAAGTGCATATTTACATACAAGTATCTCGTATGAATATGCAGACAATGGGGCAGATTATATCTCTACTTACAAAGAAGTCAATGAGGCTAAATTTGCAAGACTGGATGGTATTGGACCTTCAAAAGAGTTCCCTTCAAATCTCCTGCGTGTAAAAATTTGACAGATAAGTCATACTGATGAAAAATCAAGGCAAAGCTATCCTTCTTGATGTCTGAATCAGAGAGAACTTATATGAAGATTATATTTATAACCAACATGTTTTGATGAATTACAATGATGTAAGCTTTGTCCAGTTATTGCCAACAAAATCTGGTATTTTGCCTGTGAATGCATTGTCCGATGCCCTCCTGATATTCAACAAAGCTTTCTGTTACTAAGACAAGGTAAGGTAGGCAATTTGCAGGACCAGGTCTGTCTTTCTTACACTTTTTGCAGGTTTTCAAGGTTAGCAAATGTGAAGGGAATGTCTCCACCCAGTCCACAACTTTCAATGTCACTATCAAATTCATAAACCAATTGTTGTTATAATTTCATAGGTAAACCTGTAAACACAATAGAAAGTTAGAACTTACAGTTGTTCGAGGTTGACTAATTTACCAAGTTCTGGAGGAAGTGTTCCAGAGAAATTATTAACAGCCAAACACCTGCATCACATTCATATGGTATTAAAGCCAACACCATTGCAAAATATGTGGTATGGAAACTAAAACTTCAAGTTGCACTAACCAGCCTTACGATCGAAAGCTAGACATATCGTAATTTATCAATGTTAGATCATATGGACATAAGAGATATATAATACTTATAGTGAAAAAAATCATTTGAGTTTTATATTTGAATTCTTACAGCATACGTAGCTCCTTAAGGTTTCCAAGTTCCTTTGGAATGGGACCTGAGAAATCGTTGAAGGTAATTGACCTATACAAATACATAATCCAAATAATTAGCCAACAGTAATAGTAAGAAAAATGAAAAACAGAAATCACAGCACTTACAATAACTCTAGTTTAGACATATTTCCTATAAATGGTGGCAAAGTACCAGAGAAGAAGTTTTTATCAATCTTCCTGCACCATCAAATTCTGGTATGAAGATGAAAGTCGATGAAGAAATAGAGAGAAAGAAAAATAATCTTACAAGAATGTCAGAAAAGATAAATCCAAAAGCTCCTTTGGTATCTCTCCTCGTTTATCTAGACCATATACCCTCCTGATACAAGTAGGTGTAAAATATTAATACAAATAATATTGCACAATATCATGTATCTAATTGGACAAAAAAGAGATTCAGATACCAAAATGTAATAGCTTAAAAAATATTCAGGGGTGTAAATGAACTGAGCTTGAATGAACAAGGCTTTGTTCGTTTATTTATTTTTGAAGGTGTTCATGTTTGATTCAGTTCGTTTAAATTTTTAATATCGGAGCAACATGTTCGCCAAAATGGTAAAATTACACCACTAGTCCTCAAGCTCCTTAGGCTTCACAATTTGAACTCCAAAATTCATGATGTGTTCAATATAGTCTATACTTTCACCAATATTTATAATATAAAAGAAATAAAAGGATAGCAGAAGAAATGGACTTATAAAGGAGCTTGTGTGTGAACATAAACGAACCGAACAATCCTTCATTCGTACTCATTTATTAAGCTTAATAAACGAACATTTCGTCGAACACTCTGTTCATTTACGCCCCTAAAAATATTGCAGAAGAACATTGAGAGCAAGAGGCATACAGTCTAGTAATGCGGCAAAGGGTGTTACTGTTGAAAGAACAATCACATCTGATAACAGGGTTATTGAAAGGATCCTCAAACACAGATTCATCTTTGCTGAGAGCAACTCCGCTGCATGGCTCTCCACGGATGTTCCATGAATCCGCCGCTCGTAAATCCCATTGTTGGAAGATTGAGTTCAATGCCCTTACTGTTTTCCCCCATTCAAAAGCAAAATTTAATGTTGGAAGAATATCAAAACCGATTATAATCACTAGAGAGAGAGAGAGAGAGAGAGTACTTTCAGAAGGATCGGTGGTGGCGTTCTTGGCATTAATGGATCGGCTGAACCAAAACAAAACAACCCAGAAGAAGAAGAAGAAGCAGAGCAAACATTGGGAAGAAGACGGTGACGGATTCATCGGCCTAAAAATCATCGTTTTCTCGTCATCAGCCGCGACTACTTACGCCAACAAGGCGCAATGATCAAGATAAAGAATATACACAAGGCTTTTGTTTAAAGAATGATTAGTACAGTAAGTAGCTATAAGCTCATCCATCAATATAAGCTATATTCTCGTCTGTATTCCGATCGTGGATTTTGGGTCTTCTAATAGACCCCTCATTACTCTCATTCATTCGCAGATCCTACAGTTTTGATTGTCCATAGTGTGTTTTTTAAACACAAAAATCCGAAAAAGTGTTCAACTGGAAGGAGAAGAAAAAATAAGAATTTACAATTTAAATCTAAAAATTAAAATAATGTTTAAATTGATAAAATTTTAAAGTAAATTGATAGATTGTATAAGTTCTGGACTAAAATTGTTATTAACGTCAGGTCACCATTTTCATTAATTTTAAACGAAAGAGGTACTAAAACAGAACAAAAGCGTAACATTAGATACCATTTTACCAAAAATAATAGTCGGGTACCAGCATAATTAGGGGTACTAAATATGTAGTTTTTCCTTTATTTAAAACAAATTTTTTTATTTAATCAATTCGTATGCAACTCATTAGTTGACTAATTCGAATCGTTTAGAGATTCTGATTCAAAATGTGTTTAAGAGATATAATGTCTCGTCTCACTAGACCAACTAATTGTGGGTTAAAATCAGACTTTTTTAATTTATAATTCGAAAGATGTATAAGATTTTTTTCCAACATATTTTTATCTTAATAAAAACTATATGAGGAATCCCATTCAAGCAGAAAATAAAGAGATAAGGATATCTGCTATGCCTATGCAACTTGCCTCTGTTTTTTCTACAATGGCAACTATTAAAATTTGGCACTGGGTAGGGTATCTTTGGGCAGGAATATTTAAAAGAAATATTATAGGGTTTAAAGTTTTAATTTAAAGATTTAAAATTTATAATTTAGAATTTTAGCATTATATATTTTAATTTTAATTTTTAGTTTTAAATTAAACATGTTTATGAAATATATTTTACACTCTTAATGTACCAAATATTAGCCGTATCAAGAATTTTATTTACAGATTTTTATAGTTTGAAAACGTAAAATTAAAATTTTCAAAATTCATAAAATTTGACAAATTGAACGTTTCAATGGTTCAATTTTCAACTTACTACTCCAAAGCTGGAA
Organism: Hibiscus trionum; assembly: GCA_030270665.1. Taxonomy (NCBI): domain Eukaryota; kingdom Viridiplantae; phylum Streptophyta; class Magnoliopsida; order Malvales; family Malvaceae; genus Hibiscus; species Hibiscus trionum. The sequence goes on from BSYR01000014.1 coordinate 4,474,646, forward strand.
TTTATGAATATGTTGACGTTTTACAATGATTTTATTTTTTGTTAATGATTTTTTTTTGAGTTCGAGGCTTGTAGAAAATTTTAACTATTAAAGTCAGATGTGCGATTAGGGTCAGTCTAGATTAATTAGGGCATAACCTTAAAAATCGGGATGACAACTAAAAAGACTTATATATTTAATTTTAACTATAAAACTAATTTTAAAATTTAGTTATTAATGAAAATTATTATCTTTATTTTAAAATCTCAAAAAGTTTTAAAATTTTGAATGTCTATTTTTTCATTTAAATATATCTTTCTGTAAGGTTTGAATATTCTTGTAAGCCTGTAAGGGTCCCTATTAGGTGTGAATATGAAATAACTTATCATTACACAAATTAATTATTTGTCTTGGTCAATATAAGGTTTGAATATACTTAAAGGGTCCCTCTATCAACTTTTATTTATTTAATCAGCGATATCTAATTAATTAATTAATTCGAATCGAATATTGCAACGACCCATTATAAAAACGACATTTCTGATCTAATTACTACAATTTCATCTATGGGTTTGTTTATTAACTTCTGGCACCATTTACGCCCAAGTTGTTAGAAATATTGCATTAAACCGACGAATTGTATTTATTTTCTTTGGTTTCTCTTCTGGTTTTCAGGGCTTCACCTTGAATAATCAGGATCGATCCGCGTCGCATACTTGATTTTGGTGAATGAGTTTCTCAAGGGGATATTTTTGCATACACAACACCTTAAACTCGAAACGTGCTTAAGAAATGCTAAGTTGTTTACCACTTACACAGGGACGGAGTTCCCTTGAGGCCCAAGGGGGCTCCGACCCCCATCATAAAATCAAAATATTCAATAGATTTTTGTTTAATAGCAATTTAATCCATGTAAAAATAAATATTCAAATCTAAAAATACAAGAGTTTATTAGCTATATAATCAAGTGTGGGTTGAACTAAAGAAGAATGAGTTGTATCCTCAAATTTTTTTGTCCAATAACAATTTGGATCCTTATAAGCTTAAATATTAGACAAATTAGGTCTTGTCCCATGAATTTTAAGTTTAAATACTTAATAAGCCCTTTCATTTTTGAAATTTAACATTTTAGCCCATGTCAATGTTCGATCCTGGCTCTATCCCTGTACTTATACCAACCCCGTTGCCCGTTGTTTAATCTAGGAGTGTTCATGGATGGTTAACCGTACTGGCATAGCATATCGGTATGTTATCGAAAATCTCGTTTGACATTTTAATGAATCGTTACTGTTCCATTTAAACCGATTATCGCCTGAATGGTTAAACGATTTATTCGGTACGGTTACTCGGTTAACCATGAACTGTTTTATATATTTATTACTACTAAATTTAATAGTTTAAAAAATTAACCAAATAAAGTCTCAATATTTATATTTAAAAAGTTTTCAAAATTTAAAACAACTAAAAGTTTAAGAAAATTATATTAATTACACAAATATTAATAATAATTAATAATTTATAGGGTAAACTACACCGAATACCACTTAACTTTACCTTTTGTACCGAACATACCATTGAACTATAAATTGATACTATTATACCACTAAACTTCGTTTTTTCTTCATTCCAAGCACTCGACCGTTAATCTTTAATAGACTGTTAAATGTAAAAAGATGTCGTTTTGGTATAGCTGTTTGGATGCCTAAGATAGGCCAAAACGACGTCGTTTTGTTAGGAAAAAAATTAAGGAAACATTGCATTTGGGAAGGCTCGAACCAAAAACCTCTAAGATGAAAGGTTTACACCAAACCACCATGCTAACTTAAATACTTGAAACAATCCTAATAAAAATAGTAGGTAAATGATACTGCAATTGAACTTAATTTTTTTAAAAAAATCACGAAATTTACAAAAATGTTCAAATCAATTCTTAAATCCCTAAAAATCCCTAAATCATAAATCTCCAAATCCTCACCGATGTCGCCGCCGTTCGCCATCTTCGACCCCACCTGTTCGGTCGCCGAAACTAGCATGTCATTTCTCGCAACTCGCCGTCGTCGAAAACCAACAAACGATGTGCCAATTGAACGGTTATTTCACGTTCGACTGGCACACAGTTCGCTTGTTTCCGGCGACATCGAGTGGGAGAAATGGTCGGCTGGGAGTCCGGTGATTGAAAAGGTGGGGCCGGCGACCGCAGCAGTGAGGATTTGAGATTTATGATTTAGGAATTTTTAGGGATTCAGGGACTGATTTGAATATTTTATGAATTTCGAGATTTTTTTAAAACAATAAAATTTAAGTTCAACTGCAGTATCATTTACATACTATTTTTGTTAGGATTGAATCAAGTATTTAAGTTGGTTTGGTGGTTTGGTGTAAACCTTTCATCTTAGAGTTCTTTGTTTCTAGCCTTCCTAAATGCAATGTCTTCTTAATTTTTCCTAACAAAATGACGTCGTTTTGGCCTATCTTAGGCATCCAAACAGCTATACCAAAACGGCGTCATTTTACATTTAACGGCTCTGTCAGGGTTTAATGTCGAGTGCTTGGATTGAAGAAAAAACAAAGTTTAGTGTTACTCCGAATAACAATTTACAGTTCAGTGGTATGTTCAATTCATAGGGTAAAGTTAAGTGGTATTTGGTGTTGTTTACCCTAATTTATATTAATTACATAAATATTTGTATAATTAATAATGTGATATCATTATAATTTAATATTATTATAATTTTTTTAAAACAAAAAAAAACATTGTTAAATTCCCCTTTGCCGTTTGAGTCAATCGAAATCGAGACAAGAATACCGAAATAGAAAAAAAGTACTTCAAAGTTATTTCATTACACGATCACAATAACATGAACAGGAGCTCAACAGAGTTCTTCAAGAGCAAATGTAAATAAAACAAAGACGCGGAAACATAAATCGTAAAAGGAGCTGCAAGATCAAACCAATGCCTCAAGACACAAACTGTCTACAACCACACTAGAAGCCCAACAGAAACAAAATGATGCAACACATATCCCACTATATCTCTATACTAGAATAGATGCACGTTCGAATACACGTACACTAAACGTTTGATTATTACTAATAATATAATATCATTATAAAATATAGGTTAAGTATGGTAATTACACATATATTAGTAATAATCAATAATTTAATATTAATATAAATTTAATTTTAAAATTTTTATCGATTTTTTCGATTAACCGTTTAATGAAAAATCGTAATCGTTCACGTCCCATTTAAACACTAATTTTTGTAACCCCCTCGTCCCGGTCTGGCCGGATGACCGGTCCGAGTAAGCTACATGGGGAAAACCGAGTGAAAACTCCCTAAGGAATTCCCCCTCGGTTAGCAACCCTATTTTTTTTAACTCTTAAATATTGTCTAGATGAGTATTTAATCCTATGTGATCATACAGCGGAACAACATTCACGAGGCAAACAAACGAACTCAGCCCAACATCTTACAGCCCAATTTTAAGCTTTAACTACAGGCGGTATCGATACCCTTAAGGGGTGTATCGATACCCCTTGACTAGGTTTAAGCTTTAACTGCAGGCGGTATCGACACCCTTAAGGGGTGTATCGATACCCCCTTGACTAGGTCAACTGGTCAAAGTCAACCCGTAGAGACCGTATCGATACACCCAAGGAGTGTATCGATACCCTCCCCAACGGTTGACTTCCCACGGTCAACGCTAAGATGACGGTATCGATACACCAGAGGCCAGTATCGATACCGAAATGGACAGTAGCTCCAGTGACCAAAATGGTATCGATACACCCTCCAAGTGTATCGATACACGAGGCCTGAAACAAGAAGGTGGTATCGATACCGTACCAACCGTATCGATACCCCTGCCACGAACTTGCAGGTTTGAGCTGATTTAAGGCACAAGGAGGCCCTTAAATCCCTCTAAAACCCCAACCAACACACTAACATCAATCCTAAGGCAAATCAAACATAAAAGCATGCTTTAACTTGAAATCAAAGGCACAATCCAACGCTAGATGATACACAAACCATACAAGCAACATAAGATTTCAAGCATAGCATTCCAACAAAAGGCATTTCAACATTTAAGGTCATACATGGTGCTCAAAGGCCTTAAAAGGCACATGATAAGCATAAAGAGGTTTGCACTATAACAAGGCAACCTAAACGTCTATAGACATGCCACCACACACAAGCGTACATCAAAGCATAACATGTTTTACAAACCAAGGCTAAATCAAAACATCAACATACACCCAAACTCAAACAACAATACCTATCCCATTGCTTAACTATTACATTCTATCACTTAAAACTCATACATTGAGCTCACCAAAGCAACACTTGGAGGCCCTTCCTCGCCCTTGCTACCCACAAGCTGTTGATCTGCATTGTCGAACAAAAGAGAGCGTAAGCATAAAAGCTTAGTGAGGGTAAGCTCATAAAATAAACCTTCGACAATGCAGGGTCCAAGCACGAGCAATTCCATGATGAAATGCATGATCTTACCTCCGATCCGCAAAAGCCAAAATGACCATGATGCATGAACATATAATCAACATTATGCCATGCTCAACAACTCATAAGCTCAACGTACAATGATACATAACTCAGTGCATTAACCACATCATATATCAATTCATAAAGGGCATCACATTTCGTATCATATAAGCATATACACATGGTCTCATATTGGTATACACATACAACCTCATATTGGCACCTAGCTATGACTCGAATACGCGGATAACCCGTTGGAACGCATTTCCAACAACAACATTACCTCGGTGGGATTACACTCATCACCGGTCCTTGCATGGGCGGGATTCCACTCATCACCACATGCCCTACGGATGGGATTCCACTCATCATCACGTAGAATGAATATAAATTTCCGGTGGAATATTACATCACCGTACTCCTCCTTGGTGCCTTAACGCCACCAAGGCCACATACATTTTGACTCAATTTGTGTGCACACTCATCCTAATGATCGATCATTGTACCCAAGCATACTAGTGCCAATATAAATCAAATTCCACAACCTAGTACAATATCAATTTCAATATATTATCCGTACTTAGCACGTACTCACCATGATTCTCCAAAATCATGCAATCCACAACATAACCTCATTTCACGAACTAACACCACATGTATATTATCCGAACAATTATCTCATCATATATCCACATTATATTTGTCATCAACATGCATATAAAATCAATACATTAAGCCATACTTTCACCTACATGTGTATCACATTATACATAATCATCATGAGGCAATACAATAGTTAAAGAGTACATCCAAGGTCTCTAACTAAAGCTTAGGATTAGGCTACCACCCTAATCCTAACTCTAGGTGGGTCTACCAAGCCCAACCTAGTTCACATGCTTGAACCAACCACTTAAAAACCAATTTAAAAACATTAACCACTCACCGCCCTTCCTTAGCAACCGAAGCAAATCTCCTACGAACTCGGATTCGGTCCCGATGCCTCTCCAACGCTTCCTCTTGCTTCTAGCCAAGCAAAACACGTTTATTACTTCACAATTCAATGCTAAAACTCAACCATCAACTCACTTTACAAACACAAGCTAATTTCCCTAAATCCCCAAATCACATAATCATCCAAAATACCAATTTTCGTGCTCCCCTAAAACCTTGCTGAAATTTCCATTTACAAACCTCCAAATGACTCTCAAATGATCCCAAAACATCCTCATAACATAGGTAGACCAACAGCCCTTCAATTTCAACCTTAAACCTCCCAAAAACCCAAGTTTTAATACCTTAAAATTTGCCCTAAGACCATACTACGGATTTTCATCCAAATTCAACCAAATCGATATATGTTACACCTTTTAACATGATTAACTAAAGCCCCAACTCAATTTGTGAAACAAAATGAAAAACCCCTTTAAAAACCCAACCTTTAAAACAAACCCTAATTTTCAAAACTCCATAACTTTGAAATCTAAGACCATAGGTAGATAGAGGATAAAGAGGGGAGTAAGAAAACATGTTTACCTTTCAAAAACACTTTGAAACGAAGTTGAAATCGAATGGAATAGTAACTTGAATATTTGAGAGAGTTTTGGAGAGGGGTTTTGTTTTTCACGTGGGAATAGAGGGGAAAGGGGGAAGAAGATGACAACTTTAAAAGTTGTCTTCCTTTTTCAAAACTCTTGGGTAAAATCGCAATGTAGGTCCCTCTCCTCTTATTAAAGCTCATTTACATCACAAATTAGGTAGAATTGTTTTAATTTAAATTTTATTGACTCGAACCATAAACCCGGTTAACTCCTAGGCCCAAAACACGGGCGTTACAACTCTCCCCCACTTAAGAAAATTTCGTCCCCGAAATTCATCAAACACGGAGGGCCACTGAAACTGCTCCTACACACTTCCCTTTTCTCTTCTCACTACCACATACTTACCAACTCGGTAAACTTACCACACAACAATAGATGTCTGATGCTAAGATTTCAACTGATTCTTCGTTGCACGCAATTTCAAACTCAACTCAATCTCTTCAACAAATATGGTACGAAACAGATCTGACTCACATTCCCGAATCATGGATACACAAATCACATCACCAACCCTTCTTCTAACTCTGGTGGTAACCGCAACAATTAAACAACTGAACTAGCCCGATTCACAATCTCATACAACACTGTTTGAACACTTGACTCATAACTTTCTCTAACTGACCCTCTATCTTCAACAGGTAACCAAACACTATACAAACGTCTTCGAAATTATTCTAGCTGAATCTCGAATCTCTATTACTCACTTCCATTAAGAACCTTCCACGGATGTAACAAACTAGAAGAAACTGACGCTCGGTCTTAACACGCTGGCAATTTACTCACTTATTCTCATAGTGAACCACACTATTCATCAACTCAATCCGGAAGTACTCGTCTTCAACCCACAATACGTCTTCATACAACTCAGATGCAATACAAATGAACTGCCGTATGCTTCGGCCAACACAATACGTCTCAAAACACTATGTCCATAGGTACAACTATTCTGTCTCTGAAATGCAAAACTCTATCATCTCTGAAACTGTATTCTGAAGGTCTTTCTTTTACTATGCCTCGCACGTGAGGTGCCAAGAATCTGTCTTGCAACTATTTCTCTTCTAGCATTCTGACTCAATGTAGGTTCAACATGAAACGCGGCCACAAAAATATTGTCATTCGGTAACTGAATTCGGCAAATACAACTCGCAACTCAACTACTAATCTAACAACAATTACAACTCGGAACATCAGTTACTACGTTGACTATCTTCGGATGGTACTCAATCTTGATATTACAGTCTTCTAGCAGTTCTAACACTTTATGCTGTTCAAGTTTCAACCCTTCCTAAGTTGTCTAACAATTCAAGTTCTGATAATTTGTACGTACACACTGTGCATTTCTTATTATACAAGCTTTGTCTCTAAGTCTTCGAAGTAAATACAATTGTAACTAACTCTATGTCTCATATCGGATAACTCTTCTCACGGTCCTTCAACTAACTCGATGAACAAGTCACAATCTTCCGTCTTGCATAAGCACACAACCTAACCCTACATGTAACACATCACTACAGTTCACAAGCCCTTTCTCTAGTATAGGCTGGATCAAGGTCGAAGCTCTCTTCAAAGTTTCTTTCGGTTTCTCAAGGGTTCAATGTCTCGCATCTAACCTCACAACTGAACATTCTTCTGTAGCGATCTGACAAAAGAGCAACTATCTTCGAACGGCTATTTACAAACTTCCGGTAGTAACACTGCTAGACCTAGAACTATAGGTTCCTGTCACAGTCTTCAATTTCTTCCAACTCACATCTTCCTCTGTCTGTTCAAGATTTGTTCTAATACACTCGGCTAATCTACATGTCCTAAGAGAATATCTTCATTAACTCGAAGTTCACGTTGCACAACTTGGTATACAATTAATTCTCTAATAGAATCTACCACACTAACTTCAAAGCTTGTCATGATCTTCCTCGGCACTTGAATATACTTACGTGACATCTAGAAGAGCTACTACAACTGATCAAGAAACTCAGGAAAATATTCTGCTCAACCTCTCTATGAAGGTAACTAATACACTAGTCAAACAAAACGGCATAACTCAGAGCTCAAGGTGATCACATCCTGCCCCTAAAGCTGTCTTCGGTACTTCAACTTTTCTCACTTTCAACTGGTAGTAAACGGATCTCAAACTAATCTTCAAATAGACTGAAGCACACACTAACTGACCAACAAATCACTGACACTCGGAAACGGATACTAATCATTCACTGTCACTTGTTTCGACTGTATGTAATCTGAACACATTCTCGTACTGTCACTCTTTCTTCTTCACAAATTACACTGTAGAACTCTGAGATGATGCACTAGGCCTAATGAATCTAAGGTCTAACAAGTCTCGAAGTTAATTCTTCAACATTCTCAATTCTTTCGGAATTCATAAGTTACAGAACAAACAAAACAGAAGCAACCTCGAAAACGGTCTCAATAACAAACTCTTCTCATCTAACAAGAGGTAAACCGACAATTCTTCCAAACACTTCTAGGAAAAGAAAACACAACTATTCTAACATTCTGTGGTTTAATCTTCATTCAAAATCAAATCCATCACAATTGCTAAGCAAGCCTGCCAACTAAACTCAATCAATCTTCGACCTCCAAAGCTGGGTCAACATTCGACAAGAAGTTCACCTCCTCACCTACTACTACAGTCACACAGAAATCTGCAACTCCAAGGCAACTCTCTCTTTGTCTCAACGTATATCCTAGCTTTGTGCTCTACAAGCCAAACCATGTCAAAAAGGTACATCGAAACCGTAGGAAGACAATCACTTCACATCTACTAGAAACTAGTAACTCTGAACCACCAACAAACATCTTCTGTACATCTTTCTGATCACTACTATCTCCCAAAAGGCTAGTCACATGTGTCCCTACACCTAAGGTCTCAACAAAGATATCTAATTTCTTACATGCTCACACAAAAGGAGGTATCCGCAGAAATTGCAACTTCACATGTACACAACTGATAGTCTTCGGTCCTCTTGTCTTCAGACTGGTTCTTCAACAAAATCTGACTCTTCTAAATTGTTCTTAGAGCATCTCGTAACTTCAAGATTCAATTCTGATCACACACACAAACAGTCATGCTGGACTTGTTCTACCCCTAGCAAACAATCTGGAGTCAAAGCTCGAGACTCCCTTCTCGGCTCAACTACATCGGAAGTGACTTCATCTCTTCCGCTTGCTGGAAGACAACTCAACGTACACTAACCCAATTACACAAACTAGCTCCCATTCTTGGACACTGACCTGCTGTCTTGCATTAAAATCATAGGCCGAACCCCCAACGGTCACCAACTAACACTTCTGAATTTCAGATTACTCACGCGAGACCCCTACCTTGATCTTGCTAAAAGAACCAAGGTACTCGCACCTACCTCTAACACTTCACCGGGCATATTCAAACTTGCATACTTGCTAACGATATACGAAAGCACGGATTTAGAATCAACTGGAGGAAGCAACTTAGTACTGTGCCAAAGGCTTGTCTGTTAAAACATCGACACCACTCTAACTCCCACTCATATGTCTTCACTTCTTCTTACCAACTGATGCCAGTGTTGATCACATCGTCCCTTATCCACAGGAATCCACCTACATACACACCGTCTCAAACGGACAAACTGTACCTCAATTCCGGTACAACCATACCTCTCTAACTAAGATGATGGACTCCCTCAACATCGTCCACCTTTTTAGAACTACAAATTCTACTTACCGAAAAGCAATTAAATCAACAACAACATCAACAGTAAAACATACACGATTGGGTTAGCAAGGCAAGGCTTCCAAGTGGCTCAAGTATGTTCCCCTCACTTAAAATCTTTTTTTTTTGATGTAATAGTAGCAATGGGACTCTACGAAACATGTTTCAAACAACTCAACACACATACATGCTCAAACAAGCATATAACAAGGCTTACTTGCTAAACAAGCAAACATATGCGTACAATCAAACAACATATATTCTCAATCAAGCAAGCGTACACCACAGCATTCACGGATAACAAGCAACATGCTTACATGGCAAGCAAACACCGTGCAATTTCAATCATAAAACACAACTTACCTCACTTACCTGCCCAAGGTCTCGGAAACCTTAGGCTCTGATACCAACAAATGTAACCCCTTCGTCCCGGTCTGGCCGGATGACCGGTCCGAGTAAGCTACACGGGGAAAACCGAGTGAAAACTCCCTAAGGAATTCCCCCTCGGTTAGCAACCCTATTTTTTTAACTCTTAAATCTTGTCTAGATGAGTATTTAATCCTATGTGATCATACAGCGGAACAACATTCACGAGGCAAACAAACGAACTCAGCCCAACATCTTACAGCCCAATTTTAAGCTTTAACTACAGGCGGTATCGATACCCTTAAGGGGTGTATCGATACCCCTTGACTAGGTTTAAGCTTTAACTGCAGGCGGTATCGACACCCTTAAGGGGTGTATCGATACCCCCTTGACTAGGTCAACTGGTCAAAGTCAACCCGTAGAGACCGTATCGATACACCCAAGGAGTGTATCGATACCCTCCCCAACGGTTGACTTCCCACGGTCAACACTAAGATGACGGTATCGATACACCAGAGGCCGGTATCGATACCGAAATGGACAGTAGCTCCAGTGACCAAAATGGTATCGATACACCCTCCAAGTGTATCAATACACGAGGCCTGAAACAAGAAGGTGGTATCGATACCGTACCAACCGTATCGATACCCCTACCACGAACTTGCAGGTTTGAGCTGATTTAAGGCACAAGGAGGCCCTTAAATCCCTCTAAAACCCCAACCAACACACTAACATCAATCCTAAGGCAAATCAAACATAAAAGCATGCTTTAACTTGAAATCAAAGGCACAATCCAACGCTAGATGATACACAAACCATACAAGCAACATAAGATTTCAAGCATAGCATTCCAACAAAAGGCATTTCAATATTTAAGGTCATACATGGTGCTCAAAGGCCTTAAAAGGCACATGATAAGCATAAAGAGGTTTGCACTATAACAAGGCAACCTAAACGTCTATAGACATGCCACCACACACAAGCGTACATCAAAGCATAACATGTTTTACAAACCAAGGCCAAATCAAAACATCAACATACACCCAAACTCAAACAACAATACCTATCCCATTGCTTAACTATTACATTCTATCACTTAAAATTCATACATTGAGCTCACCAAAGCAACACTTGGAGGCCCTTCCTCGCCCTTGCTACCCACAAGCTGTTGATCTGCATTGTCGAACAAAAGAGAGCGTAAGCATAAAAGCTTAGTGAGGGTAAGCTCATAAAATAAACCTTCGACAATGTAGGGTCCAAGCACGAGCAATTCCATGATGAAATGCATGATCTTACCTCCGATCCACAAAAGCCAAAATGACCATGATGCATGAACATATAATCAACATTATGCCATGCTCAACAACTCATAAGCTCAACGTACAATGATACATAACTCAGTGCATTAACCACATCATATATCAATTCATAAAGGGCGTCACATTTCGTATCATATAAGCATATACACATGGTCTCATATTGGTATACACATACAACCTCATATTGGCACCTAGCTATGACTCGAATACGCGGATAACCCGTTGGAACGCATTTCCAACAACAACATTACCTCGGTGGGATTACACTCATCACCGGTCCTTGCATTGGCGGGATTCCACTCATCACCACATGCCCTACGGATGGGATTCCACTCATCATCACATAGAATGAATATAAATTTCCGGTGGAATATTACATCACCGTACTCCTCCTTGGTGCCTTAACGCCACCAAGGCCACGTACGTTTTGACTCAATTTGTGTGCACACTCATCCTAATGATCGATCATTGTACCCAAGCATACTAGTGCCAATATAAATCAAATTCCACAACCTAGTACAATATCAATTTCAATATATTATCCGTACTTAGCACGTACTCACCATGATTCTCCAAAATCATGCAATCCACAACATAACCTCATTTCACGAACTAACACCACATGTATATTATCCGAACAATTATCTCATCATATATCCACATTATATTGTCATCAACATGCATATAAAATCAATACATTAAGCCATACTTTCACCTACATGTGTATCACATTATACATAATCATCATGAGGCAATACAATAGTTAAAGAGTACATCCAAGGTCTCTAACTAAAGCTTAGGATTAGGATACCACCCTAATCCTAACTCTAGGTGGGTCTACCAAGCCCAACCTAGTTCACATGCTTGAACCAACCACTTAAAAACCAATTTAAAAACATTAACCACTCACCGCCCTTCCTTAGCAACCGAAGCAAATCTCCTACGAACTCGGATTCGGTCCCGATGCCTCTCCAACGCTTCCTCTTGCTTCTAGCCAAGCAAAACACATTTATTACTTCACAATTCAATGCTAAAACTCAACCATCAACTCACTTTACAAACACAAGCTAATTTCCACAAATCCCCAAATCACATAATCATCCAAAATACCAATTTTCGTGCTCCCCTAAAACCTTGCTGAAATTTCCATTTCCAAACCTCCAAATGACTCTCAAATGATCCCAAAACATCCTCATAACATAGGTAGACCAACAGCCCTTCAATTTCAACCTTAAACCTCCCAAAAACCCAAGTTTTAATACCTTAAAATTTGCCCTAAGACCATACTACGGATTTTCATCCAAATTCAACCAAATTGATATATGTTACACCTTTTAACATGATTAACTAAAGCCCCAACTCAATTTGTGAAACAAAATGAAAAACCCCTTTAAAAACCCAACCTTTAAAACAAACCCTAATTTTCAAAACTCCATAACTTTGAAATCTAAGACCATAGGTAGATAGAGGATAAAGAGGGGAGTAAGAAAACATGTTTACCTTTCAAAAACACTTTGAAACGAAGTTGAAATCGAATGGAATAGTAACTTGAATATTTGAGAGAGTTTTGGAGAGGGGTTTTGTTTTTCACGTGGGAATAGAGGGGGAAGGGGGAAGAAGATGACAACTTTAAAAGTTGTCTTCCTTTTTCAAAACTCTTGGGTAAAATCGCAATGTAGGTCCCTCTCCTCTTATTAAAGCTCATTTACATCACAAATTAGGTTGAATTGTTTTAATTTAAATTTTATTGACTCGAACCATAAACCCGGTTAACTCCTAGGCCCAAAACACGGGCGTTACAATTTACCGGTACGGTTGCCTATCATTTAATTCAGTTTTTCTAATTTTTCGATACAATACATCAGTTCGGGTTTTTATGAACACACCTAATTTAATCTATCTTTTTTAGTAGATGAGATTTGTTGTGTTTTGGATTGAGTTGATCTGGTTTCTTTTAGGTGTGGTCAGTAGGCTAGTATGCTCCACAGAGACGGAGCATGTTGGGCCTTGGTCCCAACAATTTGAAAATTTTATAATGTTTTTTTTGTTTTTTGAAAATTATAATTTGGACCTTCTATTTTTTAAAAATTCATATTAAACATTAATTTTTTTGAATATTTTAATTAAGTTCTCTATAATCTCAATTTGACCCCTTCAATTTTTTAGTTTAATAACAATTTAGGACCTTTAAGAGGTAAAGCTAAGCCTTAACCATTGAAGCAACATAACATTATGTAGTATTTTACCACAAATATTATATATCTCAATTTACTTCAGATTAATTTAAATTATTTTATGAAATAAATAATATTAAAATATATTAATAATATATATAATATATAAATAAATAAAAGTGTATTGTTTATATATAAATATTATATATAAATAATATATAAAAACTCTAAACTTTAAATCATAAATCTTAAACTACATAGCTCAAACCTCAAACCCTAAATTTTATGATTTGAGGTTTGAATTTATAGTTTTTTATATATTATTTATAATATAAATATATTGTTTTATGAATATTTTTTGTTCTTAAAAAATAATATATTTTTTATTGATATATATATATATATATATAAATAAAGTTTAGAATTTAAGTTTGAGGGTTGGAGTTTGTGGGTTAACAATTTAGGATTTAGGGTTTTTATATATTATTAATCATATAAATATATTATTTTTATAAATATTTTGGGGTTTTTTAAAAATAATATATTTATATTATTAATAATATGTAAAAATAATATTATTTTATTTATATATATATATATGTGCAAATAATATATATTTATATGTTAATATTATTTATAATATTATTTATTTCATAAAATAATTTGAATTAATCTAAAGTAGTTTAAGATATATAATATTTGTGGTAAAATATTATATAATGTTATGTTGGTTTAATGGTTAATGCTTGGCTTTACCTTTTAAAGGTCTTGGGTTTAAACCACCCCAAGTGTATGATTTTATTTTTTTTTTCCTTCAGGAAAACGACGTCGTTTTGGACCAAATTAGGCTTCAAAATAGCCGCACCAAAAAGGCGTCGTTTTAACTTAACGGGAGGAGCTAACAGTTAACAGCGGAGTGACATTTTCGACTCAGTCGCTATAGTTTAGTGGTATCTGGTGTAGTTTACCCCCAAATAAATTAAACATTACCATTCATGTTTGAGTTTAAATACTTAATAAACCCTTATATTTTTAAAATTCAATAATGTATAATAATTTATAAACAAGGTCATATATATTTTTAAAAAATGTAAGATTTTTTAATATATGAATTTTAAAATTTCTTTACCGTATTTCAAGAGTAAATGTTGTTTTTTTTCTCGAGTATCTTCAATTTAGATATAATGTATAGATTTTTAGTGTCGGATACTATTTCATCTCCAGGGGTTAACACATGTTTTGTAAAATCCTTAAATTTTGAACTAGATTTTTCTAAGTTTTATGGCAATTATTTTTTTAATGTTTTTAACAAAAACATGGAGAGCCCTGTGTGGATGTGCCGGAGTGGTTATCGGGCATGACTAGAAATCATGTGGGCTCTGCCCGCGCAGGTTCGAATCCTGCCATTCACGTTTTTAATATGTCCTGAAAAACATGTCCTGTTTGATGAGGAGGGCTGACTGTCTCAAAACCATTATTTTTGTGGCTAATAACTACTAAGTTGGCAGAGTTGAAGAAGCAACATAAAATTTATGTTTTTTTTAAGACTGTATGACATGGTATTAACAAACAACTATCATCTTCCTTGTCGAATAATCTCCCTGAATTCAGTAATATTCACCGGTCGGCGGTCGATCATCTTCCGTTGATATCGACTTCCCTTTACTTTCGATGCCGCTGTTGCTATGATTCGATTCAATGGATGTTTATTATTCTTCCTTCTTTAAGGTACCTGGTATATCTTTAAAATCCCAGTCAGTTAAATAACTTGGTTTTGTTGTAACATTGTTCACTTCAAAATCTCCTCCAAGCATGCCAACAACACGAGACATGGGCGGCCTCGTTGACGGTGATGCCTGAGTACATAAAAGTGCCACTCCTATCACTTGGAGAGCTTCGTTTTCGTCGAACTCCGATAATGTTGGATCAAGCAGGCTCAAGAGTTGGTTATTTTCATGCAGGGTCCACGCCTGGAGACATTATAGGAACACGTTAATTAACAAGTAGTTGAACAAATAGTGTTACAAAAGAAAAGATTTCCTTCTGGATTACCCATTCAAGAAGATAAATTCTCTCGTTTTCGACGGTATGGTAGGAGTTTGGTCTACCACTTATAATCTCCAGAGCAACAACACCAAAGCTGAAAACATCTACTTTCTCCGTAAGATGCCCGCGCATTGCGTACTCCGGTGCCAAGTAGCCACTTCAAGGGAATTACATTGGATTGGTGAATAATTATTTTTCTGATAAAACTACAAGTCTAGCAATTTGAAAACCAAAAGGTTGAAAGGTGATACATTGTTCCAGCAGCACAAGTGGTGATGTGTGTTCTCTTGTCATCGTAAAGTTTCGCCAATCCGAAATCCGATATCTTTGGGCAAAGTTCTGCATCAAGCAAAATATTGCTTGCCTTGACATCCCTATGAACAATCATTGGCCTAGACTCCTCGTGAAGATACGCTAGCGCTCTTGCTGTCGATAAGCAGATACTGAAGCGGGTTGGCCAATCGAGATGCAAGTCATTTTGTCCTGAATTTAGATGCAAGTAATCTCCGGTTTCATTAATCAACAAGGAAAGGAAAGCATGGTATTATTATATTAGGACGTTCTCGTACCAAAGAGTGCCTGATCAAGGCTTTTGTTCTCAAGATACTCGTAAACGAGGAGACGCCTATTTCCTCCAATGCAGCATCCGTATAGTTTGACAAGATTTCGATGTTGCACTGCAGATATGGTAGCTATCTCTGCAACAAATTGATCATTCCCCTGGTTTGATGCTACAGAAAGTTGCTTCACAGCTACAACTCTCCCATCAGAAAGTGTACCCTAGAGCATACTAGGATTTAATAACATTGTGTAATAAACCATGCTAAAAATGTAAGACATTGCTTACCTTGTATACCGGTCCGAACCCCCCTTCTCCTAACTTGTTTACAGGACTGAAGTCGTCGGTCGCAGCTTTTAACTCGGAATAACTAAATGTGTTTGGTCTAGGACTGATGCCAAGAAGCACTGTAAGACAATTAGTAACCTGTTACTAATTACCATGATCAAATATTACTTTGAAAACTTTATTCTGATATAAAATGAATATATTTTACGACGAAATCGATGCTCTTACCTTCCTCCTCCTCATCTTCTCGTTCTCCCTTTTTATAAATAATCACAAAAATAGTTATTAGAGCCAAAACCACAGAAGAGACCGTAATACCGACGATCAATGATGTCTGGTTCTTCCCTTTAGGAGTGGCAGGTGGTATTACACCGACGGTCGGTAAGAAGTCTACGAAACAAAATAGATGAATAAGATAAACACATTAAGCATATATTACATAAGGATTCACAAGTGTTAAGACAACTTACTTGGAACAACACTAATAGCTGAAATCGATGGACCGTATAAACCTTCTTTTGGTGTATTTCTAGTCCCCTTACCAGCCCAAAATAGGTGAATTTCAAGATGGTTCCCTGTTACATTGGCAGTGAACTGCTTAGTTATTGCTCTCTGAACCCCACCTGCCTCCTTCGATATATCGAAATTCCTTAATTGCCGGGTTCCCTGTTGAAGCGTTGACGAGGTACTATAGAAATAAGATTTCTAAATGTAAAATTAAATGGATGATATGACTTAGAATGGTATGGATTTCTACTTCACAAACAGAATATTACCTGAACATAGACATCAAAAACTCGCCTTGCTAGACTCTTCCAAGACTGCGAGGTTCGGTCCGGGAAACTTGTTTCTGCAAAGAACAACTTTACAGTATAGGGTCCATTCTCAAGGCCAAGGCCATAGTATCTGAGTGATCCAGGGGATTGCCTTGAACTCTTATACAGCTCGGGACTATCCGTATTCGCCACTTGTGCTAATGAGTTCTGCATATCCGCTCGCTTTAGTGTACCTAAAAACAAGCCTACATTGCTAACTCCCCATTTCTGTGTAGTGGCTACATCATATTTTGCTGCGCCAAGGGTTCTGTTATCGGCCTCGAATACTATCCCATCAGAAACCGTCTCTGGTCCGCCACACTTGATCGAGAATGTTGCATCTTACGATACCGACATCGAAAGTATTAAGCACTAGTCATGATTAAATGTTATAATTAAGACTTCAAAAACAGATAATGGTTCCAAGGTTTTAGCTAGTACATCGCGGGGCATCTCTGCTGCATGGGAAGCTTCTTTGAAGGCATTCTAATCCTGGTAAAAGCCTGATTAATTTCGGAATAAAATAATCAATTAGAAACTTTAAAAGAATGCATTGCTTGGTAGAGATAACACTAAGCATTTGGTTTCCCTGCAAGTCAGGGACGAACGCAAGATTTTATGTAGGGGGATGCGACTCGGTCCATCCCTGCTGCAAGCGGATAACTCACCTTATGTTTGAGCTGTTCAGGGTGAAGTTGTTGCCCACTAAATTCCTGCATAAAATGCATGAAACAACACCCTTGAATCTCCTCATACAATTTGTAAAAAGTAAAGGAAGAATCATGATTTACATACAATTGTGGGATAGTGGCTACCCAAGAAGGTAAGTCTCCTGACAGAAAATTGTATGATAAATCTCTGCAAAGAGAAGTGTATTAGCAGAAAATTGTGTGATTGACTCCCGCTTTATCCTTGACTGAATAATCACTTTGGCTCGTATTCTTTTTTTTTGAAGCACTTTAACCCTTAACGTGGATGAAAATCACCAATCAACTAGGGTCAACACAATCATATATGGCATCACACACTAACATAATTGTGCCACATTCACAAAGATTTTGCAATTTGGTCTTGGGAGGGATCGAACTCAAAACATTGTTTGGGATAGCTCATACATATGATGTCTTGTAGGATTATATGTCATTTTGAAGGTGTTGACCTTAGTTGACTAACGATTTTGACACAAAATAAAACGTTGAGGATTAAAGTGCTCAAAAAAAAAGAATATGACTAAAATAACTATTCAGTCAAACCTTATGAGACATTTTTTTGACATTATGCCTTACATAGTCATAAGAACTTCCCTTGTTCGACTCGGCATGGGACCTCGCAGATTATTATCTCCAAGAAACCTGGCAACTCAAAACAGGGGAATAACGTACATAGAAAACATAAGGGAAAACCAAAAAGTCTACGTTAATGAAATCCGTTAATTGGCATAGTGGTTAAGGATGCTCATGTTGTTCCATCTTATATGATTTCAAATCCCGGCATTTGTCAACGTTAATACGGACTTAAGCCGGCATATTTTTGTAGCTTACAAGTGTCTGAGAGAACCCATCATAAACATATAGCTTGGAATTGTGCCCGTTAAGTTGTTGAAACTCAAATCTCTGCAACATCAAGAAATCAAAAACATAAAGCAAGCAAATATCAGAGATTACTGAAGCAGTCAAATTTTAAACAAAACTTACAGTTTCTTTAAATGTTGTAATTCTGTGATATAAGGTGGCAAAATACCAGTGAGTAATACATTTCTTAGAAACCTATATGAAAGAAAAGCAACAAAAGAATTGTAACTTTTGATTGAAGAAAACAAATAAATATTACAAGTATTAGAGTGTGCTTAACTCACAAGTCAGTCAAGTTCTTTAGATTTCTTATGAAACCGAGAGAAGAACTCCCGTTGTATATATCGCTAATTCGCCTACACGACAAGCATAAAAACGAGTACATATCTTGAATGTATACTAATATCAGGAAAGCAAGATAACTCTACTTACAAAGAAGTCAATGAGGTTAAATTCGCAAGATTCGATGGTATCGGTCCTTCGAAAGAGTTCCCTTCAAATCTCCTGTACAAACATTTGACAGACTAGATCAAAACTGATGAAAAATCAACCCAATGATTCAGACTCAACTTATTTGAAGATTAACCAAGCTGTTTTCATGACTTACAACGACGTAAGCTTCATCCAGCTATTGCCAATAAAGTCTGGTATTTTGCCTGTGAACGTATTGTCGGCTGCCCGCCTGAAAGTCGACAAACCTTACTGTTAATAAGTAAGGTAAGGTAGGTAATTTGCAGGCAATAAATAGATACAAGGGACTGAGGTCTATTTTACACATGTTCGAGGTTTTTAAGGTTAGCAAATGTCGAGGGAATCTCTCCACCCAATCCACTACTGCCAAGGACACTGTCAAATTCATAAACCAATTATATTAACCTGTAAACATAATCGCATACATTCCTACAAACAAGTATAGAAAGTTAGAACTTACAGTTGTTTAAGGTTGACTAAATTACCAAGTTCTGGAGGGAGTGTTCCAGAGAAATTATTAACACCAAATGACCTGCATGACATCCCATTTTTATTTCATAAAGATACAGAGATCATATATGTTAGAGTTGTGTTACTTCTTTATGCGTGTTCGATCAAGAGTAGGAAACTAGACATATTGTTCTATATGATCAACTATTCGATCCTTTACATGATCATGGTGACAAAAAATATTGGTTGAGAGTTTTTCCAATTCTTACAGCATATACAGCTCCTTCAAGTTTCCAAGCTCCTTTGGAAGGGGTCCTGAGAAATCGTTGTGCGAAACTGATCTGTTCAAAGTTAAATGAATAAATATCCGTATCTGATGCTCACACCGGAGTCCGAGTAACACATGCTACTACCATTTAGAAAGATAAAACAGCAGCCTATCCATTTTCTTTATATCTGTTATGCTGTTAATTCTTAAATACTGTCATTTCAAACCTGTTCTTAATGTCCAAAAATGAAATGCTTTAATCAGATTATATTTCAGCACTCACAGAAACTCCAGTCTAGACATATTTCCAATAAATGCTGGCAAATGCCCCGAGAAAAAGTTTTTATCAATATCCCTGCATCACCAAAACAATATAAATGATTATATTTACTGTAAAACTCTCTCATGTGATGAATAAAAGAGTATTCTTACAGCATTGTCAGAAAAGGCAAATCCAAAAGCTCCTTTGGTATTACTCCTCGTTTATCTAAACCAACTACCTTGCTGAAAAAAGTGTATGGATATGTAAACATGTCACATAACTCATAAGCTAAATTCTGGCTCCGTCCCTGCTCGTACATATTGCAGTTTGTGCTGACGTAGTTGTTAATTTTGTTCGAATATATACGTACACATTCATGTAAAAAATTGCAGAAAAGTGAAGAGAGCAAGAAGCATACAGTCTAGTAATGTGGCAAACAGTGGTATGGTTGAAAGAGCAATCACATCTGATAGCAGGGTTATTAGAAGTATCATCAAACACAGAATCACTTTGGCTGAGAGCAACTCCACTGCATGGCTGTCCACTGATGTTCCATGAATCCGCCGCTCGTAAATCCCATTGTCGGAAGATCGAGTTCAATGCACTCACTATTTCCCCATTCATAAAATAAATATTGGTAAATCCTACATGGTTTCCATACTAAAATATACTACTTGCATTTGGTTAAACATTCAAAGCCAACAGAACAGAGAGAGGGAGAGTACCTTCGGATGGATCGGTGGTCGGATTCTGCGCATTAATGGATTGGTTGCACATGAAGGAAACAACCCAGAAGAAGAAGATTAAGTTGATCAGCCTTAAAAATATCATTTTTCCGATATGGGATTTGGAAATAGAACTAGCAAAATGCCACTGTGTTGTGTTATTATGTGAACAACTTGATATTTTCTTATCATTCTAAAAATGTACACAGCTGGTTCCAATGGCTCTGGTCCTCGTCTAGATATTTTTCATTAGTCCTCGTTTGTCCCTATGCATTCATTGCCATTGGGTAGGGTCTCTACTCGTCTTCAGCTTCTTTTCCATGTGTGGGGTTGGGGGGAATATGACCACCTACCGAGCAAGGGCGGCTCTTGATAAAATTTAATTAAAAATTTTAAATTATTTAGAGGTTTAAATTAAAGTTTTCAAAATAAATTTTCCGACTCTGCCCGATTAAGATATCGGCCCTGTTTGGTAAAGAGAGGTTTGGGTAAAAATTAGAGGTTTGAGGCATAATTAGAGGTTTGACCAGTCAAATCCGCTAATATTGTTGTTTGGTAAATAGCGGATTGAAAGAGCGGATTGAGGTGAAACCGCTAATTTTGAAAAAGCTCATAATAGGAGCTTTTTGAGATTAGAGGTTTGATGTTAGAGTTGTAAAGACTCTTTTACCCTTACCAGTTACCAAAAATCTCAAAATAACCTAAATTAAATATTTTCTCACCCTATTTATAAGCTAATCCTATTTACTTTTTTTTATTATCACATATTTATATGTGTATTTAATTTTATTAATTAATTAAATTATATTAAAATAATTATATAAATAATAAATTAATATATAAATCATTTGAATATGTTTAGAAAAGTTATATTAAAAATAATTTTACAGATCTAATTAATAATAATTAGATACAAAATATTGATAACTAATAAACTATTCAAACAAGTATTGAATATAATCATGTCCTTATATGTCATTTTGCTTGTTTAAATAATCTAACAGCTATCAGCTATCAGTTAATTTTACCAAACACTTTTATACAATCAGCTAATACAATCCGCTAGTCAAATCAGCTAATACAATCAGCTATCAGCTATCAACTAATGTAATCTGCTATCCGCTATCAACTATCCGCTATCAACTATCCGCTAATTGCCAAACATGGTCGTTTTCCTTTTAATTCACAAGTCTAGTGTGAACTGGACAACATTATCTGCAAGTAGGAATGATCAAAGTCTACATTACAACTCGACCCATGAACAGCGTCGAACCCAAGGGGCTCGTAAGGGTCATGGCCCCCTAAATTAATCAAAGGGTAAACTACACTAACAGTCACTAAACTTTTAAGGCACTTGCAATATGGTCACTAAACTTTTAAAATTTTCATTACAGTCACTCAACTTTTAATTTGCTTTCATTGTGGTCTCCGCCGTCGACCGCCATTTAAAAACTGACGTGACATGTTAAATTTAAGGGTAAACTATATTGTTAGTCATTGAACTTTTAGGGAGCTTTCAATATGGTCACCGAATTTTTAAAACTTTCATTGCAATCACTCAACTTTTAATTCTCTTTCATTACCGTTAAAAAATGCTAATGTGACATGTTAAGTTTAAAAATAAACGTTTTCTCACCTTATTTTCTCTCTTCCTCTTATTTTCTTTCATCCAAACATGTCTATCTTTTATAAAAGACCAATAATAAAATAATTTTTAGATAAAATTTATTATTGGTCTTTTATAATTATTATAATTTAATTTCTTATTAATAAAAATTAACCTTTTGAATTATTGGGAAATACAAAACATTTTGGAAATTGAAAACTAAATATTTTATTGGTAAATTACCTAGCAAATCACTAAAGTTTTCTAGAGTTTTCAATTAGCGATTTTATTATTGGTCTTTTATAAATGATAGACATGTTTGGATGGAAGAAAATAAGAGGGGAGAGAAAATAGGGTGGGAAAATGTTTATTTCTAAACTTAACTTGCCACATTAGTTTTTTTTTAACGGTAATGAAAGCAAATTAAAAGTTGAGTGATTGTAATTAAAGTTTTAAAAGTTTGGTGACCATATTGAAAGCTCCCTAAAAATTCAGTGACTAACAATATAGTTTACCCTTAAATTTAACATGTCACGCCAGCTTTTTTTAACTGCGATTGACGACAATGATCTTAATGAAAGCAAATTAAAAGTTGAGTGACTGTAATGAAAGTTTTAAAAGTTCGGTGGCCATATTAAAAGTTCCCTAAAATTCAATGACTACCAGTATAATTTACCCTTAATCAAATTATCATATAGGAAAAAGATGAAGATTCACTTTAAAAAAAATATGAAATGGATAAATTTTATTGGCCAGAATCATGAATGATGTGATAAGCCAAGTTCATCTAATAATTTTTTCAAGAAATGAGATCTGAATTCTGAACCAACAAATTTAAATCATATCAAATAATTATTATTTTTGAAAAATCAACAAATTGGAGGGGCTAGATGGGGTATGAATCTGCAGATTTCTTCAAACAGTATTTTCTATTTTGGCGGCTGACCATGTGCGAATATGTTTAAGACCGTTAATATGACAAACAACTGTAAATTTAAAAGAACAGTGATATGGTTGAAAATAAATTTTAATAAAACTAGTCATGTAAATCTGACTAGTTCTATTAAAAAATTATCAAAAATGGACTCTAGTTTTATGAATTCCTTTAAAATATCTTTTAAAAATTAAAAACTAAATATGCAAGCCTGGCGAGTTTACTATAAATGTATTATGCAGGAAAATAATTTCTATGGGTGTCGGAATAATAAATAATTTTAAAAAATGGTGATATTAAGGTGAAAAAGCCCACAAAATCACTTAGATTGATAATTAATCCCGACTAGAGAGCAAAGTGACTCAATAAATTTGAAAAAAAAAATGATTTTACGCCGGTCGCTGTTAAAAATATATTTGGGGAATAAAAGAATCATATTATTCGAATGAACCTCAAATGTTAACTTACAAAGTATTTATATACATGATAATATAAGCTAACAACCTATCAACAAACTTACAGCTAATCTAACTAAATAACTGAAAATGAATAACTGTTCTTAACACTCCCCC
This sequence comes from Hibiscus trionum, assembly GCA_030270665.1. Lineage (NCBI taxonomy): Eukaryota > Viridiplantae > Streptophyta > Magnoliopsida > Malvales > Malvaceae > Hibiscus > Hibiscus trionum. The sequence goes on from BSYR01000014.1 coordinate 4,498,864, forward strand.
TCAAGTTGGTGGTTTAAAAATAGATTTAACTCCCAACTTGGAAGTTAAGTATTCATGCTGTTGAACACCTAGACCTTTCGTCATGACATCTACAAGTTGTTCTGTTGTAGAAACATGACTTATTTCGATCATCTTCTCTTGAATTTTCTCCCTGATAAAATGGCAATCGATCTCAATGTTTTTGGTCCTTTCATGATATATTGGGTTCACTGCAATTTGTAATGCATCTTTACTATCACAAAAAAATTAACAGGATGCATTTTGGTGATGTCCAGCTCCATTAACAATCCTCTTAACCATACCAACTCAGAAGCTGAAATTGTCATGCTCCTATATTCTGCCTCAGCAGAAGAACGGGCTACTGCCGTTTATTTTTTAGATTTTCATGAAATCAATGAATCTCCGAGCTTTATACAAAATTCAGTTATTGATCTTCTGGTCATTGGACACGTGGCCCAATCAGAATCACAAAAAAGCATTTAACTAGCAGTCACTTTTTGCACTCAGTAGAATTTCATGACCTGGATCTTTCTTCAAGTATCTCACTACTCTGAGAGCTACTTCAAGATGAACCTTCTTTGGTTGATGCATAAATTGACTCAGATGCTGAACAGAAAAATTGATATCTGATCTGGTGTGTGCTAGATAAATCAGTTTCCCAATCAGCTTTTGATACATCACTTTGTCTTCCAAGAGATCTTTATCATCAACTTGTTGCACTGTCTTATCATAATCTACAGAAGTGAGTCTGAGGTTCTGTTCAAGAGGTGTAGAGGCTGGTTTGGCTCCCCCCTAGACCAGTACTTTCAATAAGCTCAAGTGCATACTTTCGCTGATTTAAGAGTATTCCTTCCTTTGATCATAATACTTCAAGTCCAAAAAAAAATTTTAATTCTCCCAAGTCTTTCATTTTGAAGTTGCTATGAAGAATGCTTCTTAATTCTGCTACCATTCTTTCATCACTACCCGCGATCAACAAATCATCAACATACACTAGTAGTATAACTATCTTTGATCCTTGCTTCCTTGTAAAAAGTGAATATTCATGTTTACTTTGCTGAAAACCAGTAAGTAACAAAGCTTTTGTCAGTTTAGCATTCCACTGCCTAGAAGCCTGTTTCAACCCATATAAATATTTTTACAACCGACAAACCATGCCCTCCCCCTGGTTGCAAAAACCATCTGGAAACTCCATGTAAACTTCTTCAATAAAATCGCCTTGTAAAAAGGCATTATACACATCCATTTGAAATAGGGGCCACTCAAATATTGAAGCAAGTGCAAGAACTAAACGCACAGTAGTCATCTTGGCCACAGGTGAGAAGGTTTCAACAAAATCCACACCTTCACGTTGACTATATCCTTTAGCCACAAGTATGGCTTTAAATCTTTCAATTTCACCAGTGGACTTATATTTAATCCTGAATATCCGCTTGTATCAAATGGGCACTTTCCCAGCAGGTAAAGGAACAACAGTCCAAGTCTTGTTTGACTCCAAAGCTTGAATTTCCTCAAGATAAACATTATAAGAAGCAATAAAAGATTGAGTAGAATGAGGTAAATGTGAATAAGAAACATAATTGAAAATAGGGAACTGACCAGAAGAAGCTGGAAGGGAAGAGGATTGGCAATAATTGATACTTTTAGGAACAATGAAGTCCTTCAACCAACCAGGTGGTCTAGTCACACGAGAAGAGTGTCGAGGTAAAGGCTGAGCATTAGTTGACTCACAAGGGACAAAAGACTCAGGTGGAGTAGATGAATCAGATTGAAAATGAGAAGCAAAATGAAAAGATGAAGGTGAAAAAGAAGCAGGGGAAATTGTTGAGTTGTGAGGAGCTCGATTCGATCAACCAATGTAGCTCACCAAGTGGTGGAGAGGTGGATTTTTGGGTGTTAGGGTTTAGGAAGCTAAAACAAAGATAGACACAATAATTTTAGAGTGGTTCAACCTTCTAACCAAGGTCTACATCTACTACCTTAGCTCCCTACTAAGGATTTCCAACAATTCCACTAATTGCTCTTCCCCTTTTCTAGGCTTAGGAGGTAACCCTTATACACCAATCAAGCTTTCTACCCAAAGCCTTGATTGAAACCCTCTTTACAAAGAGACAAATAAAAGCAAACTTAAATCCCTCTAATAGGTATTTGTTTGCACAATTTAGCACTCACCCAAAACTTAAAACACTTGAGCAAATTTGACAATTTTGGCTCACTAGTGTTTGTCTATACAAGAATTGACAATTTAGGCACTAAGACAATATTTGATCATTTGTTGTTTTACAATATGAGCATTAGCCTTTACTTGATGCTTGGAGGTCCCTTTTATACTCCTTGATGAGTTTATAGCCGTTGCTAGCCGTTGGGATTGATTTGGAGCCGTTGAGGACTTTAATTCCCACCATAAATGCAGTTCTACAGCTCCCCGTTTCGAAACGCTCGAACCCGTTTCGAAACACCCTTTAAGTAGAAAGAGTCGTTGCAGTCTGACATGGCACCCATATCGGAACGCCCTTGGCCGTTTCGAAACGCGTATCGAAACGCCTAGACTCGTATCGAAACGCCCTGCATTTAAGTGTTAGTTGGGAAAATAGCCGTTGGGGTTTATAGCCATTGTGGTCGAAGCCACGTAGGCGTATCGAAACGGCAAAATCCTTATCCAGGGTAAGCCCATTTCGAAACAAGTTTTGAAACGATTTTGCTACTAGAATCCCCCGTTTCGAAACGCCCTAAGGTGTTTCGAAACACCTGGACAATTTTGTGAAGTTTGGCTTTAAAAAACATGTAAACCCCTTTAAAAACATCCCTAAAAATTGTTTCAAGATATTTGGACTTTGGAAGTTTGTTTTAAATACTTTTTAAATCAGTCCAAAACATTTTTCAATTATTATATCAAAACATTAGTTCTACAATCTCCCCCTTTTTGATATAATAAAACTATCTTGAAAAATTGTTTGGGATTCTCTCCCTTTAACTTTAAAAATGTGAATAAGAGAATTAAAGATATAAATCAAATAAAGCCCCCCTTATTCATTTGAAAATTTAATTTTTCAAACCATTTCTCCCCCTTTTTGTTATATCAAAAAGAATTTAAAACATTAAGTTCATAAATAACAATAGAGGTAAAAATTTGACAAAAGTAAGAATTTGGTTTCAAAAATGGCTCCCCCTTACTCAAAGCATCATCAAAAGTGTTAGTCCAACAAACATGATCATCTAGTTGACAAAAATAAATAAATCAAATGAAACAAAAGACAACCAGATTTTACCACACTTGAACTCAAGGGAGGATGTGAAACCTTCCTTCTTCAAGTGTTCTTCCTTGTGTGCATGGAGCTCCCCCTCATTGATTGGACTTGTTGAACATCTCCATCACACCTAGCAAAAGACAATCAAGTGATTTTTGGTATCCAAATTGCTTTGGATCCATAAACGTTAGTAGCACAAATTTTTGACCCCTTAGGAATCCATTTTTAAATGTCATCCTTTTTAATTGAAGTGGTTAGTCCTTTTGGGACCCAAACACTTCTAAAACATTTTCCTTTAATAAATCTAGGGGCACTAGATTGTCTAACATAGAAATTTGATTTTCCAAAATTGTTTTTCATTTCTAGCTCTTTGGAAATCAAATCATTTTCTTCTTGAACTTTTTGAAGCAATTTTTGTAAATCAAAACATTTTAGTTCAAACTCCTTGAGTTTTGCTTCAAGTTCAAGTTTGGTTAAGAAATCAAATCATTTTGAATTTTTAACTTTGAAATCACTTTATTGTTTTTCAAAATGTGATTTTTAAAGTCTAAAACCAAATCGTCATAGGCATCTTGTAATTCACCAAAAGAGTAAGAATATGAAGTAGATGAATTAGAAGTTACCCTTGAATCTTCTTCGATGGCCATAAGGCAAAGGTTGGCTTGTTCATCGTCGGTGGAGTCCTCATCACTCCAAGTAGCCACATGTGCCTTCTTCTTATGGCTTGAAGTGCTTGCCCTCTTCTTTTTCTTGGAATCTCATTCAAGCTCTCTCAAAGCTTTCTTCATGAACGGGGCACACTTCTTGAAGAGATGAACTATCTCTTCATCTTCATCCTCCTCCTCACTAGAATAAGCATGATGGCAAGTGAAGGACTTGAGAGCCATGGCATTGGTGTTGATGCCAAGCCCCTTGAGCTTCTTCTCTCCCATAGCTCTAATTTCTTCCCTCTTCTTCTCATCTTCTTTGTTCTTCTTCATGATTTGATGAGTAAGGAGTGACCCCATGAGTTCATCAAGCTTCAAAGTCTTCAAATTTTTGGCTTCGATGATGGCGGTCCTATTTGACTCCCAAGACTCGGAAAGTGAGTAGATGAACTTTCAGACAAGCTTCTCTTCCGGGATGGCTTCTCCATAGCCTTTAAGACCGTTGGTGATGGTGGAGAACCTATCAAACATCTTCTCGATGTTCTCTTCCGGATCCATCTTGAAGTTCTCATACTCTAAGGTTAGGAGCCCAATCTTGGTCTCCTTGACTTCATTTGTCCCCTCGTATGTGACTTCAAGCTTGTCCCATACCTCCTTGGCACTCTCACAAGAAGACATCTTCTCATAGATGGATGGGCCAAAAGCACAAAACAAGATGTGCAAGGCCTTGCAATTTAGCTCCATCTTCTTGTGATCGTCGGCACTCCACTCCGCTTTGCTTCTTTGAGGTACGAACGGACCATCTTCAACTATATCCCCTAGCTTCTAATCTCTTGATTTGATGAAGAACTTCATCTTTGTCTTCCAATGGGCATAGTGGGTTCCGTCAAATAAAGGCGGTTTGTCGATTGATTGTGTCATTTGAGCCGGTTGATGAAAAAGTGATCGAGCTTGCCGGATCTTCTCAATAGGATGTGAATCCTCCTTAATTGAGCCAAGCTCTGATACCAATTGTTGAGTTGTGAGGAGCTCGATTCGATCAACCAATGTAGCTCACCAAGTGGTGGAGAGGTGGATTTTTGGGTGTTAGGGTTTAGGAAGCTAAAACAAAGATAGACACAATAAATTTAGAGTGGTTCAACCTTCTAACCAAGGTCTACATCCACTACCTTAGCTCCCTACTAAGGATTTCCAACAATTCCACTAATTACTCTTCCCCTTTTCTAGGCTTAGGTGGTAACCCTTATACACCAATCAAGCTTTCTACCCAAAGCCTTGATTGAAACCCTCTTTACAAAGAGACAAATAAAAGCAAACTTAAATCTCTCTAATAGGTATTTGTTTGCACAATTTAGCACTCACCCAAAACCTAAAACACTTGAGCAAATTTGACAATTTTGGCTCACTAGTGTTTGTCTATACAAGAATTGACAATTTAGGCACTAAGACAATATTTAATCATTTGTTGTTTTACAATATGAGCATTATCCTTTACTTGATGCTTGGAGGTCCCTTTTATACTCCTTGATGAGTTTATAGCCGTTGCTAGCCGTTGGGATTGATTTGGAGCCGTTGAGGACTTTAATTCCCACCATAAATGCAGTTCTGCAGCTCCCCGTTTCGAAACGCTCGAACCCGTTTCGAAACACCCTTTAAGTAGAAAGGGTCGTTGCAGTCTGACATGGCACCCGTATCGGAACGCCCTTGGCCGTTTCGGAACACGTATCGAAACGCCTAGACCCTGTAATCACTAATTTTGTCCGGACCTTAAACCCCCTTTAGTTTGTGTTTACCTTGGGCTTATTAGGGCTATTCGGTAATTAAAAGTAAAAAAAAGAAAAGGAAAAAAAAAGGAAAAAATATATATATATACATATATATGTAGGTATAAATAATGCTACCCTTATTACCTTATGTTATTATTTATCATATTTGAAAAAAAGAAAGAAAAAACCTAAAACATTACTAATATATAATATTATCTTATTATAGCTAATAACAATTATGTCTTATCATTATTATTTATCATTTATATACATCCATTACATATTCGTTTTATTATTGTGTGTGTGCTAATATTATCTACTAATTATTATTGATATATTTACTATTATTATTTTTGTTTATTATTATTATTATGAAAATAAAACATAAAGTAAATAAATGATATTGATAAATAATAAGAGCCCAAATGTTATTAAAAACAGTCCAAATATTACAAAGCCCAAAAGTAATATACATGCATATGGCCCGTTCAGCCTTTCACACAAAGAAAAACCCTAATCCCTTCTTTTCCCTCTGCGCAGCCCATCGTGGACCGTTAGATCTGGGATGTTAATCTAACGGTCCAGATCTAACCAGATGAAGAAACCCTAGCCATCTATCTTTGCCCTAGCGCCGCACGCACTGAGAGCCGTCGGATCGAAGAAAGATGTATAACCCAGATCGCATCCAGAGAAAAACCCTAGAGAGGGTCATCCCTTTTTCCAGCGCCGCACAACGTCGACCGTTAGATCGAGTCGATCTAACGGTCCCAAATGAAGGACGATGAAGATGCCCGTGACCCCTCCTCTGCCGCCCCTGCACCGGCACGCCCTGCTGCCTCTCCCAACCGGGAAAACCCGACATGCACAGACAAAGAAAACAGTGCATCAGTGACCCAAAAAAAGCAAAAAAGACAACAAAACAGAGGCAATTAATAAAAGTCGACCAGACAACAATCAGAGAGGCAGAGAGAAAATTATTTTCGTTTTATTTCGAATGTAAAAGCTTCTGTTATATAGGAAACCGAAGCCAAAAAATAGAGCGGGGGATTGGAGAGAAAAAATCAGTGAGCATGGGAGAAAAAAAAATCAACAGAGAAACAATGTAAACCCGAGAGAAGGGGATTTTTGGGGATTCGATTTTAGAGAGAAAAAACCGTTGTAACCATTTCAAAAATCAATACAAGAGGAATTCCAGAGATCTCATTTTCTTTTACTTTCATTTTTATCTCGAATAATAATAAAAATATTTACCTTCTGTTTCAACCTCGCCGGCGGTTGGAGCGTAGTTCCGACGATCCCAACGGTGAGGGACTTCATCCCGGTGAGGCAAACGCCATATCAAAAGATCACGGCGATCCAACGGTGGACGGCGACTAGCCAAGGCTTCGAAACGCCGGGGCTTTCATCTTCCATTCGCAACATTTCTGTCATCTCCGGCGAGATCCACTTGGATCAAAAGATAGAGAAGGACGAGGAGATCATGCCGGTGGCGTTGCATGTTGGAAAAGTTCACCGGAGCGGCCGACGGCGTCGGCTTAAGGGTAACGGCGGCGATAGTCATTTTGAATGAAAGAGAGGAAGCAAAAGGGTAAAACGAAGGGGTTAAAATCCCTAATACTTTTTTTCCTTATTTTAAACGGTATGCATTACTACCATTTTTTATGTTTTTATTATCAAAAGAAATTTTCCCCTAATGTTTTGGTTTCTTTTATTATAATATTAATCATATATATATTCGTTTCCCCTTTTTCAAAGATTCTTCCCATTTTCAACGTATCCACCATATTAATGTTGCCATCCTTTTTTATTTTTATTTTTTAATCTACTTAAATGCTGCCTTTTTTCTTTCAATTACTTAATCTGCCGTTCCCTTTTCACATATATTAGGTACATGTTTAGGTATTTACTTGTTAGTACCCTTTATTTCTAGCATATCTAATTTGTTCATGCATTCAAATATCATGTGTACTCATTTTTTATACTTTGTTTATTTCGTTTTTGTTTGTTTATTCGTTTTGTATCATGTGTCATGTATTTATTGTCGCACCATGTTAAGTTGCATCCGAATTTATAAAATGCAATGCGAGCGTCTTTTTATTCGGGAACGAACGAGGCCAGTACCAGTCGTAGTGGTGGTGGTTCGGACGTTCCTTCTCGAATATTAAGACCTTTAAAATTTACTCGCTCGTATAACTAAATTTCGATACGATTCGTCACTTTAATTCGCAAAATTTAATATTAATTAAGCGGTAAAGTTTTGGTACCAATTCTGGGCACGTCGAGGGTGCTAATCCTTCCTCGCATGTAACTGACTCCCGAATCCATTTTCAAAAGAAAAATCTCTGGTTTATTTCGGTGTCCGGTCTACCATTTTTAAATGGCCGGTGGCGACTCCTCTATTTTTCAAATCTGACTAAAATTTTCAAAACCAATTTAAAACCCGGTACGTCCGAGCGACATCCGAGGTACTTGTATTTTTGAAATTTTTTAGTCGCAACAGACCCGTATCGAAATGCCCTGCATTTAAGTGTTAGTTGGGAAAATAGTCGTTTGGGTTTATAGCCGTTGTGGTCGAAGCCACGTAGGCGTATCGAAACGGCATAGCCCGTTTCGAAACGCTGGGCAAAATCCTTATCCAGGGTAAGCCCGTTTCGAAACGATTTTGCTACTGGAATCCCCCGTTTCGAAACGCCCTAAGGTGTTTCGAAACACCTGGACAATTTTGTGAAGTTTGGCTTTGAAAAACATGTAAAACCCTTTAAAAACATCCCTAAAAATTGTTTCAAGATATTTGGACTTTGAAAGTTTGTTTTAAATACTTTTTAAATCAATCCAAAACATTTTTCAATTATTATATCAGAACATTAGTTCTACAGAAATAGATGTATCAGGTGGAACAGTGGGAATAGAAGAAGATGAGGAAGCAATAGGAATAACAAGAAACTCAGAATTAGGGACAGAAATAGAAGGGAAAAAAAGAGAGGAAGAAGATTGAAAAAAGGAAAAAAAGAAAGATATTTTCATAAAAAATAATATCTCTGTTAACAAAAAAAGGTATGAGTGGTCAAATTAAAAATGATATAACCCTTTTGTGTGCTAGAATACCCTAAAAAGACAGAAGGTATAGCCCGGGGAGAAAATTTGTCACTTTGATGAGGATTTGTGGCATAAGCCAAGCAACCAAAGACACGCAAATGAGACAAATTTGGAGATTTTTGATAAAGAATTTCAAATGGAGATTTCCAGGAAAGAACATATGAAGGAAACAGTTAATAATATAACAGGTAGATGACACACATTCCTCCCAAAATTTTATTGGTAAACTGGCCTGAAATCTAAAGGCTCTAGCCATTTCTAGGATGTGCCTATGCTTCCTTTCAGCAACCCCATTTTGCTGAGGAGTATAGGCACAAGAACTTTGATGCAAAATGCCCAAGGAATTGAAAAAAACAGTACACACAGAGTTGAATAATTCAGTCCCATTATCACTCCTTACAACTTTCACAGAGGCAGAAAATTGGTTTTTAACAAATTGTATGAACTTTTGTAAACATACAACCGTGTTACACTTTAGCTTTAAAAGAAAAACCCAACACATCCTAGAACAATCATCTACCATAGTTAAGAAAAACGCTCCCCACTATGTGTAGATACCCTATATGGTCCCCAAAATGTTGAGATGTAACAATTCAAAGGGCTGAGTAGACCTAGAGCAACTAGGAGAAAAAGGAAGCATAGATTGCTTAGCTAGAGGACAAATAGAGCAATCATGCACATCAGATTTATTCGAATCATATTTAAATTATATTCGGAATATAATTTGAATATGATATTTTAAATATAATTTGAATATGATTCGAATACAATATGAACATGGTTCGAATATAATTATAATATAATTACATGTTCTTTCAACTATTATATTCGAATCATGTTCATAGTATATTCGAATCATGTTTAACATGTAATTATATTTGTATCATGTTCGAATCATGTTCATATTATATTTGAATCATATTCAAATTATATTCAAAATATGATTCGAATATAATACGAGCATGATTTGAATATAATACGAATATGATTCAAATATAATTTGACTATGATCGAATATAATATGGATATAATTCAAATATAATATGAATATAATTCTAATATAATTTAAATTTTGCTCAAAAAAGTATTTCAAATATAGAAAAATTCGAATTAATAATTCGAATATAATTAGAATATAATACGAATATGATTCGAGTATAATACGAATATAATTTGAATTTTAATCAAAAATATATATTTCGAATATAGAAAAATTCGAATATAATTGGAATATGATTTGAATCTAATTTAAATTTAGAAAAATTCGAAGAAAAATGTAATATGATTCGAATTTTTCTAAAAAAAGAATATAATTCGAATAAGTAATTGGTGGGGTCAATTTGAGGTAATTTAGTTTATCTAAAAAATTACTAATTTAATATTAAAATATTTGATTTTATTTATTTTTATTAAATATTAACATTTAAATAAATTAATATTAACAAATATTAGACTAAATTATAAAAATTAGAAATAATTAGGGGTCGATTTAAGGTAAAAATAGACTTTTTAGTGACTAAATTGAACAAAAAACAAACCTGACAGACTTGACATGTCACTTACCCTTTAAATAAAACCAGGCGGATTGACTTAGTCAATTAATTGATGACGTGGCAAGATGTTATTGGCTGGAATTTTTTTAACGGCAAATGGTAACAAAATGGGGCAAAATGAGTAACGGCGAATACTTTAGGGGACGAAAGTAAGCAAAACGTAGTTTAGGGGGTAAGTTGGGAAAACAGGAAAAGTTTAGAAGGGAGATGTGTATTAAGCCATTATAAAATAACGGTTTTGAATTCTACTCCATGAGACCTTTATATAATTGAATGAAGGTAACGATTAGAAATAATCAAAGAATCGGATCAAATACAATTGCGAAGATGATACAATTGAAAAAATAATAACTGAATCCGAAAAATTGAGATTAGATCTAACTTACAACAAGGGGCTTTATAATGACCTAAGTAAAAACTCAACAAATTACAAACAGCTTCAGCGGCATGGAAGCAGGGACGGAACTAAATGGGGGTGGGGACGAAGAATTTTATTTTTTACTTTTGTCTCCCTATTAATTTTCTTTTAAAAATAGATTTATTTATGAATTTACCTCAATTTTAAATATTTATAGTTTACCCCCTAACCCTAAATCCTGGCTCCGTCCTTGCATGGAAGTTGAAACTGACTTAACTAAAGATATTACTCTAACATCTTCTTGGCATTATTTTTCTTCTGAACTTCATGTAAAGCCAGTAGCATCACTCCAAGCTTGCGGTGCATATTTTCGAAAAATAAGAGTGTGTAACGACTCGGATGTTGAAGTCAACGACCAAGTGTTGACTTGAACCTCGTGAATGCGCTAGTCGGAGAAATTTGGACCGTTGGACCGAGAATTGGGTTTGTTTGGTTTCGAATTAGGCCTAAGAGAGGTAAAATGGGACCTTTGAGTGTAGGTTTGTAAGAGAATGACCTAGAGTGTAATTTACCCTTGGGAGTGGATGAGCAATTTCCCCTTCCCTTTTTATTTTGGTCTGCACGTGGGGGATAAGGGAAAAAGAATAGCATTTTTTCACTCTTCTCCTTTTTGTCTTTAGCAGTATGACCAGGAGATAGAATTAATAATCAAGAACCAAAAAATGACACACTGCAACAAAAGCAGTGGACGTGCCGGAGTGGTTATCGGGCATGACTAGAAATCATGTGGGCTCTGCCCGCGCAGGTTCGAATCCTGCCGTTCACGTTTTTTTTACTCTTATTTTTTAATGACATTTTAAAATAAAGTTGATGCCATCTTATTGCTTCATCTGCAATTTGCAACCACATCGAAGGTGATCCCTGAGTGCACGAAATTGCCACCCTGACCACTCGCAGAACTTCATTTTCGTCGAACTCGGTCGGCTAAATTCGGATGAACCAGATCGAAACTTTGATTCTTTTCACGTAGAGCCCATGCCTAGAAACATTGTAGAGAATGTAGCCAATTCATAATGAAATAAGATATTTTTCAACCAATACGAACATATCAAAAGGTAATTCTCTCTCTATATAGTCAATGAAAACAAAAAAGAATAAACTTTTTTTTAAAAGAAGCCAGGTATGAAATCCAATCTTGGACCTTGGGTGTAACTTCAGTTCCGAGATGACACTATCAAACATTGGCTAAGTTGTCAGGCTTGGCGTGTGGAGGAGATGGGAAAGAGGTGGTTGCTGCTCCGGGCGGCGGAGCTGGGACACCGTAAACCTGAGGGTTGGTGCGGAAACCTTGTCGGCCTTTAACTCTTCCAAAGAAGAAACATCCAGCACCGAGTAATATGCAGAAGAAAATTAGTGGCACAGATTATGAAAGGGCAGAGTTGAAGAAACGGATTATGAAAGGTACCAAAGTTCAATGTCTTTCTAAGTCTGACATTGTATACTGCCCGAGTGTAACACTGTTTTGTAATTAAGGCATGTAATTTAACTTTAGATGTTCTTGCATACAGTTTTCTTACTTCGGTTCGGAGGTTTTACAGATTTAGGCTCATACACAAGCATGTGATTCTATCTCACTGTGGCTGTTCTTCATTGGAGTTAGAACAAGAACCAATCACAACACTGCCTGTTAAATCCCTGAAATTCCACTCAGTAAGATAACTTGGTTTTGTTATAACACCGTGGACTTCAATATCTCCAGCAAGCATAGCCACAACACGGGACATGGGTGGCCGCATCGAAGGTGATCCCTGAGTGCACAAAAGTGCCACCATGACCACTCGGAGAGCCTCATTTTCATCAAACTCGGCTAAGTTTGGATCAATCAGATCCAGGCTTCGGTTACTTTCATGTAGATCCCATGCCTGGAAACATTGTAGAGAATGTATCCAATTCATCGTGAATTTATGTCCTTTTGAAGGCAACCGAAAGCAATTGAGTACAAGAAATGAAAAAATGATTGCCTAATGCTTACCCATCCAAGAAGATAGATTTTATCATCCTTCAAGCTATTATCAGAGTTTGGTCTACCACTGAGAATCTCCAAAGCCACAATACCAAAGCTAAAAACATCAGCTTTCTCGGTGAGATATCCACGCAATGCGTACTCGGGCGCCATGTAGCCACTTCAACATAAATTAAATCACATTTGGTGAGTGTTCACCCATAAAATTACTATATCCAGTTACTTGGTTTACACGTTTCATGAACTATTTATGAAGTAAAATCTGAAGAGGCTTACATAGTTCCAGCAACCCTAGTGCTAATGTGGGAACTGTTGTCGTCACATAGCTTTGCCAATCCGAAATCAGATATTTTGGGGCACAATTCTTCATCAAGCAGAATATTACTTGCCTTAATATCTCTGTGTACAATCTTTGGCTTAGACTCCTCGTGAAGATAAGCTAATCCTCTTGCAGTTGCTAAGCAGATATTGTAACGGGTTGACCAATCAAGATGCAAGTCATTGCGTCCTGCATAGTGTCAAAAACCTTATCAAGTCATTAATCATGTGATTCAAAACCATTCTTCCTATGTTTAATGGCTCCAAGGCCCAAACAGTTAAAGCACGAAAGCATTATCACAGTTCGATCATACCAAAGAGTGCCTGATCAAGGCTTTTGTTTTCAAGATACTCGTAAACAAGAAGGTGCCTTTTCCCTTCGATGCAGTATCCATGTAGTCTGACAAGATTGCGATGTCGCACTGCTGATATGGTGGCTACCTCTGCAACAAATTGATTCTTTCCTTGCTTAGATGCTAATGAAAGTTGCTTCACAGCTACCACCTTCCCATCTGAAAATGTACCCTACAAGGTAATCAAACTTAGTAATGTTGAAATATGTTTCTTCTCAATTTCCCCCTTTTTATGTGAGGCAATCATTTGTTTATTGCACTCTGAAACTATGAAACATATTATACCTTGTAGACAGCTCCAAAACCCCCTTCTCCTAGCTTATTTGAAGGACTGAAGTCTTCAGTGATAGCTTTTAACTCGGAATAACTAAATGTATCTGGCCTAGTGCAATTACCAGGAAGCACTGCAGAGTCATGAAAGGCAATTAGCAGGTTGTAAGTTGGAGCAATGAAATGAAAAGAAACTGACTTCTTTCATGTTATATTACCTATTACCATGATTAGATATTACTTTTAAGTCTTACAAACTTTTCTGTTAATGGGATCATTCGAAGTAAACTAATCCATTAATGGTGAACAGAGATTTGAAGAAGCACCTTTTCTGATATACTATGAATACTATCACCATATTATATATATATAGATAAAACTGGTGCTCTCACCTTCCTCCTTTTCATCTTCTCTTTTTCTCTTTATGTAAACAAGCGCCAATATTAGTATCAAAGACAAGACCACGACAGAAACTGTAAGACCAACAATAAATGCTGGCCCATTCTTCTCTTTAGGCTTGTTCTTCTCGCTGGCAGCTGTCCTGTTCTTCTCTGAAGGCCCTATGACAGTTGGTATGAAATCTGATAAACAAAAATAGATGTATTAGAAACAGAAAACATGAAATAGGAACATGGGGCATATGTTACATAAATATTTTTAAGTGTTATGGTATCTTACTCGGAACAACACTAATAGCTGAAATGGATGGGCCGGCTTCTGGTGTGTCAGGAGTCCCCTTACCAGCCCAAAATAGGTGAATTTCAAGATGGTTCCTCGATATGGTAACAGTGAAATTCTTAATTATTGCTCTCTCAACACCACCTGCCTCCTTCGAGATATCAAAATCCTTTAATTGCAGGATTCCCTGATGCAGCAGAAATATGATACTATAGCATAAGTTTTCTACATCTACATGTTAGATTAAGTAAACATAGTTGTGATCATATAAACACCACAACTAGGGGAACCTGTTTCTGCAAAGAACAAGTTTACCTGAATATAAACATCAAAAACACGCCTTGTTAGACTCATCCAAGACTGAGAGGTTCGGTCAGGGAAACCTGTTTCTGCAAAGAACAAATTTACAGTATAGAGCCCATTCTGAAGGCCTAGGCCATAGTATCTGAGTGATCCAGGGGATTGCCTTGAACTCCGATACAGCTCAGGAGTGTTGGTACCTCTCACTTGTCCAAAGTTGGTTTGTACATAATGTTGATTCTGTCCATCTTCATACAAACCTACATTGCTAACTGCCCATTTCTTTGTGGCAGTTACATCATATGTTGCTGCGCCAAGAGATCTGTTATCAGCCTCAAACACTATCCCATTATATACCATCTGTGGACCGCCACACTTGATTGAGAAGTTTGCATCTTACAGAGACAATATTGAAATACATTAGCAATTTCAAAACATATGTAATTAAAACTTCAAAAACAGATACTGGATACAAAGTTTAAGCCAGTACATCGTGGAGCATTTCTGCTGCATGGGAAGCTTCTTTGAAGGCATTCTAATCCTGGGAAAATCCTGAAGAATTTCAAAACGTTGTTTGGATTCTGAACTTTAGAACCATGTATTTCTTAGCAGAGATAATAGAAAGCATTTGGTTTCCTAGACGTACAAGAATTCTACTTAGATGGTTTTGCATTTATAGGGAAAAATGTACAGGAGAGTGAGAAATCAGGTTGCTGTGGGACTATAACTCACCCAATGTTTGAGTTGTTAGGTGTGAAGTTGTTGCCCACTAGGTTCCTACATAAAATGCCATGAAACAAGCTCGATCAATTTCTTTAGTTATGTATCTCGAATCTTAGAAAATTTGTGAATAAAGAACACCATTAACCATTGATTTGCAAATGATCCTTTTTTACTGTGTGATATTATCTTAACAATAAGGAAACAGGCTCAATTTGAGCTCCAAAAGGGCCACAAGATTCAATTCGACAAAGTTACAAAGCAAATGTAGGAAATCAGATTTACATACAGTTGATCGATCCTGTCTACTGAATACGGCAAGTCTCCGAACAGTAAATTGTATGATAAATCTCTGCATAGAGAAGTACATTAGCAGAAAGGGAGTAATCAGATTTGACTGCTTTTGCAATTGTATGATTGACTAGATGAAAGATGCTGCTGCCTGGTGGCTTAACAGCTATGGTTAATATCAGATGGAGAACATATAAATGTTACATTATATGGAAATAATATTTCAATGAAGCCTCTATCTGAACTTTTATAGAGGTATTTACCTGCATCTCCATCCCCAACCTTGGTGTATCAGATAATAAAAAGAGATTAACAATTGCAACAGGATTACCATAACGATCAATAAGTACTATAAATGATACCACATTTGAAGCTGGTATGGAAAATTCTTTCAGAGAACTTTGCTGTAACCAATTAAAACCATGTATCACCTAAGCAAATGAAAGGATGCAACGTTCAAGAGTTTCGTTTCTAGACTAATCTAATTCAATGGCGGATCTAAAAATTAAAAAATGGGGGTCCAAAATAACAACAAAATATGGCGGGTTGATAGAATGACTTACATAGTCTGAAGAGTAGTAGTTTGTAGATTGGGAATGGCACCTGTGAGACTATTATTTCCAAGAAACCTGACCAATTCAATAGCATTAAGGAGAACAATGTCAAGTAAAAAATATAAGGCCAAATCCTAATGTCTTAAGATGAAGCCAACTTAAGCTGAGATTTTCAACTATCGAGGGTTTTGTTTTGTAGCTTACAAGTGCTGGAGAGAAACCATCGTAAACATATTACTTGGAATTGTGCCTGTTAAGTTGTTGAAACTCAAATCCCTGCAATAGAAAGAAATTAAAAACATAAAGCAAGCGAATATCATAAATTACTGAAGCAGTTGAAGGTTAAATAAAACATACAGCTTTTGTAAAGATTGTAGTTCTGTGATATAAGATGGCAAACTACCGGTAAGTAAAACATTTCTCAGAACCCTATAGGAAATAAAAAGAAAGGAAAATTAGTCTGTTAACTCATAAACTTATATAAGAAAATTATTATAAAAAAATAAAACATGAATTCAAGAAGTATGGAGTATGCTTATCTCACAAGTCAGTCAACTTATTTAGATTTCGTATGAAATCAAGAGAAGAACTCCCATTGTATATATCTCCAATTCGCCTACATGATATACAAGCATAAAAAGCTACATATTTACATACATGTATCATGCATGAATATCCGAACAAAGGGAGAGAGGCCAACGGTGGTGGGGAGTATACTAGCAGGAAAACACGATATATATATCTCTACTTACAAAGATCTCAAAGAGTTTAAATTTGCAAAACTGGATGGAATTGGTCCTTCAAAGGAGTTCCCTTGAAATCTCCTGTATAAACATTTGACAGAATGGTCAAACTGATGAAAAATCTTGGCAAAGCTATCCTTCAGGATGCCTGATTCAGAGAGAACATATATGAAGATTATAACCAAGATGTTTTGATGAATTACAATCCTGTAAGCTTTGTCCAGTTATTGCCAACAAAATCTGGCATCTTGCCCGTGAATGCATTGTCATTTGCCGAACTGAAATTCAACAAAGCTTACTGTTACTGTTAATAAGGTAAGGTAGACAAGTAATTTGCAGGAGTAGAAGTCAGAAAGGCAAAGGGTCTTTCGTACAAAATTTGCAGGTTTACAAGGTTAGCAAATGTTGAGGGAATCTCCTTACCCAATCCACAACTGTCAATATAACTGTTAAATTCATAAACCAATTTTTGTCATAATTTCATAGGTGACCTGTAAACACAATCACTTACAACTGCACAAAGAAGTATAGAAAGTTAGAACTTACAGTCGTTCAAGGTTGACTAAATTACCAAGTTCTTGAGGGAGCGTTCCAGAGAAATTATTGACAGAAAGAAACCTACATGACATTGATCCTTGAAGAAACTTTGAAATAATCCACTTTCGTTTCATGAACTTGGAAAATCATTTACAGTGGAATAGTCCAATCCATGTCAATTTTGTTAATTTTAATCCGTTCAAAATTCTTCTGTATTTCATTAGTTTTTTCATTGATTCTATTGCTTTTAAGAGATTGCCTGAGAAACCAATTGAGATGGAAGTTCAACAATTTACGGTGACATCTTTGTATTAATCAATTATTGTCTAATGTCATTTTGCTAACTACCTCTGCAAAACTTTCATTATTGTCACTAAACTACACTGGTAGTCACTGGTCTTTTAGGATGCTTTTACTTTGATCACTAAAATCGAAAAACTTTCATTATTGTCACTAAACTTTCAATTTTTTTTTTCATTTCCCATTAAGAAATACTATGATGTAACAAGTTTAAAGTCTTCTTCCCCAAAAAGAAATCTAATTTTTCAAATTTACAGCAACCACCAAGGCCAAAATTTAAATGAATGGAGTCTCACTGATCAATCCCAACGACGAGAAAGATCCATTTGGCCAAAAGGCTAATATAGTTTGGTTTCAAACTTATCTAACTATTAACAATGACAGATCGAAAAGTTTTAATTTTTAGTTTCGGTTCACCAGTGTTAATGATCACATAAGCTTGAAACCAAATTATATTAATGATAGTGGTTGTAATAAAAGTGAATTAAAAGTTTAGTGACAATAATCAAAGTCTTTCGATTTTAGTGATCAAAGTAAAAGCATCCTAAAAGCTCAGTGACCACCAAAATAATCTACCCTGTTTATATATTTTTCATGTACATTTTATTGATTATATTTAGGGTTCATCACTATCCCTTCTAATAATTCTATCTCCAAAAGTTAAACCTAAATTTTCTGCTTAAGAATACAATCTAACTTACTTTGACCCTTAATTTAAACCTAATGAAATATTAATCGAGAGTTTTTCCATATCATACAAGGTACGTAGCTCTTCAAGGTTTCCAAGCTCCTTCGGAATGAGTCCGGAGAACTCGTTGGAGCCAATTGACCTATACAAAGTATATATAAACCAAAGAATCAGAATACATAGCAATATATAAACACACATAGAAATCGGGGGAAGTAATAAGGAATTGACCCATTTAGGCTTAGAAGTGGAAGTGTTATTTCAAAACTTGTCCTTAATGTCCAAAAATAAAAGTGGTTTTACTAGAGTTTTATATTTCAGCACTCACAGAAACTCTAATCTTGACATTTTCCCCATAAATGCTGGTAAAGGACCAGAGAAGAAGTTTCGATCGAGCCCCCTGCATCCCCAAACAGTATTATGATGATCAGATCAGTACCTATAAAACTAAAACTAAAACACATATATGTATACAAACATTATAAAATCTGTATCCATTTCAGAAAATATTTAAAATCAAAAGTAGCTTGAGGAGGAAAATAGTGGAATGAACATTCTTACAAGACAGTGAGAAAAGGTAAATCCAAAAGCTCCTCTGGTATCACTCCTCGTGTATTTAGAGCAACTACAATCCTGACAAAATGTATAAGCACGTAGAATATGAGATACAACCCATGTAATAATAATCCTTTGAAAATTACTGCATTTGCATAAGAGTAAGAGGTTAAGAAGCATACAGTCCGGTAATATGGCAAAGAGTTGTATTATTGAAATAACACTCGCATCTGATAGCAGGAGAGTTGGAAGGATTCATAAACACAGGATCACTTGTGTTGACAGCAGATCCACTGCATGGCTCTCCGCTGATGTTCCAAGAATCCGATGCTTGTATTCCCCATTGTTGGAAGATTGAATTCAATGCCCTCACTGTTCCACCATTTCCGCATTTCGTCAAACATGTACTCGACTCCATCAAAACTGAGATAGAGAGAGAAAGTACCTTCGGAAGAATCCGTGGCGGCCTTTTGGGCATTCATGGATTGGCTGCACCAAAGCAAAACAAACAAGAAGAGCAAACATTTCGAAGAAGACTGGAAGGGATTCATCATCCTTTTTATAACACTTCAATGGGCAGAAAACGAAGAGCCAAGGATCTATGCAACCAAATTGCCTCAAATTTATAAATTTACTTTTC
Source organism: Hibiscus trionum (assembly GCA_030270665.1). NCBI lineage: Eukaryota > Viridiplantae > Streptophyta > Magnoliopsida > Malvales > Malvaceae > Hibiscus > Hibiscus trionum. The sequence goes on from BSYR01000014.1 coordinate 4,518,502, forward strand.
ATGCACAGGTCAAGTGGTCAAATCGAAAACATTATGGCTACACCAAAGATTCTCCAAGCTGGAATCGTCAAAGTTTACAAACGTGTTGAAGAAGTAACAAAGATTCTTCAAGCTAGACGGAGCTATCATTTATGGAGTTTTCTAGCATGCAGCGGCCTAATATACGGCTAATATACGGCGTTACCGGAAACATGATAAGGTATATAATGTATTCGGTAAAGCGGTACCAGATATGTTGATATGAAATGATCTATCCGGTAAAAAACACTAAAAAAATGAAAAAAAAATAATGGTAACCGGCAAATTTAAGTTAACGGTCAGACATAACAAAACCGGTAGCGTCTAATTTGTTATAAGGTATATAATGTATTCGGTAAAGCGGTACCGGATATGTTGATTTCGAAAATATCCATCTTGTGAAAAGTTAATCGATACTTTTATCAATATATCCGGTACTAGGATAACATAAAGAGTAGATACTTTTAACCGGTTATATCATTATGATATATATATAATCGATACAATTCCCCAATGTTTTCGATACGTTTTTGAATTGTTTCGATTCTTTCGACACCAAACAATAAATCCGGTAAAGATTTACCGGTTACATTGTATGAATTAATAATGTAACCGGTTATGTAGAATTTTTTTTATTGTACCGATTCTTTTGCGCACGCTCTTAAAAAAATATCGATATTTTCGAAACCAAACAATATATCCGGTAAGCTTACCGGTTACATTATATGAATTAATAATGTAACCGGTTATGTACAATTTTTTTTTGTACCGATTCTTTTGCGCACGCTCTTACAAAAATATCGATATTTTTGACATTTTTTTCCAACCGCGGTTACATTGGTGTTCAAAAAGTTTCGATAATGATTTAAAAAGTATGGATACTTTCGAAATAAACAACAAATTAGGCGCTACCGAATATATTGAAATTCAGATCAACAAAACCGGTAATTTTACCGGTTTTGTTATAGTCCAAATGTCTGAGTCCCCATCAGCTCCAAATTAACAACAAATTCGGCGCTACCGAATATATTGATATTCGGATCAACATAATCGGTAACTTTTACCGGAAACATTATCTTTAACCGGTCACCTTTCTATCCGGTTACACCGTATATTAGCCGCATATTAGCCGCCGTACCGCAGAACCTCCCATCATTTATAGTTAAGAGACAAAACATAAATGTTTAAAAGTAGGGTATATTAAAAAATAAACTATTTTTAAAAAAAAAATTATATAGGAGGACAAAGATGGTAAAAAATTAGGCGGGGCCAATTGCCCCTCCCCACCCCTATTTAGCTCCGTCTATGTTTGTTCAATATATAAATTAAATTTAAAATGTTTTATTATTGAATCAAAAAAGTCTTTGTTCGATATATATATTAAATTCGAGAGAAAATTTTATGCATAAGTTTGTATGAATTTTAGTTTGCACATGTTTGTCAAATTTATGAGTTGGGAGCTTATGTTAGAAGAGTTAGAATGATTTAAATATTCATTTTGCACCTAAACTATACACTTTCTCCCAAGTTGGCACCTAAAGAATTTTTGTTCCCAAGTTGACACTTGAACTAGCCAAATTCTCTCAAGTTGGTGCCTAAAATTTTTTTGCTCTCAAGTTCGTACTTGAACAAGGCACATTCTCCCAAGTTGGTACCAAAACTTATGCATTATATTAATCTGGTCACAGTTCGAAATAATTCAATAAATATAATCCTCTATATTTAAACATTACTATCAATTTACTCTTTGTTCATCTCCTAAATTGCTTGTACTTCTCTAAAAAAATGTTATGTTACTTTCACGGTATAATAACAATTTAACAATATTTTTTTTGTTGTTTTACGAAAGAATGTAATTATTCAATTGTTGCTTTGATCCGATGGACTGGCTTGGCTTGACAGTATTGTAAAAAATGACTAAATTGATGAAATTTTGAAATATAAAGGGTTAGATTTATTGAATTGGTTTGAATTAGGACCAAATTAGTAGAATGTATAAGTTTTGGTACCAACTTGAAAGAATTTGTCTAGTTCAAGTACCAACTTGGGAGCAAAAATTCTTTAAGTACCAACTTGAGAGGAAATGTATAATTCATGTACCAAATGTATATTTAAGTCAATTAGAATTTATAATGTAGTGTTAGAGTTTAAGGTTTAAGATTTAGGGCGTTAAGGTTAGGGATTTAAATTTTAAATTTTAAAAATGGATGTGTAATTTTTTTACACGGGTTTTTACCGGATATGAAGATTCAGCTTCTGAAATTCTGCAATTGGTGGAGGATGATGCGCAGAGATTAGCTGGGACAAGGATTGTAGCAGAGCTTAGCTGCAGCGTACATTTATTAACATTTGGTTGTTTGTAAGGGTGAGTGTTCGATCGAGTCGCGTCAAAAAATTCAAGTTATTTGAGTTGACGCGTTATATTTTACAATTCAAATTTTATTTGAAATTTTTTCGAGTCGAGTCGAGTTTTCAAATTCCTATATAAATTTAATTGTAATTATTTTTCATGTTATAGCACAGTTTGATTCTAATTTAAATTACTTTCTCTAATCATATAAGATATGCACATATATATTTCTTCATATTTTTTCACATGTGACAATATTTCTTTATATTTTTATATATCGGTATGTTTATATCATAAAAAATTGAGGGACTCTTCTGGAACTTAAAAATAAATTCACTAATTACTAAAAATTTTGAGTTACTCGAATTTTTATTTTACAACTCAAACTTTATTTAAAAAAATTTCGAATCGTTTGAATTTATAAAATTTTGAGTCGAGTCAAGACGAATTCGTAATTGTACATAGACAATTACACATTTTCTTACCCTGCAGCGTACGCAATAACTCGCCTCTCATCGTCGTCTTTGCCAATCATATAAAGACTCCAAAATAATTTGGCCCTTTAAGGGGCAGAAACTGAAATCTCAAGTCCATGGCCAATTTAAATCCTATCCTTTAAATTGAGTCTACAAATCTTAAAACTAAAGCTAAAAATTTCTCACCACCAATATATTAGATATAAATCTGTTTATATATATAATCTTCATTAAATTCTGACACCGATAATGTCATTTTCGACCTTCCGTCTTTATCGAGGTCAATATAAAACTTTAATAAACAAAAAGTCAATATAAAACTCCAAAACAATTCATATATGTTTTTATGAACAAAATGGTGAAATTTGCATTTTAACTATGAATTTATTTATTGACAAATATCATTGTTTATAAAGTATATGTGTATTGTTAAAAGGTTAAAAATATTTATAAACAGATATTATTTTAATAATTTTAAAAAATTATGGTTTATTTATAGACTTTTGGCACCCTTTGCGTCCCTACGTCCAACGTTATTCTTACATGTTATATTTATGATCCAAAGTATAAAAACTCGCACCCTTAATATAAAATCGGATGATAATCGTCTGACTCTTATCATGTCCCCTTTTATGCCCCACTTTAAAATAGTGGGTTTAAGGTTTAGAGTTTAGGGTTTAAAGTTAGTGGTTGTGGTTAAGATTTAGGGAATTAGAGGCAGGGTATATTTTTAGGGTTTAGGGTTTAGGATGTGAAAATTAGGGTTAGGGTTTATAATTTAATTTTCAAGTGATTTTTAGTGTGGGGGCATAGAATGGAGCATGATTAGGGGTATAATATTTTTACCCTATAAAATCACGCATTTGTCTTGATTATTACCTAATACTAAAAGGGTGGAAATCGTCTACCTCCCAATTATGCCTCCACAATAAATCAGGGATTAAGATTTAGGGTTCAGGGTTTAGAGTTAAGGCTTAGGGTTAGGGTATAGAAAATTTAGGGTATGGTGTATTTTTTAGGGTGTAGGATTTAGGATTCAAGATTTAGGGTTAGGATTCCTAATTTAATTTTTAAGTATTTTTTAACAAGAGACATAAATGGAGGTATGATTAGGGTCAAAGGATTTTTGCTCGCACTACATGCAGCATTCACAAATTTCATTTATACTTAGAAATGCATCCAAAATAAAATTTTGCAACATATATTACATTTCTCATTCCATGTGTACATTCCTTGTGTAATAATGTCACTGAATTGGTGAGTACAAAACATAGCAAAGTTCTGTCTTAATGAGATATATGCAAGAACATAAATCTCTCACATTCCTTGTATAATAATGTCACTGAATTGGTGCTTCCCCTTCCCCTAAGCTTATCATGTTCTGATTATGGTTGTCATTATTCTCAGATTCAGTTGATGTTTGTGTACATTCGGACACAAATCTGCTCGTTAAATCCTTAAAATCCCAGTCGGTAAGATAACTCGGTCCGGTTATAACACCGCTTACTTCGATATCTCCAGCAAGCATAGCCACTACACGGGACATGGGTGGCCGCATCGACGGTGATCCCTGCGTGCACAAAAGTGCCACCCTGACCACTCGAAGAGCTTCGTTTTCATCGAACTCGATTAAATTCGGATCAACCAGATCCAGGCTTTCTTTATTTTCATGATTGTCTACCACTAAGAATCTCCAAAGCAACAATACCGAAGCCGAAAACATCTGCTTTCTCGGTGAGATGCCCACGCATTGCGTATTCCGGCGCCAGGTAGCCAATTGAACATAAAATTAGATCACATTTTATGATTGTTTATCTATAAAATTACTATATCTAGCTGTGTTTTGCATGGTTCCTGAACCATGTATGAACTGAAGTCTAAAGAGGCTTACATGGTTCCTGCAACCTGAGTGCTTATGCGCGTTTTTCGGTCATCGTATAGCTTTGCCAATCCAAAATCAGATATTTTGGGGCACAGTTCTGCATCAAGCCGAATATTACCTGCCTTAACATCTCGGTGTACGATCCTCGGCCTAGACTCCTCGTGAAGATAAGCTAATCCTCTTGCTGTTTCTAAGCATATATTGTAGCGGGTTGGCCAATCGAGTTGCAAGTCACAATGTCCTGCGTATCGATCATACGATTCAAATCCATTCTTCCTAAGTTTTATGGTTCTAAAGGTTGTATAGTTAATGCAAGAGAACATTATTAGTGTGATCATAGCCTGATCAAGGCTTTTGTTTTCAAGGTACTCGTAAACAAGAAGACGCCTTTTCCCTTCGAAGCAGGATGTTGCACAGCTGATATGGCAGCGATCTCGGAAATAAATTGACTCTTTCCCTGGTCCGATGCTATCGAAAGTTGCTTCACTGCTACCACCGTCCCATCTGAAATTGTACCCTATAAGGTAAACTAACTTAGTAATGTTTTTGCTTGGAAATCACCATGATTGCTGCATCCTAAAACTGTAAAACATATTATACCTTGTAGACAGATCCGAAACCCCCTTCTCCTAACTTCTTTGAAGGACTGAAGTCTTCGGTGGCAGCTTTTAATTCGGAATAACTAAATGTTTTTAGTCTAGGGAAAATATGAAGCAGCACTGCAGAGTCAAGTATGGCAATTAGTAGGTTGTATGTTGGAGCAATGAAATGCAACATTAAAGAGTTCTCGCGTATTGCCGATTACCGTGATTAGATAACACCGATGCTCTTACCTTCTTCATCATCTTCTTTTTTTCGTTTTATGTACAAAACCGTAAACGTAAGTATCAAAGCCAAGACCACAACAGAATCTGCAATAACAACAATGAATTCTGTCCAGTTCTTCCTTTTAGACCCAATGACAGTTGGTGTGAAATCTGAGAAACAAAATAGATGTATTAAAAACACAAAACAGGAAATAAGCACATGAAGCATATACTACATAGTACATACAGATAAATAAGTGTTAATGTATCTTACTCGGAACAACGCTAATAGCTGAAATGGAGGGACCATAATAACCTTGTTCCGGTGTGCAGTAAGTCCCCTAACCAGCCCAAAATAGGTGAATTTCAAGATGGCTCTCAGTTACATTAACAGTGAAATTCTTTGTTACTGCTCTCTCAACACCACCTGCCTCCTTTGATATATCGAAATCCCTTAATTCCCGGGTTCCCTGATGAAGAGTTTGTGAGATAATTAAGTGAACATAATTGTTTCATATAAAAACTGAAAATAAGGGGACTAAATTTTATGGTATTCAACTTAGAATGGTATGGATTTCTACTTTAGAAGAACAATTACCTGAATATAAACATCAAAAACACGCCTCGCTAGACTTTTCCAAGATTGTGAAGTTCGGTCTGGGAAACCCGTTTCTGCAAAGAACAAGTTTACAGTATAGATCCCATTCTCAAGGCCTAGTCCATAGTATCTCAGTGATCCCGGGGATAGCCTCGAACTCTGATACAGCTCTGGAGTGTTTGTACCTCTCACTTGTGCTAAGGTGTTTTCTTCGTACTGTTCATTATGTCTATCTGCAAACAAACCTACATTGCTGTTGGAAACCCGACGGACCCAACACACCCACTATGGAGAACCTAAGACAGACCACTAACACTACACCAACTCCCTGAGTCGATTAGCCTTTTTATCTTCTTATTTCTTAGTGCACAACTTAGGCGGCAGTACCGACCATACACCAATTAGGCGGTAGAACCGACCATATATTATTCAGGCGGCAGAGCCGACCATATAACTTAGGCGGCATAGCCGACCATTATAATAACCAATTCAGGTGCACCAAAGAAATACATAAATTAAGGCTTAACCGGGAAACTCCTAACTACAAGAAAAATAACACTTTAATTAATATACCACAAATATTACAAACATACCTCACTACAATATTTATCAAAACACTAGATTATTTTCACTCCACTCACAGTACATCTCACGTCACTTGCACTCACTTCACTTACACTATTATTTCTTCTTCACACTTGCACTAACCCCACAATTGCACTAACCCCACACTCCACTCACTTTTCTTTTTCTTTCTCACGCCACTCTTACACCCACTCACATCTCTCCTTTTCACTCTTCAACTTTCACACATTGCACCTAATGGCATAGCCTATTTATAGGCAAATGAGGCGGTGGATGTTTATGATATTTTATATATATTATAATAATACTTTATATAATGGAGATGGTTGTCTCTAGAACCATGGAGAGAAGTCTTGACTTTAACACTCCCCCTCAACGACTTCTCTCTATAGATGACTTGCAGATCATACCGAGTACTTCTCTGAATTTCTCGAACTTTGGTTTACTTAGACTCTTCGTGAATATGTCTGCAACTTGTTCATCTGTCTTTGTTGGCTCCATTCTGATCTCCCCTTCAAGGACTTTCTCGCGAATGTAGTGATGGTGCACTTCTATATGTTTTGTCCTTGCATGAAAGACTGGATTTTCTGCTAGACGTATGGCTGATAAATTATCGCAGAGAAGTCTTACTTGATAGTCCGTTGGCTGATGTAGATCTTCCATTAATTGCTTTAGCCAAGTACTCTCTTGTGCTGCTGATGCTGCTGATCGATATTCAGCTTCCGTGCTTGATAATGATACTGTTGGTTGTCTCTTACTGCACCACGATATTGCTCCTGAACCAAGACTGAAGATGTATCCAGTTGTAGATCGTCGTGTACTATGATCTCCAGCATAGTCGGCATCACAATATCCAATCATCTGGCATTCTTTTACTTTCTTGTATAGGATGCCAAAATTGATGGTGCCTTTAACATACCTTAGAATACGTCTTACTGCATCAAGATGAGGCTTCTTAGGATTACTCATGTATCGGCTAGCCACACCAACTGCGTAAGTAATGTCTGGTCGGCTTAGAGTAAGATAAATGAGGCTTCCAACTAGCTGTCGATACATGGTTGTATCTTCTAGATCTTTCCCTTCATCTATTTGTAGCTTTATATTGGGATCCATGGGAGTAGAGATAGGCTTGCAGTCAAGCATCCCATACCTCTGTAGAAGATCCTTTGCATATTTTTGTTGACCAAGAAATATACCTTCCTTCATATGCTCCACTTCTAGCCCAAGAAAGTGTTTGAGTTCTCCAAGTTCCTTCATATGAAATCTGATAGACAAATTTTTCCTTGTTCGCTCTGTTTCCTCGTAATAATCTCCTGTGATGATTAAGTCATCTACGTATACTAGCACTATGGCTAGTTTCCCTTAATTTTCTTTCACGAATAAGCTGGAATCTGAAGGGGCAACTGTAAAACCGCTTTGTATTAAGAACTCACCAATCTTTCCGTACCATGCTCTTGGTGCCTGCTTCAAGCCGTAGAGTGCCTTTTTCAATTTGCAGACATGCTCAGGGTGACTTTTGCTCTCGAAGCCTCTTGGTTGCTCCATATAAATGTCTTTATCAAGCTCTCCATGTAAGAAAGCATTCTTGACATCCATCTGCCACAACTTCCAAGATTTGTTGGCTGCCAATGCCAGTAAGACTCGAACGGTTGTAATCTTTGCCACCGGGCTGAATGTTTCTTCATAATCTATCCCATATTGTTGAGAAAAACCTCGAGCAACTAGTCTGGCTTTATACCTTTCAATCGAGTTATCTGGTCGAGTCTTCACCTTGTATACCCACTTGCAAGATATTGGCATCACATCTTTCGGCTTTGGCACTAGATCCCATGTTTGATTATTGTTTAATGCCTCAATCTCTTCCTCCATAGCTTTCTTCCACTTAGGACTTCGTGCTGCTTCTTCATAATTGGCTGGTTCGATCGGTATGGACTCATCTACTAAAGCAGCGTTGGCATACCTTGGATTAGGTTGCCTTTGCCTTGTTGATCTTCGTATTTCTTGTACAGGCTCGTCGGCTTCTATTTGACTTGGACGAAGCTCCTTAGATGTAAACTGGTGTACGCCCGTCTTCCATGGACTTTTGTCTTTAGAGGTTGAGCTATCTCTTTCTTTACTTGGATCCGGTGCTGGCGCTTCACCTTCTTTATTGTCTTCTGAAACCTTTTCTAGGTCACGAGGTTCAGAAAACTCGATCTTCTAAGGCGACCACCATGAAGAAGCTTCATCAAACACCACATTTCTTGAAGTGTGACACTTTCCAGTGGTTGGATCACAACATTTCCAACCTTTTCGTGCATCATCATAGCCCACGAAGATGCACCGAATTGCCTTTTTGTCAAATTTACTTCTTTGATGATCTGGCACGAAAACGTAGCATACACAACCAAATACCTTGAGATGGCTGACTGTTGGCTTGATTTTCCATAACTTTTCATGTGGTGAAATGAATCCCAACTTAGCTTGTGGTAACCTATTAATCACGTAGGCTGCTGTCCTCATACACTCGGCCCAAAATCTTCCTGGTACATTCTTGGCATGAAGCATGCTTCGACATGTTTCAGCAAGATGACGATTCTTCCGCTCCGCCACTCCATTTTGTTGTGGAGTATTGGGGCAAGTTAATTGTCTTCTGATCTTATGTTCTTGAAGATAGGTAGTGAACTCCGTAGATAGATATTCCTTCCCATTATCAGTGCGCAGACACTGAATTTTCTCATTGAGTTCACTTTCTATCTTTTCCTTAAACTCCTTAAACTTCGTAAAAGTCTCTGACTTTTCTTTCATGAAGTAAACCCACACGTACCTTGAGAAGTCATCAATAAATGTCACCATGTACTTCATACCTCCAAGTGATATTTGCTTCACTGGGCCAAAGACATCTGAGTGTATGAGCTCCAATGGTGTCTGGGACTGATGCTCCGACTCCTTGAATGGTAACTGATGAGCCTTACCAAACTGACATCCAGCACAAACTGTATCTGTTCGGATGTCTACTTGAGGAAGTCCCCTTATTATCTGTTTCTTCATCATTACCTTCAATTTGTTATAGCTTACATGTCCAAGGCGCTCATGCCAAAGATCGGCTGTCTCATTCTTCCGGGTCTTGTCCACATATGCTGACTCCGCAGATAGCACATAAACTGATTCTGTTCTTCTTCCTTTCACAATAGGAGTACCGATCACCTCCACTTGCTGAAATATAGACACGTCTTCAGGCCCAAAGAGCACATAATTTCCTGCTGCTGTCAGTTGGGGCACTGACAACAAATTCTTCTTTAAGCCAGGAACAAGGTAGACCTTCTCGAGTTGAAGCTTCTGAGAGTCGTTCCTTGGAAGTGTTGTCTTCCCAATGTGAGAAATAGGCAACCTTGAATTGTTGGCTGTCAACACCACTCTTTTTCCTTTGTACTCGTCTATGTCTTGCAGTTTCTTCTCGTCATTGGTCATGTGATTGGAGCATCCAGAATCAACGATCCAATCTTCTTTGTAGTCAATTTTTGACCTTATGGTTGTTGCAAGAGCTGGTTTCTCCATGTCTTCTTTCACCTCTTCTTCATCCTTGTAGTCTGTTTTAGAATATGTGGTTGCTACTAAGGATGTCTCTTTCATGTCTTCTATTAACTCTTCTTGTTCTACTCCAATAGAGAATCCAGCTTCTGCATCCCATTCTTCTTCGCTGATGGGAGTTTCCAACATGACCTCATTCTCCTCCTCTGTTGTGGTGGTCATGTTTCCTTGGAAAGTCTGTCTCTTGGGCACTCTGCAATTTTGAGCAAAGTGGCCCTTCTTGCCACAATTGAAGCATTCACGACTCTCCCTCACGGGTAATCTACAATCTCGAGCAAAGAGACCCTTTCTTCCACAGTTGAAGCATTCACCATTTTGTCTTCTATCCTTCTCCTCGTACTGTTGGTGATAGTCTTCTTTCCTACATCGAGCTCCCCCTGAAATGTTACTTTTATCTCTCGAGTGAAACTTGTCTTCTTGCGTCCTTATTTCATTTGACACACGTTGTCTTCTTGACGTACCTTTCCTCTTGTTGGTGAAGAGTGCCTCCTCTTCGTCTTTTATGGTTACCCCATTCATCTGTTTGGCTAATTCCTCCTGGTTAGCCAACAGGTTCTCCAACTCCACTAGAGATGGTTGAGTAGGCCATCCCCTCACAGCGGTGATAAACCCATTGTACTCGGGTCTTAGGCCATGGATGATAATTCTTTTCATCCTTGCCTCGCTAACCTTCTCATCTGGTGCAAGTTGAGATATCTCATGGAAGATAGATTTCACCTTGGTGAAATACTGAGCAATAGATAGGCTTCCTTGTGATATGCTCGCGAGCTCATTTTCCAAGAGTTGGAGGCGTGCTTCATTCTTCTTTGAAAATAATTTCGCCAAAGTTTCCCAGGCTGCCTTTGGTGTCTTCTCATCACGAATATGCTCCAATAGGTCCTCCTCGATTGTGGTCTTCAATATATATAAAGCCTTCCCAGCCTTGATGTTCCATTTTCTTAAGGCTTCGGCATTCTCCTTCGGTGGAGGAGTTGTGTCGGTGCCTGCGACTATTTCCCACAAGTCCTGACCTTGTAGGTAGGATTCTATGCATGTCTCCCAATAACCGTAGTTGTGGTTATTGAGCTTCCTAATCCCGCTGCTTGTGCTTCCAAAGTCTGCCATGCTGACTGACGCCCGGCGTCCACTAAGCTTGGTTCCAAACCAATAGCTTCACAGTCCCTGACTGTGTTCCGGCAGAGTCTCCACTTAGCACCTTGATGCAACGTCGACTAATGTAAGCGTCCAACGCTTACCGAAGCTTTACAGTCCCTGACTGTATTTCGACAGAATCTTCCCTCAACGAACTGATGCACCGACCAATGTAAGTGTCTAACGCTTACCGAAGATTTTTCCACTGGTAACGGTCCCGGACCGCCTGCTCTGATACCAATTGTTGGAAACCCGACGGACCCAACACACCCACTATGGAGAACCTAAGACAGACCACTAACACTACACCAACTCCCTGAGTCGATTAGCCTTTTTATCTTCTTATTTCTTAGTGCACAACTTAGGCGGCAGTGCCGACCATACACCAATTAGGCGGTAGAACCGACCATATATTATTCAGGCGGCAGAGCCGACCATATAACTTAGGCGGCATAGCCGACCATTATAATAACCAATTCAGGTGCACCAAAGAAATACATAAATTAAGGCTTAACCGGGAAACTCCTAACTACAAGAAAAATAACACTTTAATTAATATACCACAAATATTACAAACATACCTCACTACAATATTTATCAAAACACTAGATTATTTTCACTCCACTCACAGTACATCTCACGTCACTTGCACTCACTTCACTGACACTATTATTTCTTCTTCACACTTGCACTAACCCCACAATTGCACTAACCCCACACTCCACTCACTTTTCTTTTTCTTTCTCACGCCACTCTTACACCCACTCACATCTCTCCTTTTCACTCTTCAACTTTCACACATTGCACCTAATGGCATAGCCTATTTATAGGCAAATGAGGCGGTGGATGTTTATGATATTTTATATATATTATAATAATACTTTATATAATGGAGATGGTTGTCTCTAGAACCATGGAGAGAAGTCTTGACTTTAACAATTGCTAACTGCCCAATTCTGTGCACTGGTTACAACATATGTAGCTGCACCAAGGGGTCTGTAATCAGCCTCGAATACTATCCCATTAGAAATTATCTGTGGACCGCCACACTTGATTGAGAACTTCGAATCTTATAATTCCAACATTGAAACATGTTAGCAATGTGTTAAGCACTAGTCAATCATGATTAAATCTTATGATTAAGACTTCAATAACAGATAATAGTTCCAAAGAATTAGCTAGTACATCGCGGAGCATCTCTGTTGCATGGGAAGCTTCTTTGAAGGCATTCTAGTCCCGGTAAACGCCTGACAAATTTCAAAACAAATTCTGGATTAGGATCATTGCAAGAATGCATTTCCTGGCAGAGATAACAGGAGAGGGAAAAATCGGGATGCTACGGGACTATAACTCACCAAATGTTTAAGCTGTTAAGTGAGAACTTGTTTCCCACTAAGTTCCTACATAAAATGCCAAGAAACAAGCTCTTATCAGTATTAACTTGCAATTGATTCCACTTTCACAGTCTGATATCAACAATAAGAAAGTAAGTTCTGAGCACCGAATAAGATACAAAGACGGCAGGTTTCTTGATAGCAAATTGTATGATAAATCTCTGCATATAGAAGGCTATTAGCAGAAAGCGAGAATGGAATATGGAGGAATGTTACACGAAACAAGTTCGAGCGATAGAATGACTTACATAGTCTGAAGAGCGTCACTCTTTTGACTAGGAATGGCACCTGACAGACTGTTGTTCCCAAGAAACCTGGCCATTTCAATAGTATGCAAGAGGGAAATGATGTCAGATCCAAAAGTCTAAGGTAAAACTGGCTTAGGCTGAGATTTTCAACTATCGAAGGAGATCGTTTTATTATGTGTTGTTTGTTTGTTTGTAGCTTACAGGTGTTTGAGAGAACCCATTGTAAACATATTACTCGGAATCGAGCCTGTTAAGTTGTTGAAACATGAAACTCAAATCCCTGGAACAGAAAGGAATTGAAAACACAAAGCCAGTGAATATCATGAATCATTGAAGCAGTTAATTTTAATGTAAAACTTACAGCTTCTGTAAAGACTGTAGTTCTATGATATAAGATGGCAAAAAACCAGTGAGTAAGACATTTCTTAGAACACTGTAGTTCTATGCTTATAGCCTTTCTCTCGTTCCTGCATAAAGAAGGGTTTTTCTTACACGGTTCGCAGTTCTACAAGGTTAGCAAATGTTGAGGGAATCTTGTCACCCAATCCACAACTGTTCATGTTTCTACCAAATTCATAAACCAATTGTTGTGTTATAATTTCAAGCATGACGTGTAAACAAAATTAAAGCTAGGCTAACAAAACGGTGGACGTGCCGGAGTGGTTATCGGGCATGACTAGAAATCATGTGGGCTCTGCCCTCGCAGGTTCGAATCCTGCCGTTCACGGTCTGAGTTTGTTTATGTTTTTAATTTCCTCCTTTTTTTGGGGATTTGAATTTCAACTTTTATTCTTTATCAAAAAAATATATTATTCCAAGAATTGCCTACAAGGGTTTCTTCTTCCAATAATGTTGCTAATAATGTAGTTCCTAACAGAGGCATACACAAATTTCACTTGTACATACAACTGCATCTAAAATAAAATTTCCATTATATGTGTGTTGCTGATTTTCTTTCAACAGCAAAGAGACCAAAGTTCTGTCTTAATGAGACATATGCAACGGCATTAGCCTGTCATCTTCCTTCAGTAATGTAACTGAGTTCACTCACATTTACTGCAGATACTATTGGTGCTGCCCCCGGGCGGTCCTCGGCATCTTCGGAGACAATCACGCCTGTTAAATCTTTAAAATTCCAGTCAATAAGATAACTTGGTCTTGTTATAACACCGCTCACTTCAATATCTCCAGCGAGCATAGACACTACACGGGACATGGGTGGCCGCATCGACGGTGATCCCTGAGTGCACAAAAGTGCCACCCTGACCACTCGTAGAGCTTCATTTATATCGAACTCGGATAAGTTTGGATCAACCAGATCCAAGCTTTGGTTGTTTTCATGAATAGCCCATGCCTGGAAACATCGTAGAGAATGTATGCTATTCGTTATGAATTGATATGTTCTTTTGAAGGCAATGGGGAAAAAAAGGATTGTTGATACTTAGTACTTACCCATCCAAGAAGATAGATTTTATCATCCTCCAAGCTAGTATCAGAGTTTGGTCTACCACTAAGAATCTCCAAAGCAACAATACCGAAGCCGAAAACATCAGCTTTCTCAGTGAGATGCCCACACATTGCGTACTCCGGTGCCAGGTAGCCACTTCAGCATAAATTAAACCACAATTTGTGAGTGTTTACAAATAAAATTACCATATCTAATTCCTTGGTTTACATGTTTCCTGAACAATAATATGAACTCAGGTTTAAAGAGGTTTACATGGTTCCGGCAACCCGAGTACTGATGTGCGTTTTTTTGTCATCATATAGCTTTGCCAATCCGAAATCAGATATTTTGGGGCACAATTCTGCATCAAGCAGAATATTGCTTGCCTTAATATCTCTGTGTACAATCCTTGGTCTAGACTCTTCATGAAGATAAGCTAATCCTCTTGCAGTTTCTAAGCAGATGTTAAAGCGGGTTGGCCAATCAAGATTTAACTCGCTACGTCCTGCGTAGTGTCAGAAAACTTAAGTTAAGCAATGAGCAGTCTACAAATGAAAAAAATTGAAATGCTCATCAACACATTTTCCTGCAAAAAGACAGGAGAAAAGTGAACAAATCTTGTTCATGTTAATCATATGATTCAAATCCATTCTTCCTAAGTTTTATGGCTCCAGGACCCAAATAGTTCAAGTATGAAAGCATTATTACAGTTGATCATACCAAAGAGTGCATGATCAAGGCTTTTGTTTTCAAGATACTCATAAACAAGGAGATTCCGTTTCCCTTCGATGCAGCATCCATGCAGTTTGACAAGATTGCGATGCTGCACTGCTGATATGGTGGCTACCTCAGCAATAAATTGATTCTTTCCTTGGTGAGATGCTATTGAAAGTTGCTTAACAGCTACCACCCTCCCATCAGAAAATGTACCCTGTAAAAATTAAATTAGTAAAGTCGAAATATATGCCGTTCTCTCGAAAAATCTTCAATCATTATGATTATTGCACTCTAAAAATGTAAAACATAGTATACCTTGAAGACAGCTCCGAAACCCCCTTCTCCTAACTTGTTTGAAGGACTGAAGTCTTCAGTGGCAATTTTCAACTCAGCATAGCTAAATATGTTTGTTCTAGGACCAATTGCAAGAAGCACTGCACAGTCAAGAAAACGATGCACCGGTGAAATATATTAAGACTAGATAAGCACTACATTTTCTCATTCTCTCTCTCAAATTAGTATACACTAGTATCTACTTTTTACTGCCTAGCTGAAATGTGAACAATGACAATCTTCTCAATTTCCCCTCATATCTCAACCAATTGGCATCTTTTGCGAATATTTAACCATTATGACAATTTAGGTTCCCTTACCTTCTTCATCATCATATTTTTTTCTTCTCTTAAGGTGAATAGTTAAATATATCAGCATCAAAGCCACAGCTCCAACAGGAACTGCAATACCAACTATCAATGCTGTGTTCCTCTTTGAAGTGCTCGGTGGCAACCCACTAACGGTTGGTTTAAAATCTAAGCCAACAAAATAGATGTATCAGAAACAGGAAACGAAAGATAAGCACATTTGAAGGATCTTGTAAGAAAGATTCAGGTGAGTTAATATTCTTACCTGGGACAACACTAATAGCTGAAATGGATGGACCATAATAACCTAGTTCTGGTACACAGCAGGTCCCCTTACCAGTCCAAAGAAGGTGAATTTCAAGATGGTTATCTGTCACATTAGCACTGAATCTCCTGATAATTGCTCTCTCAGCCCCACCTGCTTCCTTTGATATATCGAAATCCTTAACTTGAAGGCCTCCCTGTGGAAGTGTCGATGAGATATAAACATGTGTATTCATAGAAACACTGCAAATGGAACTATGGAAGTAATGAAGTTTATGAACTACACTTGAGAATGGTTACATTTTCACTATTACGTAAACATTACCTGAATATAGATATCAAAAACACGCCTTCCTAAACTCCTCGAAGATAGAGTGCTTCTATCTGGATAAGCTGTTTCCGCAAAGAACAGGTTTACAGTGTAACGCCCATTCTCGAGGCCTAGGCCATAGTATCTGAGTGATACAGAGGATATCCTTGAAGTATGATAAAGTGCAGGAGTATTGGTGTTTTTCACTTGTGCAAAAGTGTTTTGCACATAGAGTGGATTCTCCCTGTCTTCATACAACCCTACATTGCTAACTGCCCATTTTTGTGTACTGGTTACATTAAATGTTGCTGCGCCCAGAGAATTATTCTCAGCCTCAAACACTATGCCATCAGCAGTCATCTGTGGCCCCCCACACTTGATCGCAAAGCTTGCATCTGCCATGCCACCATTGAAACATGTTTAGCAGATAACTAAGAAATCTCAACAACGTAGACTGATGCCAGCGTTTTAGCTAAGCTTACATCGTGGAGCGTTTTTATTGCATGGGAAACCTCTTTGAAGGCACTGCAATCCTGGTAAAAGCCTGCAAATTTGAAAATATTTATTGTCCATCTGGATTTAACATTTGAAAATAATGAATTTCATAGATGAAACGATAGCAGCCGTTTACTGATGGGGAAAAGATTGAAAGGGAAACGGAAAGCTGAGGGTGGTAGGGGCAATATCTTACTCACCTTATACCTGAGCCGTCAAGTGTAAAGTTATTGGCCACTAAATTCCTGCATAGAATGCCATGAAACAACACTCTTAATTCATGTCCATTGGTACATTCATTGTTTTCTTATATCCATATTTACATCAACATTCATGGTGATTATAAGAAGAAAAAATTGCTCCATTTGAGCACCAGAAATTCTCATGCTCAAAGCAAGTATTAAATTGGATAAGAAAGACAGGAGTGTCATGGATTAAGAGACATACAATTGTAAGCTTGAGTCTATCCATGAGGGCAAATTTCCTGATAGATGATTGTAAGATACATCTCTGCATCAGATTACATTAGTTAAAAGTGATTTAGAAAAGTACCCGGATCGAACTTCTGTTCACTGGATGCACAGGCGAAATATATTAAACTTGAAAAATCGCTCATCTTAATAAAATCTGTTAACCAATTGAGGGAGATACATTAGTGTGATATGATGACTTACATAGTCTTAAGATTTTCGCTCTTTCGGCTAGGAAGGGTACCTGACAGACTATTATTTCCAAGGAACCTGACCATTTAAACATAATGAATAGAAGAATCAACCAGAAATAATAACTTTAATGGAAAGCATGTGGTAAGAAGAAGATGTTAACGATAAATCAGATTAAAAGTGCGATTCAAGTAATGAAGGAAATGGTTTCTTGGAGTTTACAAGTATGTAATAGAATCCATATTGAACAATTCACTTGGAATTTGTCCTGTTAAGTTGTTGAAACTCAAATCCCTGGATGAGAAAGAAAATACATTAAATAGTAAGAACTGACTTCTGTTTAGCATACACTAGCAATAGATTTGTGAATAAAACTTACAGCTTTTGTAAAGATTGAAATTCTGAGATGTCAGAGGGAATACTACCAGTGAGTAAAACATTTCTTAGAACTCTACAATACAGGGAAAAAGGGAAAAAAACAACATAAAAGTTTGTTAGTCAATAAATTTAGGTAAAACCATGAAATTAAAGAAAGAAAAGGAAAGAGGCAAGGATAAGATGTTGAACAGTATGTTTAACTCACAGATCTGATAAGTTCTTTAAATTTGTAACAAAATCAAGAGAAGAGCTCCCATTGAATATTCCGGTAATTCGCCTACATAAATGATTTTACACAAGGACCAAACAAATACATATATATTAGAAGATATTACATGCATTCATGTGTGAGAATGTGGAGAAAGAGAGTTCCCCATATTTAATTTACTCACAAAATGGTAAGAGAAGTTAAGTGCCCAATATTGGATGGTATAGGACCTTCAAAAGAGTTACCTTCAAGTCTCCTACAGAAACACTTGACAGACTAATAATTAGCACAAGAAGAAATCCACATTCAGGGTTTTTTCTCCCATTTAATTCTATTATTTGGAAAACTTACAATGATTCAAGCCTTGTCCAGTTACTTCCAATAAATTCAGGTATTTTGCCTGTGAAAGCATTGTCTGATGCCCCTCTGAAATTCAACAAGCCATTATAATCCAGCTAAGCTAAGGAATTTTTTTTGAGCTGAAGCCAATATTCATATATATAGAAGAATCAGAGATTCCTAGTTCTAGCTATTTCTTACACAATTTGCAGATTCCAAAGGTTAACAAATGTAGAGGGAATTTCACCGGTCAATCCACAACTGTTAATGTAACTGTCAAGAACAATCATAAGCCAAAGTTGTCTTAATTATTCCTATGATAAACATAATAATGAAACACTTAATTACATGCCCAAGGCCAAAAAGGAAGTAGAGATGAAGTTACAACTTACAGTTGTTGAAGTTCAACTAGATTACCCAGCTCTGGTGGGATTGCTCCTGAGAAATTATTAACACCAAGAGACCTACATGCATACAAGTACAACCACAGATTTTATTGGTGAGGAAATCAACGAAACATGGGGTTCTATTTGTATTATATGGAAACAAACATATATGTAAATATATATATATGGAGAATTTGTTCAAGTCTTACAGCAGATAGAGCTTCTTAAGGTTTCCAATCTCCTTTGGAATGGGTCCAGATAAAGAATTTTGGGCAACTGACCTGTTATTTTTTGAAGTGTTATCCAAAGAATCAGCTCTTCTTCTTAGATTAATACAAGAAATCACCAATAATACTAAAGTTAAATCAGTAGCATTTTGCAATTGAAACGAGCTCATGATTACCATTCTGATCAGAAAGTTAAAAGGGGAGTGAGTTATACAATAGTTCATTAAAATACAATGATTTCAATTAGGAAACATTGATGAAAATTTTACCAACATGATAAGTATATTATTGGCTAATTACATTTAGGGTAATTATTTGATGCACCGCAAGTGGAAAATTTGTTTTTTCCACAAGCGTACTTTTAAAGCTGTTACATATCCCTTTTAGGGGCCATAAACCCTAAACTATAAATTTTAACCTTTAAACTATAAAATCTATTCCCAACCCTTAAAATCTAACCACAAACACTAAAAGCCTAAACTCTAAACACTAACCTTCTAAATCTTAAAAATTAAAGGCTTGAGTAAACTATTTTTTCCACGGCCAGCGCATAAAATATTTCCCTTACCTTCATTATATGAATAAAAAAACCTTCTTTAATTTTGAAAGCGAATAGTTATATTAAATAATATGAATTTCATTGGTCATATTACTTGAAAGACATTAATATATACATATATGAAGTGATGATAAAATGTTTTTATACATGAGAAGCACTGTTAACATATAAAACTTATATAATCTCGTAACTGATAAAATTAATATTTGAATTTAAACACCAATAAAATTAAAAATCACAAAATGTTTCCAATAAATAAAAGAATACTCACAGTAATTGTAGATTAGACATATTTCCAATAAATGCCGGCAAAGGACCTGTGAAGAAGTTTTGATCAATCTTCCTGCATCACAAAAGCATGTTAATAAACCAGCCTTATAATTAGAACTGCAAAAAACTTCATGACATACATACATACATACATACATACATACATACATACATACATACATACATACATACATACTACATACATACATACTACATACATACATAGACCATTATTTTTAAGTGATTTTTAAAATTGGTTATAATATTAAATGTTGGGTTATTTATACAAATGAATGGCATGCATGAGTAGAAGAGAAAGAAAGAGAGAAAGTTGATACAAGAAGCTGAGATATTCGAAAGCTAAAAGCTGTTCAGGTATCCTTCCTCGTTTCTCCAGAGAAAATACCCTCCTGATCATTCAAACCATACAATTCATTAATTTCAATGGAAATTACTTTAAGAAGATGGAAAGAATGAAGGAGAATATAGAGATATATATACAGTCTGGTAATGTGGCAGACGGTGGCGTTTTCGAAAGAACAATCGCACCGGATAGACGGGTTATTAGCGGAGTCTTCGAACACTGAATCGCTTTGACTGAGAGCAACTCCGCTGCAAGGGTCGCCGCTGATGTTCCAACCATCCGGCGCTTGTGTTTCCCATTCTTGGAATATTTCGTTCAATGCCCTCACTTCAAATGGTATTCATCATCAACAACAACAACAATTACAGTTGAAAAACTTTAACTAGAAAAATATCAACATGCCATAGTTTCAGTGGGACGGAGAAAGTACTACAATTTACTCTCGAAAAGTCAACCGAATTAGTAATCTAAAAAATTCTACGTTTAGAGGTTATGATTTTAAGTTTAGGGTTGTAGTTAAAATTTAAAGTTCATGATTAGAATTTAGGGTTTAGAAATTATGATTTAGAGTTTAGGATAAAATGATTACGGATTTAAATTTTAATATATAAACGAAAAATTTTAATCTCAAACCTTACATTCTAACCTTTAAACCCATCAATTTTAAACCATTAAATATAAATCTCTAACTTCTAAACCTTAAAATATAACCATAAGCACTAAAACCAATGCGTTTGTGGAAATATTTTATTTTTTACTTTGTGTGTTGAATAATTACCCATAAAAACTACCGAATTTTGAATTCTATGATGACATCAATTCTATTCAGACTACTTTTTTTTTATTTCATGCACTACATTCCCATATTGAGATTCAAACACATATAAAATGGAGCAAGATGAGCATCTTTAGCCAATAGGCCAATTAGTGAATCTCCGTGCACTATCCATTTTAATTCAGTTCACTTCTCATATATTTTGTAAGGTGAAGTATATAAATGATACTAAAATAAATAAAAATATCATTTGGCCACTGAACTTTTAAAATTATAAAATAATCATTAAGTTTATCAAAATGTTAGAAAGGATTCACTACATGTTATAAAAATAATTATAAATTTTGATAAATTTAAAAATAATTTTGTAACAATTTGATTAATTTAATAGTTATTTTATATTTTTTTTAAATTCTAATGACAAAAATCATCATTTTTACTTAGTTTGGTGATCTAATTTACATATCTTCTATTTTTTATTACACGCGACAACATGTCATTGGATTATACCATCTTTTTAAAAGGAACAAATGCAAGAGACTAATGCAATAATAAAATGAAAATGATTATTCAAATTAAAATATTAAAATTCTTTGAGCCGAAGTTTTCACTATAAATTAAAATTTTAATCAGATTTGTGAATTATTCAAATTACAATTTTATTTAGTGATGGCTGGGTGGTCAAATGCATCAGTCACAAGTGTAAATGTTTTCAAATTTACAATTGATGAATAAAAATTATTTAAGAAAAAATTTAATTGAAAAATGTATTTATTAAAAAATATTTTAAAATTTAGGCTTTTATATATTTCAAAGTGTAAGCATTTGCAATTTTACAATTGGTGAATTTTTATTCAAGGATTTTTATAACTTAATTGGATTCAACACTTTAAAAAATTATAAAGATGTGTGCATGACTGCATGACACATATAAAAATGAAAATCCAATATATATAATTAAAGGGTAATTGTTCTATACACAAGCGCTTGTGGAATTTTTTTTACACAAGCACCTTAGTTTTAGGGGTTAGAGACTCCGTTTAGGGTTTAAAATTTAGGGGTATAAATGTAGTAGTTTTGAATTTAGGGATTGTTGATAGAATTTAGGGTTTAGGGTTAAAATTTAGGGTTTATAGGTTAAAACCTAAATCCCTACCCATATTATCCTAAAACTAAACCCTAACCCTAAACCCTAAATTTTAACCCTAAATCTTAAATTCTAAACATGAACCCTAAATTCTAAACTTTTACACTAAAACCCCTAAATTTTAAACTCTAAACCCTATAATTGAGGCGTTTGTGGAAACAAAAAATGTCCACCGCCAGTATATAGGATATTAATCCATAATTAAAACACAATTGAAGCTCATAATATATGTTAGAAAATATCTTTAATTAATTAAATTGTAATTATTTCACTTCATATTCCTATAAGATAATGATATATTATAATTCATATCTCAAATCAGAAGATATTGAGTCTTTTAAGTATATTCTAATTCATACTATCATGTATATTATATAGGGTTATTGTTTCATGAACAAGCGTTTGTGAAAATTTTGTTTACACAAGTGATTTAGTTTTAGGGTTTAGAGACTCTGTTTAGGGTTTAGGGATTTAAGTGTAATGGTTTTGAATTTAAGGGTTGTTAATAGAACTTTGAGTTCATGGTTAAAATTTAGGATTTATAGGGTAATACATAAATCCCTAATCGTATTACCCAAAACATAAACCCTAAATTCTAACCTTAAGCCCTACATTCTAACTATGAATCCTAAATTTCAAACCCCTACACTAAAACCCCTAAATTAAAACCTTAAATCCTAAAATTAAGGCGCTGTATTATTAGATAGTAATCCTATTATATAATATGTGCTCAATATGTGTATATAATAATTTTTTAAAAATATCACATAAAAAACTTAAAGGATAAAATTAAGGAAAATACTTTGATGCACAAGCTTGTGTAAACTTTAATTTACACAAGCCCTTTAATTTTAGGGTTTAGGGTTTTATGTTAGGGTTTAGGGGTTTAGTATGTAGGGTATATAATTTAAGGTTTATGGTTAGAATTTAGAGTTTAGGGTTTAGGGCTTAGGGTTTAGGTTTTAGGTTGCTAGGGTTTGTGATTTAGATTTTAAATTTTATAAAAGGATTGTGTAAAAAAAATTTACACAGCTTGTGCATCAAAATAAAACCCTAAAATTAAATAATTTATTAAGGATAATTGTTTGATACACTGGTGGTGGAAACTAAAGGTTTCCACAAGCGCTTTAATTATAGGGTTTAGAAACTCAATTTAGGGGTAAGGTTTAGGGTTTGGGTTTAGTAGTTTAGAATTTAGGAATTGTGAATAGAATTTAGGGTTTAGGGTTAGAATTTATGGTTTATGAGTTAAAACCTAAATCTTCACCATATTATACTAAACCCTAAACCCTAACATCTAAACCCTAAATCCTAACCATAACCCCTAAATTCTAACCATTACCACTATATTCTAACCCCCTACACCTAAACCTCTAAACACTACACACTAAACTAAGTCTCTAAACCCTAAAACTAAGTGAAACTAAGTTTTCACCGCCAGTGCATTAGATATAAATCCATTTAGTAATATCATTTTTTTGTAAATCTCCTATTGAGCTGGTATTGTGTTGTGTTAACCATAATACCAAACTCAATGAGTGACCAACTTAAAAGATATCACAATTAAGTGTTATTTCTTTTATTCTTCTTCCATATGTCCTCCCCCAGTCTTATGCTTGAAGATGGTGAAGGTCAAGGATCTAAACTATGATTGCAGTCGTTTTTACGGTCGCAGTTATTGCGGACAGCTGTTTTTTACAATAATAATTTTGGACGATGCCGTTACTATTATATAACTGTTGTTATTGCGGTGACGGACCGCTATTTGAATTCCGGGCGAGGGCAGCACACCTAGAAATTTGAAAAGATCCATGCAGAGAGAGAGAGAGAAATACCTTCAGATGGATGGGTGGTAGCAGTGGGAGTCTGAGCATTGCAATATTTGGAGCAACCAATAAAGAAAACGAAGAACACCAGCAAACATTTGGAAGACGATGGGCATGGCGGCGGCTTCCCATTCAAAATATTCATCTTTCTATTCTGATATCTCATAAGCAGTTGGCCTCCTGGTTTGGATTAACATATACCGTTTCGTTGTTTATCTGATATAAAACCAGAGAAAAATACATCTACTAGCTGTAGGAAAGAGCAGCCCTTGTCGTATACAGACAAATATTATATCTAATTATTTATTATTGCAGATGATGTAGTATTTTTGGTATCTGTGTCTTTTTGCCGTGTTGGTTCGGGCACTAATGCTTCAGAGACTTGGACAGGAAGGAAGGAAAGGAACCCAAAGTCCTAAACTCCAGGGAAACTGACCCAACCCCAGGACTGGGACAAATTCATTGCTCTCAATCTGGTATTTTCATGAGCTTGCCATTATTGTTCATTTCATAACTAATCATTCCGAATTATCTTCTTTAGATATTCACATATCCTGCAGGTTTTGTCACGTTCGAATAGGTTTCCACATATTCGAACACAAGATCTCGTTCCGTATTCGATCCCCATCTGGTAAAGCACTGTAGAGCGAGAAGGGGCAATGCCATTTCAGATGGGGATCGAATACGGAACAAGATCTTGTAGGGTACGGACCGAATCCGATTCGGAGAGTTATCCGGATTCAACTCTTCATTGTGTATCTAAATGATATGGTCAATAATCAGTTGTGTATATTGCTTTCAAGGTGACCCTTTTTTAGTGAACGTTTACTGCAAGTTGGATATGGCGGACACTTAATTTATATATATGAAATGAAAGTGGGTCAAGCCAACAGATTTGAGTGGCTAGCTTGACCCACATTTCCATTTTATAGTACATCCACCATTCCACTTGCCAAATACTCTTCCTAATTATGTCATTTCAATATCATATAATATACATGTGACAAAATGGTCCCAACAAAGGTATGGAGTCAATTATGTACAAAGAATTGAACAACTCGAATTTATCGGTTAACCGAAATAATTTACAATATAAATAGTGTTACTGACAAATTGGCGACTATGGTACGGGGCTTACAGATTGGGGAGATCACCTATACTTTGTCGCCCCCGGATGTTGCAGATTTAGTTGGTCTTGAGCAACAAAGAATTCATTGAGTTTTACTAGCACTGTATTAGCGAGGGAAATTGAACAACTCGAATTTAACGGTTAACCAAATTCGTTTTTACACACTCCTACTGAGCGTTAACTGTTAACGGAAATCCTGACATGACAGGCAAGAAAATTTGTATTATAACACATTTAGTCATCGTTACTTACAGAAATGAAAGTTTCAAGAACTGCAAGACAATTCTATGTTTTTTCAGACAATCTGATATGGTATTATATCAGGAATGGAACAAACTCGATCACCTTCCTTCTCCGATAACCTCCCTGAATTCAGTAATATTAACCGGAGAGGGAATTGGTGGAGAAGTTAACTCTGAAATAGTCTTGTTCTTACCTGTGTGGTCGCTGCTGCCATGATCAGATGCATTTGGTGTTTGTGGTTTTTGATGCATGCCTGTTATATCCTCATAATCCCAGTCAGTTATATAACTCGGTTTTGTTGTAACAATGCTCACTTCAAAATCTCCTGTAAGCATACCAATAACACGGGACATGGTCGGTCGCATTGACGGTGATGCCCGAGTGCATAAAAGTGCCACTCCTATCACTCGCAGAGCTTCGTTTTCGTCGAACTCCCCTATTGTTGGATCAAGCAGGCTCAAGATTTCGTTATTTTCGTGCAGGGTCCACGCCTAGAGACATTGTAGGAACAAATTAATAATCATATTTAACAAGGTTCTCATACAGATAGTAATGTGAAAGGGAAAGATTTACTTCTGGATTACCCATTCAAGAAGATAAATTCTGTCGTTTTCTGAGGTATTATACGAGTTTGGTCTACCACTTATAATCTCCAAAGTAACAACACCAAAGCCAAAAACATCGACTTTATCTGAAAGGTGCCCGCGCATTGCATATTCCGGTGCTAGGTAGCCACTTCAAGATAATTACATTGCACCAGTGAATAATGTTTTACTGATAAAATTACTAAATCTAGCAATTTGGGACCATATATTACATGCTACTAAGGCAGGACTCATGAACAAGATGGTTGAATGGTCTTACATTGTTCCGGCAGCACGAGTGGTGAGGTGTGTTTTCGTGTCATCATAAAGCTTTGCCAATCCGAAATCAGATATCTTTGGGCAGAGCTCTTCATCAAGCAAAATATTGCTCGCCTTAACATCCCTATGAACAATCCTTGGCCTAGAATCCTCGTGAAGATAAGCTAGCCCTCTAGCAGTTGATAAGCAGATATTGAAGCGGGTTGGCCAATCAAGATGTAAGACATTTTGTCCTGTATTTGTAGTGCAATGAACCACTTACAGTTGTTCCTTGATCAACAAAGAACCGAAAACATAAAATTATTATATTAGATTATTCTCATACCCCATAGTGCCTGATCAAGGCTTTTGTTCACAAGATACTCATAAACAAGAAGGCGTCTATTTCCTCCAATGCAGCACCCATATAGCTTGACAAGATAACGATGTTGCACTGCCGATATGGTAGCTATCTCAGTAACAAATTGTTCTTTCCCCTGGTTTGATGCTACTGAGAGTTGTTTCACAGCTACAACTCTCCCGTCAGCAAGTGTACCCTAAAGCATACTACGATTTAGTAACATTGTGCAATAAATCAACCTTTCTCGGTAAGTTCATCATTGATGACAAGCAAATTAGCATGCTAAAAATGTTAGGACATTGTTTACCTTATACACAGGTCCGAACCCCCCTTCTCCTAACTTGTTTGATGGACTGAAGTCTTCGGTGGCAGCTTTTAGTTCGGAATAACTAAATGTGTTTGGTCTAGGACTGATGCCAAGAAGCACTGCAGAGTCAAGTAGGGCAATTAATAATATTACCAATATAGAACAGAGAACTAAAGATGCACCTTTTTCCGATATACAACGAATAACCAGATAATATATATATATATATATATTGATAAACTAATGCTCTTACCCTCCTCCTCATCATCTTCTTCTCTCTTTCTCTTCACATAAATAATTGCAAATATAAGTATCAAAGCCAATGCCACAACAGGAACTGTAACACCAGCAATCAATGCTGTGTTGTTCTTCTCTTTAGGATTGCCCGTTGGTATTCCACTGACAGTTGGTCTGAAATCTGAGGAACAAAATAGATTTATTAGAAACAGAAACTAAGCACATGAAGCATATATACAAATATGCACAAGTGTTAAGGTATCTTACTTGGAACAACACTTATAGCCGAAACAGATGGACCATAATAACCTCTTTCTGGTGTACAGCAAGAACCTTTACCAGCCCAAAATAGGTGAATCTCAAGATAGTTTCCTGTTACATTAGCTGTGTAATTCCTAGTTATTGCTCTCTCAACACCTCCTGCTTCCTTAGATATATCAAAATCCCTTAACCGCCGAGTTCCCTGATGAAACATATATGAGATATTATAGCATTAAGTGTTTCTAAATTATGTGTACGTAATTGTGGCCATAGAAAACCCCAAATAAGGGGACTAAGTTGTATGGTATACAATTTAGAATGGAATGAATCCTTACTTCAAATGAAATATTACCTGAATATAAACATCAAAAACACGCCTTCCCAGACTCGTCCAGGACTGTGAGGCTCGGTCTGTGAAACCTGTTTCTGCAAAGAACAAGTTTACAGTATAGAGTCCATTCTCAAGACCTAGGCCATAGTATCTGAGTGATCCAGGGGATAGCCTTGAAGTCTGATACATCCCTGGAGTTCCGGTACCTCTGACTTGTGCTCCGGAGTTTTGAACATACTGTTGATTCTGTCTATCTGCAAACAAGCCTGCATTGCTAACTGCCCATTTCTGTGTACTGGTTACATGAAATTTTGCAGCGCCAAGAGTGCTATTCTCAGCCTCGAATAATATCCCAGCAGATGTCATCTGTGGTCCACCACACTTGATTGAGAAATTTGCATCTGCCAATGCGGACATTGAAATATGTTAGCAAAGTATTAAGCATCAGTCATGATTAAAATCTTATAACTAGGAGCTCAATGACAGATACTGAATTCATTTGCTTCAAGATTGGGGTTATAGCCCTGTTTCTGTTTGTTTTTTGATCTCCAAAGAGGTATTACATTCCCAAGGCAAATGCATAGATTCGAACCCACACAAGGTGAAGACAACATGAGCATCCTTGACCTCTCGACCAATTAGTAGATCTCTATAGCCCTGTTTCTAGTTTGTTGTATCTTGTCTCTGGTCGTTCTTTGTGATAGTGTCTTTATGCATTGTCTTTTTAGTTACTAAAATTTATTTTTCACCGGACAAAAAAAACATGTTCAAAAGTTTTAGATGGTACATCGTGGAGCATTTCTATTGCATGCGAAGCTTCTTTGAAGGCATTCTAATCCTGGTAAAAGCCTGAGGAATTTCAAAACAATTTCTTGATTAGGAACTTTACAAGAAGGTATTACACAGCAGAGATAATATAGCAACATTCCTTTTTCATAGGGGTAAAAGAGTTCTTTCAAGAGTTCAGGAGAAGCGAAAATCAGGTGTTGAGGGACGGTAACTTACCTTATGTTTGAGCTGGTAAGTGTGAAGTTGTTGGCCACAAGGTTCCTACATAAAATTCCACGAAACAAAGTGGTATCGAATTCAGTTGTCTTCCTTTTATACAGTGTGATGTCAAGTATCAAGTATAAGAAAGTAAGCTCAATTTGAGCACCAAAAAACCTATAAGCCACACCGGTGTTAAAACCAGAAAGCAAAGGTAAGTAAAGAAAGTATCCTGGTTTAAGATACATACAGTTGCAAGCTTGAGTTTACCCAAGAAGGCAAGTTTCCTGATAGTAAATTGTACGATAAATCTCTGCATATAGAAGGATATTAGCAGAAAGCGAGTACGGAGTAGTGTTATACGAAACAAGTTGGTGTGATAGAATGAATTACATAGTCTGAAGAGTTTCACTCTTTTGGCTGGGAATGGAACCTGATAGACTGTTATTTCCGAGAAACCTGAACATTTCAATAGCATAAAAGAGATGAATAATATCAAATGAAAACTGCAAGTCCTAAAGGTGAGATTTTCAACCATTGAAGGAGATGATTTTCATTTTTTATGTTGCTTACAAGTATATGAGAGAATTCATATTGAACAAAGCGCTTGGAATTGGGCCTGTTAAGTTGTTGAAACTCAAATCCCTGGAACAAAAAGAAATTAGAAACATGAACAAGCACATATCATAAATCAGTGAAGCAGTTTACTTTTAGATAAAACTTACAGCTTTTGTAGAGATTGTAATTCTGTGATATAAGATGGCAAATTACCGGTGAGCATGACATTTCTAAGAACCCTATAGGATATGAAAAGAAAGGAAAAATGAATGTGTTTATTCCATAAATTTAGGCAAAAACAATTTATCTTTTTCGAAAGAAAAAAAAGAAAACAGATGAAAAGGAGTAAAGAGCATGGTTAACTCACAAGTCAGTCAAGTTCTTTAGATTTCTTACAAAATCAAGATAGGAACTCCCATTGTATATACCGCCAATTCGCCTACATGATATACGAGCATAAAAAACAAGTATGTTATTATATACACATAGGCACATGCATACATGTAACATGCATGAATACACAAACAAAGGGAGAGCGTTCAATGGTGGTGGAGAGTATACTATCAGGAAAGCAAGATATCTCTACTTACAAAGAAATCAATGAGGCTAAATTCGCAAAACTGGACGGAATTGGTCCTTCAAAAGAGTTCCCTTCAAGTCTCCTGTACAAACATTTGACAGACTAGTCAAACTGATGAAATCTAGGCAAAACTATCCTGCCTAATGTCTGATTCAGCTGCGAGAGCTTATACGAAGATTATAACCAATATGTATCGATGAATTACAGTGATGTAAGCTTTGTCCAGTTACCAACAAAGTCAGGTATTTTGCCTGTGAGTGCAGTGTCAGATGCCCACCTGAAATTCAACATAGCAGTAAGGAGTTAAGCTAATTAAGGCAATTTGCAGGACCAACAGAGAGAAAAGGCCATAAGCATGGAAAAGGGTCTCTCTTACACAATTCGCAGTTCTATAAGATTAGCAAATGTTGAGGGAATCTCACCACTCAATCCACAACTATTAATGTATCTGCCAAATTTTCATAAACCAATTAATTTCAAGGGTAACTTCAGTCTTCAAAGAACCAGAGAAAGAACTTACAGTTCTCCGAGTTCTACTAAGTTACCAAGTTCCGGAGGCAGTGTTCCAGAGATTCTATTATTATTACCCAAAGACCTGCATGATATTGATCCACATATATTTTCTTTAGTAAATGTTTGCTTAAACAAAGAATGGTGAAAAAAGAATTTGTTGAGAGTTCCTTTAATTCTTACAGCAGATATAGCTTCTTGCAATTTGCAAGCTCCTTTGGAATGGGTCCAGAGAAATCATTGTGGGCAATTGACCTGTACAAAGTTTAATAATTAATCCAAAGAAGTGTGTGTTTAAATATAAAAATCAGGAAATAATAATAGTGAAAGAAAATGAAAAATATACATAGAAATCAAGGAATGGAATGATTTCCTATTCCAGTGTGTGAAGAGCCATTGTCTTCAAACATAAAACAGAGTGGACTTGACCTTCATTTCAAAATCAGCCAGCCATCTTGTATGACAAGGAATTAGGTTAGGTTTATGAGTTCCATTAGTCATTAGTTTGAAGGATAATCAAGGTAACCTACTCCCTATTTTTGCTCCGACTCTTTATTTTTCTTGAAGTACATAACCCTTCAAATATTTCAAAACCCTTTAAACAAAAAATTAAACATATCCAGTCCAGAAGCATATCAGAATCCACAATCATGCTCGGTTCAAGAATCCGACTGAGGTTTATGAAAAACCCTTTTAAATATGGAAGTGGAAGTGTTGAAAGATAATGCAGCAGCCTATAAATTTTCTGCATTTCTATGATGTTAATTCTTAACTACTGTGATTTAGAAGAACTAATGTCACCCTAAAATGAAATGCTATTATGAGTACTCACAGTAGCCCTAATCTAGACAGATTTCCAATGAATGCTGGCAAAGGACCAGAGAAGGAGTTTTTATCAATCTTCCTGCATCACCAAACAATACAAGTGATTGACATCAGTTACTGTAAAACACTAATAGACATATTGTAAAATATTCGAAATCAATGCCGGCTTTTGAAGATCAAAAGTGAGGAGGAACATAAGAACATTCTTACAAGAAATTTAGAAATGGCAAATCCAAAAGCTCCTCTGGTATGACTCCTCGTATATCGAGACCAAAAACCCTCCTGACCAAAGTGTTTAAAACATGTATAATATTACTCCAAATGATATACTATTACAATGAAGTTCACTGTTGTCTATGAATCTGTAAAATACTAGATGCTTAAAATGTTTCCTGCAGACCCATTTCAAGTTATTACCAGTAAACATGAATGGGAAAGCATTTGGATCAAATTAAGCTTATTTAAACTGGTATACCATAATGGCAGTAATGGCTTAAAAATAATGCAGAAGAGTAAGAGAGCAAGAAACATACAGGCTGGTGATGTGGCAAAGAGTGCGATTGTTGAAAGAACAATCACATCTGATGGAAGGGTTGTTGGCAGGATCCTCAAACACAGAAAAGCTATCAGTTAGAGCAGTTCCACTGCATGGCTCTCCACTGATGTTCCATAAATCCACTGCTTGTATTTGCCATTGTTGGAAGATTGAGTTCAATGCCCTCACTGTTTCCCCATTCATTAAGCAATCAATGAAAGGAACGAATTTTTTTAAAAAAAATGGTATAAGCATCATCATATGTACCGATAAAAATCATCTGCCCTTTTCGGTGCCCTACTTCGCCCCTAATATTAAAAATTATTACAAAATTAAATTCTAAGCCCTAATCCTAAACCATACACCTTATACCCTAAACTCTAAACCCTAAAAAATACACTCTATCCTAAATTCCCTAAACCCTAACCTAAAATACTAAACTCTAAACCTAATTTTAAGCGTGGCCAAAGGGACACCGAAAATGGCAGAGAATTTCCATCCCATATGTACTAAGTACTCTCTACTGTATTCCTTTTCAGAAGTTATTTGGCCAAAACTATTTTCTTGGATTAAAAGTAATACAGAATAGATAACTTTTAGCAGGTCAAAAGAACTCACTTTTTAGTTTGGTTTGAAAAATATTTTGTTCTAAAAAATACTTTTGAGTAAAATTATTTATCAACTCTTTTATATTTTCAAACAAAATGTCTATTTTTGACATTTTATCTACTTAAAAACACAATATCAAACACTCCTATTTTAAATTAAACAATTCGAAAGCACCTTTCAAAATCAATTCTCAAAAATATTTTTCACCGCATTTTTTACAAACAATATCAAACTGGCCCTAAAAAGATGTTTCAGATAAACAGGAGACAAGTGACTTAAAGATATTATACATAACACGTTAAATGTACAAAAAAAATTGTTTATATATGATTAAAACACAATTAAAGCTCAAATTATGAAAAAGATTTTTTTTTTATTTAATTATTACACAAGTTTTAAAAATACATGCATAAGAAAATTTATAATTATTTTAATTTCTCATTCCATGTATTATAACCCATAGGAAGCCCAATAGACATGAAAATCTATGCCTAATAATAGTTTAACTATACTCCAAATTTCCCCCCAACTTATGTGCTTGAAAATAACGAGGGCAGCAAACCTGGGAATTTGCAAAGATCGACACAAAGAGAGAGAGAGAGAGAGAGAAAGAGAGAGAAAATTACCTTCAGATGGATCGGTGGTGGCAGTGGGAGTCTGAGCATTGGAATAATTGGTGAAAGCAATAAAGAAGATGAATAGCAAAACCGCCGGCGAGTATTTGGAAGAAGACGGCGGCGTCCCACTGAAGTTCACCATCTTTCTCCGATCAAGTACATATGCAGCTGGCGAGCAGTTTTCTTTTTAGATTAACATTTAACACCTAGCGACTAGTGTGGCATTGTTTATCTCAATCATGTTGACTAATCATTGTGTATTTAACAAATATAGAAACATTTTGATTAAATTTTAATTGTTTAATGTTGCAAATGGTGTACACAGCCAGTTTTTGCATACCGGTATCATTTTTCTTGAACGTTTTCTGCAAGTTGGTTAGGTAGGATTATATATATAGGGTAAATTGTACAGATCATCACTCAACAATCTTCTCTCTCTTATTTTAGTCACTCAACTTTTAATTTTTTTAATTTACTAACTCAACTTTATACATTCAACGTTTTTTGTCACTCACGAATATTTTATTATTATTTTTGAATGGCATGGCATTTTTATTATTATTATTTAATATAAAAATAATTTAAAATTTAAAAAAAACCCAGAAAAATTGAAGTATCTGTCGGCCACCATTGCCACCACCGTCAACGGCCATAGATGGTGGTTGTACGGTCCCATATTTCACCGGTGAGTTCGTCTCACTCTCCTGAGTTCGAATCCGGCATCCATTTTACCAGAAAGCGTTCCAAAATCCACGAAAAGGAGATTGAAAGTGAAGAAATTGAAACGCTTATATCGAGATTCACAAATTTTAGTGTATTTTTCGGTGAAACAATTGCCGGATTCGGACTCAGCGTGTCAAAACGAGTCGCCCGGTGTAATTTGGGGTCAAATGACCACCGATTTTGAAGGCCGGTGGTGGTCGACGGTGGCCGTCGGTGATGACAACCGGCGGCAATTATTTTAAATATTTTTAAAATTTAATAATAATAAAATATTATTTTATTATTTATTTTAAATTATTTTTATATTTAATAATATTAAAAAAATTGAAAATAATAATAGAATATTTATGAGTGACCAAAAACGTTGAATGTATAAAGTTGAGTTAGTAAATTAAAAAAATTGAAAGTTGAGTGACCAAAATAGGAGAAAGAAAATTGTTGAGTGATGATTTGTGCATTTTACCCATATATATATATATATATATATATATATATATATATATATATATAGGAATAGGATCCAGTTATACAGTGTAAAACTCTTTAAGTTTTACACGTTTTTCGATCGTTATATGAGTGAAACGGATGGATGAGATTAACAGTAGAATATGTGAAGATTATCACTTGGGAAAAAATAAGGAGTTAATTTCAACCATCCATTTTTCCCATCCAACGATTTAAAAAACGTGTAAAACTTAAATAAATTTACACTGTGTAAGTTGATCATATATACAGGAACGGACCTAGGAATTTAGGTTAGGGGGGGCGAACCTATAAATTTCTAGGGGGGCGAACCTATAAAAGGTTAGGGGGGCGAAAATAGATTTTTAATAGAAAATACATAGAAAAATTCTAAATTTTTTCTAAATCATATATGATTTTCAAAATTTTAGGGGGGGGCGGTTGCCCCCCTCAGCACCCCTCGGTCCATCCCTGCATATATATATATATATATATATATATATATATATGTACTGAATAATTGTTTGTTTATTGTTTGCAAATGGTGTACCGTCTCTATTTGAATATCGGTATCATTTTTTATGAACGTTTTCTGCAAGTTGGTTAGGTGGGATTATATATATATATATATATATATATATATATATATATATATATATATATATATATATATATATATATCCTATAAACTCGCAGTAGAAATTGAAAGTTTCTAAAAAGTTAATGGAAATTTAGACATGTGTGAGATGAGCGATCGCACAGAGCCCCAAGAAAAGAGGGCCCAAAACGAGTTAAATAAAATGTTTATAAGGAGAATAAAAAAGATTTTAGTTTAATAGATTACAAGAAAAAATAATAAAATGAATTTAAAGAGGGTATCATAATATGTTTTTTTACTAAGATAAAAATATCTTTTAAAAAACTTTATATATTTTTGGATTATAAAATAAAGGGTCTCGTTTTAATAAAATGTATAGGGTCCGGTAAACTTATGAATCGCCACTGCCAAAAGCGCTTTAGTTTTAGGATTTAAGGTCTTAGTTTAGGGTTTAAGGGTTTAGGTGTAGGGGTTTAGACTTTAAGGTTTATAGGTTGGAGTTTTGTTTTTAGGGTAATATGATTATGATTTAGGTTTTAACTTATAAACTTTGAATTATAAACCTAAACTCTAAATTCTTACCACTATCCCTAAATTCTAAAGTCATACACCCTAAACTAAGACCATAAACACTAAAACTAAGGCACTTGTAGAAACTTAAAAATCCACCCAATGTATAGGATAATAAAACTTAAAAATTTTACATATTTTTTAGATTGTTGGACTAACAAATTTTAGTGGTCCTAGCGAAAAAGCAGATAATGTTCATCCTAAAAGACACGAGTTTAAAAAGCTTTGTGTACAATGTGTGTGTGCATCGTCAAAAGATACTAGCTTGTAATCACCTTAAGATTATTAAAAAAAATTAATGGTTCAAATTTAAAAATTTCTTATTATCCATTGTTAATCTCAACCATCAATTTTAATTAATCTAACGGTTTAAAAAAATATAAAATTCTTAACTTTTATACTATGTCAAAGGTTAGAATACACTGTCAATTGATGTAGTTTTCATACATTTGAAATCTAGACTTCCACTTTTAATTCTTTAAATTTAGTGTATCTTCTAGATTTGATTTTTTTTTAATGTACAAAATATAGACTAACATATTTCAACGTAGAAAAATAATCACAAGCAATGTTGTCCATTTTATTGTTGATGTTAAGTTATTAATTTGACAATTCAACCCAAAACTGACTACGAAAATCCCCAAAATATCCCCCATCCCTTTCATTTGAAAATACCCACTCAAATATGACAATACCTTTTTTAGAAGGCTTAATAGTGAATAAGTTGCCCAACCTATATCTTTTTTTTTAGTTTGTTGCCTAACGTTCTTTTCAGGCCATTTTTGTGTCTAACGTTTTATTTTGTAACTTATATTACGTTTTTTTCGTGAAAGTCGTTAAATTTTTTTTGTTATCCAATAAAAATATGACACATGGCATAGTTTGGTATTTTTTATCATTTTTTATTTTTCTAAAAATTATAAAATATTTAATTTTATAAAAAATCCCAAAATCTTTAATTTCTCTAAAACCCCAAACCCTAGATCCCTAAATTCCTCCCCTTACACCACCGATTCAACCACCACCGGCCACCCTTGCCTTTGTCGGCCCCCCACTACTAAAACCCCCCGTCATCCCGTCGTCGAAAATCGGCGTTTGTTTCGTCGACGAACATTCAAAAATGAAGAAAAATAGATCGATTGGGCTTCTAATCGACGGCTAGAGGGTGGGGATGTTGAACGGTGAGGTACCCGATGCTTGGGGTGGTGAACGGTGAACCGCCGGCGTGTTGGGGAGGCAGGACAACGAGAAAATAGGTCAGTTTTGAAAGAAATTAAAACTTTGGAGTTTTTTTAAGAAGTTTATATTTTTAAAGAAATTCAGAAATTAAATAAATAGATAAAATAGGTCACGTTGCATGTTTTTATTGGATAACGGAAAATTTTTAACGGCCGTTGACGAAACAACTCAATCTGAGTTTCGGAATGAAACATTAGACACCAAACTGAAAAAAAAAAGTATAGATTGGACACATTTTTGACTATTAAGCCTTTTTAGAAGAAATATGACAATATCTGTGTCCGAAAAAAACATACAAATGCTATTATATTTAGGGATGAACGCAACTTGACTTAAAAAATTGAATTTTTTTAACTTAATATAAAGAAATTAGTTCGACTTGACTCGAACCATAATCTCATAAACTGGATTCAAAATTTTTTTAAATAAAGTTTGAATTTTAAAAAAAAATCGAAGAACTCACAATTTTAGTAATTAATTAATCACTTTTCAAGTTCCAGTGGAGTCCTTCACAAAGAAATATATATGTATATCGTATATGATTGTAGAAAGTTGTTTAAATTGGAATCAACTACTATCATAACATTGTAAATATTTACAATTAGAATTGAACATAAACTAGAACAACTCAACTAAAAAAAATCAAATAAAGTTTGAGTTATAAAATAAGACTAGAGAACTCGGCTAACTCGATTTTTTTACTATATTCGACTCGACTCCATCCGATCAAATGCTCAACCCTAGTTGTACCTGGTAAAGAAGGAGAGAAAAGGGAGCCAAATCAAATTGCTTCAATTTAACACATCAGTAAAGCTGAAATCTTGTTAACATTATACCAATAGCTCTACTCTAGTATTGATTATCACATTGGAAAATCAAATTAAAAACATAAGAAAAAGACCCAGTTTCACTGATCAAATAGGCATCTAAAATGGACAAAGATATACATGATACAAAGGCATTTGACTAGCTTCAAACCCATCCAAAATCTCTTCCAAACAAATAACACAGTGCACTGCTCCAAATTTCCTTCAACTTTAACCTTCTTCAATGACCCAATGCTTCACTTGCTTGCACCCCTGAGCCTGAAAACTTGCGCATCGACGGGTTTGTCATGAATACATCAGCTGAGGCCCATAGTGGAAGAATGAACAAGGAGACGGAGGAATCTAAGTATACTTACCAGGGTACAAAACAAGGAGCTAAGGGAAACAGGAAATTGGCATAACAAACTGGAGAGCTGTCATTTATGTAAATATAGCTAAGCTTATATTCAGCTGTCATTATGTAAGGGCATCAGTTTTTATCATAAAACATAATATATTATAATTGCAATTGCAGCCTACTAATTGCTTACTAAACACTGCAGTGCTTCCTGGCATCAGCTCTAGACTAGACCATAAACATTTAGTTATTCCGAGATAAAAGCTGCCACCGATCCTTCAAAGAAGTTATGGAGCAGGGGGGGTCGGACATGTATACAAGGTAAACAATGTCTTAACATTTTTAGCATGCTTAACTATGGTTATACTTTATAGCTTGTCTTACAATCATTTTATTACCAGAGAGGATGATTATTACATGTTGTTTAGTTTCATAGTATGTTTAGTTTAGGGTATACTTTCTGATGGGAGAGTTGTAATTGTGAAGCAACTTTATGTAGCTTAAAACAAGGGGAAAGATCAAATTGTTATTGAGATAGCTACCCTGTCAGCAATGCAACATTCTAACTTACCAAACTATACAGGTGCTGCATTGGAGGATATAGGTGCGTGACTGCGTCCTCGTTTACGTGCTACCTGAGAATGTAAGCATTGATCAGGCACTGTTTGGTATGACAGCATTCTATAATATACTAATATCATGCTTTCCTTTCTTTTGTTGAATAATGAAACAACCATTTGAGATTCCTTGCACCTAAATGCAGGAAAAAATGACTTGCATCTTGATTGGCCAACCCGCTTCACTAGCCCTCTTGCAAGACTTGATAAGCACAATAAAGCGGGTTGGACAATCAAGATGCACGTCATTTTGTCCCTAACAAGCCCAGCAAGACATCCTCCACAAGAAAATATTAAAAGTCTCCTGCAAGCCTGCAACAAATCCGGACACCTGCCATCAATTTCAATCAAACTAAAGCCCGGTGCCTTTCCGACCTCTGCTCGGATTTCCTTCCTCACCTTCACTTCCCAATCCCATTGATTAGAAGAGGCATAAAAGTTTGACAACAGGACATGAACCCCACCATGGATGAGACATCACCCAACCAAGCTCTCAACTGTCTGACTGTCTCCTTCCCCAACTCATCATTACCGTGCACTCTTTTAACTACTGAGTAATGCACCCAACACATAGGAGTCGGGTTCCATAGGCAGAGCTCTTACTAGTCTCTTTTCCTCTACAAGCAGTCTACCTCTCCCTAAAAGATCTACCAAACAACACTCATGCAGTTGAAAAATCTTAATCCTTCAAGCATGATTTGGACGAAAAACGCAAATCTGCATATCATTAAAGAGTTCCAAAGGCTCTCTAAACATCCCCATATGCACATACCCGGCAATCATTGCACTCCATGAAACTGCATTTCTCTCAGGCATTTCATCAAACACTTCCCTTGCATACTCAACGTGAACAGATTCAACACACCAGTAATCAAAGCGGTCCATGTAAAGACATCTCTGTCAGTACTTACATCAAATAGTTTACGAGCTGCTTCCGTTGAGCTCCAATTAGCGTACAAATGGATCGATTCATTCAGCACAAAATCACAAAATTCCCAACCCAGCTTAATCACCTGAGCATGAGAAGCTAATCCCGCAGAAGAATTCTGAGTGCAGGCCCGAAAAACGAAAGAGAAGGGCAAAAATGAAAAAGTGAGACAAAGCACCAGCTTTTACTCTTCATCTAGGGTTCTTTACTCCTTCCCTTCAAATACACAAGCTTTACTTTAAAAATAATTGATAAAATTCAAAAATGGTCACTAAACTATTTTAAAATGATCATTATGATCATTAAACTTTTAAAAATTACAAAATAGATACTAAACTTTGATTTTGTTACAAAATGAACACCGAGTCATTAAATATGATTAACAGCCTAACAACGGACTGTTAATTGTTACATATTTATATGAAAATTTTCTATAGTTCACTCTCACCTTCCTCCTCCTCTCTACGACTTACGACTTGATAGAGCACCGGTTGATCATCTGCCCCTGAAATAGTGTTGTTGTTACTCTTGATTTCGCCGATGTTACGATCGGCTGCAATGGTAGATAAGGTGTCTGTTACATCCTTATAATCCCAGTCGGTTAAATAACTCGGTTTCGTTGTAACTTTGCTCACTTCGATATCTCCTACAAGCATAGCAACAACACGAGACATGGGTGGCCGCATCGACGGTGATGCCTGAGTGCATAAAAGTGCTACACCTATCACTCGGAGAGCTTCGTTTTCGTCGAACTCCGTTACTTTCGGGTCAAGCATGCTCAAGAGTTGGTTTTCTTCGTGCAGGGTCCACACCTAGAGATATGGTAAGAGTAATAATCATGAGTAAGAATAACAAATAGTACTACAAAAGGGAAGGATATCCTTATGGATTACCCATTCAAGAAGATAAATTCTGTTATCTTCGAGTCTTTTGTCGGAGTTTGGTCTACCGCTCATAATCTCTAAAGCAACAGCACCAAAGCTAAAAACATCTACTTTCTCCGTGAGATGCCCGCGCATCGCATACTCTGGAGCCAGGTAGCCACTGCAAGATTATTTCATTGCATTTGTGAATAATGTTTACTGCATAAAACTACTAATTCTAGCAATGATGCAGAACTGATGAACAAAATGGTTGAAAGGTCTTACATTGTACCGGCAGCGCGAGTCGTCATGTGTGTATCCTTGTCATCATAAAGCTTTGCCAATCCGAAATCAGATATCTTTGGGCAGAGCTTTTCATCAAGCAAAATATTGCTTGCCTTCACATCCCTATGAACAACCCTTAGCCTAGACTCTTCGTGAAGATAAGCTAGCCCTCTTGCAGTTGATAAGCAGATATTGAAGCGGGTTGGCCAATCGAGATGCAAGTCATTGTGTCCTGCATTTGTAGTGCAATGTATCTCTTACAGTTGTTCGTTAATCGACAAAGAGCCGACAGCATAAAATTGTTATCTTAGATTATTGTCATACCCCATAGTGCCTGATCAAGGCTTTTGTTCACAAGATACTCGTAAACAAGGAGACGCCTGTTTCCTCCGATGCAGCACCCGTATAGTTTGACAAGATTACGATGTTGCACTGCTGATATGGTAGCTATCTCAGTAACAAACTGTTCTTTCCCCTAGGTTGATGCTAGAGAAAGTTGCTTCACAGCTACTACTTTCCCATCAGAAAGTGTACCCTAAAGCATAATACGATTTTGTAACGTTGTGTAATTAATCATCCTTTCTTTGTATCTTCATCATTGTATGACAAACCATAACCAAAGTTAAGTATGCTAAGAATGTTAGACATTGTTTACCTTGTATACAGGTCCGAACCCCCCTTCTCCTAACTTGTTTGAAGGACTAAAGTCTTCGGTGGCGGCTTTCAACTCGGAATAACTAAATGTCTTTGGTCTAGGAGTGATTCCAAGAAGCACTGCAGAGTCAAGTAAGGCAATTACTAGGTTGTAATTGCAGATATGATAGATATATTTTATGATAGAAACTGATGTTCTTACCTTCCTCGTCATCGTCGTCTGCTTTTCTCTTAACATAAATAATTGCACAAATAAGTACCAAAGACAATGCGAAAACAGGAACCGTAACACCGGCAATCAATGCTGTGTGGTTCTTCTCTTTAGGATTCCCTGATGGTATCTCATTAACAGTTGGTCTGAAATCTGAGAAACAAATTAGATGTATTAGGAACAGAAAACAGAATATAAGCACATGAAGCATATATTACATAACTATTCTCAAGTGTTAAGGTGTCTTACTTGGAGTAACACGAATAGCCGAAATGGATGGACCGTAATAACCTGGTTCCGGTGCGCAGCAAGTCCCCTTACCAGCCCAAAACAGGTGAATCTCAAGATGATTCCCAGTTACATTAGCAGTGAAATTCCTAGTTATTGCTCTCTGAGCGCCACCGGCCTCCTTCGTTATATCAAAGTCCCTTAATATCCGGTTTCCCTGATGAAGTGTTGATGATCATTCAGACACTAAAAATAGGGGAACCTGATGGAATGAATGAAATACAGCTTAGGACAATATTACCTGAATATAAACATCGAAAACTCGCCTTGCTAAACTCCTCCAGGACAGTGAGGTTTGGTCTGGGAAACCTATCTCTGCAAAGTATAATATTACAGTATAGGGTCCATTCTCAAGGCCTAGTGTCACGCCTCGCCTGGTCGTAACCCAGCCAACCGAGGGGCACACCCGCCAGGGTGCACCGAGCAGCACCGAGGTGTGCCACCCAGGTGCACAGTGCGCGCCCGAACAGCCTCACCTAGGTGCGCTGCGCGCTCCCAAGACGCCCCACCTAGGTGCTCACGAGGCAACAAGGGGGAAATGAGGCATACCAAGCCTTTTAAGGCCACAAGTGCTCCAAAGAAGACTCTAGATCGGCCTAGAAGGCCCCACACGTCTCCAAACTCACCCGAGGGGTTCCAGAAGGTTCTACATCAATCTAGGCTCACCCGGAGGAACCTAGAAGACCCGAGAAAGATCAAGAGGGCTCGGGACAAGTCCGGAAGGCTCGGGACAACTCCGGACAACTCCGGATTATTCTAGAATACCTTAGAATATAGTAGAGTTTTTAGACCATTTAGGATATATGTAGATAAGTGTGGAATTATCTAGATATGTCTAGGTCCCTTAGATATTTTTGGAGGCAAAATGTGAGACGTCCGATCAAATAAATCTCCACCGTCCATTAGGGAGGTTGGAGGCTATAAATAGGCTTGCCTAGCTCATTTGTAAGGCATCCAAGTAGTCATTCAAGCTCTTGTAAAGCATACTTGTAAAAGCTTCCGTTGTGCAATACAAGGTTCCTTCCTTGTAAATCTCTCTTGCTCCTTCGTTTTGCCATAGCGTTGCGACAATAAGGCTTACTAGCATCGTGCCGAGAGTGCTAGTGCCGCACGGATTCGAGCTTGAAGAAATAAGTCCGTGACAGTTGGTATCAGAGCAAGTTCCGATCGCTCGGGAACATGGCAAAGACCGTCAAGAACCAAGCCGCTAGCCCGTCCGAGACCGAGGTCACGCACGACCAAGGTGTGCAAGATGTAAGGGCTGATCCTGTCGAGACAAGGCCTCGTGCCAAATCTAGAGACATACTCTCTAGCTTGGAGTCCCGCTTGACTCGCGTCGAGGAAGGCGTATCGAGCATGGGTGCCCAAGTGGACGACCTTCAAGAGCGGATTGAAGGCCTCGAGGCGGAGGATGCCGAGATCCACACAGCCGTGAGGGCCATGAAGATCAAGCTAGAGGAGACCCTGCGCGCGGAAATGGGTGAAGTACGCGACGCACTCTTGGGAGAGCTCACCAAGGTACGTGAGTCTTTCCAACGTGAACTTACCAACATGTATGACCAACTAGAAGCATTGCAAGGCGACCTTGCCTTGTGCAAACGTGCTATGGCAGCCGGGCCAAGCACCACCGTGGAGGCTAGAAGGGTCGAGGTGCCCAAGCCTCAAACTTTCTCAGGGACACGCAACGCCAAAGAAGTCGACAACTTCTTATATGGCTTGGAGCAATACTTAGAAGCCGTTGGCATCAGGGACGATGCCTCCAAGATCCAGACCGCAACCCTATACCTCACCGACACCGCCATGCTTTGGTGGAGGAGAAGGCGTCTCGATGTCGAGAGAGGTACGTGCACCATCACTACCTTTACTGATTTTAAAAGGGAGCTCAAAAGGCAATTCTATCCGGAGAATGCCGAGGACGAGGCACGAGCTCGCCTTCGAAGGTTGAAGCAGTCAGGGAGCATCCAAGACTACGTGAGGGAGTTCACCAGTTTGGTGCTCGAGATCCCCGATTTGTCCGAGAAAGACTCGCTCTTCTACTTCTTAGATGGTCTCCAAAGTGAGGCCAAGACCGAGCTAAGGCGAAGGGGAGTCCAAACCCTTGCCGATGCGATAGCCGTGGCCGAGAGCCTTATCGACTACTCGAGCCACAAGGAGACCACCCCTAAGCAGAGAGATGAGAGGAGCAGTCATGCCAAAGGTGGGGGAGACAAGGGCTATCCAAAGGAGGGCTATCAGGAAGGCCGCTCACCAAGACACCGAGACTCGTCCCCTTGGAAGAGCAAGGACAAGGGAAAATCCAAGGAATTCCAAGGTGCGAGGAGGTCACCACCGAGCAATTGCTTCATTTGTGATGGTGACCATTGGACGCGTGAATGCCCACAACGCCGAGCCCTTAACTCACTCCTAGCCAAGCACCGAGAAGGTAGTGACACCGACAGTGGCGATGAGGGAGCACAAATGGGATCTCTACAACTCTTGAATGGAATCCAATCCGCCCCAAAGACACAAGCCAAGGGATTGCTATTCGTAGACGTCACCATTAATGGAAAGGCCTCAAGAGCCATGCTCGACACAGGTGCGTCCCATAACTTTGTCTCTTTAAAAGAAGCAAAGAGGCTTGGTCTTAGCATCGTGAGAGGGGGAGGATCCGTCAAAGCCGTGAATTCTGCCGCTCAACCCATCCATGGGTTCGTTCGAGAAGTCAAGACCGTCATTGGGACATGGTCAGGCCACATGGACTTCTCAATTGTGCCGTTAGACGACTACCC
Organism: Hibiscus trionum; assembly: GCA_030270665.1. Classification (NCBI taxonomy): domain Eukaryota; kingdom Viridiplantae; phylum Streptophyta; class Magnoliopsida; order Malvales; family Malvaceae; genus Hibiscus; species Hibiscus trionum. The sequence continues at coordinate 4,562,877 of BSYR01000014.1, forward strand.
ACTCATTCTAGGGCTCGAGTTCTTTGAACAAGCCAAGGCGATACCGATGCCATTTGCCAACAGTTTATGCATCACCGAGGGTGCACCATCGTGTGTGGTACCAACAATAAGGGCCACCAAGCCAGAGATGAGAGTGGTCTCAGCACTTCAGCTCAACAAGGCCGTCCGTAGGGCCAAGCCGTCCAAGGGACTCAACAAAGACAAAGGGGTGACCGCGTCTAGGAAGGCCACCAAACATGTTCAAGGGGAGAACATCGCTACAAAGATCACCGAGAGTCCAGGTTCGAAGCAAAGGTCTTCCATCAATGCCGACAAGCCGAGGGCAAAGACAAGGCGAGCTAGGAGTCGAGGGAAGCGCTCCAGCAACACCCCTGTTCCACGAAGACGCGACGAGGGCGTCGCGAGATCGGGTGGGGGAGGATGTCACGCCCCGCCTGGTCGTGACCCAGCCAACCGAGGGGCACACCCGCCAGGGTGCACCGAGCAGCACCGAGGTGTGCCACCCAGGTGCGCAGTGCGCGCCCGAACAGCCCCACCTAGGTGCGCTGCGCGCTCCCAAGACGCCCCACCTAGGTGCTCACGAGGCAACAAGGGGGAAATGAGGCATACCAAGCCTTTTAAGGCCACAAGTGCTCCAAAGAAGACTCTAGATCGGCCTAGAAGGCCCCACACGTCTCCAAACTCACCCGAGGGGTTCCAGAAGGTTCCACATCAATCTAGGCTCACCCGGAGGAACCTAGAAGACCCGAGAAAGATCAAGAGGGCTCGGGACAAGTCCGGAAGGCTCGGGACAACTCCGGACAACTCCGGATTATTCTAGAATACCTTAGAATATAGTAGAGTTTTTAGACCATTTAGGATATATGTAGATAAGTGTGGAATTATCTAGATATGTCTAGGTCCCTTAGATATTTTTGGAGGCAAAATGTGAGCCGTCCGATCAAATAAATCTCCACCGTCCATTAGGGAGGTTGGAGGCTATAAATAGGCTTGCCTAGCTCATTTGTAAGGCATCCAAGTAGTCATTCAAGCTCTTGTAAAGCATACTTGTAAAAGCTTCCGTTGTGCAATACAAGGTTCCTTCCTTGTAAATCTCTCTTGCTCCTTCGTTTTGCCATAGCGTTGCGACAATAAGGCTTACTAGCATCGTGCCGAGAGTGCTAGTGCCGCACGGATTCGAGCTTGAAGAAATAAGTCCGTGACACTAGGCCATAGTATCTGAGTGATCCAGGGGATAGCCTTGAACTCCGATACAGCTCCGGCGTGTTGGTACTTCTCACCGGTCCTGAGGTGCTTTCCACATACCGTTGATTTTGTCTTTCTGCAAACAATCCTACATTGCTAACTGCCCATTTCCCCATACTGGATACATTAAATATTGCTGCGCCAAGAGTGCTATTGTCAGCCTCGTATAATACTCCAGCAGATATCGTTTCTGGTCCGCCACACTTGATCGAGAAGCTTGAATCTGCAAATGCCAACATCGAAATATCAAATATGTTAGCAAAGTATTAAGCATCAGTCTTGACTAAATCTTATAATTAAAACCTCAAACCAAAGTTTAAGCTAGTACATCGTGGAGCATTTCGGTTGCATGGGAAGCTTCTTTGAAGACAGTCCAATCCTGGTAGAATCCTAAGGAATTCCAAAACAATTTTTGGATTAGAATCTTAAAAGAATGCAAGAAAGTTCAGGAGTGGGGAAAACCGGATGCTGCGGAAACAATGAATCAGCTTATGTTTGAGCTGGTAAGTGTGAAGTTGTTGGCCACAAGGTTCCTACATAAAATTCCAGGAAACAAGCTCTTATTGGCATTGATTTGCAGTAGGTTCCTTTCTTAAGTTCGATATCAACAATAAGAAAATAAGCTCCATTCGAGCAGCTTTTAAAGCCGAAAGCTACAAACCAGAAACAAATTACAAAGCAAAGACCATAAAGGAAGTATCCGGGTTTCAAATACATACACTTGCAAGCCTGAGTTTACCCAAGAAGGCAAGTTTCCTGATAGAAAATTGTATGATAAATCTCTGCATAGAGAAGTATAGCCGACAGTAAGTATCGAGTATGAACATATTCGATGGTTCACTGAGTGGAAGCTTCAGACTATTGCTAATATAAGATGGTGTTCAATTAAAAGCAACATTATATGAAATAAGTCGGTGCGACGGTGATATAAAACGACTTACATAGTCCGAAGAGTGTCACTCTTTTGGCTGGGAATGGAACCAGATAGACTATTATTTCCAAGAAACCTGGCCATTTCAATAGCAGCATGAATGAGGGGAATCATGTCAAGTGAAAACCACAAGTATATGAGAGAAACCTGAGATGTTGGTTTCTTACAAGTATATGAGAGAATCCATATTGAACAAAACGCTTGGAATTCGGCCTGTTAAGTTGTTGAAACTCAAATCCCTGGAACAGAAAGAAACTAGAAACATGAGCAAGTGAACATCATTAATTACTGAAGCAGTTAATTTTTAGATCAAACTTACAGCTTTTGTAAAGACTGTAATTCTGTGATATAAGATGGCAAGCTGCCAGTGAGCAACACATTTCTTAGAACCCTATACGAAACCGAAAGAAAGGGAAAATAAGTACTTTCGATGCATAAATTTAGATGAATTGAGATAGGGAGAATGTCTAACTTACAAGTCAGTCAAGTTTTTTAGATTCCGTACGAAATCTAGTGAAGAACTCCCATTGTATATATCGCTAATTCGCCTACATCACATATGAGCATAAAAAACAAGTACTTGTTACATACATACATGAACTATGCTGACAAAGGGAGAGATTCGTGCGGTGGTAGGGAGTATACTATCAGAAAAGCAAGATCTCTCTACTTACAATTCAGTCAATGAGGTTAAATTTGCGAAACTGGATGGTATTGGACCTTCAAAAGAGTTCCCTTCAAATCTCCTGTATAAGCATTTGACAAGCTAGTCAAGCTGATGAAAAATCTAAGCAAAGCTATCCTTCTTGATGTCTGATTCAGAGAGAACTTATATGAAGATTATAACCAAGATGTTTCGATGAATTACAGTGATGTAAGCTTTGTCCAGTTATTGCCAACAAAGTCTGGTATTTTGCCTGTGAAAGGACTATCAGATGCCCCACTGAAATTCAACAACGCCGACTGATATTAGTATTAAAACTTCGATTATAGCCCAAATCGATCCGATTCGATCTATTCACGGGCCTAGTTATTATGGTAATGATTAAGAGAAGTGTCTTACACAACTTGCAGGTTTTCAAGGTTAGCAAATGTTGAGGGAATTATCAAGATTATGCTTCGTGACTTGAAGATTGTGGATTTTGATTTAGACTAGGGTTTCTGATGAAAAAGAAGGTAAAGAGAAATTGGGAATTTTCATTTAGTATTTCGGTAGAAAAGTCAACTACTTTTGTTTGACCCGAGGTCAAGCTTTATACAAGGTAAAAAAATAAAGAAACAAATAAAGAAAAACATAGCTGTAAAAAACTAACTTCCTAACTACCCAACTAACCAAATATTCCTAATACCCCCCTCAAGGTGGAGCATACACATTATGTATGCCCAACTTGGAAATGAACTTAGTAAAATCAATTGCAGGCAGGGCTTTAGTGAAGCAATCGGCTAATTGGTTCTTTGAAGAAACAGGAAAGAGCTTTATTGTTCCTTGTTGTACCTTCTCTCTAATAAGATGGCAATCGATCTCTATGTGCTTCGTACGTTCGTGTTGCACAGGATTCTCAGCAATTTTGATGGCAGATTGATTATCACAGTATAGATGAGCTGTTTTTGTGTGAACCTGCAAATCAGATAGAAGAAAGTTAAGCCACTGTAATTCGCATGTAACAGCAGCATTAGCCCTATATTCTGCCTCAGTTGATGATCTAGAAACAGTATTCTGTTTCTTTGATTTCCAGGAAATTAAAGACTGACCCAGAAAGATACAATAACCAGTTGTAGACTTTCTAGATTCTGGACATGAAGCCCAATCTGAATCAGAAAAAGCCTTTAAGACAAAATCATTATCAGATGAAAAGAAAATGCCTTGTCCTGGACTGTTCTTTAAGTATCTCAGAACTCTATGTGCAGCAACAAGATTAATAGTAGTAGGAGCAGACATATGCTGAGATAATTGTTGAACAGCAAAGCAAATGTCAGGTCTTGTATGAGTTAGATACAATAATTTCCCAACAAGCCTTCTATATTCTGTAATGTCCACTAAGGTGTGTTCAGAGTTATTAAGTAACAATCATAGGAGTAGCAACAGGTTTGGAGCTTAAAAAATCATAATCTCTTAATAAATCCAGAGTATACTTTCTCTGACAAAGATTAATTCCTAAATGAGATCTAGTTACTTCTAATCCTAGAAAATATTTAAGAACACCTAGATCTTTAATTTTAAAGACATCATTTAGAACAGACTTGATATGAACAATTTCATCCATGCTAGGGCTAGCAACAATAATGTCATCTACATATATTGCAAGAGCTATAAAGGATGTATCAGCACCTTTAATGAATAAAGAAGAATCAGAATTGGCTTGCTTAAATCCTACGGATAAAAGAAATTCAGTTAGCCTTTCATTCCACTTTCTGCTGGCTTGTTTTAAACCATATAGACTCTTTTCTAATTTACAAACTAAACCAGGACTAGGAGGATTAAATCCAGGTGGAAGATCCATATAGACTTCTTCTTGCAAAAAACCATGCAGAAATGCATTATTAATGTCAAGCTGATGCAAATTCCATTTATTAGCAGCAGAGACAGCAAGCAAAGTTCTAATAGTGTTTAACTTAGCAACAGGACTTAACGTATCAAAATAATCTATTCCAGATTGCTGAGTAAACCCTTTTGCAACTAAACGTGCTTTATACCTTTCTAAAGAACCATTAGATTTCAATTTTGTCCTATATACTCATTTACAGCCTATTGTTTGCTTCCCTGGTGGAAGGGGAACTAATTTCCAAGTGTTGTTCAACTCTAAGGCATTTATTTCTTCCTGCATAGCTAATTTCCAACACTCATGCTTAATGGCCTGATTATAGGTTTTGGGCTCACTTAAAACAGAAACATTATTGATAAAAATCTTATGAGTATTAGAAACATTAGCAGAAGAATCAACCTTATCAAGAGTATGAGAAGAAGACCTTACTTTGGGTATAGAGACATTAAAATCTTTAAATTTTTCTGGTAACTGCCTCTGTCTGACAGGCCTCGAAGAAAGAACTCTTTGTTCTTTAGAAGAAGCTAAAGAACTCTGCTGTTCATTTAAGGAATCAACAAGAACAGTAGACTTTTGACTTTTATTTGACTCAAAACTACTGTTATTAACATTTTCAGAAACAGCATTATCATCATGTAAACCTTTAGAACTAATTTCAACAACATCTTCATGAGAATTATCAGAAACACCTTCAGCAGAATCAATTTTATCAAATGCAAGACCATTTTCAGAACTAGAATTGTCAAAAATACTTTCATTACTTTGTAAAATATTCCTATCTGTAAGAACAATATCTTCAACATTGTTTTCTAGATTAGGAAGAACAATATCATTTGAAACAACCTTTAAAGATTTAAAAGGAAACTCATCTTCACAAAAGGTTACATCCCTAGAAAGAAAAATAGACTTAGTCTGCAAGTCATATACCCTGTAACCCTTAGTATTTTTAGGATACCCTAGGAATATACACTTATAAGCACGAGAATGTATTTTTGTCTTGGGTTTAGGCAAAACAGAAGCATATGTGAGACAACCAAAAACTTTTAATTGACTTAGGACAGGCTTAGAACCATAAAGTAACTCATGAGGTGTTTTATTTTTAAGAACAGGTGTAGGTGTGACATTGATAAGATAAGCAGCATGAAGAACACAGTCAATCCAAAAAATTAATGGAAGATTGGCCTGAAATCTAAGAGATCTAGCAACAGACATTATATGTTGATGTTTGCGCTCAACAGTACTATTCTGTTGAGGTGTGTAGGTACAAGAAGTCTGATGAACAATGCCTTTTTCTTTAAAAAAATCACACATGTCAAATTTCTTAGCATTATCACTCCTTATACACTTTATCTTCTTAGAAAACTGAACCTCAACATAAACATAAAACTGAGAAATAATATCTCTTACTTCAGCTTTTAATTTTAATGGGAAAATCCATAAGAATCTGCTTTTATCATCAATAACAGTAAGGAAATACGAGTGACCATATAAACTTTTAATTAGGAAAGGTCCCCAAACATCTACATGGACAAGATCAAACACATTACTACTACTAGAGGTACTAATAGGAAATGAAGGCCTTCTATGTTTAGCTAAAGGACAGATTTCACAATTAGAAACACACCCAACAGGAATATCATCACAAATTTCAGAAAAAAAATTCATCCTCTTTGCAGAGGGATGTCCTAACCTAGCATGTCAAACAGCCAAAGAAGAAGACTTAGAAACAGAATTTAGAAGAGAAACCGTATTGAAAAGCTTAAGATGATAGAGTCCTCCAATTTGACTAGCTGTACCAATCATCTTCGAAAGAACAATATCCTGTATACAACAAGATTTATGTGAGAAAATTAAAGCATATTTATTATCTTTAACCAACTGGGATACAGATATGAGATTAAAACCGAAATTAGGAATAAAGAGAACATCTTTTAAAAACAAAACAGAATTTAAAAAGATGTCACCAATACCAGAAACTTGAACAAGCTCATTATTTGGCAACTTAACAAATTTGTTATGAATAGATTTATAATTTTGAAAGAAACTAGAATCATTTGCTATATGATCAGTGGCACCTGAATCAATAATCCAGGTGTCACTAGAACCATGAAAGGCAGAAAGAACCATACATGTATCTGGAGGATTGCTTTCAGGAACAAAACTAGAAGAAAGTGCATTGATTTGAGATGTATGCATAGCACTTTCAGAAACAGAAGAAGAATTCCTCTCTTGAAGCATGGAAACAAGGCTTTCATATTGCTCTTTGGTAAAAACATGAGAAGGAACAACTTCTTGATTCTTAGAAAAATCATTATGAGACACAGACTCTTGAGAACTAATTTGATTAGATTTAGAAGACTGAAATCTGATTTTATAACCAGGAGGAAATCCGTGTTTACGATAGCATTTGTCTACTGAATGACCAGGAATTCCACAAAAAGAACAAACATGCTTCTTGGAAGCAGAATTATTATAGAACTTTTTATTATCAAAATTAGAAGTAGGAGGTTTTTGAGATGAAAACCTAGAAAAGTTTTGAGAATTAGCCCTCCCAGCCAAGAACACAGCAGAATCAGAATTAGAAACAGACCCTAGGGTTCGCTCATGTTGAAGAACTAAAGCGAAAATTTCATTTATTGAAGGTAAAGGCTTCATCATTAGGATTTTAGACTTTTGGACTGAAAATTTTTTATTCAACCCTCTTAAAAACCTAAGAATAAAATTATGTTTTCTATACTTGCTAGCATCACAAGAACATGAAATTAAGGGTCGAAGATTCGAGATTTCATCCCATAATACCTTGAGTTGAGTGTGATAAGCCGTAACAGAAGAAGAACCTTGCTGATGAGAGTAGAAATCTTGTAACAGATCTGAAACACGAACAAGATCCCCTTGGCTAAATCGATCGAACAAGTCGGACCACAACTCACTAGCGTTGTCGATCCAAATAACACTCTGCGCGATCTCAACACTCAGCGCGCGCTGCAACCAGGACAAAACCAGATTGTTGCATTTGACCCAGGCACCATATGAGGAATCATCTTTACTGGGTTCTTGAATCGTCCCATCTACAAACTGGAACTTGTTCTTCGAGATGAGGGCCATCTTCATCGACCGAGCCCAGCCATGATAATTGTTGCCGGTGAGAAGAGCCGACGTCAAGACGAGAGAAGGATTCTCGTTGGGATAGACATAAAACTCGTTGTTCGGATCATCGGTGCGGACGGAACGGCCGTCCAACGTCTCAGAGGAACGCGGATGCAAAGAGTCAACTGATACCATATCAAGATTATGCTTCGTGACTTGAAGATTGTGGATTTTGATTTAGACTAGGGTTTCTGATGAAAAAGAAGGTAAAGAGAAATTGGGAATTTTCATTTAGTATTTCGGTAGAAAAGTCAACTACTTTTGTTTGACCCGAGGTCAAGCTTTATACAAGGTAAAAAAATAGAGAAACAAATAAAGAAAAACATAGCTGTAAAAAACTAACTTCCTAACTACCCAACTAACCAAATATTCCTAATAGGAATCTCACCACCCAAGCCACAACTGTTAATGTATCTGCAAAATTCATAAACCAGTCATTGTTATAATTTCATATGGTAACCTGTGAACACAGTCATGTACTTTCCCTGCATAGAACTTACAGTTGTTGAAGCTTGACTAAATTACCAAGTTCTGGAGGAAGGGTCCCAGAAAAATGGTTAACACCAAAAGACCTGCACAATATTTATCCTCAGAATTTTTTTGAGAATCTTGAATATATATACATGCATACATACATACATATATATATATATATATATTGTTGTTCTTACAGAACATAGAGCTCCTTGAGATTTCCAATCTCCTTTGGAATGGGTCCAGAGAAATTGTTGTAAGCAATTGACCTATACAAAGAAAGATGATACAGATACTGGTTCATCCTTGTATGTGAGGATTTAGATTAAGTTCATGAGTTCCACTAATCATTCGTTCGAAATATAATTAATAAAGATAATTTCATAACTAAATCTAATTCTGTTTAGTGATATGATCTTCCAAAGACCTTTTAAAAAAAATTGAACATGCTATCAGATTATGTTTGAGCACTCACAGGAACTCAAGTCTAGACATATTTCCAATGAATGCTGGCAAATGACCAGAGAAGAAGTTTTGGTCAATCTTCCTGCATAACCAACCAATATAAACATTATAAAATCCGTATTCATTTGGAAAATGTTCGAAATCGACATCGGTTTACAAAGATCAAAGGTGAGGAGAAGAAAGAAAGAAAAACTTACAAGAATGACAGAAAAGGCAGATCCAAAAGTTCCCTTGGCATCTCTCCCCGTTTATCCAGAGCATATACCCTCCTAATAGAATTATGCAAAATGTTAGTACAAATCATGTATCAGTTAACATGAATGGACTTAGCTTGTGGAGAGCAAGAAGCTTACATTCGAGTAATGTGGCAAAGAGTTCCATTTTCGAAAGAACAATCGCATCGAATCGAAGGGTTATTCGAACCATCGCCGAAGACGGTATCATCTTGGCTGAGAGAAGTGCCACTGCAGGGCTCTCCACTGATGTTCCATGAATCCGCTGCTCGCGTATCCCATTGTTGTAAGATTGAGTTCAGTGCCCTCACTGTTCCCCCATTCATCAAACATAAGTTTACTTTACTGCTAAGACTAGTATTTCTGAAAGCAGAAAGAGAGAAGAGTACCTTCCGAAGGATCGGTGGTGGCATTCTGGGCAGTAATGGATTGGCTGCATGAAAACAGAACTACCAAGAACAAGTATGGCAAACGTTTCGAACAAGACGGTAGCCGCGGCTGCATCATCATTCTTTTTCCTTTGTTTTTTTCCCTTGACAAATGTTGTTCATCTTCAGTCACCACTTACATTAACATCTTTGGCCAATATCAAGAGTAGGACAGTAAATGAGACGAGATAAATTGTGAACTATTTGAATTTAACAAGCCGAGACGAGCTACACCATACCCGACTCAGCTCCTTTACCCCCTAATCAAGACTATAACTCATAAATGATCAAATTTGATTAAGTCCATCACAGACTTCAATGAGAAAAAGTCATACTGAAAGCTGTGTAAGGGAGCAAGTTGGCACTGTAAACACTGCAAGTAATGTAAGCGACCAAGTTGGCAGTATCGGGGCCCGGGACAGAACAAGGACTTATCCCAGAAATTTTAAATTTTCATATAATTTTAGTTTTTCCCCCCTAATATCACATCCTTCAAATTTTGTAATTTCAATCAACGGGTTACTCCAAATAGTAAAGATTTTGGTATCACTTAAACAAGTTTTGAGTTTGCGGCCTTGTTTATGAATTTGCTGGAGATTCACTCACCAAAATTAGGTCCGAATTAGTCATAGCAAAGCCTGAAGAACCGGGAAGACAACTATATTTTTTTATAATATTAGGCTTAAATAAAAAACAAATGCTCAAACAATACCTCTTTTGAACTTTAAGTGCTTAAATTATTTTATTTTTTTGCTAAAAATAGGCGACTAAAGTTTACACTATTGTAATTTTAGGTGCTTGACCGTGTTTTAAAAAGAATGTTAACAAATCAATGTTTGACACGTGTCAATAATTTAATTTTTTTAAAGGAAAAACCCAAAATTTTCATTTTTTAGAAAATCTCAAAAAAATTTAATTTTTACAAAACAGTCCCCAAATCCCTAAAATTTTCAAAACTCAAACCCCAATTCACCACCGCTTCCGCCGTCTATCACCGCCCCTGAGCACACCCCTTTAATCGTCGGACATAGGTAGTCATATCCCTCAACACAGTGTCGCCGAAAACATCGATCAGCGTGTCAGCCGAACATCAAACATGAAATTGACGTTTGGCTACGTCGTGCTGGGAGAAATGACCGCCTAGGTTCAACGACCAAAGGGGTATGTTCAGAGACGGCGGCGATAGGCGGAGGAAGTGGCGGTGATTTAAGGGTTTGAGTTTGAGAAATTTTAGGGATTTAGTTAGGACTGTTTTGTAAAAATTGAAAAATTCTGAGATTTTCTGAAAAAATAAATTTTTTATGTAAAAAGTTGTTTTAAGCTTTTGATTTTGAAAATAAAATAAAATAAACATGACATGTGTCATGTTTTGATTATTTAACGAATTTTTTTAACAACGATTAATTATCAAACACCTAAAATTTTAACGGTGTAAACTTTAGACACCTATTTTTAGCAAAAAAAATATATTTTATAAACCTAAAATTCAAAATAAATATACATTAAACACTTATTTTTTATTTAAGTCGTTTTATACTCTTAACTCTTTAACATAACTTCTTAAAAGATCGTACTCTTAATATAAAATTTTAGGACCACATTGGAGTCTTTGTCTCCGTTTTGGTCATTGTAAATAAAACAAAATAACTCATCCATACTGCTTTTGCCATCTTTATGTGGGGACTGGGGAGCTATAAAGTAAAAACCCCACCAAATTGAAAAGCCTCTGCCAGAGCAACAAGTTGTAATTTTTTCTCAAAACTATTCTATTTTGGCGGCTGACCATCGATTTCTCCACTAGGGGTGATAATGAGCCTGATCGGCTCGCGAGTTATTCGGGCTCGGCTCGGTTAAAGTTCGACTTGAGTGAGTTCGATTCAGGCTCGGGCTCGGATCGAAACCTTAACAAGTTGAGCCGAGCCTACCCAGACTCGGCTCGAAAAGCTCGTGAACAGGCTCGGAATCTACATATGCACTAAAGTAAATTATGTGTTTGTATTTTCTTTCATTAGTTGGTTGTTGTTTGATTTTGTATTTTCTTCAATTATGTGTTTGTATTATAAGAATATTTATTGATTATTTGGATTAATCTAATTTTTGGCATTTTTTTTCTTTTTCCGGTCATTGAATTTCGTTTTAGTGTTGGTTATGAAAGAGATTTTTAACGAATCTTTTATAAAAAAAAAACACTATAGCAGATTTTTTCATTTCGAGCCGAGCCGAGCCTGACGAGCTTCGAGCCCGAGCCGAGCCCAATAATATTATTTTCGAACCGAGCTCGAGCCTAAAATTCCAAGCTCGACGAGCCTCGAGCCCGAGCCCAGCTCAATTACACTGTTTCCGAGCCGAGCCGAGTCTGACCAGGCTCGGACTCAGCTTGGCTCGTTATCAATTCAACCCTATACTCCACCTCCACGAATCTTTTGCTTTTCTTTTCACCAATAAATCTCAAATTTGTTACTTTGTTTAGTGTTTTTCATTATACTTTAAATTTATAACTATATTTTAACTTAATATTAAATTTTATTTTGTTTTATTTTTATTTTAGGTTTAAATGAAAAATAAGTGTTTAAAATATATTTTTTAAACTTTAGGTGCTTAAAGTATTTTTTTTGTAAAACTAGGTGCTCAAAGTTTTAACCGTTATAATTTTAGGTGTCTAAAATGTACATTGTTGCAATTTTAGGTGATTGGCTGTTAAAAAGTGTTAAAAAATTGTTAATCAATCAATGTTTGACACGTGACATGTTTACTTTATTTTATTTTCAAAATTAAAAACTTTAAATATTTTTTTATGAAATCCTGAATTTTTAGAATTTTTACAAAACAGTCTCCATATTCCTAAAACTTTTCAAACCCCTAAATCACCGCTGATCGCTGCACTTGAGCACATCCCTTTAGGCGGTCATTTCTCCCAACACGACATCGTCGAAAACGCCGAATGGCGTGCCAGCCGAACGATTTTGCGTTTGACATTCGACTGACACGTCGTTCGACATTCAACTGACACGTCGTTCGACGTTTTTGGGGACGACGTGTTGGGAAAAATGATTACCTAGGTCTGGCGATCAAAGAGGTGTGCTCAAGCACGATGATCGGCAATTTGGGGATTTAGGTTTGGAAAACTTTAGGGATTTAGAAACTCTTTTGTAAAAATTGTAAAACTTCAAGATTTTATGAAAAAATGAAAATTTTGGGTTTTTTTCGTAAAAAAATCAAATTTGTTTTCATGTGTCAATCATTGATTGGTTAACAATTTTTTACACCCCTTAACGATTAGGCCCTAAAATTGCAACGGTTAAAACTTTAAACACTTATTATTATAAAAAAAAGTACTTTAAACACATAAAATCTAAAAGAGACCTATTTTTCATTTTAACCTAATATGTAATTCCGACAAAACCTAGACTACCGGTTTTGAACAAGTTATTTGTATAAAAAAAAGTTTTTAACAAGTCAACTTTATATTTATAGAATGTGTAAACTTCTAAGATCCCACGTGAAAGACTTTTTTGTAGAAACAAAAAGACTTCTTGGATACTGATAAAGACTTAAATCGATAAATCTATTCATTCATTATTCTAGTTTTTTTTTTTTTTTGTTGACAATGGCCCGTTTGACCATTGAAATATACACAAATACCGGATTATTTTTTAAAGTATTTTTCGAGACGATTTATTCTCTAAACTAAAAATCGTGACCTTATATGCCTTTTCGTTAGTCTCCGTTAAAAAAATTCTCACGAGCCAATCAGAACACGCCAGTGTCATTTTATTAACAAAAAATAAGTTGACTTAAATAAAAGGGGTAAATTATACATTAGGTACGCAATATTTTATTTTTTTGTTTATTTTAATCCTTTTTTAACTGTTCATCTTCTTCTTTTTCTCTTCTCTGCCATCGTGACTGCTCTAGAAAACTCTGCATTTCCCAATAGTTTTCGGATGAAACAAACCGTCCACCCATCCTTTACAATTACACCCATATGATTGCTTAAGGTTGAACCTATGACTGATAACCTGCCATGCATTTTATAGGGTTAAAGCTGTCATTTAGCACTAGCATCTGCATGGCTCTAAAACTGCACCGACGGAGCCAGAATTTAAGGTTGGGGCAAACTATAAATATTTGTTAATAAAACCACACGTGGCACGTTCTGATTGGCTCGTGAGAATTATTTTTAACGGAGGTTAACGGAGGAGTCATATGAGGTCACGATTTTTAGTTTATGGAGCAAAACGTCCCGAAAAATATTTTACGAGTCAGTTCGGTATTCTGTGTATACTTTAGTAAAAAAAAAGGTTTTTTTAAGATTGTTTTTTAACATAATTATTACCGCTTGTTTGATTTGTCTTCTTTCATTTCCATGTATCTAACAACTAACATCAACCAAACACTAGTTTTGCTATAATTTGTAATAAATTTGTAAGAAATTATATTTCCTAAATACTTACGAAATATAATACAAGTCGAGCAAGATTAAGTACTAAGCAATAATTATTGTGTACTATTCCAACATTTACAATGGACATGGCAATGGGGGAGCAGGAACCAGAATTATCCCCTCAAGCATCAGCACAACTTTCTTCATGGCGGGCTTCCGCGTCGTTCTCGACGAGAGCATCAACCGTGCCTTCCGAAAAGCAATCGCAAGCCCAATCTGTCAAAATCGCTTTCACTTCATCATCCACATTCATTGTTACATTTCTTCTGCAACATATGATTTCCAGCAGTAGGACGCCGAAGCTATACACGTCGACCTTCGCGGTTACGGGCACGGTCTTGAACCATTCGGGTGCTACATACCCTTTTGTGCCCCTGATAGCAGTATTGGTAAACGATTGATCGGTGCCTAAAAGCTTCGACAGCCCAAAGTCGGATATCCGAGCCTCGTGGTAATCGTCGAGGAGTATGTTTTGTGGCTTTATGTCACAATGGATTATTTGGGGGCTGCATTCCTCGTGCAAGTACCACAGTTCCACTTTTCGTACTGAAAACAGAATTGTCAATGAACTTTGGTACCTTTTCTTGTATGAAGGTAAGAAAATCGGAGAATTTTTCTGCAAAAACTCCGCTTTTCGTACTTTCAGAAACGAGACGGAACTTACATGCGAGTCCCGTCTCCTGTATGGAAGTGGCAGTGCCTTCTTCCAGCAGCCCCTTTCATTGTACACAGCCACAGTACAAAGACAATCCTGCAGGCAATAAGCTTTGCAGTCATTCACATTGCAAGGACTAATCAACTCATAGTCCGCAGTCGGCCAATCCGTATTCTGCAGCTCCACCAAATCATATAAATCTTCAGGAGAACTCTGGCCATCTGCTTCACAACCCTGCATGAAATTCGCTTGGCAATTACCATATTCATCGTTTGCATCGGATAAAGAATAGCCCGGCGGACATTCGCATTCCGGCGTTTTATCGCCTTTAAGTGTGCATATACTGTTGTAGCCACATGTTCCACTACCCAGCTCTTCAAAATTCATGGTGCAAATATTATCCGGAATCGTTCCACCGACGCTCAGTTCCGACCGTCGGTGGAATTCATCGGATAATTCGATAGTGTCAAAACACCATCGAAATTCAAAGTCACTCTGTAATAATAATTTGCAGAGAGAACAAAATCATCGGAGTTGAGTGAATATCTCTAGTTGTTTCCTCTCAAAACATAAGATGATCCATCTCGATCGAGCCTCACTTGGAAACCAGAATTCGACGAATTCTCTTGATCATAAGTGCCACTAATGAAGTAAGCGACGTAGGCATAGTTGGATTCTATAGATTTATGATTTAGCATCAGCAGTCGCTTCGATGGAGCTGCCGACGCTGATGTCGCCGGCGCTGCTTTGAGCAACAACAAGAGGGAGGAGTAGCAATAGGTAAGCTGGAAAGAAAGGATGAGAAATTGAAGCCATTAATAAACTTGGACGGAGTTAGAGGAGCTAAGGTTCAACAAATTTTATACTATGGGTAGATATAATCCGAGATAAAAATAAAAGGATAAAGTTAATAAATGGTCACTAAACTATGGTAAAATATTTATTTTAATCCTTCAACTTTCAAATGTTACAAAATGATCATTGCAATTTGATCTTTGTTATAACATAGTAATTGAGCCATTAATACTACGTTGCAAAGGATGATTGTTGTCGGAGGTGGCAGTGTTATCCTTCATGGCGTCTGCTCCATAAAGTTAGAAGCAACGGTCGCCGGAAGCGTGATGGAGGCGATAGAGGGAAAGAACATCGCCAATAATAGCTTGAATTGGGGTGATGGTTCAGGAGAGTTTTAGTCTTTTCTCGTTTGGATTAGCTTCCCCATGCATGCAATTCTTTACCCTTTTTTCACGTCCTCCCTTTTCAATCTAAACACATGCAGATTTTATGAGATTTAGAAATCCTTTTTGAGCCCTATGATCAGCTCATTATGTTTTTTCACGATGATTCATGAGCAGGGCCCACTTCTAGTTGCCTTAGTTGCCTTGGTGTACTGGATTTTTGAGATGTGGGCCTACAGTTTTAGCTTGTGTTCTATTGCTGTGAGGATTACTCCTATTCTTGCTTTAGCGGATATACTTGCCCAGGGATATCCGCAATAAGTCTTTTGGTTCCAACTATACTTATAGGATGGAAGGAACAAAGCATAGTTATGAATTCTTTTCCTTCCCCTAAAATTATATTATATCCTGAGGGGTTGTATGATCTTAGGTTCTCAATAGTTTTGGTGGTGGAGTGAAAGCTTTTTTCTATGGGCGTATCTCATCGTGTGTACCTTCTCCAAGTTGCTACGATGTTCGCTAACTGTTCTACCAAGGTTGACCTTTCTCCTGCATCAACTATGATGACAAGACTCTCTACTATTTCGGGAGAAGGAGCCTGCCTCCTGATAGAACTCTCGCATGGTTGTAATCGGAGATGCGTATGTCAGCTTTGTGTTGGGACTTTCTCTTCGTACTGTTCTATCTTATCGGTTGCTCCTTGACCTACGTGCCCCTTATTTATGTTTTTCTGTCCCTTTATGGGACCTGTTTGTTTACTCGTTTTCTCTTCGATGTATGTGTTGCTCTAGTTAAATGAAATTCTCTTTGATCAAAAAAAAAATTGTCAGCGCAAAAACGCGTCCACCTGTACACTTAGGATTGGAAATGAAAAAGAGTTAATCTTTTTAGGGTAAACTACATAAATGACCATCATACTATTGGTAAGGTTGCGATTTGACCACCTTATTTTTTTACCTAAGCAATTAAACCATCATACTATTAAATTTGATGCAATGTGATCACCAAACGTTAGAGGTTAACGGTAAGGTGACGTGACAGTTAAAAAAATAAGGGTATAATTACACATTTTGGTCCTTGCTATTTACACTTTATACTTACACATAAAGGAATTGAACTTGTGTGCTACAAGAGCAAAGGTAGTGGCTTAGCCACTGCACCAAGCATAACATTACGCTATAAAACACCGAATTTAATATATTTTATTGTTTTCTACATTTACTTTTTTAATTTCACATACAAAATCATTGAATTACTTTTTAATTTAATTAAAAAATCTCAATTAAATTATTATACATGTTATATTATATATAATAAATTAAATTTTTTAAATTATATATAATTTTAAAGATTTTAGATTCGCTAAATGAATTTTTATTATAATTTAACATTTTAATTTTTTATATATAATTTAATGTATATAATAATTTAATTGATATTTTTTAATTTAATTAAAAAATAATTCGTTGATCATAATTTTATTTTTTTAATTATAATTTAATTGAGACTTTAGATTCACTAAATAAATTAGGTGAAAAATAGAAAAGAAAAGTAAATGTCATCATGCTTTAATAATAAAATTATCAAATTATATTTAAAATTTTTAATTTCTTTCACAATATTTATAATTAATTTTTATAGTTCCATCTAATATTTTTATTATAATTTATTTTTCTTCAATTTAGTCTCTAAAATATTTATTTTGTTCACTTTAGTCCCTAAAATATTTTTTTTCACTTTAGTCCCTAAAATATTTATTTTTTCACTTTAGTCCCTAAAATATTTATTTAATCTAAAATTTTCCCTTATTTGTTCTAAATTTTATTATTAAATTCGATATTGTCAATATAATAATATTTTGTTCACTTTTTTGAAAAAATGGCCCATGTAATTGTAAACTTTACGTTTCAGTCACTAATTTTATAATTGAAATTAAGGACTCCTTTTCAAAATAGCTCATTAACTGCTTATTTTTTCATTTAACACTCTATTTCAAATCCGATTTCAAGAAGAATTTAACATTAAGTCTAATTGAAATTAATGAGTCTAAAACGAACCTGAACTGAATTTTTTACTTAAAATCCAACTTATGAATTAATGAGCTATTTGTAGCATTTGATATTCTAGTTGGATTTGTTTTTATCAGGTTTTAGGTGTTACATTGATAGTGAAACTCTCGATATTAAATTATAAAAATTTTATACTAAATTATAAAAATTAGAAATAAATAGAGGTTAATTTCAGATTAAATAAAAATTTTATGGGCTAAACTAGACAAAAATAAAACCATATTAACAATATTGGACTCAATTATAAAAAATAAAAATACATATAAGTCAATTTTGAATTGAAAAAATTGGGGATTAAATTGAATAAAAATAAAACTATATTAAAAATATTATATTAAATTATAAAAATTATAAATAAATTGGGGTTAATTTTAAATAAAATAAAGTTTTAGGGACTTAATTGAATGATCATATTAAAAGCATTCCACTAGATTATAAAAATTAAAAATAAATTATAATTGAAAAATAAAGTTTTGTGGGTTTACGTTTGGCTTAGCATGTATTGCTTCGGTTCTTTTGTAATCTAGCGCTACTATACGCACTCTTTTTCCTCCGATAGGTTTAGGGAGGTTTTTTAACGAGGCGTATAGTAGGTGCTTCCCCCTTTAAATCAAAAAAAAAAAGCTTGGTTTTCTTTCATCTCACTTTTCTATTGTACCAAGCAATAAAGAGGAAAGAAACTCATTTTCCTTCTAGTTTTTCATCCTCTCAACCAAGTACACCGATGGAAAGAAAAATATATTTTCTATCCTTTCATTTTTCCATCACTTCAATTTTTCATCCTTCCAATCTTTTTTCCTCTCTACCAAGCAAAGCCTAAAAGCAATTAAGTTTAAGATTTATGGTTAATGTTTAAGGTTAGGGTTTAGAGAATTTTGAGCAACATGTATTTTTCAAGGTATAGAATTTATGGTTTAAGATTTAAAGATTAAAGTTAGAACTTAAGAGTGTTTGGTATAAAAATGAGCACAAAAAAATGTAGAAATTTTTTGTCCCACTTAGATCACTTAATGGTTTCATCTACTATTAATTTTTTATACACTAATAGTAAAATAATAGACCCACAAATAAATGATCAAGTTAAAGCCTTACCCCTTGATTATAAATAGCTTTCTAACATACCAAACTTTCCACCCCGTAAACATCAATAAAAAGAGCTCTAAAAAATATCTAAGGAAATGGTTCTTCAGTTCACTTACACTGCCCTACCATGCCTTGTTGAACTTCTTCTTTATAGTGTGACGGAAGTATTGCAACAAGAGATTTGGAAGGTAAATATGATATTCTTAAATTTTACAAAAGTACAAGCATTTAAAAGAAGCATTTGGAGAGTGAATATGTTATTATTAATTTTTACAAAAGCGTAGGGGACAAGATGAAGTATTTAGATAGGCCATTTGGAATAGAGAAAATGTTCTCAAAATACCTAATCAATATTCTCCGGTCTCTTCACCCCTCTGTTCTCAGTTCCTGTTTTTCGACGGTTTGTTGCTTGCACGTCGCTTCTGGTGGTGTGGATCTCCCCCGGAAGACATCATCAGTTTTCGTCTGTGAAACTAGTCTGGAAAGGGTGGAGTTTAGGGCAAGAGAGGTTTTGGGTTGAAGAGTTTCTAATCGGTTGGTTCTTAAGAACGAGTTTTGCTTTTGGTCCGGCGAGTTTGAAGGTGGAATCAGGGATGTGAGTCAGGCTGTTGAAGGATATCGGCGTTTGTATGTGAGGTTTGGTCAGGTAGGTTGGGAAGATCGAAAGCGAGCGGCCGTGAGATGGAAGCCGGACCTTTGTGGTAGTAACTCAACATCGTTCAAGATGACAAGACCCTCATCCGAGCTAAGTGAGGGAGCCTGCCTCCGAAAGGAGCTCTCGCTTGTGCGTAGTTGGAGGTTTGGCTTCCATTGCCTCGGTTTGGCATTTTCTTGGTTCCTCGATGACTATATGTTATCCTCCTCGACGGGTTCTGAACTTTGGTTTGTTATGCTTTTTATCTCACTTTCATTTTCTAAGCCTGGCGTGTTTTCTTTTTATGCATAGGTTTTCATGATGTTCTTCGTTTCGTGTTTATACATTTTACTCATGGGGTTGGGCCCATGGTTGTATCAAGGTTTACGATTTTAATGAAAGTTTGTGGACGTTTCTTGATAAAAAAAATGATGAAGTGTTTAGAAGAAACATCTAATCTTATACTATTTTACAAAATTGTGAATGATAAAATTTTCAAAGGTAAATAGGATGTTTTTCTTTTAAAAATATACGGCCGTTGAAATTAATGATTTAGACTTCCAAATCACTTGTATACCCTCGTTAACACTAGAGTATTTTATTTGAAATTATTAATTAATCTAATACACAAATTGATGTATATATTTTTAAGTATAAGGGGTGACTCAAATGTAACATTACTCACAATTGAGTGACTTAATGTAATTTTTAATAATTGAGTGATCCAAATGTAATATTACTCATAATTGAGTGACATGGGTTATAGTTTACCCTTCTTTAATTTATATTAAGGTCAAAATGTGCGATTTTTACACGGGCAGGGTCAGATAAAGAAATAGAGAAAGAAAAGCAAAGAAGGAAACAAGCGAAGAAACGAATCCTCCTCGACTGGTTCTGAACTTCTGTAACCGCCGCCACCGCCATCAGGTGAGTTTCTTCCGAAATCTCATTTCTTTAAATTAGTTTTCCGATCTGATATGTATAAGATAGGTCATCTTTTTAATTTCTTTCTTTCTATATACATATTTAGTTTTTCGATCTGATATGAGTTTCTTCCAAAATCTCATTTCTTTAAATTAGTTTTCCGATCCGATATGTATAAGATAGGATCATTTTAATTTCTTTCTTTCTATATCCATATTTAGTTTTCCGATCTGATATGAGTTTCTTCTGAAATCTCATTTCTTTAAATTAGTTTTCCGATCTGATACCTATAAGATAGGTCATCATTTTAATTTTTTTATTTCTATATCCATATTTAATTTCCGATCTGATATGAGTTTCTTCCGAAATCTCATTTCTTTAAATTAGTTTTTTTTTGTCTGCGTGTTTGTAGATCAATACAAGTGTTATGTTGCCAGTAATTGGGTTGTGAATTGGACTTGAATATAGAATTCATTCAAAAGTTAAAATGATTTCATAATCAATGTAGATATAGTTGAAAGTGTAGATATAGTTGTTATCTTCTATAGAATAAAATTGCGCAAGTGTTAGAGGAATGATAATGCTTAAAATTAATCCTCAAAATAATTAGCTGTTAAATTATTAATTAGTTGAGAATCATGTATGATGTTAGTAAGTTTGTTGTAGTTCAAATACTTGTATATAAAACAGATATCCATATGTTAATAAAATCAGTTGATTTTGAGGTTTTCTTTCATAAGTTATTGCCCTTACATATCTTACCCGCGCAAATAACAAACTGAAATCATATTGAAACATTCACCCATGATTGTTCTATATTGATTTGGAGTTATTCTATAAGAACTGTTATATTTTCACATTGTGATAAATAGGGAATGGACGCGATTCATTTTTGTATTTCTAGTTACTCGTACTTTTTATTACCAAAACTTTTTCTAAAATCTAATTTCAGTTTCTTTTAAAAAAAAAGATAGGTAATTTTACTACAAATCCTTCAACAACTCAAGCAAATTGATTCCTTTCCATCAAACGATGTTTCTTCTTTCGATGAACATAGAATTATAGATACCCCTCAAAATTAAGAGAAACATGTTGAAGTTAGTTCAATTTATATGGATGAATCACTAAAGGATGATGGAAGATTGAGTGAATTTGATGTTACTAATCTTCCACATGATCCAAGAAAAAAAAGAGAAGAGATTTTCATCTAGATAATAGGGATAGAATTATGAGAGAATATCCAAAAACAACATTATCAGCACGATCCTAAAATAAATTTTAGGAAAATATTATTGCTTTAACCATGATTGGTATAAAAAAATATGGATCTTGACTTGAGTATAATGTTGAGAATGATGTAATTTTTTTTGTGTGTGTGATTTATACAAGGATATAACTTACCTAAAAATTTTATTATCTATTGGTGAACTATTAAATTTAAATGTTTAAATCCGCACTAACAGGGATGTTACCAGGGGATTCCTCACACTATTCTGATGGTAGGACTTTTGGAGCTTCTCAAGAAAAGCAAGAAGTAGGTGTATATTTTATGGTTTCATTTTTTCTCTATGTGAATTTTTTAATCTTTCTTGTATATTCTATGGTATTTTGTCTGATAGTTTCCTTCTGCTGTTGTCTTTTTAGCAGAAGAAACGACTGCCAAGCAGCCCCTCCGATGGTGATGATGGGCCTACCCCTGTCAACGAGAAGGAAGTGCCTGGAAAGGATAACTAGAAGTTAGTCGAGGATGTGACTGAGGGTAACGATATAAGTAAGTGCATGGGAAGGATAACCAGGAGTTAGTTGAGGATGTGGCTGAGGGTAACGATGAGGATGAGGATCCTCTCCTTGAGGCTGAGGCTGAAGATGGGGGTCCTGATGGAGAATCTGATTTAGAACATGATGGGAAAATTGCTAATGCTGCTACTGCCAACGCAACCAGCCCCAACGCTGATCCTACTGCAAAGGAAGATGAATTTTTACAAGAATTTGTGGAGGAAGATCCTGTAGAGGAGGCAGAAGCTGATTCAAGCGGTGGAGAAGGATATCTCCCACAACACTACGAATTCACCACCACCGAGTCTGACGACGACCCGATAAGGATTAGCCATATTCGAAATTCATGTTAGACTCATGTTAGTTGGACCGTACGGTCTTAGGCAAAGCTCTCCTGGAAAACGTCTAAGTCAGCTCAGATTCTCGGTTCGGAAGATCAAACATTTCCAAAGCCTTCGAACATAAAATCGTTCTAAGCAGAAACGATTTAAA
This sequence comes from Hibiscus trionum, assembly GCA_030270665.1. Lineage (NCBI taxonomy): Eukaryota > Viridiplantae > Streptophyta > Magnoliopsida > Malvales > Malvaceae > Hibiscus > Hibiscus trionum. The sequence goes on from BSYR01000014.1 coordinate 4,585,598, forward strand.
GAACTCAAAAAGCGATAGGCAACAAAAACAAAGAAGAACACTCAAGAACAACGAAGAACACTAAAATAGTTTAGAGTAAATGCTTCTTGTATTACTCAAGTGAATGAATGAGTGAGTGAATGATTACAAATGAGCTGGGGACCCTCTATTTATAGTTGAACTGCCTCAGATCCAACGGTACAATTTAAATTACATCGACGGACGAGATATACTTTATCTCTAGTTTAAATCTCTAATTATCACAAACATTATCTCAATGATAATTACAAATAATATAAGTGATAACTACAATGACTTATCACATTTACCATCCAAATTACCCTGGTGAATACTCTATGGATTTTACTAAGTCTGGTGGGCTTACGGGCTTTCTAGCATTATCCAAGTATCAGGCCAAGTCTGATGGTCTTGGCAAGCCCGTCACTCCACGCACAACCTCTCTGCTCGATGTTTGCGCCAATGCCTCAGCCCCAAGAATTTGGGTTGTGACATTCATCATGTAAAGAGCGGTATATGTGTGTCACCCCTTCCTCTGCCCTGTATTTTCCACTAGTTTCTACCTATTTTTGTGCAATTAAGTGAGCTCTTGGGGGTTCAAGTATTAAGTAACAAATCTTCTGGTGAAAGAAATTGTTGTGTGATAACTTCTGGTGCAAGGGGAAAGCAAAGTTGTGTCAACAAGGTCAAGCCCACGAAAGGGAATCGTGGCGACGAGAAGGCTAAGTCTGTGCCAAAAATGAAGGTAAGCACAGGGGTGAAGTGCTACCTATGTGATGGACCTCATGTGATGAGGTCATGTCCCAAAAGAAGACTACTTGTCACCATCATCAAGGGAGTTGATGGGACAAGAAGGCTTGACAAAGGTGTCGGTCAAGCCAAACCATCCAAGGGGTCGTATGAGCTCAAGAGGAGCAAGACTACTCAGCCTAAGAGGACAGTGCCGAGTCCTGTCAAGGTCAAGAGTGACCATGGGCAAGCAGGGGTGATCATGACCGAGAAGGCTATTAGAGAGATCCCCAAGCGTGTTCGTGGGAAGAACATGGCCTTGAAGACCGCCAAGGGACGGAGGTCAAAGGGAAAGTCTTCTAATGATGCGGTCAAGCCGAGGGTAAAAGAAGCAAGCTAGGAGTCAAATGAGGCACTCCAGCAACACCCCAGTGAGGCGAAGGCGCAACGAGGGCGTCGTGAGCTTAGGTGGGGGAGAATGTCACTCCCCACTAGAGTGCCCCAAGGCCAATCGAGGCAAAATGAGGACCCTTGGGTGTTTTAAGGCCAAACATGCTCAAGGAAAGCATCTAGAACGGCCTAGAGAGGACTACAACCTTTTCAAAACGTTTCCACCACGTTCTAGGATGTTCCAGGATGTTCCACACTCATCTAGACTCAATCGGGAGGACCACAACCTTCTCAAAACGTTTCCACCACGTTCTAGGATGTTCCACACTCATCTAGACTCAATCGGGAGGACCTAGAAGACTCTGGAAGGCTCGGGACAGCTCAGGACTAGTCTGGATATCCCGGAATGTTCTAGAAGTCTTTAGATAGTTGAAGACTTAAGTAGAACTATGGGGAGATCTCTAGAATACTCTCCACCCTTGTATATGCTTGTAGATATTTTTGTAGGCGAAATATCAGCCGTAGGATGAAGTCAATCTCCATCGTCCATTGAGGAGGTGGGAGCCTATAAATAGGCAAGTCCTTAGTCATTTGTAACTATCCCCATAAATCCATAAAATTTTAGCTCTCTTGTAAAGCTTTCTTAAGTTCAACACAAGATTCTTTTCCTTGTAAGTGTTCTTGCCTTCTCCATACTTGTGTGTTGGACATCGCGTCGCGTGGGAAATGCTCGTTAGCATTGTGTCTGTAACCTCCTAAACCCAGCCTAAAAGAAATTGCCGAATTTAATAAGTCACACTTAAAAATTTAACCCTTAAGAAAGCCAATTTTGAAATTACACTTTAATTTAAAAAATATATGTGTAACGATAATTAATAAATATATAATAATAAATAAAACATAAATGTCATAAAAAAATATTCAAATATTTACCTAAAATCTCTAAAATAAAATTATAGTAAAAGAATGCTTAAATAATTCGACATCAGCATTACCATCTCCGATGGTGAACCATAGTAAGGCGTTAGGATGACAGATTGTATATAACTTTCCAAGTAAGTAACCGTACCTTTTATCTAAAGTAACTTTACCAATACCAACTCGACTGCAACTGTGCTTGACGCATTTCACTTTGCGTTCAACCCATGTGGAATTATGTGAAGAAAAAACGTTTAGAATCCCTTCGTCTTCCGGGAAGCTAACAATTTAAAAAAATCTATTTCCCTGTATGGTTTCCAATTCCGAATCTCTACTGTAAGAACAACAAAACTCCCAGGTTTGCCTGGACAAGGGATGAGGCGGAACTGCTTGGTGTTCGGATTCCACAAAACATACTTATTCTCGAAGGGATGTCGGAAAGGCATCAAACCATCTCGGGAGTCGAGCAAATGTTTCACACTAAAACTAAAGTCACCACTGCCAACAGTCGGATCTTGCATGTTAAACATGAGAGGGCAAGCAAAGACATCTGCACCGGCCTCGGGGATTGCTGCCCGACCCACCATGAACTTCCTCGATAAAGCCCTGACGCGTACATGGCATCCCAAGAAGGGAAGAGAGGGAGTGATTCGGGCAGTGGGGGTTCTGGACAGGCGCGATAAGAGCGACTGCATAAGCACCCAAAATAGAGAACTTAAATTAAATTAAATTAAATATTTGTAAAAAAAATTATAGATTTATATATATATATATATAATTATGTGTGTACATAAGTTAATTTTTTGTATTAAAGTTTTTTTTATAAAAATAACTTATATCTCTTATTGATTATAAATTAAGGGCCTCTATTTTAATCTATTGTACAAGGCCCCAAAATCTTTGAACCGCCCCTGCCCTCCACGCCACACCTTGTTAGCGACAGCCGACAAACACTCACCCCATTTTGATAATTCATTTCACCCTACCGTCGGACACTCAACCCCTAAAATCGAAATGTACTCCAAAAGTCGGATGTTCAACCCCTTTGCAGTTTGCACCACCAATCGCCTTTCCGCATGTACAAGTCATAAAGAGAGTGACGGTGGTGATTGATTTCGGAAACTTCAGATTGAATTTAGAGAGGAAGGCTTTAAGGAGTTGGAGGTTAACAATCTAGATTTAGGGATGCAAAAATTAGGAATTTATGGGGTTTTAGAAACTAATAAAAATAAGTGGTGTAAATTCATCCGACAGGACCAAAAGATATCATAAGCACAGAGCCCCAACTTATCCAACATTTTCATAAGCTCAAATATCAGGCTGTCCCAGATTTGTTCATCAAAACAAAGATTGTTTCTAATGGCTTCAACTGCAACCCTTCCATCTAAAATGAAAGCTTGGACTTATGGTGAATATGGAAAATCATCTGATGTTCTGAAACTAGACACCGACGTTGCTGTTCCCCAAATAAACGATGATCAAGTTCTTGTCAAAGTTGCAGCAGCTGGGATCAATCCCATTGATTTCAAAAGAATGGCTGGAATGTTCAAAGCCACCGATTCCCCTTTACCTGTAAGTCTTCATCATATCCGACACGTATTCGAACATACCCCGTACTTGCATATGTTGCTGATCTGAACAATTTGCTTTGTTTTTGTGAAGATTATTCCAGGATATGATGTTGCAGGTGTGGTGGTAAAAGTGGGGAGCCGAGTTAAGAAATTCAAGGAAGGGGATGAAGTGTATGGGGATATTAATGAGAAGGCCTTGGATCACCCTACACAATTTGGAACCATAGCTGAATATACTGTTGCCGCAGAGAAGCTGTTGGCTTTGAAACCCAAAAATCTCAGCTTCATTCAATCTGCAGGGCTGCCTTTGGCCATGGAGACTGCCTATGAAGGCCTTGAGCGATGCCACTTTTCTGCAGGCAATTCTATCCTTGTCTTGGGTGGCGTCGGCACCATGATTATTCAGGTTCATTTCCTCTAAAATATTCAATACTAGGCAGTGAAAGAAGGTGGGCATGTTGTGACGATATATGGTGCAGTGGTTCCACCGGCAACTTCATTTCTTCTTACTTCAGATGGAACAATTTTAGAGAAATTGGAGCCCTACTTGGAGAGTGGTGAAGTTAAACCCATTATTGATCCCAAAGGAATATTTTCTTTTACCCAGACTCCCCAAGCATTTGCTTATCTTGAAACTGGCCGAGTTATTGGAAAGGTGGTCATTGCTATGACCCAATGATTATTTTATATATTATAATAATAGAATCATACGAGTGTATTAACAGGTTGGTCCAATAGTAAGCAACTTTATATTGTTCAAGCAGATCTCGAGTTCGACGCGTTGTGTTTTGCTTGGAACTAAAGTAATACCTTACTACCTTATATAAATTGTATAAACCATGTTTCAATGCTTGGTTGATGATAAATGTGAAGTATGTGTTATTGTGTGTAGTTAAATTCAAGTGAGATGACAATCTCTTTGTAATGGCCTTTGGCCTTATTTCATTAAAAAAAGGAGTAAATTATCACCAAGAGTTACACTAGCAAAAGTGAGATGACACTAAAGGGGCACGAATTTATCGACTGATGGGTATTTTATGCATATAAAATAATAGCAGGATGGCAATGGATCAAACTTGGATCGGGCTTTATAAATACTAACTCCAATCCAGTTAATAATCGGACATCCAAAAAATTCAAGTCCGAATCTGAGTCTGATTACATAAATTCGAGTATGATCCAATAAAATATCTAAAATTTAAATTTAAATCTGAAAGTCCGAATCCAATTAATTTTTTTTCTTTTTCTAAAGTAACAACTCAAACAAATATCTTTAAATAAAAATACCAAATCACGATTCCACGATGTTGATTCCTAAATTGCAACGATAACGCTCCGATCTCTACGTAGTTCACCCAGTTGAAACGAGCATATAAAACTCTTCCAATTTCAATATATATATATATAATTCTAATTCAACTTAATTAGGTTTTCAACCTATATCTTTATTAATATACATAATCCCAATTCAACTTAATTAGGATTTCAATATATATTTATATTTTTTTAAATTTAAGAATTTTAAATGTTTTTATTCGGATTCATATATGAATCGGACTCAGATCAAATATGGATTTGGATCGGATTCGGATTGGATCATGGCAATATCCATATTCGATCCAACTCCTATTAGGACTTTAACCTTTTTTCGGATTCGGGTTCGAATTTTTTCGATCGAATTTGGATCAAATTTTTTTCCTTCGAATTCGGATTATATTGTAATCCCTAAATAGTATGAGTTAAATTATAAATAGTAGGGGTTCTAGACATGTGCAAGTGGAGCGATTGCACAGGGCCCCCGAAAAATCGGGGCCTAAAAAATAAGGACCAGATATAAATTAGATAGTTATACATTTTTTAACAAAGATAATTATAAAGTTGTATTTAATAACTAACAACTTTTGAAAAACTTAACCGTCCTTCAAAATAATTGTAAAATACGAACATTAATATCTCTTAAGTTTAGAACTGGATGTTTCTTGTATATTGTCGATTAAGACATTATTTTTTTGGATAAGACATTCGAACAACATCAATTATATGAGAATACTTTTGTCTTCTTGTTTCATTATGATAAATCACTTTTACTAATAATTTTGAAAATGCTCTTAAGAAGAATGAGTTATCTGATGTTGATGGAAATACATCATATAATGGGATGAAATTATTTAGAAAACTTTTACCTAAGGAGAAAAATGAGAGCAATGAATTTATTAAGATTTTTAAAACGACTTAATTGTTACACAAATGCGACAATTTCTCATAGAATTTTATTGACAATTCTTATTATTGTTGCTTCTACATAACAAAAATTTTGAAATCGAAGATATTGAAGCCATACTTACAAACAATTATGTCACAAGAAAGGTTAAATGAACTTGCTTTGATGGCAAGTGAGATTGGTCTTCTAAAAGAAGTTATATTGAAAATGTTTTAAATAATTTTGTTCAAAACATGCAAAAAGAGTGGCACTTTTTAAGTGAAAATATTAGATTTTTAGTTGTTTGTGTGTGAATTTTTGTTGTTCAAAAGAGTAATTAAACAATATTTTATATTAAGATAAAAAAAATTTGAAAAAATTTATTTGGACTGTATAAATTAAAGGCCATATTTTAATAAATTGAACCGCCCTGAATTCAGGTTACACAATAATTATGAATCAAGACGTACCAGGGTTTACAAACACAGCAGAACCGCATCAAAATCTTTGGTGGCAGACGGCAAAGCACTTGGATCAGCAAACCTTGGTCAATCAACTCAACGTTTCGAAATGAATAAACTAATTTGTGACTGCGAACAAACTCCATGTTTAGTTTAAAGTCTGCATCGATGCAAAAACCAGTAATCAAAACTAAAAATTTCCATACAGAAACCACAATACTAAAACCCTAAAAAAATATTGTTTATTCACTACACCAAGTTTGGTATATAGCGGCGTTTTTGTACCAAACGCCGCTAAATTTAAGCATATAGCGGCGTTTAGGAGAAAAACGCCACAAAATGACACATTTCGCGGCGTTTTAGAAAAAACACCACAATAGCTCATAATTTAGTGGCGTTTTTTTATGAAAATGCCGCAAAAAATGTTGTATTGGCGGCGTTTGTTTTAAAAATGCCGCAAAAGGTGTTGTATTTGTGGCGGTTGGTTTTAAAACGCTGCAAAAGATGTTGTAATAGTGACGTTTAGTTTTACAAACGTCAGTATAGGTGAAACGGTGAGTTTTGAATTGAGCATTATAACTCGTACTTATTGAGAATCTGTGGAAAGAGAATGAACCACAACCCACAATCCAGCGATGGGAAGCACGATGACGACTCTGTCCTCTCCGATTTCCTTGCCTCTCTCATGGATTACACTCCCACCGTACCTTTTCTTCTTCAAAATCCAACTTCCTTTTAACTAGCAATTTCTTCTCTTTTCTTAGGTTTCTAACGATTTCCCAACCTTCGCTGTGGCAGATACCTGACGGATTGGTGGAACATTACTTATCCAAGAGTGGTTTTCAATCTCCCGATGTTCGATTGTAAGTATTTCTCCCTTTTTTTATATTTGAATGCCTAAACGGAGATTTGTGAGAAATTGTTCCTTTCTTGGTTCTAGGGTTCCGAGAAATTGTTCCAAAAAAAAATTCAAACTTTAATGTTAGTTATTGTTTCCCCTGGGTTAGCGTTGAACAAAATTTAAGTAATTTTGAACAATGAAACACAATTACCATGTCTTTATAGAACCCCAAAATCAGAGAAGCAATCACCCAGAAATTCACCGAGTATTTACGCCGTGCCGAGGAGATCCGTGCCGTTCTTGATGAAGGTGGGCCAGGACCGGCTTCTAATGGGGACGATGCTGTTGCCACGCGCCCCAAAAGTTTCCGCAGTTTTTTACTTGTTAGTTCTTTTTCTTTTCGTTGATTGTTGAAGATATCAAGGAATTTAATCGATCTGTGGGTTTTTCTTTATAGGTTTTGCTGCCGACTGATTTTTGGTTTTAAGCTATAAACTCGGTGCCTTTTGCTTCATTTTAACGATTCGCTGTGCATATTTTGTAGGATGTTAAGATATGATTTTGGTGTTGATATTGTTAAGATAGTCATATTCTTGCTTGTTAGTTTAAGGTGATTGTCCTAATGGAGGGGCCCTAATTTTGTCTCAATCATTCAATCTAAGCTAATTATTAATTTTTGTATCTTGAGTTTGTGTCTAAACGTGAGTCATCGATGATAGATTTTTATTTTTGAATATCTATGAGATTCAATTACATGCTTTCTTTGTTGTTTTGATGCTAAACAATTAGCTCCTTTAATACATTTGTTGGAATGATCCCGTATACTTTTACCAACATTTTCATGGCAGTGATTGAGTTGATTCCTAGACTAGTACCAGTCTTTTAGGAAGAAAGCAAGGTTTTACTTGCTGGTAACCTCTCTTTTTCTTGTGTTGTTAATCTGCAAATGTGAGGAACAGGCAAACAGCCTCTGGTATCATGCTACTATGGCCTGCTTGCTGGCTCTGTTAGTGTCAATTTAGAAACTGTTGTTTGCTACAATTAATACTCCACCTTCTTTAAGTGTAGAGCATAGGTTGTTGGGAAATCTGATGTAACCTTGAAGATATGTTAGCAGTTCTGCTATTTTCTGTGTCATTGAGTTAGGCTTGTAGTCACTGACTGTCAATTTTTTTCTTACTTGCTCCTCCTTAATTTTGTGAAGGTCTTTGTCACTTGTAAAGATTTGATATTTATCAATTATCAGTTTATCTTTTGTGTAACAATTGGCCTTTTTATAATCTTGTCCCCTTCGTCTGCTATAAAGACATGGTAATTGTGTTTTCTTCAAGTGTTTGGTTTTGATATTGTCCTCTTGAACAATGAAAGCATTACGTTCCTTTTTGTTTGAATTTTGCATTGCATTGGTATTTAAAATTATTATTTTATCTAGATCAATTCAATGCCTAAAATATAAATAACCTTTGAAACAAGTCAGAGGATATGCTGTTCTTACAGGAACAATTAACTTTTGGCTTCCACGGTGCAATTCAAACCTCCAAAAGATACCCTGCACAACAAAAGAAAAGATTCAAAGATCCTTTTTACTTTTACCCTATATGATCTGATCATCTTTGATGTTAGATTGCTAAGACATTTAATGTGTCATCTTTTTTTTATATAGGCTGCTGAATTGTTGATCTTTTTTAATGACAATAAGTCCCTATCCACACAAGTGACTACTCAAGTACGGAAAGTGGTATGAAACACCTAAATTGGTCATATTCTATTTCTATTCATATTCGGAATGATGATTGTTCCTTCATGGTGCACCATCATCATGCATTTTTTATACATGTGTTTTTTGATTTGTTTTTGCTATAATATATTATTTTTCTGTAAGATCTCTCTTCTCCTTTCCCTTTTAATATTGTAAAGACAAAATAGTGATAATGCAAAGCTGGCATATGCAAAATGCATTGTAGAATTTAATATATAGACTTGTAGAGATCCACTGAATTATTTTCTAGTTACATTCCAGTTTCTTGTTTGCAGCTAAAGAGTGCCTATGCCATTGCTAAGTTGAGGAAATCTGGGTACTCAAAGATCATTTGATTATATGCAAATTCTAATGATCTGATAATCTTTGACTTGAGTAAGCTCTCTTGTCTTCTTATTAATCTAGCATTATTACAAATCTAATTGACTCCTTAATGACATAACTTATGGTAGAAGGCATATTGATTGTTTTAACCATCTGAAATTACTATTAACTTCTCATATCTAACTTTTTTTGGTATAGGGATTCGAGATGGTGGTCGGTAGTAGTGTTGACCAAGAGGTGGTGGATCGGGAAAGAGAGGCATAGGAAGAAAATATGTAGAGAGATTAAATTGTGACAAAATGTACTTTTTGTAATGAAATAAATATTTTGTTTAACCAATATTTTAAGTTAATTGTGATAATATATTTTTGGATGAAATAAATATTTCATTTAAATTTTGAATTTGTAATTTACATTTTTTGACGAAATAGAAATATGGAAAATTTAATTTTTATTATTATTTTATTTCCCATACAATAAAGCTTTCGCGGCGTTTGTAAAATAACGCCACTAGAGGTTAGGCTTTCGCGGCGTTTATAAAAATAAAATGTCACTAAAGGTCAAGCTTTTGCGGCGTTTGAAATATAAAACGCCACTAAAAAATAGCTATTCGCGGCGTTTGTGAACACAAACGCCGCTACAGAACTTGGCTTTTTGCGGCGTTTGCAAAAAAAAACGCCACTAAAGAACAGTTATTCGCGGCGTTTGTGTTTACAAACGCCGTTACAGAACTTGACTTTTAGCGGCGTTTTTTATCTAAAAATGCCGCGAACTATTGCGGCGCTACTTTAAGCGGCGTTTTTTTAAGCGCCGGGAAAGTTTTTAGCAGCGCTAAAAAACGCCGCTATAGGGTTAAAAAAACGCCGCTAAAGAACTGTTTTGTTGTAGTGATTTAAAGTGTAATTTTATATTTTGTTTCAAATAAGGGTAATTTTATATTTATTCAAACCCTCAGCCGCACGACTCGGCCAACGACCAAGAAACCTTCACCGCCGGTCTCCTTCCCCAACTCAAACACAATCATCCCTATATCCTTATCCCATCATCCCAAAAAAAACCCCTCATATTATCCCTAAAAACTGATGAACCACAACCCACTCACCCCTTATTTAAAATATAACAGCAAACGAAGAGGGTGATGGACGAAAAAGAAGGCGACTGGAACCCTAAAACGGCCGCGAAAACAGTGCAGAAAGGGGACAGTTCGAGAAAAAGATGGCAAAAAATACAAGAGAAATAAACTTTACTCACTAAACTTTACACATTCATTTATTGGTCACTCTACTGTTAAATCTCTAATACTAATATAGCGTGGAAATAAAAAAAATATTTTTAATAAATAATAATAATAATAATAAGTAAACAATTAAATTAAGGGTAAACTACACAGTTGACCACCGAACTATGGGATTGGTGTCAAAATGACCACTATATTATTTTTCGTCGCAAATGCACCACACAACTATTTAAATGGTGCCACGTTAGCCACACGCCGTTAAAAAAAACGAAAAAGTTGACGGAACTGTTAAAAAAATTGGTATAATTACACATTTGGTCCTCTATATTTTATACAATATATCAATTTAGTCCTAATTTTAATCTAATAAAATAAATTAATTATTCAATAAGATGGTGACACGTGTCACCACCTTATTGGAAGTCTCTAATTATTTTTATTTAATTAATTTAATTAATTTTCCACCTTCAATCAGGTGGTGACACGTGTCACCCAATTGGAGGTGGAAAAATGAAAGGAATAAAATTCCCCCTACCAGGACCTCTGGGTACACAAGCTGCGTGCTTGCCATTGAACCAAGCACACTTTCGTGCTATGGGATCATTAATATATGTATTTAATGATTGTTTTATGGATCATAAAATGTATTTGTTACTGAAGCAGGGTGTTCGAGCACACTCAATGCATTCCTTTGCAGCTTTACTTCAACCCCATTCTTTAAAACCTTTGAAAACAAGCACCGGTGTCACTCATCCGATTTTTCAACAAACAAAAACGGATTCAACAACGAACACATCGAAAGTTTAAGCTACAAACCATACACAATACAAATCGAATAAACTTGTTTAACAATCAACTCACAAACAGAAAAAAAAAAAAAAAACAATTCTATCCTTTTCCCCTTAGGAAAAGAGAATTGCTCTCATGGATCACAAAAATGTTCTAACGAATCCTGCATCGGTCCGACCATGGATTTTATCTTTTTTCGGGGTGTTCAAGCACACTCAATGCATTCCTTTGCAGCTTTACTTCAACCCCGTTCTTTAAAACCTTTGAAAACAAGCACCGGCGTCACTCAATCCGATTTTTTGACAAACAAAGCATATCGAGTAACACTCTCAGCTGGTAACAAATACATATATTAATCAGCAGATAAGCAAGAGACCAGCAGTCAGTAAGCTTCATATTAAAGGTTCAACAGGGGATGATAACACGACTTACCATCCTTAGCATGCTGATCATAGTACGTAAAATGGCTTTCATGGACATCAAAGTCGACCGTTTCGTAATAAGGAGATTTATTACTGAAGCAGAAACGGTGTACTCCTTTTTGATGAGCAACAAACTCAAATTTCTCACTTATCTTGTCCTGGTAATCTTGAATCTGATCACCAGAAGGTCCTTTCACCCAACAATTGCAACAAGTAGACTTTGAGTTCCCAAACAATATTGCAAATAGGCAATTCAAAGGAAAATGAAAACAAACTTTATGTACATCTCATTCCTTAAAACCTATTTCCAGTAAATTATGTCAAGTTATTAGATTTATTTAATTGGGTTAGATTTTTTTATGGATCATAAAAATATTACATTCGAATTTCTTAAAACCACATTTCATTCCTTTTCTCAAGCATTAAAATCTGTATAAGACATATATTAAATATTGTACTTTATGTCACAAGACATACACTTGGTGCAGTGGCAAGCACATGTGCTTTGGACCATGAGGTCCTTGGTTCGAATCCTTGCAAATGCATTTTCTTCTCTTTAATTTTTCTGGGAATTAACAATCATTAAATACATATATTAATGATCCCATAGCACGAAATTGTGCTTGGTTCAGTGGCAAGCATGTAGCTTGTGTACCCAGAGGTCTTGGGTTCGAGTCTTGCTAGGGGGGATTTAATTCCTGATTGGAGGTGAAAAATTAATTAAATAAAAATAATTAAAGACTTCCAATAAGGTGGTGACACGTGTCACCATCTTATTGAATAATTAATTTATTTTGTTAGATTAAAATTAGGACTAAATTGATATATTGTATAAAATATAGAGGACCAAATGTGTAATTATACCAATTTTTTTAACAGTTCCGTCAACTTTTTCGTTTTTTTTAACGGCGTGTGGCTAACGTGGCACCATTTAAATAGTTGTGTGGTGCATTTGCGACGAAAAATAATATAGTGGTCATTTTGACACCAACCCCATAGTTCGGTGGCCAACTGTGTAGTTTATCCTTAAATTAAATAAAATTTTGTATTTTAAAACTACAGACCGTCTCCACCGTCAATTTACTTCTTCTCCCCTTTTTCTCACCCCACTCGTCTCTCACCTTCACTGTTCCGATGGATTTTTCGGCAAACTAAAATCACCGGCAGACTCCTCTTCTTCTCTCCTTTTCTTCTACTGATTTGCTTTTTTAAAAATGACCCTCAAATAACTCAAAATGAGTCTAAACCCTTGCGTCTTGGGAGCGTGATTCGCCGCCATTTACCGTCGAATCGACCTGAAAACCACTCACAGTTTGATTCTCTTTTCTTTTTGGCTCTGATTTGTTCTGATTTTCTTTGTTTTACTTTGAATATTTGGTTGTCAATTTGTGGTTGAGTGGTAAAGGGTGATGGTGGTTCAAGTTAACAACAGTGGAGGATTACAATTTTTCCTTTAAGATTAATTGAACTTCTCTCTTTATTCTCTAAGTGTTGAGTTATTTTTCCAAATTTTTCTGGTTTTTAAATTATTTCTTCCCTCTCTATTTTTAAAAGGACTGACTTATAGTGTTTGGAGGTGATGAATGATGGATGACGAGATTGAAGATGAAGGTGTAGGGTGGTGAAGAGTAAAGCTCGATTAAGGTTGGTTGTGGGAATGGAAGACCTCAATTGAAGGGGTATTTGATTGTGACAATGAAATTGAGTGATGCTGAAGGGTAAGCAGCTTGATGGTGAAGAAAATGGAGTGGGAATTTGGTTGTCGGTGAAGGTGAGAGAGGGGTGGGATAGAGTGAAGGTGAGAGAAGTGAAGTAAATTTTATTTTTTTAAAATTAAATATTTTTATTTAATGATGTGTATTAATATATATTTATTATTTTCATGTCATAATGGTGTTAGAGATTTAACGGTGGAGTGACCAAAACAGGTCATTGTGTAAAGTTCAGTGAGTAAATTGAGCGTTTTGAAAGTTCAGTGACCAAAATAGGTCTTGGAGCAAAGTTGAGTGATGATTTAGGTATTTTACCCTATTTAAAAATGGGGTTGTCTATAGGGATGGGCATTTCACCCGGGCCCGACGGGTTCCGACCCGACCTGACCTGATCGGGTCGGGTTTTTTTGTGAAAAAATTGGGTTCGGGTCGGGTTCGAGTTTAGGGTGAAAAAAATTCGACCCGGGATTAATAGTGTAATTTTTCCATAATTTTTTAGGGATATTTGTAATAATACCCCTTTTGTATAATTTTTTTTATATAATTAGGTCCTTAAAATTGATTTTTTATTTATAATTTAGTCCTTAAATTTATTATTTTTACAATTAAGTCTCTTAAAATTATTTTTTACAATTAAGTCCCTAAAATTGATTTTTTTTATAGATCGGGTCGGAGTCGTGTTTAAGGTATTTATTTTCGGATCGATCGGGTTTTTTAAAAGATATGATCGGGTCGGGTCGAGTCGAGTCGAGTCGAGTCGGGTTTATGGTTAATATTTTCAGGTCGAGTTCGGGTGGGCCAAAAACCCGGCCCGGCCCGACCCGTGCCCATCCCTAGTCTATTTATTTAAGGATAAACAATTGTTTAAAGAATCATAAAACTAGCTTCAAATTTTAATTTCTTAACAGATTGGTCCCCAAATTAAAAGAATTTTTTTCACCCTATAAATATGGGGTGTTACATTATTACTTAATTAATAGTACCAACTTTAAACAATTAAACGTCATACTAATTTTTTTTTGTAAATAGAATCAAAAAGACTTTCTTACAGTAAATAAAAAAAACTTTCTTAACTTTGAAATTCCCCCACAAATATAATTCAGTGTGTTCAAAGAAATCATTCAACCTATGAATGTTATAAAATTGTAATAATTCACATTTGGTTTTTACACTTAACAACATTTTTTAACTTTACGGACAACTGATTAATTATCTTTATGTAATTATTTTCATATATATACATATTATAAACTTTGGAATATATTTGAGATTAATATCCTATACACCGGTGGTGGAAACTAAAAGTTTTCGCAAGCGCCTTAATTTTAGGGTATGAGGAGTTAGTTTAGGGGTTTAGGCGTAGGGGGTTAGAATTTAGGGATAATTGTTATAATTTAAGGTTTAGGGTTATAATTTAAGGTTTAGGGTTTAGTTTTTAGGGTAATATGGTGAGGATTTAAGTTTTAACCTATAAACCCTAAACCTTAAATTGAAACAACTATCCCTAAATTCTAACCCCTACGCCTAAACCCCTAAACCCTATACCCTAAAACTAAGGCGATTGTGGAAACTTTCAGTTTCAACCGCCTGTGTATAGAATATTTATCCATATATCTGAATCCATTTTAGAAGTTGTAGACTTGTAGTAGTTCCACGAATTGATTAAAACTTAGGAAAATTTTACAACGGGTGTCGAACACCGTTGAACACCACTAACTTTGAACACCGCTGAACACTATTAAATTGATTAATAAAAAATAAAAATTTTAAGGACTCAACATACAATTAATAATTATTTAAAATAAAATTTTAATTAAATATTTTCATATATATTATATTTTTTAATCTTTATTTTCAAATAATTTGATCAAATACCAATCATAGTCAACCCCTAAATATTTTTCCTTTGTCATTTCGGCCACTGCTACCGGCCGCCAACAAAATTGTCGTCATAATGTCTCCGTCCCTGCTGCAGTCTGTCCGCCGTTTGCGCAGCAACTCTGGTAAGGTTTCTGTAGTGTTGTTAGATCTTAGAACCGAGATGATTTGTGGGTCATTGTGTTCACCGAATCCAACCACATTCTTGTTCAGAGATTGAAGAACATTTGGGCATGGATTGGAGGGTAAGGGTTTAGTCTGAAAACAGAGTCGCTTTGTTGATTCATCATCAGTTTACTCAACGCATTATTAATGGGAAATAAAGATTAAAAGATATACTCTCTCTGTTCCACTTAAAATATATTTTTTGTGTTTTGAAATTATCTCATTGAAAAAAATCAACAATTGTTACAAGGCACGTTTCTTTTTCTACTCTTTTTTTTAGTTTTCTAACAAAACAAAATTCAACTTTTCAAGGATAAAATTGCCGTTTCAATTATTTTATATCGCATCTCTTAAAAGTGGGACGGATGGAGTAATATATATGAAAATAATTTAATTGAAAATTTATTTTAAATAATTATTAATTGTATGTTGAGTTCTTGAGATTTTTAATCTTTATTAGTCAATTTAATGATGTTTAACAATATTCAGCTTTAGTGGTGTTCAGCGGTGTTCGACGCACGTGGTAGACTCATCCTAAAGTGAAATAACTCCAAAAATTTTAGTAATTAGTCAAAACATAAGATCGCCACCGGAGACAATTTAAACGAAGAAAAAGATTTCAAAGAAGGTTTTAAAAGTAACCACCTCATAAAAAATGAAAGTAGTGTTTGTTTTTTGGATAAACAATATGTATTTTTTATACAATAAAATGATATTTATATTTTTAATATAAATTTTAATATTTAAACTCATGTAAAGTGAAAAACATATACAAATGCAATTTTTTCATCACTCAAATCAATTAAATGATTTTAAAATAACTATTAAATTGAATATATCTTAAAAAGAACCAGATCTTAATTAATTAAAACACAATAGATGACATCCAATTAATTGGGTTTTTTTTAGTAAACTATGGTCATATTTTTTTAAACACTAAAATTGGTATACTTGTATAAACTTACAATATGTATAAAATATATTTCTTCTTTAAAAACTCACTTTTATTAATTTTATTATATGCTTTTTTATCACTCAAATATTAGATTTATTCGTTGAATTAAGAATATATTATATTATTAAAAATATAATAAATTAATCTTGATTCAAATAAATTATTAATTCTTTGAAATGATTTGTGACTAAATTAAAATATTTACTGATTATGATTTAAATATATTCAACCATAAAAATTATAAAGAAATTATATGAACATTTAAAATATCAAATACTGTATGCCAATATATATGATGGGCATGGCAATGGAGGAGCAGTAACCATAATTATTTCCTCAAGCATCAGCACAACTTTCTTCATGGTGTGGGTCTGAACCGAGAAAGATGTCTTCTTGAATGCACCAAAGAGCTGTCATTACAAACCTCTCCAGCTTTATCCTGTCACATTAGGTTTTTGCATCCTTCTCGACGAAAACATCGATCGCGCCTTCTAAAAAAGAAAATCACAAACTCAATCCGTCAAACTCGCTCTCTCTTCTTCACGTCCATCATGACTTTTCTTCTACAAGAGATTATTTTCTGAAGCAAGACATCGAAGCTATACAAGTCAACTTTCACGATCACGAGTAAGGGTGTCAATGAACAGAACGTTCTATGATTTTTTCGTGAACCGTTCGTATAATTATCGTTTATTAAGCTAATAAATGAATATGAACAAATTTTTATGTTCACGAACAAGCTCATTTACTCGATTCCCCTTTTCTTTTTATTTTTTACAATTTAAATATTGGTGAAGATAGAGACTAAATTGAACACAATGTGAACTTTTGAGTTGAAACTGTAAAATTGAGAAGTTTAAGGACTATTGACATAGTTTCACTATTTTTCTTTGGCTCGCAAATAAAAGAGTATTGAACAACATTTGAACATTCTTGAACATATAAATGAATATGTCCATGAATGCTAAACGAACATATTGACGAACATATAAATGAACATTTTCATGAATATATAAACAAACATGTTCACGAACGCTAAACGAACGAGCACAAACATCTTCAAAAATAAATAAGCGAACATGAACACAATTATATTTGTTTAAGTCAGGTTCATTTACACCCCTAGTCATGAGTACGGGCTTGAACCATTCAGATGCTACACATCCTTTTGTGCCCCGGATAGCAGTACTGGTAAACGATTGATCGATGCCTAAAAACTCCAATTTCCACTGCCGCTGAAGGAATTCTTTGGATAACTAGATTGAGTCAAAATTTAAAGTTAGCAGAGAGAACAACATCACCTTCATCAAGCCTCACTCGATAACCGGAATTCGATCCGATGGAGCTGCAGACCCGAAAGTCACCGGCACTAGAGCAACAACAAATGGTAGGAGCAGCAATAGGTAAGCTGAGAAGAAGGGCTGAAAAATTGAAGCCATTGATAAACTTGTTGGAAGCTAGAGGAGCTGAGTTGCCTTAAAAGGCAAGTTATAACAGAGAGTGGTTAAAGTTGAACAAATTTTATACGTGAATCAGGGGCTAGCTCGAATTCATATTTTGGACCCCCAAAAAAAAGGGATTTTATATTCAGAATATCTAAACATAGAGGAAAAAACAAATCAATCCATTGTCACCAAAAACTAAGAAATCTATGTCCTAACTGTAAAAATAAAAAGAAAATTCAGGCTGCTACACCAGGCTGATTAGAGAGCTTAACCTCTAATGCACTTTCGCCTTCTTCTTATAGATTCGGTAAAAGGTTGGCATTGGAGATAAAAAACCCCCGAAAGAGACAACGATTACAATAATGTCGACGACATTATGAGCAAGTCCCATGTTGAAAGCTTAAGCGAGTAAGAAGAGAAGAATACACAGCAGAAAGTGTGAGGGGCTGAAAATAGATTTCAAAGTCTTATATAGAGCCGAGAGAGATTTAGTTGGAGTAGAAATCCTGGGACATAAGATTTTACCCTTTTGAACTTAAATTCCTTTATAAAAACACCAGATTTCAATTTTTCTTACCGTAACAAAACAATATTAGTATTTTTCTTTTTTGATGAAAAGAGGTGTGTGATTCCATGGAATAAGAAACACCTAATATGTTAGTATATGACTCATTAAAAACTTCCCTAACTTAAATAGAAGAAAAAAGTACATATACTTACAAACAAACAAACTAATTACACATGAGTAAGCACATCATTATGCAATAACGGGATAATACTCGGGGGGGGGGGGGGGGGGGGTAATCCAAGTGACCACCTCCAAACCCTCACCATTCACAAGCTTTGCCAAAGCATATGCCACACGGTTACCACTTCGGGGAACATGTTGGATACATACCACCCATGAACGGCTACGCAACTTCAAAAAGTAATTCTCCAACATACATAAATTCAGAGAGGAAGAACCAATCTTAAGGACCTCAACCGCCTCCAAACAGTCCATTTCAAGAATCACCTGACGATAACACAAACTCAGGTATACACCCCAAAGCTCCGCTTCAAGCACCGAGCAAATAATAATGAATTTGTCAAAACCCGACAGCCACATGCCTGTATGATCCCGAAATAATCCACCACACGTCATGCGGCCATCTCCCAAACTACTAGCACCATCGGTATTGAGCTTGACCCACTCCAACGGCGGGGAGCTCCACCCTTGAGGATTAGGCAGAGTCCTTGTCGCAACTACTTGAGTGCTCGAGTCATCACCCAACGCAAACAAAGCCTTTTCCGCCTAACTCCTTGCACGCTCCAGCACCGACACCGAGAGGTTCTCCTCCGCCTCATTAAAAACTAGGACCAAATTGATAGGTTTTTTAAATATAGGAGACCAAATGTGTAATTATACCAATTTAATTTAACATTCCCATCAACTTTCTGTTATTTTTAACAACTGGTGGTCGCATTGATATCATTTAAATAGTTTGGTGGTTTAATTGCTTCGAAAAAAAGTAATGTGGAATTTGATGCTTACTATTCTTTTATAGCATTTTCCAGTCCTAATTTTTTTAGGGTAAACTATACTAATGACCACCAAACTATAGGGTTGGTGTCGATTTGACCACTATATTTTTAATTGTGTCAAATATACCACTTAACTATTTAAATGGTTCCAATTAAGCCACTCGCCGTTAAAAAAAACGAAAAAGTTAACGGAACTGTTAAAAAAATTGGTATAATTACACATTTGGTCCTTTATATTTATACAACATATCAATTTAGTCCTAATTTTAATCTAATAAAATAAATTAATTATTCAATAAGATGGTGACACGTGTCACCACCTTATTGGAAGTCTTTAATTATTCTTATTTAATTTATTTAATTAATTTTCCACCTCCAATCAGGTGGTGACACGTGTCACCCAATTGGAGGTGGAAAAATGAGAGGAACAAAATCCCCCATCAAGGATCGAACTTGTAACCTTGGAGCAACCAAGGTGTGTGTTTGCCACTGAACCAAGCACACTTTTGTGCTATAGGGTACAACATTTAATATATGTGTTTAATGATTGTTAATGCCCAGAAAAATGAAAGAAAAGAAAATGCACTTGGATGAATTCAAACCAGGGACCTTAAGATGCAAAGCACATGTGCTTACCACTGCACCAAGTGTATACCTTGTGATATGTTGTACAACATTTAATATATTTCTTATATAATTTGTAATGCTTGGAAAAAGGAAGGAAATGTAATTTTAAGAAACTCGAACATAATATTCTTATGATGCATAAAAACATCTAAACCAATTAAATAAATCTAATAACTAAATTAAAGTTAAAAATATTAAATTATGTTTGTGAGTTTGAATTCGCTAAATGAATTTAATATAATTTTTAATTTTTTTAATATAATTATATATATAATAATTTAATTAATTTTTTAATAAATATTAAAATTATTAATTAAGTTAAAAAATCATTATATACGTGAAATTATAAAAATAAATCTGGAACTAAAAAATATATTAAATTTAGATTAAAATATAAAAATTTTAAAATAATTTTTCTATTAAAAAATTAAAAAATAATATTAAATTTTTTATTTTAAATCGTGCACTAACTATAATTTAAAATATATACAAAATATTCTTAACTTTAATTTAGTTATTAGATTTATTTAATTGATTTAGATATTTTTATGCATCATAAGAATATTATGTTCGAGTTTCTTAAAATTACATTTCCTTCCTTTTTCCAAGCATTACAAATTTTATAAGAAATATATTAAATGTTGTACAACATATCACAAGGTTTACACTTGGTGTAGTGGTAAGCACATGTGCTTTGCATCTTAAGGTCCTTGGTTCGAATCCATCCAAGTGCACTTTCTTTTCTTTCATTTTTCTGGGCATTAACAATCATTAAACACATATATTAAATGTTGTACCCTATAGCACAAAAGTGTGCTTGGTTCAGTGGCAAACACACACCTTGGTTGTTCCAAGGTCACAGGTTCTATCCTTGATGGAGGGATTTTGTTCCTCTTATTTTTCCACCTCCAATTGGGTGACACGTGTCACCACCTGATTGGAGGTGGAAAATTAATTAAATAAATTAAATAAAAATAATTAAAGACTTCCAATAAGGTGGTGACACGTGTCACCATCTTATTGAATAATTAATTTATTTTATTAGATTAAAATTAGGACTACATTGATATATTGTATAAATATAAAGGACCAAATGTGTAATTATACCAATTTTTTTAACAGTTCTGTCAACTTTTTCGTTTTTTAACGGCGAGTGGCTTAATTGGAACCATTTAAATAGTTAAGTGATATATTTGACACAATTAAAAATATAGTGGTCAAATCGACACCAACCCTATAGTTTGGTGGTCATTAGTATAGTTTACCCATTTTTTTATTGGGATGCCGAGACAGTTCAAGATTTAGGGATAGTGTTCAATTTATTAAAATAGGTCTCTCAAATTAATTTTTTTAAAATATTTGTTAATTTGGTTATGTGGTAAGCTAACTTAATTCATTTTCGAACCCTCCTTTTTCTAGTTCTTGTGCGATCGTCTTTATTGCACTTATTCAAAACCACCCTTATTCGGATGTAGTTATGGATATAATAGATTCAGGCTCTGTCGGTGCTGCTGCCAAAACCTTGGGTTGGGTTGAGAATCCGCATTTGGGGAGAAGCTGAAACTTATGGCTTCTCCAAACGCAATTGTTGAGAATAAAATCGGCGGAGAAACAGGATACGGAGGCTCCAAAAGCAGCTCGTTCGGTGGAGTTTCTCCAAAAGCTGGTCGAAAAGCTACTCCCGAACAGAGTCTCAGTCTTTGTTGTATACACACACACACAATCGGTCACAGACTTGGTTAATTGGAATTTCGGATTTGCACGATCGGACACACACTTGGTTGGTTGGAGTCTGGGCTGCTGTATTGAATAAATATGGTTTTACATGTTTTGTCTTTGAGTCTTTTTCTTAGCTCAGTTGATCAAATCAACTTGCTGCATGATTTCAGGTCACATTGGTTGAGGACTTTTCAATATGGTTCTCGACGGACTCGTATCTTCTCCCCTTCGAAAGTCAGCATCGACAAGAAAGCAATCCCCGAAAGATGATTTAGGGAACTGGTCGACCCTCGTCGAGAGGCATAGGTTCCTGTTAACAGCATTGGGAGTCTTGGCATTCCTCTGCACCATCTACCTCTACTTTGCTGTTACTTTAGGGGCCGCGGATACGTGTTCCGGGTTGAAAGGACCTGAGAAAGCAACATGTAACCTGCAGCATGTAAAGCCCACTCTGTCCCATGGAAAACTCAAATTCCTTTAATCCATGTTCATGCTATGTTACAGGTTGCTTCTATATTAATCAAAGTATTCTGTTTTTGGCTATTCAAGGGTATTTGGACTACAAGTCACTCCTTTAACTTGTCAACTTTGGTCTAGTTGCCCCTTGAACTTGGCCAAATTGATCAAATTAACCCTTGAACTTGGCCATGAGTTTTGGAATTGTAACCCAAAATGGCCTTTAAAATTAACTCGCTCGTTTTTAAAATGAAGTTTAGACCCTCCTCTATTGACAATGTCACCACTTTTAATAGTCCATGTTGATATAATATTAAAAATTTGTGAATGTAGTTTTACTTGATATAAGACACACACACCAAATGTTAAAGTTCCACGGTTGGTGACTTGACAAGACACATTGATCTCTAAAAAAAATTAGATTCAAACTTTAGAGACGACATTGTAGGGAGAGAGAGTCATGAATCTCGAATATAGACTATAAAATGGACGTGTACTTTACCAAAACGAAAAATTTCATGATTGGTAAACATTTGTTTTGAGAAATAATATAACTCATGTTCAACTATTAGTAATTCGAATGTCTTCGTGTAGTAGTAACATTATTAAAAAGGTTTTGATATTATATTATGATTATCCAACTAAATCCATTTTAAGGAATCAAACTAGATTTTTTTGGCCTTTTCATTTTCTAAAGTGAATGCATGTTCATACTAAGTGTAATAGTCATACTAAAGATTAGTTTAGCATGCAATAAGTTTCAAAAAAGTATTAGTTTAATATAATTTTTAAATTTATTGGGAAAGTGTTTTAAATAGTGTTTTTCAAAATTTTGGTTTGAGATTTTTGTTGTTTATACTGCTATCAAAGGATTTCTTCAATACAAAATGTTTTATTTAAACGTGATGTTGTAAAGTAAAATTTTAGTTAGTAAATTATAAATGGGTTTGAATAGATAATTTAATATTCAATTGCTTTACAAAATGTGAAAAGTTTGATATTCGTCTATGCACTCAAGGTAACACAAAGTCCAATTAATTATGTTTGATAAGAGGTGTAAATGAACAGAGTATTCGATGAATTATTTGTGAATCGTTCGTATAATATTCGTTTATTAAGCTAAATAAACGAGTATGAACAAAAATTTTATGTTTATTTAATAAATGAATGAACATGAATAGAAGTGTATTCGGTTCGTTTATGTTCACAAACAAACTCGTTTATAAACTTGTTTATCGAGTTTCGATTCTCCTTTTATTTTTTACATTTTAAATATTGGTAAACTTTAAAGTTCAAATTGTGAAGCTAATAATCTTAAAAACTAGTAGCAGTTTCAATATTTTTCTTTGGCTTGCAAATAAAAGGGTAAAAAGAGAGCATTCACTAAACGAATATGTTAACGAACATATAACCGAGTATGTTCGTGAACGTTAAACAAATGAACATGAATACCTTCAAAAGTAAATAAACGAACACAATCTTATTCTCTCAATCTCGGTTTATTTACACTCATATGTTTGACCAATAGAAATTTTACGTCTCAACCAAATATGAGGACCAAGTTAGGCCAACAATGAAAATTGATTTTTTAATTTCTGCATAGTAGAGGGACTAAATATAAAATTAGACATTTTGTTTTACATTTGCGGTTCAAATCACGCTGATCTCACGTACCCGCGCGCGGTTTCGGAAAATTTTCAAAATCCAAAATCACAAAAACGAATATAGAAAGTAGAAACCTTCATCGTCCAGTTTACTCCCGCGCCGAAAAGAGCCAGAACACACGAATCGATTCTCTTAGCCGTCCGATTAGAATTATCATCCAACGGCTATAAGCCAATCTTTCTCACTATATAAATAAACCAAGGTTCCCTCCCAAAATCAAACAAATTCTCAGAATCCTGTTTGGCAGAGAAGAAAAAAAAGAGGAAAGAAAAATGTCAGGTCGTGGAAAGGGAGGCAAAGGACTGGGAAAGGGAGGAGCCAAGAGGCACAGGAAGGTGCTGAGAGACAACATCCAAGGGATCACGAAGCCGGCGATTCGAAGATTGGCTCGGAGAGGCGGAGTGAAGAGGATTAGTGGTCTCATTTACGAAGAAACGCGCGGCGTTCTCAAGATTTTCCTCGAGAATGTGATCCGCAACGCGGTTACTTACACCGAGCACGCTAGGAGGAAGACGGTTACGGCAATGGACGTGGTTTACGCTTTGAAGAGACAGGGCCGAACGCTTTACGGTTTTGGAGGCTAACTTTATCTTTTATGAAAGTTTGGATTTAGATTTCGTTTGTTTTTGTTTTATCTGAAGTAATATAAGTTGAATTTTGATTGAGAATTTGTCTTTGGATTTTCTATTAGCTTGTTTGGTTTCCAAGGAAATATATGTCGGTTTTATTTTCGTACTGAATGGCAAAAAGGCGCCAAGAATTCGGCAAGGTCTATGTTCGCTACTCTAGTTTTCAAATCCTGCGCTCTGCTTTATTCTTAAATGGTGCATTTAAAGAAAGCAGAAATTATTTTAACTTGGCTTAATACATTTTTTCCCTAAATTTTATTTGTTTTCTTAATTTGTCTCTTAAATTATGTTTTGTCCATTTTTACTTTTTAATGTTTTTTGTTATGTATAGATTAATATTTTATACACTAGTGGTGAAAATTAAAAGTTTTCACAAACACTATAATTTTAGTGTATAAGGAGTTAGTTTAGGTTATAAAGTTTAGGGGTTTAGGTGTAAGGGTTTAAAATTTAGTGATAATTGTTTCAATTTAAAGTTTAGAGTTATAATTTATGGTTTATAGGTTAGGATTTAGCTTTTAGGTTAATATGGTGAGGATTTAGGTTTTAACTTATAAATTCTAAATTATAATATTAAACTTTAAATTGAAACAACTATCCTTAAATTTCAAACTTCTACATCTAAACCTTTATACTCTAAACTAACTCCCTATACCTTAAAATTAAGGCGCTTATGGAAACTAAGGCGTTATGTCATTTTTATTATTTATTTTTAAATTTTAAAATAAAATAAATATATTAAACTTACTTCAAATTTACTTAAATACCCTTGTTTCCTCTTTTAATTGTCTTCGCTGCTTCCAACCATCAAATGCATCCTTATTGTCTCCAATGGCGCAACACAGGTCCTTGAAACAGCCCTAGCTATGCCGCTGCTTATTAACCTCCTTAATGAATGATTAGAAACCTTGTTTTTCAGCTTTTATCTAACAACTCAAATTTCATGTAACACCTGGGTTTGAGGTCGGATGAAAATAATATTAAAATAATTATTTTGAGTTTCGGTTTTATAATTAAAATAATAAAATATTATTTGGGCCTCGGGTTTTCAAACGAATAAATTATGTTAGACTTGTTTTGGTTTTAAAGCTCAATTCCATGGAATTGGAAAATAAAAATAGCCATCCTCATTAATGACATTTTGGTAATAAAAGGGATTTTCAATTTAAATCCCTTTTTATTAAAATAGTTTCCTTGTCATCTTCTTCTCTCTTCACATTTCCCATTTTCAACGACACAAGAGAGTCTTCTTCTCCAAATCACTATTCCACCACCTAGCATCTTCATCTTTGGTGCTTTTTGAAAGGTAAACTCGTTTTTGACTTGTCCTCATTTCCCTCTTCAAGCTAGTATCTTTATTTTTCAAAAAGCTCATGATTTTTGGATTTTGAGGTTTTGAGTCTTGAGATTAAAAATGAGAACTTTATAGTCTTTAACCTAAGCTATTGATTTATTAATGTTAGATAAGTTGTTTTCAACCTATAAGGTCCAACATATGTAAAATTTGAAGTGTTTTTTAAAGATTTTCGGAAATGAGTTTTGTTGGGGATTTTGAAGGGTTTGAAGGATAGTTTTGGGTGTGTTTAATGTTGGTTGAAGGTTGTTTTGGAAGCTTTTAAGTGTGTAAAAAAGTTGAAATCATGAGTTTTGGATTGAGTTTGAGGGCTGCTCGGGTTTGGAGTTTTGGGTGTTGTTTTTAGCTTGAAATCTTGTGTTTGATGCTTGAGTAATGTTCCGGGTTTGCTACATTGATGTATGAACTGATTTGAGGTTGTTTGAATATGTTGAAATGATTAGAGGCAAGAAATTGTGTTGGTGAAGCATCGTGAACGAATCCGGAATCTTTGGAAGCTTGATCGACTAGTGTGTTGAGCTCGGAATAGTCAGTGAGTGGTTAAATGTTTTTAAATGGTTTTGAGTATTTGGTTCAAGCATGTGGACTAGGTTGGGCTTGGTAGACCCACCTAGAGTTAGGATTAGAGTGGTAGCCTAATCCCAAGCTTTAATTAGAGACCTTGGTTGACCTTTAGTTGATGTGTATGCCTCTTGTTTACTTGTGCTTATGGTGTTATGTATATTGTGTTATACATGTGGTTGAGGCATGGTTTGATGCATTGTTATATGCATGTGGATTGGATTGTGGATTGTGCATGATGGTGATCATGGTGAGTACGTGCTAAGCACGTAAGTGAATATGAAATGATATTGTGAAAGATTGTGGATTGTGTTTAATATTGGCACTAGTATGCTTGGGTACAAATGATCGATCATTAGGATGTTAGTGTGCACACGTGAGTCAAATGCACGCGTGGTCTTGATGATGGTAGTCATCAAGATGGAGTACGGGTTCGCCCGAAAAATCTTCTTATATATGTATGATAGTCGATGATGAGTGTAATCCCATCGACGGGGCGTGAGGATGAGTGGAATCCCCTCCGCGTGAACGGTGATGAGTGTAATCCCACCGTAAGGTAATGGTTGTTGTTGGATGTGAGTTCCAACGTGTTATCCGTGTATTCGAGTCATAGCTAGGTGCCAATATGAGATTATATGTTGCCAATATTGTTTATTATATGTGTTTACATATGATGTGGTTTTGGACTTGGGGAGCATGTCATAATATTGAATATATGTTCATGCATCATGTATATTTTGGCTCTTGTGGATCGAAGGTAAGATCATGCATTCTACCTTGGTTGTGCTCGTGCTTGGACCCTGCATTGTCGAGGTTTGTTTTAATGAGCTTACCCTCACTAAGCTTTATGCTTATGCTCTCTTTTGTTCGGCAATGCAGATCCGTAGTTCGTGGGTTACTAGTGCAAGAAGGGGCCTCCAAGTGTGCTAGTTGGGCTTTTGTATCTATCAAGTATGGATTTTATGTTATATGATGTAATGATCAAGCAATGGGACATGTATTAGTTGCTTTGAGCTTTTGAAGTATGCTGGTGTTGGATTGTTTAGGAGCATGTTAGACTCCTCTTTATGTTATGTTGTTAGTTTGACTTTTGGATGCCATGTTTGGTTTGTAAACCATGTTTTGTTTGCTTATCTTGTATGTTGGCCTTGTGCCTTTATGGATGCCTAAGTGTATGTTTGTTGAAGCATGAATCTTGAATGTTTGAATGTTCATATGTGTTGATTCCTTCAATGTATGGTCTTGTTATGTTTGAAGTGTGTAAGCATGCTTGTAATGTTTGGTATTGCCTTAGTGTTGTTGCTTGCGTGTTGTGGGAGGTTTTAGTGGGGTTTAGGGACATCCTTGTGCCATAAACTAGCTAAAACCATTATGCAGACAGAGGGCGTTTCGAAACGGTTGGTCCCGTTTCGGTACGGTCCCTTTGTTTCGGGCCAGGCGTTTCGATACCCTAAGGGCCGTTTATTTTGCTACTGGAAATCTGAGAATTTGACGATAAATTAACGTATCGAAACAGACTCTAGTGTTTCGGAACGACCTTCGTATCATTGACCACGAGAAGTTGACCGTTGAGGTCGTTTCGATACAGGCCACCCCTGTTTCGAAACGGTCTCATCGGGTTGACTTTGGCCAGTTGACCAGGTCAAGGCGTATCAAAACACCCTATGGGCGTTCCGATACGGCCTGCTGTTTAAGATTAAAATGGGTTGTTTTAAGTGGGCTGTTGTCTGTTTACCTCAATGTTTCTTCCGCTGTTGCTTTCCTCACATAGGGTTTAATGTCTCATCTAGAAAAGATAATATAAAATGAAAAGTTTTTCCTTGGGTCGTTAAGCGAAGTGGAGCCCTAACGGGTTTCGCCTCAATTATCCCCGTGTAGCCCACTCGGAACGATCAAGCGTCTGGACTGGGACGAGGGGGTTACACTTGTTGGTATCAGAGCCTAAGGTTTCCAAGACCTTGGGCAGGCAAGTGAGGTAAGTTGAGTTTTTGTATTGAAAATGCACGATGTTTGCTTTCCATATAAGCATGCTTGCTTGTTTATCAAGTATGCCTTGTTGTATGCTTGTTTGAGCATGTATGTGTGTTGTCTTGTTTGAGGAATGTTGTCTAGAGTCTCATTGCTTCTATTACATCGGAAAAAGGATTTTTAAAGTGAGGGAACATACTTGAGCCACTTGGAACCTTTGCCTTGCTAACCCTATCTTTTGTGCTTTGTTGTTGTTGTTGTAGTTGTTGTTTGTGAGCGCGATGTCAAGGCCTAGGGGTAGACCGAGGGTGGTTCGTCAGGAACCACGTGTTGCAGCTCCTATTAATGAGCCGGTGGTTGGAGTTGAGGCTCATGTAGGAGAGCCTGCTGCTGGAGTTGGAGCTCCTCCACCACCTCCACCACCACCACCTCAGCCTGGAGTAGGAGGCGAGGCTGGAGCTGAGGGAGAGGGACCTCAGGTTAGCCAAGGTGGCCAAGGTCCTGTCGGAATAGATATGGCTCTGCTTGTACAAGCTATAGCGGGAGCATTTCAGGCCGCAGTTGCCGGAGCTCAAGCTGCAGCTCAGCCTAGAGGTGATGATGCCAGTTTACTGTTGGAGAGGCTCCGTAGCCTAGGGGCAGAAGAGTTCAGAGGATCTACACCAGAGAGATTCGAGTTGTGGTTGGAGAAGACTGTCCGTATTTTAGCTCAGATGGGTTGCGTTGGTGCTCGCAGATTGGGCTGCGTGATTTCTTTGCTATAGGGTGATGGCTACACCTGGTGGGTCACCATTACTACTGGGTTTCTGAGGCCGAGATTGGATGGGATTTATTTGAGTCTGCCTTCCGAAAGAGATACTTGGGGCCGAGATATCTTGATGAGAAGAAGCGAGAGTTTATGGCTCTTGTTCAGGGAGATGCTTCAGTGACTGACTACGAGATTCGTTTTGTTCGTTTGAGTCAGTATGCACCAGAGTTGATTCCTACTGAGAAGGACCGTTGTAACCGTTTCAGATATGAGCTTCATGAGGAAGTTAAGAGGTACACCTTAGCTTCAGATTATTCAGATTTTGATGTCTTTGTCTCTAGGGCCAAGGACATTGAGCATAGCTTGGGGCTGACCAAGCGTTCAAGAGGATCTAGTTCTGGAAAGAGACATAACAACTTTGACCGTGGAGATGCCAAGAGGCATTGGGGTGGCGGACAGCAGTTTGACCATAGGCGTGGCGGTGGCCACCATGGTAGAGGCCACCGGGGCCATAGAGCTGGAGGGCGTTTGCCCGAGTGTACCCGTTGTGGGAGACATCATACTGGAAAGTGTTGGGGTAACTTCCATGCTTGTTGGAATTGTGGTTCGAGGGACCACTTTAGGAGAGAGTGTCCGCATCAGGCGGCACATGCACCGAACATAGCACAGGCTCCTGCGAGAGCGATAGATTATCAGAGAGGCCATGGGCGCGGTCGTGGCTACTTCCAGCCTAGGGCTGATGCACCTAGGGTAGATGCTCAGAGGAACCTTGCTCATGTTGTGGCAGTGCAGCCAGAGGCAGGTGGACCAGCGAGAGTCTATGCTCAGAGAGAGGCCGGGAACGGCACGGATGTGATAGCATGTAATTTTGAGTTACAGTCTATGTCTTTGCTTTCCTTGGTTGATTCGGGTTCTACGCATTCCTACATTTTGAGTGAGCATACACAGAAGTTAGATATACCTGTTGAGATCTTAGATGTAGGTATGCATGTGACTAGTTCCTTTGGTGAGACAGTTGTAGTTAGACGAATGTATTGGAGGTGTCCGCTGAAGATTCAGGGTCATGTGTTTCCCGTTGATATGATGGAGCTTCCATTTTATGGCTTTGATATCATTCTGGGTATGGACTGGTTAATTGAGCACAGAGCTAGTGTAGACTTTGAGACGAAGAGAATTGCTTTGAAACTTTCTGATGACTACGAGGTAGTAGTAGTAGGCGAGAACATTAAGTTCTTGTCTAATGTTGTATCAGCTTTAGAGGCTCATAGGTTGATGGATTCCGGTTGTGGGGCTTACTTAGCTTATGTTATGAATCCGAATACGAGCGAGGTTAGACCGAAAGATATCAGAACAGTTTGTGATTTTTCGGATGTGTTTCCTGAAGAGTTACCAAATTTGCTTCCTGACAGAGATGTTGAGTTTGTGATTGAGACCGTTTCAGGGTCTACTCCAGTTTCTATTGCTCCGTATCGTATGGCTCCGAAAGAACTGAAAGAAATGAAGAGTCAGCTTCAAGAGTTGTTAGACCGTGGTTTTATTAGGCCTAGTAGTTCGCCTTGGGGTGCTCCTGTGTTGTTTGTAAAGAAGAAAGATGGTAGTATGCGTATGTGTATTGTAACACCCGTGTTTTGGGGTTAGGAGTTCAGTGTGTGTGTTGGGTTCGAGTCGTCAAAATCGGTTTAATTTAATTAGACCTTGGTTTTGATTTAAATGAGATTAAAATTAAAGTAATGGCAATTTTGTAATTAAGTGGAAATAAAGGAAGACAACTTTTTGAAATAAAAAGAAAGAAAAAAAAGAGTCATCTTCTCCCCATTTCATTTTCTAACGTGAAAACCTCCCAAAAACCCCAAATCTACTATTCCATTCCTTTTCTCCATCGATTCAAGAGCTCATTTGAAGGTAATTTCGTTTTTGAACTCTCATATTCATCCCAAGCATTTCCATGGTTTTAGATTTCAAAACCATCATCTTTTTAAATTTCCCAAGTTTTCAAGTTTGAAGAAAGTATGAATTTTTAATGGATTTTCAACTTGTTTTTGGTTTGTTTAGTTAGGTTTTGAGCTAAGCTCACTTTAATACACCTAATATCTTAAGATGGGGGGATTTTGAGAAAAATCCCGAAATGGGTCTTGGGGGTGTTTTTGAAAGTGTCAAAACTTGAATTTTTGATGTGTTCTTGTGTTGGGTTGAAGGGCTGATGGTTTAGGGTTGTTAGGGAAGTGTTTTGGAAGTCTTTAGATGTCATTTGGGTGTTGGAAATGGTGGATTTCAGCTGGATATTTGGGGAGTACGAAAATGTGAGTTTTGTGGTTAGTTTGGGTTTGAAACTATGAAGTTTTAGCTTGTGATTGTGGGTTAAGGTTGTGGCTGAGTTTAGCATTGATTTAGTGAGTAATATTTGTCTTTTGATTGGTTAAAAGCAAGAGGAAACATCGGAGAAGGATCGGGATCGGTTCTAGAAATTGTGGAGGCTTGAGTTGGCTTTTGCTTGGTTTGCTAAGGAAGAGTGGTGAGTGAAACTTTCAAATTTGTTTAAATTGGTTCAAGTGTGTGTAGATGAGGTTTAGGAATGTGCTTGGTAGGCCATTCCTAGGTAGAAGTTAAATTGGTAGTTTAACTTCTTGTGTATTTCCAAGCTTTAAATGTTTATACCTAATATGGTCTTGTGAAGCATGATTTGGCTATGTATGAATATACATTGATGTGTGTGATGATGGATGTGTGCTATAAATGATGGTTGTTATGATGTGGTTTAAAAGTAATTGACACTAGTTAACTTACCGGGTATAAATGATCGATCATTAGGATTAGTGTGTGCACGGTTGAGTCAAATTCGCGCGTGGCCTTGGTGGCGTTAAGTCATCAAGGAGGAGTACGGTGATGTAATATTCCACCAGAAATTGTTTATATTATACGTGATGATAAGTGGAATCCCATCCGTAGGGCATGTGATGATAAGTGGAATCCCACCCATGCAAGGTCCGGTGATGAGTGTAATCCCACCGAGGTAATGTTGTTGTTGAGAGTAATCCGCATATCCGAGTAAACTAATAGTGGCCAATGTACTTGCTCTTGTGGTTATGATGTTGAGATATTTGCTTTATCTTGTTGAGCTTAATATGAAGTAAGATGCCATATTATTGTCTCTTGTGTTGCAAGCTAGATTGCTATGTCGATGCTTATGTATGTTTGTGTGTGATGTAAGGATCATATGCTTGAACCCTGCATTGTCTTCGTTTTGGTTTTAGAGCATCCTCACTAAGCTTCTAGCTTACGCTCTCATTTTCGACAATGCAGATCCGTAGCGTGGAGTTAGAAAGGAGCAAGAAAAGGGGCATTCCAAGCTTTTGTAGTTGCTCAAGTATGGTTTAGTAAATAAAGTAGTAGTTTAGCAATGGGGCTGCTATGTGTTTGTATGAGCGTTGTATGACTCATAAATGTTGAATGTTTTTTATGCTATATGATGTTTTTGGATTGGCATCTAAACCTTATGTGTGAAGACATGTGCCTTTTGGCTTTTAAAGCTTTTATGTATGCCTTGATATGCATATCTATCCTTTATGTGAATGCCAAGTGTAAATTCCTTGTTGTTCATCTAAATTGTTCTCCATGCTAGTTCTTGGTTGTGTAGTGTTGTATGAATGCTTGTATGTGGCTAGGGAAGTCTTAAAATGCATTTAGTTTTGAGTCTTGTGTTGTTTTGCTGCCAATTAGTGTCTTGCAGTGCAGGGCGTATCGATACGCCTAAGGGACGTATCGATACGGTCCTACACTTTGGGACACAGAATTGGCTAGGGGTACCGATACTCGGGGGTGTATCGATACGCCCAAAGCTCACTGGAATTCTGAGATTTTCACGAGTCTTTGGTGTATCGGTACGGGCTCTAGGCGTATCAGTATGGTTTTGTCTCGTTGACCGTGAGATGTTGACCGAGAAGGGCGTATCGATACGCTCAAGGGCTGTATCGATACGGTCTACCTGTGTTGACTGAGGGCAGTTGACTTGGTCAAGGCGTATCGATACCCTTGACAGGTGTATCGATACGGCCTGCTCTGTAAGTGTAAAATGGGATGTTTAACATGTTGTTTTGGCTTGGTTGCTTTTACCTCGTGATGTTTTCCGCTGTCGTGATTACTTAGGAAATAATATGCCTTTAGACAAGATTTAATTAAAATAAATTTTCTAGGGTTGCTAATCGAGGTGGGACCTTAACGGGTTTCACATCGGTTTTCCCCGTGTAGCCTACTCGGACCGGTTAGCCGACCAGACCGCGACGAGGGGGTTACATTTGTTGGTATCATAGCCTGAGGTTATCGAGACCTCGGGCAGGTAAGTGAGTTAAGTTTGAAGCGTTAAGTAATTGTTATGTCTCGGTGAATGCTATACCATGTGTTCTTGTTGTTTGTTCATTCGTATGGTGTTTGGAAGCATGATTGTTGTGTTTGGTGTAGTGTCGAG
This sequence comes from Hibiscus trionum, assembly GCA_030270665.1. Taxonomy (NCBI): domain Eukaryota; kingdom Viridiplantae; phylum Streptophyta; class Magnoliopsida; order Malvales; family Malvaceae; genus Hibiscus; species Hibiscus trionum. The sequence continues at coordinate 4,619,104 of BSYR01000014.1, forward strand.
TTCCCATTGCTACTATTACTTAATTTGAAAAAGTTTTGTAAAGGAAGATACTTGAGCACAGTTGGACCCTTGCCTTTGCTAACTTAATCCTTATATGTTTGTTTGTTGTAGTTGTTATCTTGCTAGCTGTATCATGAGACCACGAGGGAGGCCTAGGATGGTTCAACCGGAACCACAAGCACAAGCTCCGGGAGTTGAGCAAATTGGTGGGGCGCAGGCTCCTCAACCTCCTCCACCTCATCCTCATCAAGAGAGAGGCAAAGCGGGAGCCGAGGGCGTAGAACCTCAAGTTGGCTAAGGACCGGCCGGAATAGATTTAGCTCCTCTAGTTCAGGCGATAGCTGGGGCTTTTCAGGCTGCAGTGGCTGGGAGTCAGGCAGTGGCACAACCCCATGGAGAGGGTACTGGTTTACCATTAGAGAGGCTCCGCAGTTTGGGAGGTGAAGAGTTTAGAGGATCTACACCGGAGAGGTCTGAGTTGTGGTTAGAGAAGACTGTCCGTATTCTGGCACAAATGGGATGTACCGGGGAACGTAAGCTAGGGTGTGTTGTATCCTTGCTTCAGGGTGATGCCTACACTTGGTGGGTCACCATCACTACGGGTATGGAAGAGGCGAAGATCACTTGGGAGTTTTTCGAGTCAGCTTTCCGTAAGAAATATCTGGGTCCCCGCTATCTCGATGAGAATAAGAGGGAATTTATGGCTTTGCTTCAAGGGAGTATGACTGTGACAGACTATGAGATCAGATTTGTCAGACTGAGTCAGTATGCATATGAGCTTGTTCCTACTGAAGTGGAACGTTGTAACCGTTTCCGCTATGGGTTGAATGAAGAGATCAAGAGGTACACTTTAGCTTCTGACTACACAAATTTTGATGTCTTGGTCGCTAGGGCCAAGGACTTGGAGCACAGTTTGGGCTTGACCAAACGATCTGGTGGTTCTAGTTTTGGGAAGAGATCTAGTGACTTTGATAGAGGTGATGCCAAGAGTCATCGGGACAACATGCATCACTATGACCATAGACGTGGTGGAGGTAACCACGGTAGGGGCCATCAGGGCCAGAAGGCTGGTGGGCGGTTGCCCACGTGTGCTAGTTGCAGGAGGAATCACACCGGTGAGTGTTGGGGAAATTTTCAATCGTGTTGGAGCTGTGGAGCTAGGGATCATATTAGGCGTGACTGTCCACATCAGGTAGGGCAGGCACCAATTCAGGCTCCTGCTAGAGCTAATGACTTTCAGAGAGGCCGCGGGCGCGGTAGTGGTAACTTCCAGCCGAGGAATGATGGCCAGAGGAACATAGCGCATGTAGTTGCAGTCCAGCCAGAGGGCGGAGGCCAGGCCAGAGTTTACGCTCAGCGTGAGGGTCAGCATAACACAGATGTGATTGCAGGTAACTTCTCGATACAGTCTTTGGGTTTGCTTTCTTTGATTGACTCCGGGTCTGCACATTCATATATATTGTGTGAGCATGCAAAGTTGTTGAAATTGCCTTGTGAAATGTTAGAGGTAGGAGTTAGTGTTACTAGTTCCTTCGGGGATACGGTAGTAGTTAGGAAGATGTACAGAAGATGTCCGCTTATGGTTCAGGGGCATGTGTTTCTAGTGGATATGATGGAGCTACCATTTTATGGCTTTGATGTGATTTTGGGTATGGGCTGACTCACTGAGCATAGAGCTAGGATAGACTTTGAGACTAAGAGGATTTCCTTGAGACTCACGGATGATTATGAGATTGTGGTGGTAGGTGAGAACGTGAAGTTCTTATCGAATGTAGTTTCAGTTCTAGAGGCTAAGAGGCTGGTTGAGTTTGGTTGCGAGGCGTATTTGGCCTATGTGATGAATCCAAACATGAGTGAGGTTAGACCTCAAGACATTCGGACAGTGTATGACTTTCCAAGTGTGTTTCCGGAAGAATTGCCAGGTTTACCACCTGATAGAGAGGTAGAGTTTGCTATAGAGACTTATTCAGATTCAGCTCCTGTTTCGATTGCTCCGTATCATATGGCACCGAAAGAACTGAAAGAGTTGAAGACTCAGTTGCAAGAGTTGACAGATAGAGGTTTCATTCGACCGAGTTCTTTGCCTTGGGGCGCTCCAGTTTTGTTTGTAAAGAAGAAAGATGGAAGCATGAGAATGTGTATAGATTACAGACAGTTGAATCAGTTAACAGTGAAGAACAAGTATCTGTTGCCGAGAATTGATGACTTGTTTGACTAGTTGAGAGGAGCATCAGTCTTTTCGAAGATTGACTTGAGATCCGGTTACTACCAGCTAAAGGTAAGAGAGGTTGATGTACCGAAAACGACCTTTAGGACTAGATATGGTCACTATGAGTTCTTAGTCATGCCTTTTGGGTTGACTAACGCACCGGCTGCTTTCATGGATATGATGAATAGGATCTTACATCAATATCTAGATCAGTTTGTAGTTGTCTTCATAGATGAGATATTGGTGTATTCGCGTACTGAGGAAGACCACGACCGACACTTGAGGTTAGTTTTGCAGACTTTGTTAGATAATCAGTTGTATGCAAAGTTGAGCAAGTGTGAGTTCTGGATCCGAGAGGTAGTCTTCATAGGGCATGCAGTGTCAGCCGATGGGATTAGAGTTGATCCGAAGAAAATAGAGGCCATTGTTGAGTGGAAGCAACCGAAGTCAGTAACAGAGATTCGTAGCTTTCTAGGCTTAGCTGGATACTATAGAAGATTCGTAGAAGGTTTCTCGAAGTTAGCCGCTCCATTGACACGATTACTTCAGAAGAGTGTTCAGTTTGAGTGGTCAGATGCAAGACAGAGAGCCTTCGAGAAGTTGAAAGAAGCTTTGACCCAAGCACCGATCTTGATTCAGCCAGAGTCTGGGAAAGAGTATGTAGTTTACAGTGATGCTTTCTATGTAGGCATAGGTTGTGTTCTCATGCAAGACAAGAGAGTGGTGGCATATGCCTCAAGACAGTTGAAGACCCACGAGCGTAACTATCCGACCCATGACATAGAGTTAGCTTCAGTTGTGTTTGCTCTGAAGATTTGGAGGCATTATTTGTACGGTGAGAAATGCACAGTGTACACAGATCACAAGAGTTTGAAGTACATCATGACTCAGCGAGATTTGAATCTCAGACAGCGTAGGTGGTTAGAGTTGCTAAAGGACTATGATCATATGATTGAGTACCATCCGGGTAAGGCCAATGTAGTGGCTGATGCTTTGAGTAGAAAGGTAGCTGTAGATTTGAGAGCCATGTTTGCTAGATTGAGCTTGTCCGAAGATGGTGGCTTGGTGGCCGAGCTTCAGGTTAGACCTACTCTAGGTCAGTTGATTAGAGAGAATCAGCTCTTAGATAGATCTTTGGCACCTCACGTTCAAGACATAGCCGAGGGTAGACCTTCAGACTACAATTTCAGTACCGATGGGGTCTTGTGTTTTAGAAATAGGATAGTTGTGCCAGAAGACAGTGACTTGAGACATACGATCTTGACTGAAGCGCAAAGTAGTCCGTTTGCTATGCATCCTGGAAGTACGAAGATGTACTGAGATTTGAAGAATGAGTACTTTTGGGTTGGTTTGAAGAGAGATGTAGCCGACTTCGTCAGTAAGTGTATGGTGTGTTAGAGAGTGAAGGCGGAACATCAGGTTCCCTCAGGTTTGTTGCAACCGTTGAGAATTCCAGAATGGAAATGAGAGAATATCACCATGGATTTTGTTTCGAGCTTGCCTTTGACTCCTACGAAGAAGAAATCAGTTTGGGTTATAGTAGACCGTTTCACGAAGTGTACTCACTTCTTGGCAGTCAATACGACTTACACATTAGATAGATTGGCCGATCTGTACATTGGTGAGAATGTTAGACTGCATGGTGTGCCGAAGTCTATTATGTCCGATAGAGATCCGAGGTTTACAGCTCGATTTTGGGAGTGTCTGCATACAACTTTGGGTACCCGTTTGAATTTCAGCACGTCTTATCATCCTCAGACTGATGGTCAGTCAGAGAGGGTTATACAGATTTTAAAGGATATGTTGCGTTGTTGCATCATTGATTTCCAGGGTACATGGGAGAAGCACTTGCCTCTAGTCGAGTTTGCTTACAATAACAATTTTCAGTCGAGCATTCAGATGGCTCCGTATGAGGCCTTGTATGGTAGAAAGTGTAGAACTCCAGTTTGTTGGGCTGAAGTGGGACAAAAGTTGTTACCTATGCCAGATTTGCTTAAGGGGACAACCGATAAGGTGAAATTGATTTGCGATCGCTTGAAGGCAGCATCAGAGAGACAGAAATCCTATGCCGACTTGAAGAGGAAGGAAGTTGAGTTCTCAGTGGGTGAGAAGGTATTCCTAAAATTGTCTCCGTGGAAGAAAGTGATGAGATTTGGCAGAAAAGGGAAGTTGAGTCCGAGGTACATAGGACCGTATGAGATTGTGAGAAGGGTTGGCCCAATTGCTTATCAGTTGCGTTTGCCATCCGAGCTAGAGAAGATACATGATGTGTTTCACTTTTTGATGCTTCGTAATTATAGGTCAGATCCATCACATGTTATGCCTGTAGAAGAGATTGAATTGAATCCGGATTTGACTTATGATGAAGAACCAGTTGAGATCCTAGCTTCTGACAGCTAGGTGTTGCGGGGTAGATCAATTGAGTAAGTAAAAGTGCGGTGGCAACGTCGAGGGGTGGACGAGGCCACTTGGGAGAGGAAGGAGGATATGGAAAGGCAGTTTCCTTATCTCTTTCAGTCAGGTAATTTCGGGGACGAAATTCCTTAAGTGGGAGAGAGTTGTAACACCCGTGTTTTGGGGTTAGGAGTTCGGTGTGTGTGTTGGGTTTGAGTCGTCAAAATCGGTTTAATTTAATTAGACCTTGGTTTTGATTTAAATGAGATTAAAATTAAAGTAATGGCAATTTTGTAATTAAGTAGAAATAAAGGAAGACAACTTTATGAAAAAAAAAGAAAGAAAAAAAAAGGAGTCATCTTCTCCCCATTTCGTTTTCTAACGTGAAAACCTCTCAAAAACCCCAAATCTACTATTCCATTCCTTTTCTCCATCGATTCAAGAGCTCATTTGAAGGTAATTTCGTTTTTGAACTCTCCTATTCATCCCAAGCATTTCCATGGTTTTAGATTTTAAAACCATCATCTTTTTAAATTTCCCAAGTTTTCAAGTTTGAAGAAAGTATGAATTTTTAATGGATTTTCAACTTGTTTTTGGTTTGTTTAGTTAGGTTTTGAGCTAAGCTCACTTTAATACACCTAATATCTTAAGATGGAGGGATTTTGAGAAAAATCCCGAAATGGGTCTTGGGGGTGTTTTTGAAAGTGTCAAAACTTGAATTTTTGATGTGTTCTTGTGTTGTGTTGAAGGGCTGATGGTTTAGGGTTGTTAGGGAAGTGTTTTGGAAGTCTTTAGATGTCATTTGGGTGTTGGAAATGGTGGATTTCAGCTGGGTATTTGGGGAGTACGAAAATGTGAGTTTTGTGGTTAGTTTGGGTTTGAAACTATGAAGTTTTAGCTTGTGATTGTGGGTTAAGGTTGTGGCTGAGTTTAGCATTGATTTGGTGAGTAATACTTGTCTTTTGATTGGTTAGAAGCAAGAGGAAACATCGAAGAAGGATCGGGATCAGTTCCGGAAATTGTGGAGGCTTGAGTTGGCTTTTGCTTGGTTTGCTAAGAAAGAGTGGTGAGTGAAACTTTCAAATTTGTTTAAATTGGTTCAAGTGTGTGTAGATGAGGTTTAGGAATGTGCTTGGTAGGCCATTCCTAGGTAGAAGTTAAATTGGTAGTTTAACTTCTTGTGTATTTCCAAGCTTTAAATGTTTATGCCTAATATGGTCTTGTGAAGCATGATTTGGCTATGTATGAATATACATTGATGTGTGTGATGATGGATGTGTGCTATAAATGATGGTTGTTATGATGTGGTTTAAAAGTAATTGGCACTAGTTAACTTACCAGTTATAAATGATCGATCATTAGGATTAGTGTGCACACGGTTGAGACAAATTCGCGCGTGGCCTTGGTGGCGTTAAGTCATCAAGGAGGAGTACGGTGATGTAATATTCGACCGGAAATTGTTTATATTATACGTGATGATGAGTGGAATCCCATCCGTAGGGCATGTGATGATGTGTGGAATCCTAACCATGCAAGGTCCGGTGATGAGTGTAATCCCACCGAGGTAATGTTGTTGTTGAGAGTAATCTGCATATCCGAGTAAACTAATAGTGGCCAATGTACTTGCTCTTGTGGTTATGATGTTGAGATATTTGCTTTATATTGTTGAGCTTAATATGAAGTAAGATGCCATATTATTGTCTCTTGTGTTGCAAGCTAGATTGCTATGTTGATGCTTATGTATGTTTGTGTGTGATGTAAGGATCATATGCTTGAACCCTGCATTGTCGTCGTTTTGGTTTTGGAGCATCCTCACTAAGCTTCTAGCTTACGCTCTCATTTTCGACAATGCAGATCCGTAGCGTGGAGTTAGAAAGGAGCAAGGAAAGGGGCATTCCTAGCTTTTGTAGTTGCTCAAGTATGGTTTAGTAAATAAAGTAGTAGTTTAGCAATGAGGCTGCTATGTGTTTGTATGAGCGTTGTATGACTCATAAATGTTGAATGTTTTTTATGCTATATGATGTTTTTGGATTGGCATGTAAACCTTATATGTGAAGACATGTGCCTTTTGGCTTTTAAAGCTTTTATTTATGCCTTGATATGCATATCTATCCTTTATGTGAATGCCAAGTGTAAATGCCTTGTTGTTCATCTAAATTGTTCTCCATTCTAGTTCTTGGTTGTGTAGTGTTGTATGAATGCTTGTATGTGGCTAGGGAAGTCTTAAAATGCATTTAGTGTTGAGTCTTGTGTTGTTTTGCTGCCAATTAGTGTCTTGCAGTGCAGGGCGTATCGATACGCCTAAGGGCCGTATCGATACGGTCCTACACTTTGGGACACAGAATTGGCTAGGGGTACCGATACTCGGGGGTGTATCGATACGCCCAAAGCTCACTGGAATTCTGAGATTTTCACGAGTCTTTGGCGTATCGGTACGGGCTCTAGGCGTATCGGTACGGTTTTGTCTCGTTGACCGTGAGATGTTGACCGAGAAGGGCGTATCGATACGCTCAAGGGCTGTATTGATACGGTCTACCTGTGTTGACTGAGGGCAGTTGACTTGGTCAAGGCGTATCGATACCCTTGACAGGTGTATCGATACGGCCTGCTCTGTAAGTGTAAAATGGGCTGTTTAACATGTTGTTTTGGCTTGGTTGCTTTTACCTCGTGATGTTTTCCGCTGTCGTGATCACTTAGGAAATAATATGCCTTTAGACAAGATTTAATTAAAAGAAATTTTCTAGGGTTGCTAACCGAGGTGGGACCTTAACGGGTTTCACATCGGTTTTCCCCGTGTAGCCTACTCGGACCGGTCAGCCGACTAGACCGGGACGAAGGGGTTACATGTATTGACTACAGGCAGTTGAATCAGTTGACCATAAAGAACAAGTATTTGTTGCCTCGTATAGATGATTTGTTTGATCAGTTGAGGGGTGCTTCAGTATTTTCGAAGATAGACTTGAGATCAGGGTACTATCAGTTGAAAGTGAAAGAGTGTGATGTTCCGAAGACAGCTTTTAGGACTAGATATGGTCACTATGAGTTCCTTGTGATGCCGTTTGGGCTCACGAATGCACCTGCAGCATTCATGGATACGATGAACAAAATTTTCAGAGATTATCTAGACCGTTTTGTAGTTGTTTTCATAGATGATATTCTTGTGTACTCGAGATCAGAAGAAGAGCATGATGAGCACTTGAGACTTGTTCTATAGAGATTGATGAGCAATCAGTTGTATGCGAAGCTTAGTAAGTGTGAGTTCTGGATTCGAGAAGTTGTGTTTCTTGGCCATGTTGTATCAGCTGAAGGTATCCGTGTTGATCCGATGAAGATTGAAGCTATTGTTGAGTGGAAACAACCTAAGTCTGTGACTGAGATTAGGAGTTTCCTAGGATTAGCCTGTTACTATAGAAGATTTGTTGATGGTTTCTCTAGAGTAGCTGCTCCTTTGACTAAATTGTTGCAAAATGGAGTTAAGTTTGAGTGGTCAGATACGAGACAGAAGGCCTTTGAGAAATTGAAAGAAGCTTTGACGAATGCTCCAGTGTTAGTGCAACCAGTTTCAGGTAAAGAATTTGTGATCTATAGTGATGCTTTCTACATAGGTTTAGGGTGTGTCCTAATGCAAGAAAGAAGAGTTGTTGCCTATGCTTCGAGACAGTTGAAGGTACATGAGAAGAACTATCCTACTCAGGATATTGAGTTAGCCACGGTTGTATTTGCATTGAAGATTTGGCGTCACTACTTGTATGGTGAGAAGTGCATAGTTTACACTGATCATAAAAGCTTGAAGTATTTGATGACACAGAGAGAGTTGAACTTGAGGCAGAGAAGATGGCTTGAGCTGTTGAAAGACTATGATTTGACTATTGAGTACCATCCGGGTAAGGCAAATGTAGTAGCCGATGCTTTGAGCAGAAAAGTTGTAGTTGAGTTGCAAGCTATGTTTGCTAGATTGAGTGTATCCGGTGATGTCGGTTTGATCACAGAGTTGCAAGTGAAGCCTTCTTTGATTCAGTTGATTAGAGAGAAACTGCAAGATGTGTCTTTAGTTCCTCATGTTCAGGACATAGCCGCAGGTAGACCGACCGAGTATAGTTTCAGTGGTGAGAATGTGTTGTGCTTTAGAGATAGAGTTGTAGTACCTGAAAATGTTGAGTTGAGACGTTTGATTTTGAGCGAAGCACATTCGAGTCCTTTTTCTATGCATCCGGGTAGTACCAAGATGTATCGTGACTTGAATAATGATTATTTATGGGTTGGTTTGAAGAAGGATGTAGCCGAGTATGTGAGCCGTTGCATGGTTTGTCAGAGAGTAAAGGCAGAACATCAGGTTCCTTCAGGTTTGTTACAGCCTTTGAAGATTATGGAATGGAAATGAGAGAGGATCATAATGGACTTCGTGTCGGGGTTACCGTTGTCTCCTTCGAAGAAGAATTCTGTTTGGGTGATTGTTGATAGATTCACTAAGTGTGCTCACTTCTTAGCAGTGAACACTACATATTCTTTAGACAAGTTGGCGAATTTGTACATATGCGAGATTGTGAGACTTCATGGAGTTCCGAAGTCTATTGTTTCAGACAGGGATCCGAGATTCACTTCGAGGTTCTGGAGTTGTTTGCATAGTGCTTTAGGTAGGCGTTTGCATTTCAGTACTTCTTATCATCCTCAGTCCGATGGACAGTCAGAGCGAGTGATACAGATTCTTGAGGATATGCTTCGTTGTTGTGTGATTGACTTCCAGGGTTCTTGGGAGAAGCACTTGCCTTTAGTTGAGTTTGCTTACAACAACAGTTATCAGGCTAGTATACAGATGGCTCCTTATGAGGCTTTGTATGGTAGACGATGTAGGACTCCGATCTGTTGGGCTGAAACAGGTCAGAGATTGTTATCTATGCCGAATTTGCTCAAGGGAGCTACAGATAAAGTGAAGTTGATATGCGACCGTTTGAAAGCAGCTTCTGATCGTCAAAAGTCTTATGCAAATTTGAAGAGAAAAGAGATCGAGTTCTTAGTGGGTGAGAAAGTGTTTCTGAAAGTATCTCTGTGGAAGAAGGTAATGAGATTTGACCGGAAAGGCAAGTTGAGTCCGAGGTTTATTGGTCCGTATGAGATAGTTGAGCGGTTTGGGCCAGTAGCTTACCGTTTGAGATTTCCTTCTGAGTTAGAGAAGATCTATGATGTTTTTCATGTGTCGATGCTTAGGAGATATAGATCAGATCCGTCTCATGTTATGCTTGTTGAGGAGATAGAGTTGAATCTGGATTTGTCTTATAATGAAAACCCAGTTGAGATACTTGCTTCTGATAGCAAGGTGTTGTGTGGCAAGACCATAGAGTTGGTCAAGGTGTTGTGGAGACATAGAGGTGTGGAAGAGGCCACGTGGGAGAGGAAAGCTGATATGCTTGAGCAGTTTTCGTACTTGTTTCCGTCAGATAATTTCGGGGACGAAATTCCTTAAGTGGGGGAGAGTTGTAACACCCGGGTTTGGGGGTCAGATGAAAATAATATTAAAATAATTATTTTAAGTTTCGTTTTTATAATTAAAATAATAAAATATTATCTGGGCCTCGGGTTTTCAAACGAATAAATTATGTTGGACATGTTTTGGGTTTAAAGCCCAATTCCATGGAATTGGAAAATAGAAATAGCCATCCTCATCAATGGCATTTTGGTAATAAAAGGGATTTTCAATTTAAATCCCCTTTTATTAAAATAGTTTCCTTGTCATCTTCTTCTCTCTTCACATTTCCCATTTTCAACGACACAAGAGAGTCTTCTTCTCCAAATCACTATTCCATCACCTAGCATCTTCATTTTTGGTGCTTTTTGAAAGGTAACCTCATTTTTGACTTGTCCTCATTTCCCTCTTCAAGCTAGTATCTTTATTTTTCAAAAAGCTAATGGTTTTTGGATTTTGAGGTTTTGAGTCTTGAGATTAAAAATGAGAACTTTATGGTCTTTAACCTAAGCTATTGATTTATTAATGTTAGATAAGTTGTTTTCAACCTATAAGGTCCAACATATGTGAAATTTGAAGTGTTTTATAAAGATTTTCGGAAATGGGTTTTGTTGGGGTTTTTGAAGGGTTTAAAGGATAGTTTTGGGTGTGTTTAATGTTGGAAATTGAGAGCTATTGGTTGTATGTTGGTTGAAGGTTGTTTTGGAAGCTTTTAGGTGTGTTAAAAGGGTTGAAATCATGAGTTTTGGATTGGGTTTGAGGGTTGCTCGGGTTTGGAGTTTTGGGTGTTGTTCTTAGCTTGAAATCTTGTGTTTGATGCTTGAGTAATGTTCCGGGTTTGCTACATTGATGTATGAACTGATTTGAGGTTGTTTGAATGTGTTGAAATGATTAGAGGCAAGAAATTGTGTTGGTGAACCATCGGGAGCGAATCCGGAATCGTTGGAAGCTTGATCGGCTAGTGTGTTGAGCTCGGAATAGTCGGTGAGTGGTTAAATGTTTTTAAATGGTTTTGAGTATTTGGTTCAAGCATGTGGACTAGGTTGGGCTTGGTAGACCCACCTAGAGTTGGGATTAGAGTGGTAGCCTAATCCCAAGCTTTAATTAGAGACCTTGGTTGACCTTTAGTTGATGTGTATGCCTCTTGTTTACTTGTGCTTATGGTGTTATGTATATTGTGTTATACATGTGGTTGAGGGATGGTTTGATGCATTGTTATATGCATGTGGATTGGATTGTGGATTGTGCATGATGGTGATCATGGTGAGTACGTGCTAAGCACGGAAGTGGATATGAAATGATAATGTGAAAGATTGTGGATTGTGTTTAATATTGGCACTAGTATGCTTGGGTACAAATGATCGATCATTAGGATGTTAGTGTGCACACGTGAGTCAAATGCGCGCGTGGTCTTGATGATGGTAGTCATCAAGATGGAGTACGGGTTCGCCCGAAAAATCTTCTTATATATGTATGATAGTCGATGATGAGTGTAATCCCATCGACGGGGCGTGAGGATGAGTGGAATCCCCTCCGCGTGAACGGTGATGAGTGTAATCCCACCGTAAGGTAATGGTTGTTGTTGGATGTGATTTCCAACGTGTTATCCGTGTATTCGAGTCATATCTAGGTGCCAATATGAGATTATATGTTGCCAATATGGTTTATTATATGTGTTTACATATGATATGGTTTTGGACTTGAGAAGCATGGCATAATATTGAATATATGTTCATGCATCATGTATATTTTAGCTCTTGTGGATCGAAGGTAAGATCATGCATTCTACCTTGGTTGTGCTCGTGCTTGGACCCTGCATTATCGAGGTTTGTTTTAATGAGCTTACCCTCACTAAGCTTTATGCTTACGCTCTCTTTTGTTCGGCAATGCAGATCCGTAGTTCGTGGGTTGCTAGTGCAAGAAGGGGCCTCCAAGTGTGCTAGTTGGGCTTTTGTATCTATCAAGTATGGATTTTATGTTATATGATGTAATGGTCAAGCAATGGGACATGTATTAGCTGCTTTGAGCTTTTGAAGTATGCTGGTGTTGGATTGTTTAAGAGCATGTTAGACTCCTCTTTATGTTATGTTGTTAGTTTGGCTTTTGGATGCCATGTTTGGTTTGTAAACCATGTTTTGTTTGCTTATCTTGTATGTTGGCCTTGTGCCTTTATGGATGCCTAAGTGTATGTTTGTTGAAGCATGAATCTTGAATGTTTGAATGTTCATATGTGTTGATTCCTTCAATGTATGGCCTTGTTATGTTTGAAGTGTGTAAGCATGCTTGTAATGTTTAGTATGGCCTTAGCGTTGTTGCTTGTGTGTTGTGGGAGGTTTTAGTGAGGTTTAGGGACATCCTTGTGCCATAAACCAGCTAAAACCATTCTGCAAACAGAGGGCGTTTCGAAACGGTTGGTCCCGTTTCGGTACGGTCCCTTTGTTTCAGGCCAGGCGTTTCGGTACGCTAAGGGTCGTTTCGATACGATTTTGCTACTGGAAATCTGAGAATTTGACGATAAATTAACGTATCGAAACGGGCTCTAGTGTTTCGGAACGACCTTCGTATCGTTGACCACGAGAAGTTGACCGTTGAGGTCGTTTCGATACGGGCCACCCCTGTTTCAAAACGATCTCATCGGGTTGACTTTGGCCAGTTGACCAAGTCAAGGCGTATCGAAACACCCTATGGGCGTTCCGATACGGCCTGCTGTTTAAGATTAAAATGGGTTGTTTTAAGTGGGCTGTTGTCTGTTTACCTCAATGTTTCTTCCGCTGTTGCTTTCCTCAATAGGGTTTAATGTCTCATCTAGAAAAGATAATATAAAATGAAAGTTTTTCCTTGGGTCGGTAACCGAAGTGGAGCCCTAACGAGTTTCGCCTCGGTTATCCCTGTGTAGCCCACTCAGAACGGTCAAGCGTCCGGACCGGGACGAGGGGGTTACACTTGTTGGTATCAGAGCCTAAGGTTTCCGAGACCTTGGGCAGGTAAGTGAGGTAAGTTGAGTTTTTGTATTGAAAATGCACGATGTTTGCTTGTCATGTAAGCATGTTTGCTTGTTTATCAAGTATGCCTTGTTGTATGCTTGTTTGAGCATGTATGTGTGTTGCCTTGTTGTATACACACACAAATATTTCTATCCTAGAACTAACTTCAAATCACTAATATATGTGTTTGGATTATGTATTATAAAATTTTAAATTATTCTCAGAGGTCTGTTAAGCTCTCTGTTAGTTATTCTTATTATTAAAGTAGGAAGATACAATCATGAAATTGGTGATTAACTGAGATTTTTTCTTCTTCTTTCAACATGCCAGAATCATCCAAAAGCTTGGTTTTCCTGCTAAGTTTAGGGTACTGTTATTATTGATATCTTTTGTATTTCTCCCATACAAACAATGCTAAGTTTGAGGCATGTTAGCTCTCTTATGTATGTATTATGATCATTTGTATTGTGAACTATGTGATTTTTTTTAAAAAATAAATTTTTAAAAAATAAATAAATAATATAAATCTGGTACTCGGTATCTGATTTTACAGATACCTGGTAATTATGGGTCGAGACACAAGCCGATAAATGTGTTACTTGAGGAATTGGGTACCGGTACTTCGGTTACTCGAAAGTCCGGGTACCCAATTTTAAACACTCCTACTCAATATCCTTGGTTTATAAGTGAAAAAAGGATATAGATAATTTAAATTTTATAAAGATTCAAAAAATATAATATAACAAATATATGATTAATAATTTAGGATATTAGAGACAAAACTCAAACTTCCATCTTACATGACATAAATGTTTTGTGATTAAACCATAAAATTGTTTGCTTTGAATTCCACATTTCTTGTGAGGGTCAAATTTGTAAGTCTACTATTCAAATCCAATCTTAATTATGGGGATAATTCCTAATAAAATTACTATAATTTTAACTAATAATGAGCCATCAATGCATTAGTTGCTCACCAATTACAGCATTAGTATATTATCATAAATAAATACTTAAAACAATCATTAAAAAAACCAATATGATGCACAAAAATTAAAGGCAAAATGACAAAAAAGCCCCCAACATTTGCATGTTTTGTCATTTGGCCCATATTCTTTTTTTGGAGCAAATAGCCCCTACGCTTTAATTTTGTTCAAATATACTCTTGTTGGATGGAAACTACGAGTCAACTAATAGTCAATGAGTAAACGGTTGATTCTAACTGGACTTGCCACGTGTTAAGATTGGTTGACATGGCATATATCATGTCATATTTAAAAAATATTTTGTTATACCCTTCTATATGGTGCACGTGTGTCACGGACTTATCTTTCTCTCGATGATCAGTGCGGCACTAGCACTCCCGACACAATGCTAGTAAGCCTTACTCGCGCAACGCTATGGCAAAACACAAGAGAATTTAGAAAGAGAAGCTTTATTAGCTTGGAGAAAGCTTTACAAGAGAGAGAACTTGTAGGATTTCTGGGATGTTTTACAAATGAGCCAAACTAGCCTATTTATAGTCTCCAACCTCCTCAATGGACGGTGGAGATTTATTTGATCCAACGGTTGGCATTTTGCCTCCCAAAATATCTAAAAGACCCATAATGTTCTAGAGAACTCTATACATGTCCCTAATTATCCACAAGCTTCTAGAGAGTTCCAGACATCTCTAGAGTAGTCTCGATTCTTCCATAGTCTTCTAGGATCTTCTATAACATTTTAGATCCTTCTAGAATGTTCTAGATGCTTCCAGCATGTTCCAGGTTCTTCTAGAATGTTCAAGAATCTTCTAGAGTCTTCTAGAATCTTCCAGGGCGTTCTAGGTGTCTCTAGACCTTTAGAGAGCCTCCCGGATTGTTCTAGACTTGTGTAGGACCTCCTGGAACCTCCTAGATTCATGTAGGGACGTCTTAAGAGAGTTGTAGGCCTCTCTAGGTCGTTCTAGATCCTTCTTTGGTTCATGCTTGGCCTTAAAACGTCCAAGGAACTTCATTTTGCCTTGGTTGGCCCGAGTGCACCTAGGGGGCACTCCTCGGTCGGTCCTGGTGCACTTTGGCGGGGCGTGACACGTGGCTGACTATCATGTAGGCACATGGTCAAATCGGATGGTGACATGTGTTGAATATGATGTTGACACATGGTGAATATATTACTGACACATCAACATATCTTAACACGTGGCAAGTCCAGTCAACATCAACTGTTGACCGTCAGTTGACTGACAGTTTCCATCCAACATGGACATATTTGGACCAAATTAAAACATTAGAGGTTATTTGCTCCCAAAAAAATAATGGAACAAATGACAAAATATACAAACGTTAGAGGCATCTTTTGATATTTTACCCAAAATTAAAAGATTGAAAACGTTAAATTTGTGGGCATTAAAGAGATGATGTTATATTGTGGTAGTTCCAAAAATTTATGTAGCCCCTAACGTACCTCAAGAAAATAAAATCAACAAATACAAACCTAAATATTAAATAGATTGGATGAGTTGTTGAAAACAAGGAATTATTTGCTTCGAATCAACAAGAAATGAGCGTCAGTTGACATCTATTTTTTTATATAAATTTTATATAAAATTATTAAAAATAAAATGAATATTACTCTAAAATATATTGACACCGTTTTAAAAATATTATATATTAATTTTCTAAATTATGACATTTTAATTTTAATTTTTAACTTTACCCTGAAAGTAAATATCGAATCATGCACGCGGTTTTACTTTGGGTGAATCCAAACCCAGAAAACTATGGCATAGGAGAAGGAAAACAAATCAATTTTGGCGTTTTTTCTTTGGATTTTTTTCAATTGATTTTTTCTTAATTGGCTGCACTGTGTGTACCAACAGCGGATAACGATTGGAGTGCAATGTTGATCTCGTTTAAAGACTTTTTCAAAGGCAATAAAAATGAAATAAATAAGGGTAAGCTACATAAATAGTCCCCGGTTATAGAGATTTTTTATTGAGTCCTCCGATTATGAAAAGTTACAAAATAGTCTTCTGATTTAAAAAATAACAAGCTGATCCGTTGTTATTAAAAATTTAACGGTTGATGACGTGACAGTTAACAAAAAGCTGGGGGTGTGGGCTGGTAAGGCGAATGAAGGAAGTAGGACCGAAGATTCGTTGGACGGAATATAGGTCAGGACGAAGGGTCTTTGGAGCAGGGAGGCAGTGCCGAAGTGGACGGTTAAATTGATTGAATGCATAAATAATGATGACTAAATTTATTAAAATTGCTCATATTAGAACTAAATTGATTGAATGTTTAAATGTGGGGACTAAATGTGTTTTCATGTCAATTTTCGTTAACTGCCATATCATCGATCGTTAAATTTTAACTCTACTCGACCAACTCATTACTTTTTTCAAGTTGGGGACCATTTTATAATTTTCATAATTAGAGATCTCAACTAAAAAGTACCTTATAGTCGGGGACTAGTTTATGTAGTTTGCCCAATAAATAAAGACTAAACGGCAAGCCAACTAATCAAATTAATCCTTTTAAAATATTACATGTTTAAGTTGATTGGAAAAATTATATCATGGGCTGGCTTATCATATCAGCCATACCCGTTTTCCGTTTCATTTTTCTATCACTTCAATTTTTCATCCTTCCAATCTTTTTTCCTCTCTACCAAGCAAAGCCTAAAAGAAATTAAGTTTAAGATTTATGGTTGATGTTTAAGGTTAGGGTTTAGAGAATTTTGAGCAACATGTATTTTTCAAGGTATAGAACTTATGGTTTAAGATTTAAAGATTAAGGTTAGAATTTAAGATTTAATTTTTTAGTATTTGATATAAAAATAGCACAAAAAAGGATAATTTTTTTTGTCCCACTTAGATCACTTAATGGTTTCATCTACTATTAATTGTATATACAC
The DNA here is from genome assembly GCA_030270665.1 of Hibiscus trionum. Lineage (NCBI taxonomy): Eukaryota > Viridiplantae > Streptophyta > Magnoliopsida > Malvales > Malvaceae > Hibiscus > Hibiscus trionum. The sequence goes on from BSYR01000014.1 coordinate 4,636,049, forward strand.
TAATAATAAAATAATAGACCCACAAATAAATGATCAAGTTAAAGCCTTACCTCTTGATTATAAATAGCTTTATAACATACCAAACTTTCCACCCCGTAAAAATCAATAAAAAGAGCTCTGAAAAATATCTAAGGAAATGGTTCTTCAGTTCACTTACACTGCCCTACCATGCCTTGTGTTTTTAGTGGTAAATTTACTAGAAGTTGTGTTTTCATTTTTCTCTTGATTTATTACTTCAACAAACTAGAATGGTTGTTGAACTTCTTCTTTATAGTGTGACGGAAGTATTGCAACAAGAGATTTGGAAGGTAAATATGATATTCTTAAATTTTACAAAAGTACAAGCATTTAAAAGAAGCATTTGGAGAGTGAATATGTTATTATTAATTTTTACAAAAGCGTAGGGGACAAGATGAAGTATTTAGATAGGCCATTTGGAATAGAGAAAATGTTCTCAAAATACCTAATCAATATTCTCCGGTCTCTTCACCCCTCTGTTCTCAGTTCCTGTTTTTCGACGGTTTGTTGCTTGCACGTCGCTTCTGGTGGTGTGGATCTCCCCCGGAAGACATCATCAGTTTTCGTCTGTGAAACTAGTCTGGAAAGGGTGGAGTTTAGGGCAAGAGAGGTTTTGGGTTGAAGAGTTTCTAATCGGTTGGTTCTTAAGAACGAGTTTTGCTTTTGGTCCGGCGAGTTTGAAGGTGGAATCAGGGATGTGAGTCAGGCTGTTGAAGGATATCGGCGTTTGTATGTGAGGTTTGGTCAGGTAGGTTGGGAAGATCGAAAGCGAGCGGCCGTGAGATGGAAGCCGGACCTTTGTGGTAGTAACTCAACATCGTTCAAGATGACAAGACCCTCATCCGAGCTAAGTGAGGGAGCCTGCCTCCGAAAGGAGCTCTCGCTTGTGCGTAGTTGGAGGTTTGGCTTCCATTGCCTCGGTTTGGCATTTTCTTGGTTCCTCGATGACTATATGTTATCCTCCTCGACGGGTTCTGAACTTTGGTTTGTTATGCTTTTTATCTCACTTTCATTTTCTAAGCCTGGCGTGTTTTCTTTTTATGCATAGGTTTTCATGATGTTCTTCGTTTCGTGTTTATACATTTTACTCATGGGGTTGGGCCCATGGTTGTATCAAGGTTTACGATTTTAATGAAAGTTTGTGGACGTTTCTTGATAAAAAAATGATGAAGTGTTTAGAAGAAACATCTAATCTTATACTATTTTACAAAATTGTGAATGATAAAATTTTCAAAGGTAAATAGGATGTTTTTCTTTTAAAAATATACGGCCGTTGAAATTAATGATTTAGACTTCCAAATCACTTGTATACCCTCGTTAACACTAGAGTATTTTATTTGAAATTATTAATTAATCTAATACACAAATTGATGTATATATTTTTAAGTATAAGGGGTGACTCAAATGTAACATTACTCACAATTGAGTGACTTAATGTAATTTTTAATAATTGAGTGATCCAAATGTAATATTACTCATAATTGAGTGACATGGGTTATAGTTTACCCTTCTTTAATTTATATTAAGGTCAAAATGTGCGATTTTTACACGGGCAGGGTCAGATAAAGAAATAGAGAAAGAAAAGCAAAGAAGGAAACAAGCGAAGAAACGAATCCTCCTCGACTGGTTCTGAACTTCTGTAACCGCCGCCACCGCCATCAGGTGAGTTTCTTCCGAAATCTCATTTCTTTAAATTAGTTTTCCGATCTGATATGTATAAGATAGGTCATCTTTTTAATTTCTTTCTATATACATATTTAGTTTTTCGATCTGATATGAGTTTCTTCCAAAATATCATTTCTTTAAATTAGTTTTCCGATCCGATATGTATAAGATAGGATCATTTTAATTTCTTTCTTTCTATATCCATATTTAGTTTTCCGATCTGATATGAGTTTCTTCTGAAATCTCATTTCTTTAAATTAGTTTTCCGATCTGATACCTATAAGATAGGTCATCATTTTAATTTTTTTATTTCTATATCCATATTTAATTTCCGATCTGATATGAGTTTCTTCCGAAATCTCATTTCTTTAAATTAGTTTTTTTTTGTCTGCGTGTTTGTAGATCAATACAAGTGTTATGTTGCCAGTAATTGGGTTGTGAATTGGACTTGAATATAGAATTCATTCAAAAGTTAAAATGATTTCATAATCAATGTAGATATAGTTGAAAGTGTAGATATAGTTGTTATCTTCTATAGAATAAAATTGCGCAAGTGTTAGAGGAATGATAATGCTTAAAATTAATCCTCAAAATAATTAGCTGTTAAATTATTAATTAGTTGAGAATCATGTATGATGTTAGTAAGTTTGTTGTAGTTCAAATACTTGTATATAAAACAGATATCCATATGTTAATAAAATCAGTTGATTTTGAGGTTTTCTTTCATAAGTTATTGCCCTTACATATCTTACCCGCGCAAATAACAAACTGAAATCATATTGAAACATTCACCCATGATTGTTCTATATTGATTTGGAGTTATTCTATAAGAACTGTTATATTTTCACATTGTGATAAATAGGGAATGGACGCGATTCATTTTTGTATTTCTAGTTACTCGTACTTTTTATTACCAAAACTTTTTCTAAAATCTAATTTCAGTTTCTTTTAAAAAAAAAGATAGGTAATTTTACTACAAATCCTTCAACAACTCAAGCAAATTGATTCCTTTCCATCAAACGATGTTTCTTCTTTCGATGAACATAGAATTATAGATACCCCTCAAAATTAAGAGAAACATGTTGAAGTTAGTTCAATTTATATGGATGAATCACTAAAGGATGATGGAAGATTGAGTGAATTTGATGTTACTAATCTTCCACATGATCCAAGAAAAAAAAGAGAAGAGATTTTCATCTAGATAATAGGGATAGAATTATGAGAGAATATCCAAAAACAACATTATCAGCACGATCCTAAAATAAATTTTAGGAAAATATTATTGCTTTAACCATGATTGGTATAAAAAAATATGGATCTTGACTTGAGTATAATGTTGAGAATGATGTAATTTTTTTTGTGTGTGTGATTTATACAAGGATATAACTTACCTAAAAATTTTATTATCTATTGGTGAACTATTAAATTTAAATGTTTAAATCCGCACTAACAGGGATGTTACCAGGGGATTCCTCACACTATTCTGATGGTAGGACTTTTGGAGCTTCTCAAGAAAAGCAAGAAGTAGGTGTATATTTTATGGTTTCATTTTTTCTCTATGTGAATTTTTTAATCTTTCTTGTATATTCTATGGTATTTTGTCTGATAGTTTCCTTCTGCTGTTGTCTTTTTAGCAGAAGAAACGACTGCCAAGCAGCCCCTCCGATGGTGATGATGGGCCTACCCCTGTCAACGAGAAGGAAGTGCCTGGAAAGGATAACTAGAAGTTAGTCGAGGATGTGACTGAGGGTAACGATATAAGTAAGTGCATGGGAAGGATAACCAGGAGTTAGTTGAGGATGTGGCTGAGGGTAACGATGAGGATGAGGATCCTCTCCTTGAGGCTGAGGCTGAAGATGGGGGTCCTGATGGAGAATCTGATTTAGAACATGATGGGAAAATTGCTAATGCTGCTACTGCCAACGCAACCAGCCCCAACGCTGATCCTACTGCAAAGGAAGATGAATTTTTACAAGAATTTGTGGAGGAAGATCCTGTAGAGGAGGCAGAAGCTGATTCAAGCGGTGGAGAAGGATATCTCCCACAACACTACGAATTCACCACCACCGAGTCTGACGACGACCCGATAAGGATTAGCCATATTCGAAATTCATGTTAGACTCATGTTAGTTGGACCGTACGGTCTTAGGCAAAGCTCTCCTGGAAAACGTCTAAGTCAGCTCAGATTCTCGGTTCGGAAGATCAAACATTTCCAAAGCCTTCGAACATAAAATCGTTCTAAGCAGAAACGATTTAAAGAACTCAAAAAGCGATAGGCAACAAAAACAAAGAAGAACACTCAAGAACAACGAAGAACACTAAAATAGTTTAGAGTAAATGCTTCTTGTATTACTCAAGTGAATGAATGAGTGAGTGAATGATTACAAATGAGCTGGGGACCCTCTATTTATAGTTGAACTGCCTCAGATCCAACGGTACAATTTAAATTACATCGACGGACGAGATATACTTTATCTCTAGTTTAAATCTCTAATTATCACAAACATTATCTCAATGATAATTACAAATAATATAAGTGATAACTACAATGACTTATCACATTTACCATCCAAATTACCCTGGTGAATACTCTATGGATTTTACTAAGTCTGGTGGGCTTACGGGCTTTCTAGCATTATCCAAGTATCAGGCCAAGTCTGATGGTCTTGGCAAGCCCGTCACTCCACGCACAACCTCTCTGCTCGATGTTTGCGCCAATGCCTCAGCCCCAAGAATTTGGGTTGTGACATTCATCATGTAAAGAGCGGTATATGTGTGTCACCCCTTCCTCTGCCCTGTATTTTCCACTAGTTTCTACCTATTTTTGTGCAATTAAGTGAGCTCTTGGGGGTTCAAGTATTAAGTAACAAATCTTCTGGTGAAAGAAATTGTTGTGTGATAACTTCTGGTGCAAGGGGAAAGCAAAGTTGTGTCAACAAGGTCAAGCCCACGAAAGGGAATCGTGGCGACGAGAAGGCTAAGTCTGTGCCAAAAATGAAGGTAAGCACAGGGGTGAAGTGCTACCTATGTGATGGACCTCATGTGATGAGGTCATGTCCCAAAAGAAGACTACTTGTCACCATCATCAAGGGAGTTGATGGGACAAGAAGGCTTGACAAAAGAATATAGGTCAGGACGAAGGGTCTTTGGAGCAGGGAGGCAGTGCCGAAGTGGACGGTTAAATTGATTGAATGCATAAATAATGATGACTAAATTTATTAAAATTGCTCATATTAGAACTAAATTGATTGAATGTTTAAATGTGGGGACTAAATGTGTTTTCATGTCAATTTTCGTTAACTGCCATATCATCGATCGTTAAATTTTAACTCTACTCGACCAACTCATTACTTTTTTCAAGTTGGGGACCATTTTATAATTTTCATAATTAGAGATCTCAACTAAAAAGTACCTTATAGTCGGGGACTAGTTTATGTAGTTTGCCCAATAAATAAAGACTAAACGGCAAGCCAACTAATCAAATTAATCCTTTTAAAATATTACATGTTTAAGTTGATTGGAAAAATTATATCATGGGCTGGCTTATCATATCAGCCATACCCGTTTTCCGTTTCATTTTTCTATCACTTCAATTTTTCATCCTTCCAATCTTTTTTCCTCTCTACCAAGCAAAGCCTAAAAGAAATTAAGTTTAAGATTTATGGTTGATGTTTAAGGTTAGGGTTTAGAGAATTTTGAGCAACATGTATTTTTCAAGGTATAGAACTTATGGTTTAAGATTTAAAGATTAAGGTTAGAATTTAAGATTTAATTTTTTAGTATTTGATATAAAAATAGCACAAAAAAGGATAATTTTTTTTGTCCCACTTAGATCACTTAATGGTTTCATCTACTATTAATTGTATATACACTAATAATAAAATAATAGACCCACAAATAAATGATCAAGTTAAAGCCTTACCTCTTGATTATAAATAGCTTTATAACATACCAAACTTTCCACCCCGTAAAAATCAATAAAAAGAGCTCTGAAAAATATCTAAGGAAATGGTTCTTCAGTTCACTTACACTGCCCTACCATGCCTTGTGTTTTTAGTGGTAAATTTACTAGAAGTTGTGTTTTCATTTTTCTCTTGATTTATTACTTCAACAAACTAGAATGGTTGTTGAACTTCTTCTTTATAGTGTGACGGAAGTATTGCAACAAGAGATTTGGAAGGTAAATATGATATTCTTAAATTTTACAAAAGTACAAGCATTTAAAAGAAGCGTTTGGAGGGTGAATATGTTATTATTAATTTTTACAAAAGCGTAGGGGACAAGGTGAAGTATTTAGATAGGCCATTTGGAATAGACATCATTGGTTGTGGGTTGTTGATTGCATCTCCCCCGGAAGACATCATTGGTTTTCGTCTGTGAAACCAATCTGGAAAGGGTGGAGTTTAGGTCAAGAGAGGTTGTGGGTTGGGGAGTTTCTAATCGGCTGGTTCTTAAGAACGAGTTTGAAGGTGGAATCAGGGACGTGAGTCAGGCTGTTGAAGGATATCGGTGTTTGTATGTGAGGCTTGGTCAGGTAGGTTGGGAAGACTGAAAGCGAGCGGCCGTGAGATGGAAGCCGAACCTTTGTGGTCGACGGTGCGGATCAGGCCTCGTCGAAATTCGTATCCCCTTGGGAGTGGGCCAACGCTGCTATAACCACGGAAGCCAGCCGATTGCTGAGAAGGTTTGGGGGACGGTCCAGAAATTTTTTAAGATTTCAGCTCCCATTATGGTTCGGGCTGATAGGTATTACTCGAGCCACGTGGAGAGGATATGGTTTGTTTAAGGTTTGCTGGTGAAATTTTTGAAGAAAATTTGGGTGTGGGACACAATCTCGGTTTTGAGGGGATTGAGTATCCATTTATCAACTCTTGAGGTTTAATCTTATGGAACTATGAGGATTTTGTCTTGATCCCATCAATCAAAAAGGTTGCACATAGTGGATATTTTCCTCATTCGTTGGTTGAGGGTGATATATTCGATGACATTTTTGTAGATATCCCTAATCAGGGATATCTGAAATACCCATGATCCCCTTGTCTCCTGCTATGTTCGAAGGGTGGAAGGATCGAAGCATAGCAATAGAGCGTGTTCCTTCCCCAAGGATCATCCATGAGGATTTTTCCTTTAACGATCCTTTGTTTTTTATTGGCCTCTCAACTTCAGGGTTTCATGCTTTTCAAAGCTCTTTTTTATGGCCGAGGTTCGTCGAAGCTTCTGGCGGAGCTTTCCTTTGCATGCCCATACATGGTAGTAACTTAACATTGTTCAAGATGACAAGACCTTCATCTGAGCTAAGTGAGGGAGCCTGCCTCCGAAAGGAGCTCTCGCTTGTGCGTAGTTGGAGTTTTGGCTTTCATTGCCTCGGTTTGGCGTTTGCTTGGTTCCTCGATGACTATCCGTTATCCTCCTCGACTGGTTCTGAACTTCGGTTTGTTATGCTTTTTATCTCGCTTTCGTTTTCTAAGCCTGATGTGTTTTCTTTTTATGCATAAGTTTCCATGATGTTCTTCGTTTCGTGTTTGTATGTTTTACTCATGGGGTCGGGCCCATGGTTGTATCAAGGTTTACGATTTTAATGAAAGTTTGTAGACGTTTCTTGATAAAAAAAAAATGTTAGAAGAAACATCTAATCTTATACTCTTTTACAAAATTGTGAATGATAAAATTTTCAAAGGTAAATAAGATGTTTTTTTTAAATATACGACCGTTGAAATTAATGATTTGGACTTCCAAATCACTTGTAAACCCTCGTTAACATTCGAGTACTTCAATTGAAATTATTAATTAATCTAATACACACATTGATGTATATATTTTTAAGTATAGAGGGTGACCCAAATGTAACCTTACCCACAATTGAGTGACCAAAACATAATTTTTAATAACTGTGTGATCTAAATGTAATATTACTCATAATTGAGTGACATGTGTTATAGTTTACCCTTCTTTAATTTATATTAAGGTTAAAATGTGCGATTTTTACACGGGAGGAGTCAGAGAAAGAAATAGAGAAAGAAAAGCGAAGAAAGGAAATACGCGAAGAAACGAATCCTCCTCAACTGGTTCTGAACTTCTGTAACCGCCGCCACCGCCGCCAGGTGAGTTTCTTCCGAAATCTCTTTTCTTTAAATTAGTTTTCCGATCTGATATGTATAAGATAGGTCATCTTTTTAATTTCTTTCTATATCCATATTTAGTTTTCCGATCTGATATGAGTTTTCTTCCGAAATCTCATTTCTTTAAATTACTTTTCGGATCTGATATGTATAAGATAGGTCATCTTTTTAATTTCTTTCTTTCTATATCCATATTTAGTTTTCTGATCTGATATGAGGTTATTCCGATATCTCATTTCTTTAAATTAATTTTCTTTTGTCTGCGTGTTTGTAGATAGATATAAGTGTTATGTTGCCGGTAATTGGGGTTTTGAATTGGACTTGAATATAAAATTCATTCAAAAGTTAAAAGATTTCATAATCAATGTAAATATAGTTGAAATTGTAGATATAGTTTCTATCTTCTATAAAATAAAATTGCGCAAGTGTTAGAGGAATGAGAGTGCCTAAAGATTAATCCTCAAAATAATTAGCTGTTAAATTATTTAGTTAAAGAATCATGTATGCTGTTAGTAAGTCTGTTAAATTATTGCTTTAACCATGTGTAATCACTCATTTTTGTCCCGATTGTATAATATAGTAATATATTATTAAACAAAAAAATATATAAAAAAGAAGAAAAGAATATATATATATATATATATATTAAAAATAAAAAATAAATAAAAAGCAAAAAATAAATGTGTGGAGCTCAAGGCTCCACGTCACCCCTTATCCCCTCACTTTGCCTATAAAAGGCGGGGTGGGGGAGGCAGCATTTCTCAGGCCAATTTCACACCCAATTTGGGTGAAATCACGCCATGCCCTTGTTTTAGGAGAGGCGGCCCGAGTGGCTGCCAAGGGTCGGGAGTTAGTTGTTTTTTAGGTCATGGTTAGAGGTTGTGAAGATTTTGGAAAGGATCGGTCGAAGTTCTCTATTCGAGATTTTAGTGGGGTAAAATTCGATCATTATCTTTCTATTTTATTATTTTATTGTAATATTTTTTATATGAGCTATATCAATGAATATTATTTTTATTCGTGTCTTTTTATTATAATTTTATGCCTCTTTTATTATTTATGTTAGTATATGTTTTGTTCATGTATAATTAATTGCCATATTTATTTATTTTATTATTCTAGTTTAGTTCTCGATATTCTAGTGGGGTGTCGTCTCGAGTCTTCGAGCGTCATCTCCTTTGGTATCGCAAGTTATAAATTAGGTTGTTGATTTATATGATCATGCATTCATGTATTTTAGGGATTAATAATTGAATTAAGATTCGGATTTAAATTTGCCTTAATAAATATGATACGAACCTTTAGGTACCAATTTTTGGGTGCGGTGGGGGTGCTTATCCTTCCCCGCTCGTAACCGACTCCCGAACCCTTTTTAAATCTCTAGTTTTATTTTCTCGGTGTCCGGTCTACCTTTTTAAAATGATCAGTGGCGACTCCAATACTTTATTCAAAATACTAGCATTTAAAAAAAAATCCCCTAAGATTAATTTTTTTTAAGTGGAAAAACACATTTTCGGATTTTTTAGTCGTTATACAATGATTGGTATAAAAAGTCATGGATACTTGAGTATAATGTTGAGAATGATGCAATTTTGTTTTCTGCACTAACAGGATGTTACCGTGAGATACCTCACACCATTCTGATAGTGGGCCTTCTGGCTCTTCTCAAGAAAAGCAAGTAGGTTTATATTTTATGGTTTCATTTTTTCTCTCTGTGAATTTTTTAATCCTTTTTGTATATTCTATGTTATTTTGTCTGACAAGTTCCTTCTGCTGTTGTCTTTTTAGCAGAAGAAACGACTGCCAAGCAACCCTTCGGTGACGAGGGGCCTTTGAAGAAGGGACGACCAACCCCTGTCAACGAGGAGGAAGTGGCTGGGAAAGATAACCAGGAGTTTGCTGAGAATGTTGCTGAGGGCAACGATGAGGATGCGTATCCTCTCCTCGGGGCTGAGGATGTGGCTGAGGGTAACGATGAGGATGATGATCCTCTCCTTTGGGCTGAGCATGTGGCTGAGGGTAACGATGAGGATGGGGTCCTGATGGAGAGTCCGATTTAGAACATGATGGGGATGGGGATGTTGCTGCCAATGAGCTGGAAGTCGCTGATGTTGCCTCTGCCAATGCAGCCAACCCAAATGCTGCTGCCAACGCAGCCAACCCCAACGCCGCTGTTGCCCCCTGCCAACGCAGCCAACCCCAACGCTGATCCTCCTGCACATGAAGATGATTTTTTACAAGAATTTGTAGAGGAAGAAGATCCTATAGAGGAGGCAGAAGCTGATTCAAGCGATGGAGAAGGATTTATCCCACAACACTACGAATTCACCACCACCGAGTCTGACGACGACTCCGATGAGGATTAGCCATATTCGAAATTCATTATGTAAAGATCGGTATATATGTGTCACCCCTTCCTCCGCCTTGTATTTTCCACTGATTTCTACCCATTTTTGTGCAATTAAGTGAGCTTTATGGGTTCAAGTATTAAGTAACAAACCTTCTGGTGCAAGATATTGTTGTGTGATAACTTCTGATAAGTAGGTCATTGCATTAGCAAGAATTGCATATAGGTATTATGAGTATTAATGTCATTTGAACACTTGGTCAAATCTCTTTGCCTTTAAAGTTCTTACTTTTCTGTGCATAACGGTTCGCATGTGTGATATACATTAAATTCTAACCCAAAACTACATAACTTTAAACTCTAAACTAAAACCTCAATCCTTAAAACTAATAGACTTGTTAAACAAAAATTTACATTGTATCCAATTTTTTTTCTTAATTTAATAAACACAATTCTCACAACTTCATACATTTTACAACTAGTAATATGATTAAATAATAATCTAACTTTATTTTAAAATTTGATTATTTTTCAAAATATTATTATTTAATCTTATTTTTCACTAACAAGTAGGTGACATGAATTTTAATTTATATTAAATTCTATCACATTCACGACGTAAGTGAAAGAAATTATTTCATATAAATATATATTTATAAGAATTTTCAACAAATAATTATTGTTGCAATTAATATGATTAAATAATAATTTTTTAGATCTTTATTTAAAAGTTATATAAAAGCATCATTATAATAATATTTTAGTTTTTTTTTAAATAATATTTCAGTCTTTTCTTTACCGAGTTGGTAATTGTTAATAAATCCAGAGCAAATACATTACTGGGAGCCTCTAGCCCTTACAATTTTTGGTTAATTCAATTTAAGGTCTCTGAAAGTTTGAATATTAATCAAATTTAGCCTTCTTCAATTTTAAAATTGAAATGTTTCGTAAGTTCCTAGGATTTTAAATCTCTCAAAAATTCATCCTAATTTTATGACTAATTAATTCATAATACAAATTCAATTTAGAATTTAAATAATAATATTAATAATGCAAAAGTCTAAGCTGCTTCCTTTGGGATTGTTGTCCCTAACCCCGTTGGCCAAAAACTAGATATTTCAGCTGCCATCTAACGTGTGTTTGAACGCTAAAATAGATGGGCAAGTGCCCGTCGAGAACTAAATCAGTGGTCTTTTGAGGTTGTTGTGGCCGTAAACGGCCGTTAGAGAGAACAACAACAACAAAAAACGAGGACTAAATCACATATAATTTATCTTTAACCCCAAACATCAATAATCACATTCAAATATTAAACTTAATTTTGTTTTTTATCTAATTTCCTTTTACTAAAAAGAGAGAAATATAAATAGTAATATTTAAATCTATACAAAACGAGATAATATGACTTGATAACTTAGTTAATTAGGGGATCTTTAAAATTTTAATATATAACATCATCATGAATAGTATATTATAGGCTAAACTATTTCATTGACCACCATACTTTTGGAAAAGCTGTGATTTGACCACATTACTTTTTTCGAAGCAATTAAACTATCAAACTATTTAAATGGTATCAATGCAACCACCAGCCGTTAAAAATAACAAAAAAGTTGATGGGGATGTTAAATTAAATTGGTATAATTACACATTTGGTCCCCTATATTTAAAAAACCTATCAATTTGGTCCTAATTTTAATATAATAAAATAAATTAATTATTGGAGAATTTTAATTGTTTTTATTTAATTTGGTCTAATTTAGGTATGTATTTGTTGATTTTATTTTCTTAACGTACGTTAAGTCGTTAAGGGTTACATAAAATTTTGGACCTACCACAATATAATATCATCTCTTCAATGCACACAAATTTAACGTTTTGAATCTTTTAATTTTGGCAAAATTACAAAATATGCTCCCAACGTTTGCATGTTTTGTCATTTGTTCCGTTATTATTTTTGGAGCAAACAATCCCTAATGTTTCAATTTGGTCCAAATATACCCATGTTGGATGGAAACTGTCAGTCAACTGACGATCAACGGTTGATGTTGTCTGGACTTGCCACGTGTTAAGATATCCTGATGTGTCAGCATCATATTCATCACATGCCAATATTATATTTGACACATGTCACCATCCGATTCGACCATGTGTCAGCATGATAGTCAGCCACGTGTCACCATATAAAAGGGTATAACAAAATAATTTTTTAAAATATGGTGTGGCATATGCCACATCAGCCAATCTTAACACGTGGCAAGTCCATTCAAAATTAACCGTTGATTGGCAATTTCCATCCAAAAAGGGCATATTTGGACCAAATTGAAACGTTAGTTGTTGTTTGCTAAAAAAAAGAATAGGGGCTAAATGACAAAATATACAAACGTTAGGAGTATTTTTTGTTATTTTGCCTTTAATTTTTGTGCATTGTATTGGCTTTTTTTTAAAATGATTCTTTAAAGGATTTATTTTTGATAATATATTGATGCAATAATTGGTGGGCAACTAATGCATCGATGGCTCATTATTAGTTAAAATTGTAGTATTTTAGTAGGAATTGTCCCCATAGTTAAGGTTGGATTTGAATAGTAGGCTTACAAATTTGACCCTCACTAGAAATATGGAATTCAAAGCAAACAATCTTATGGTTTAATCACAAAATATTTATGTCATGTAAGATGGAAGTTTGAGTTTTATCTCTAATATCCTAAATTATTAAACATATATTTGGTATATTATATTTTTTCAATCTTTATTAAAAGGGTAAACTACTTCATTGACCACCATATTATTAAAAAAGTTGCGATTTGATCACATTACTTTTTTTCGAAGCAATTAAACTATTAAACTATTTAAATGGTATCAATGTGACCACCAACCGTTAAAAGTAACAGAAAAGTTGATGGGGCTGTTAAATGAAATTTGTATAATTACACATTTGGTCCCTTATATTTAAAAAATCTATCAATTTAATTCTAATTTTAGTCTAGTAAAATTAAATAAATTTGAGGCTTGCCCATGCTAGGGTTTGAACCTGGGCATTGAGGGAGTTAGAGCAATGTGTTTACCACTGCACCAAACTCAATTATAAATCATAAGCTTCAAAATAAAATATGTATATATATAGAAGAGAAAAAGCAGGGAAGAAGAGGAAAAATATTTGCAGAGATAGAGTATGAACTTTGAAGAAGAAATACTCCAACGCCGGCCTCTTTCTTGTCCATTTTCGATCGTCAGTTCGCCACGGCCGCTCGAGAGAATAGATAAGCTTGAGAGAGTATTTCTAACACCTTGGGTACGCGTGTGTAATATAAATTCCGTCTAGGCCGAGTATTGAATGTTACTGGGAACTTGGGCGAACAAATCAAGTTACAAGAGACATGAACAATGTTGACCAAAGTGTTAGAGAGATGGAAGCTAAAGCATAAGTCCAGAACAAAATGATAGATGTTTCACCTTGACCACTTTGGAATAGTTGTGCCATTGTACCTACAAAATTACTTCATTAGATTGGACCGACCATCAAAATAAATAAAAAAATGTCCATGTGTGTTTGAACACGAGAGTGCAAGTACGATTCACGAAACATATGAACATATATATGCAAAAGACGATTGTAATAGATGCTAATCTTACCGACATTGATTGCAGGGAGAACAGCGTACTGAAACATAAGAACGAATTGATATAAAGAATCCGATCCGACCATCCCAAAGTGGTCTGGTGCTTTAACAACACCGATCCCCAACAGCGGCAAGCAAATGTTCCGAACTGCAACTACCCCTAAAATCGCCGGTACATTCATTTCTGATCTTTTCAGACCTGCAAAAATCACAACATTCTAACTCCGTCTCCTTTTCGAGCATGCCGTAGTTGGAATTTAGAACATTGAAACTACCTTGTAAAAGGTTTGCGCCCATTATCAAGGTTATTACTGGAATCTCTGCCTGCCTATAAATCATATGGAATTGCAAATCATGTTTAGTATTAAGATATATTAAGTTCCCTGCATTAGAATCCGGATGATATGTGGACTAGAACATGCCCTATCAAAGCTGCTGAACTATCGAGTACTCGAAGAGGGGCGTTGAGGGAGTTAGAGCTGGGTTTATCAATAATAATTTTATTATGATACATATTTTATTTTGAAGCTTATGGTTTATAATAGAGTTTGGTGCAGTGGTAAACCCTTTGCTCTAACTCCTTCAATGCCCAGGTTCAAACCCTAACGTGGGCAAGCCTCAAATTTATTTAATTTTTTCTCTAAAGGTGGTGACACCTGTCACCACTTAATTAAATAATTAATTTATTTTACTAGACTAAAATTAGAACTAAATTGATAAAAATTTTAAATATAAGGGACCAAATATATAATTATACAAATTTTATTTAACAGCTCCGTCAACTTTTTTGTTACTTTTAACGGTTGGTGGTCACATTGATACCATTTAAATAGTTTGATGGTTTAATTGCTTCGAAAAAAAAGTAATGTGGTCAAATCGCAACTTTTCTAATAGTATGGTGGTCAATGAAGTAGTTTACCCTAAAATTTAAATTATCTATATCTTTTTTCACTTATAAACCAGAGGATAATGAGTAGGAGTGTTTAAAATTAGATAGTCAGACTTTCGGGTACCTGAAGTACCGGTACTCAATTCCTCAAGTAACGCATTTATCGGCCTGTGTCCCGGCCCACAATTGTTAGGTATCCGCAAAGTCGGATACGAAATATCCGGTTTACATTATTTATTTTTTAAAATTTAAAAATTAAAAAAAAAATCACATAGTTCACAATACAAATGATCATAATATATAAGAGAGCTAACATGCCTCAAACTTAGCATTGTCTGTATGGGAGAAATACAAAAGAAATCAATAATAACAGTACCTTAAACTTAGCAGAAAAACCAAGCTTTTGGATGATTCTGGCATGTTGAAAGCAGGAAAAAAAATCTCAGTTAATCACCCAATTTCTTGAT
Organism: Hibiscus trionum; assembly: GCA_030270665.1. Lineage (NCBI taxonomy): Eukaryota > Viridiplantae > Streptophyta > Magnoliopsida > Malvales > Malvaceae > Hibiscus > Hibiscus trionum. Next base: position 4,651,177 of record BSYR01000014.1, read on the forward strand.
TGTATCTTCCTACTCTAATGATAAGAATAACTAACAGAAAGCTAACAGACCTCTGAGAATAATTTAAAATTTTATAATACATAATCCAAACACATATATTAGTGATTTGAAGTTAGTTTTAGGGTAGAAATATATATATATATATATATATATATATATATATATATATATATATATATATATAAGTCATTCAAAATATTAATTTAGTTTTATCCTTCGAATCTTGTATTAACAAAGTAATACAAATATTTTAAGAAAATTTTAAACTTAAAAGTACATAATACAAACATATAAAGAATTTAAATATTTTAAATTTAGTTATAGGGTAAAAATATTAAGAACCTAAAATAAAAATGTAACACCCTCAAATGTCCTTGCATGTCACAAAATCGGAATTACCTAAGCTACCTCTCCACTATCTTATCACTTAAGACACAATTAGGGAGAGTAAATTAGTCCATCTCAATACTTGGTGAATGACAACTTATCATCACCACCAACTCTCCTCTAACCCGGCTAAGCAACCGAAAAATAGAGAGAGGAATTGAGCTTGGCTGAAAATTCATGGAGAACCTCCAATTGCCTCTTGCATGAAGCTTATTTCGGTTAGAAAATTACTAAAGAAAGAGCTTGGTGAGTTCCTTGTTCCAAGCTATAGATTGTATTAATCTTTGATTATAAGAATTATGAGTATTGGTTGAATTGATGATGGGTTCGAAACTTGAGGATAGAAATTGGTTAGATTAGTAATAAAAGTGTGGGATATTGTAATGTTAGTTAGGAAAATTGGGGATTAGCCGAACCTTAGAGGAAGTTTTAAGTATCCTTTAGTATTATGGGCTATGGAAATCTCAGAAAATTGAGGGACTTATACTTGAAATTAGAAAATTTTATGTAGGGATAAATTGTTCATAAAGATGTATTCTAAATGTTAGAAATGTTAATTTGAGTAAAACGGAGATTGGGGATAGCAAGTTGGAGTCTAGATCGAAGTCATGGGGAGATTCATTTCAAAGTTTTTACTGTCCATGGAGAAAGGAAGAAGACCAACAGCTTTTCAAAGGAGTCCAAGCACACCAGGGTACAAGAAGCACGATGGCGTTCAAAGGAAAGGGTTCACTGTTTTCGTTAATCATATAAGCAAAAGAATTCATCGGCTAACTCTTCAAGAGGCTTTCTCAGTTTATGGAGAAGTAGCAGATGTATACATCGCATACAATAATGTTAAGAGAAAGAACAGAAGGGACACTTTTACATTCATCCAGTTTGCAAAGTAGGGAGAGGCGGTGAAAGCGATCGAACGGGGTGATGGCAGCCGAATGGATGGTTTCAACATCAAATGTTATATGAGTCACAGCGTACGGAGTCAACAACCACACCGTGCAAAACAAAACGCAACACAAATGGGTTTCTCTACAACTGCCGCAAGAAACCATTACAAATTGACAGACGACCGATCTTACAAAGAGGCTTTGGCGACGCGAGCAGATAATGGAATTGAGAAAACAAAGGAAGGAGGAGACAGATCCTTAAAAGAGGCGGAACATCGAGAAGCAAGCAAGGAAAAGAGTTCTCACACAAAATCCAAACCTAATGCAGCCCCGCAAATGACACCTGATTTCGACCCCTACCATTTTACATTACCTCAGAAGGAACTCGTCTGGCTCAAAAGTTGTATCATTGGCCAGATAAAAGGGATGTACGATGCAAGTTTTGTGCAACAAGCCTTACGATCGGAAGGGTTCAAAGTTAAGGTAAGTGTATCGTCCGGTTTCTACTCTATCATTTTCTTTGAAGAAGAAGAACAGGTTCATATTTGTTGGGACTTAAAGGAGTCAATGCTCAGAAATTGGTTCGACGATCTAGATTCAGTGGACCATTTCAATTCGAGCTTTAAGCATAAGGTGTGGATAATACTGGAAAATATGCCGTTGGTTGCATGGAATGATGGTATCTTCAGGGAAATCATAAAGAAATGGGGACGAGTAATCAGAATAGATGAAGACACATCCTCAAAGAACAGGTTCGATTGCGCTAGGATACTGACGAGTGTTAATCATAGAGCGGATGTTCCTCAAAGTCTAAACCTCTTCATCAACGGAAGTCAATATCTTATCAGAATCTCAATAGCCGATTATGAAGATGAAAAAGTCTGGATCAGTGAAGACTCACCGAAAGTACCAGCCGGCGAGGACAAAGAGAGCTCAAAAGACGAAGAGGAGAGCTGTCGAAATGAAGATTGGGTCCCACAGAACAACAATTTGGCGGTTGTCCTTAGTCCCGAAAAAGAATGAGTGGTTAAGGAATCCTCGGTTTTCGATTCATCAGGGACAGACGAAACAACAGAGAATGAGCCATCATCATTCAATTTAAAACACGTGCCTTTAACAAATGCTAAAAGGCTTACACACCCAAATTTCGGAAAAGTGGACCCTAGTAACAAAACAAATGGGTCAACAGGCCTAATCGACATTCCTGTTAGATGCGCTTCTGAATCGTCCAAAATTTCAGCGGACTCTAGCGATTTAGCAGGCCCAAAGATGGACCATGAAGCCGGGCTATGCAGTCTCAAACCCACTTATATTAAGTTTCCAAGTGGCATGTCCCCTCTTACTTTTAGGCCCAGTTTTGATAAAATTAAACGATGGACATCTTCTGGAAATTCTGTCGATCATAGCAGACATAGAAAGACATATAGTCTGAAGGCTAGGATTGAAGACCCAAAAAAAGATAAGTGTCACGGGAGCTCTCCTTCGCCCGCGGCAGTATGTACGAGGGCTAGTGAGGTGTTGAAAACTGGAGCAAGCAACTTCTCTGGGAATGAAGCGGAAATAATCATGAAAATGGCAACCGAGATGGGAGTTTTCTTCGCAGTACCAGATCAACAAGTGTGGAAGCGGTTAGAAGAACTGGAGAGTGAGGGCAGTTAGTCGATTACGTCTAAGCTCTGGTATTCTGTAAATCGTGTTTGCTGGTTTTTATTAAATTATGAATTGTGTATTTCTAACTTGGAATGTCAGGGGACTAGGAAGGCCCGAGAAATTAAGAGCGGTGGCAAAAACAATCAGTAGAAACAAGGCGTCGATTGTCTTCATTCAAGAATCCAAACTGCAGAGTATGAAAAGTCAGCAAATGAATAGACTAAAAGGAGCGAGGTTTGAGATGGCGTACTCCCCCTCTTCCGGTACTGCTGTAGGGTTGATTTCGATTTGGGATCCAAAGATTTTTCAGTTACAAAGGTGTGAGATTATGGAACGGGTAGTAGTTTTGGTTGGAAAAATCCGTAAATTAAATTTAAGAGTGGCTGTGTTTAACGTTTATGCACCAAACAACCAGCGTGAGAGGAAAGAATTCTGGGTTTTGCTATCCAATTTAATCGCTTCGCATCAGTTGCCAACTGTATTAGCGGGAGATTTCAATTCCGTGAAGTCCAGTGAAGAGAGGTTTGGAATGGCTGAAGACACAAGGGCGATGCAAGATTTTTCTATGTTTATCCAAGACAACGGGCTCATTGATCTTCCCTTACAAGGATATCAATACACATGGGTCCGCAAGGGAATTAACTCTGGTGCAAGCAGGCTCGACAGATTTCTCCTGTCCCCTGAGATATTAGTATGGCTGCCTAATCTTGTATAAAAATCTTTACCGAGAAGCTTGTCTGATCACCATCCTATGGTGCTGGCTGAGATTGTAAAACCTGGGAGTGGAAGACCTTTCAAATAGTTTAGCCATTGGGCGGATAACCCGGATTACGCGGAGATAATAAAGAAAGTGTGTAGCAATGCAGAAAATATCGGGGCTGTCAATTGCCTACGACAAGCAAAACTTGCAACCAAAGAGTGGGTCAGGGAGGAAAATGAAAGAAAAAGCTATAATATAACGGAGCTAGAGTAAAGGATTGGGAGGTTGGAAAAGTCGCTGATCAGAAACGAGAATAATGAAGATGTGCTAACTGAAATCAGATCGCTGCAAGGAGAACTATGGTCTAAATACATAATCGAAGAAAGAGAGTGGATTTAAAAATTGCGGTTAAAATGGTTCCGGGAGGGGGATAGGAACACCATGTTTTTCCTCGTTACCGCCTCAATTCGAAAAAAGATGAACCTGATAGAATATATCAAAGATGGCGATAAGGTGTTTGCCACACACAAAGAAATTGAATGGGTGTTTTTCAAAAAGTTCAGGGATCTCTACAATGCTAAACCAACTATCCCTTTAGCTCACATTGATATGCAATTTGCGCAAATCTGCCCTGAGTCTGCAGAATTGCTTGAAAGACCATTCACAGCAGAAGAAGTATGAGATGCCATTAGTACTGTCGACGGATCGCGCGCTCCCGGGCCTGACGGTTTCAACTTAGAATTTTTTCAGAAGTTATGGGCATACTTAAAGAATGTGGTGATGATGTTTTTTGATGAGTTCTCCAAGGGCCGTATACTGGACAAAGACTTCAACAACTCTTTTATCACTCTGATCCCAAAAAAAATCGCACCTGAGCATACAGAGGATTATAGGCCAATTTCACTCGTAAGCAGTTTGTACAAAATCCTCGCGCGCGAGTGCTTTCAAAGAGGCTGTCAGCATGCATCAGTGAGGTGATTGGGGAGTGTCAATTTGCTTTCACACCAGGAAAACAAATAACCGACTGCTCTTTAATAGCAAATGAAATTCTTGAAGACCTTAAACACAGAAAAAGAAAAGCTTTAGTCCTTAAAGCAGATTTCGCGAAGGCCTATGACACTATCGATCGAGACTTCCTAGATCTTGTTATGAATAAGATGGGATTTGGAACTAAGTGGAGAAACTGGATCAAGATGTGCCTGTCGACATCACACATTGCAATTTTAATAAATGAAAGGCCCTCCCAAACTTTTAAAACCAGTAGGGGCGTGCGGCAAGGTTGCTCGCTATCCCCGTTGCTCTTCAATTTGGTTGGAGAAGCTCTGAGCAAATTAATCCAAAAAGTTGTGGTGTTAAATTTCATCAAAGGAGTGCAGGTTGGACAGAGCAATGTGTCAACCACTCATTTACAATTTACAGACGATTTAGTCATGTTTCTTGAAGTCAAAGAGGAATACTTATTAAATTCAAAGAGAATTTTTAGAATCTTCGAGCTTATGGCTGGATTGAAGCTGAATTTAAAGAAGACGAAAATTTTTGGAATAAATACTGAGTCTGCGCAACTGCTAGAGTGGGCAAAAAAAGTGAAGTGATGTATCGATCGTTTCCCTACTACCTATTTGGGATTACCTCTCAGATTTTCTCATAGTTCAAATGCTCTATGGAAGCCGGTAGTCGATAAAGTGCTTGCCAGACTTGACTCTTGGAAAGGCCACTTACTGTCACTAGGAGGCCGAATCACCCTGGCAAGGTCAGTCCTCTCAAACATACCAGTTTATTACTTGTCTCTTTTTATCATGCCTGCTGTTGTGGCGAATTTTATCAACAATAGAATAGCAAGTTTCATATGGGGTAATAAAACGGCAAAACCAATACATTGGATCAAAAGGTCTCAATTATGCAAACCAATCGAGTATGGTGGGTTGGGTTTTGATGACTTGACAATAAAGAACAAAGCTTTACTGAATAAGTGGTTGTGGAGGTACGGCATAGAATCCAACAGTCTATGGAGAAAGGTTATTGACGCAAAATATGGTTACGATTCTAAGCTCCTGCTGCCGAGAAGGGAGAAAGGTAGGAAAGAGTCATGGCTGTGGTGCAAAATTATTCAACCGATGTTCGAACCAGATAATTCATTTTCACAGTACATTAAATTTGCTTTGGGTGATGACAAACACATAGATTTTTGGGAGGATCCGTGGACGGAAGTTTCAAGCTTACGAATTTTGTTCCCTAGAATCTACGCTCTATCCTTAAAAAAGTGGGAAAGTATGTGAATTCAGAACAGTAGTAAATGGAACGTGGATGTGGAATATTGCTATCACGAGGCCTTTGTTCGAGTGGGAATGCCAGATGTGGGATAACTTCATGGCAACTCTAAATAAAGTAGGCAACAACCATTACCAATCAGACAGGATTGTTTGGACCGGTTCATCATCGAGGTTTTATAAATCTAAGGTTTTTTGTTCAAAGGTAGTGGCTGAAGGTTCGGTTTGTGACAAACGATGGAGGATGGTGTGGTTGAAATATGTACCTTTAAAAGTATCGTCATTTGTATGGAAAGCTATGTATGACAGATTACCAACTATGGAGGAGCTACGTAAAAGAGGAGTATCAGTGTCAAACGATTGGTTTTGTGTTTTCTGTTCCGAGAAGGTCGAATCAACAAATCATATATTTTGTCATTGCAACTTTTCTTGGAGGATATAACTTAAACCATGAGCTTCCTCGATAAAGCCCTGACGCGTACATGGCATCCCAAGAAGGGAAGGTAGGGAGTGATTCGGGGTACACAATAATTATGAATCAAGACGTACCAGAGTTTACAAACACAGCAGAACCGCATCAAAATCTTTGGCGGCAGACGGCAAAGCACTTCGATCAGCAAACCTTGGTCAATCAACTCAACGTTTCGAAATGAATAAACTAATTTGTGACTGCGAACAAACTCCATGTTTAGTTTAAAGTCTGCATCGATGCAAAAACCAGTAATCAAAACTAAAAATTTCCATACAGAAACCACAATACTAAAACCCTAAAAAAATATTGTTTATTTAAAGTGTAATTTTATATTTTATTTCAAATAAGGGTAATTTTATATTTATTCAAACCCTCAGCCGCACGACTCGGCCAACGACCAAGAAACCTTCACCGCCGGTCTCCTTCCCCAACTCAAACACAATCATCACTGTATATAACTTTATTAGTCAATTTAATGGTGTTCAACGATATTCAGCGTTAGTGATGTTCAGCGGTGTTCGACGCGTGTGGTAGACTCATACTAAAGTTTAAGCTATAAAATGAGACTTTAAATAACTCTAAAAAAATTTAGTAATTAGTCGAAACATAAAGTCGCCACCGGAGACAATTTAAATGAAGAAAAATATTTCAAAGAAGGTTTTAAAAGTAATCACCTCATAAAAAATGAAAGTAGTGGTTTTTTTTGGATAAACAATATGTATTTTTTATACAATAAAACGATATTTATATTTTTAATATAAATTTTAATATTTAAACTCATGTGAAGTGAAAAAAACATATACAAATGCAAATTTTTCATCACTCAAATCAATTAAATGATTTTAAAATAACTATTAAATTGAATATATCTTAAAAAGAACCAGATCTAAATTAATTAAAACACAATAGATGACATCCAATTAATTGGGTTTTTTTAGTAAACTATGGTCATATTTTTTTAAACACTAAAATTGGTATACTTGTATAAACTTACAATATGTATAAAATATATTTCTTCTTTAAAAACTCACTTTTATTAATTTTATTATATGTTTTTTTATCACTCAAATATTAGATTTATTCGTTGAATTAAGAATATATTATATTATTAAAAATATAATAAATTAATCTTCATTCAAATAAATTATTAATTATTTTAAATGATTTGTGACTAAATTAAAATATATTATATTTCCTCAAGCATCAGCACAACTTTCTTCACGGTGTAGGTCTGAACCGAGAAAGATGTCTTCTTGAATGCACCAAAGAGCTGTCATTACAAACCTCTCCAGCTTCATCCTGACACATAAGGTTTTTGCATCCTTCTCGACGAAAATATCGATCGCGCCTTCTAAAAAAAAATCACAAACTCAATTCGTCAAATTCGGTTTTTTATCTTATCCGTCGTGGCGTTTATTCTACAACAGATTATTTCCTAAAGAAAGACATCGAAGCTATACGAATCAACTTTCACAATCAAGAGTAAGGGTGTCAATGAACAGAACATTCGATGAATTGTTCGTGAGTCGTTCGTATAATGTTCATTTATTAAGCTAAATAAATGGGTATGAACAAAATTCTTATGTTCATTTAATAAACGAGTGGACACGAACTGAAGTGTGTTCGGTTCGTTTATGTTCACGAACAAGCTCATTTTATTGAATCCCCTTTTCTTTAATATTCTTTACAATTTAAATATTGGTGAAGATATGAACTGAATTGAACACAATGTGAACTTTTAAATTCAAATTGTGAAGGTCGAGAAACTTAAGGACTAGTGGCAATGTGGCATAATATTCTCACTTCCTCTGGCAGATATGTCGAAGGGCAGCCCAAATTTTGAAGCCCAAACATCTCGCGAATAGTTCAATAATCAATATCACCTCCAAAATATCTAAACATATAAAAGTTGATGTTCGATCAACTGGAGTGAAATATATTCGAGTTAGTCAAGATAACGAGCCATATTAATCATCATATTTTAATTTAAATTAATTTGAATCAGTGGAATATAATTTGAGTTGAATAAATTTATTAGAGTTAAAACTAAAAATATATCAATTTGAAATCTTATTGACAAAATAAAGCACATAAACTTAATAGGATAAAATTTTAATACACAAGTTGTATAAAATTAATTTTACACAAGCCTGCATATTTATACTATAAAATCTAATTCCTAAAATTTTAATCCTAACTCTAAAAAGCTAAGCCTTAAACCTTAAATTCTAAACACTAGCTTTAAATTCTAAATGATACAACCTAAGCCCCTAAACTTTAAACCTTAAAGTAAAACTCTAACCTCCTAAAACTAAAAGTCACAGTTTACACGGCGGGATGTATGAAAGTTTTTTCAACTTAATATAGTATATATATATGTGAGATATTAAAAGAGTTAATTAAAATGATAAACTATAATGGAGGTTACTCTATGGGTAAGGTTACATTTGGGTCACCTAATTATTAAAAGTTACACTTAGCTCACTCAATTATGGGTAACGTTATATTTGGGTCACCCAATTATTAAAGGTTACATTTGGGTCACCGCAATTATGGTAAGTCCATTTGATTCCTTTATGGTAGTTTATCGATGTGCCAAGAACTCGCAGCTGAAGAATGCTTGATTCATAGAGCTTTCTGGTCAAAGTATATCGTTGTTGGATTTCATTTAGAAGACTGTGCAAATTTTTCCGCAAAGTGATGGGTTTTGCTTCTTATGTCTTTCACACCCCCTTGAAGTTCATTGTATTTATTTTTCACATTGAATTTTCAATGGTTGTGGTGTGATCCTTTCGTAATCTTTTTCACTTTGAATTCAATTCAGTATACTTTCTTGTTCAAAAAATATCATATATAGGGTTACATTTTGATACACAAGTTGTGTAAAAAATTTATAAAATCGTTCTATAAAATTTAAAACTTAAATCTCAAACCCTAATACTCTAAAACCTAAACCTCAAACCCTAAACCCTAAACTCTAAATATTAACCATAAACCTTAAATTCTACATCTTACATATTAAACCCCTAGATCCTAAACTTTAAAATTGAAGGACTTGTGTAAACTTTGTATCAAAGTATGTTGATTTAGTTTTTTCCTCTAATATTACTATGAGTCTACGACGCCATTGTTGCATCTGAATCCAAACATATTTCTTTCTCATTTTAATTTTATAACTCTGAATCAAACCATATACATCCTTATTCGAAAATCCAAAAGGTTGACTAAAGAGCAAGTGTTGATGGCCGGTTGGTCAGAGCTGCTCATATGCTCTCTTTCCTTTTCCTTAGGTCCCGAGTTCAAGACCCATCAGAAACATTCTTTCCCATAAAGTCTTCCCTTTCTTCACTAAGTAGAAGTAGTATTTGTAAAAAAATGACTAAAAGTAATTTAAAGGTTTAATACTCTCATTATTGAGTCAAATATTTGAATTTATTAAGAATATGAAACCCCTCATTTAATAACAAAAATTAAATGTTTAGAGACGTACCATTCATCATTTAGATTAATCTAAAGCTACGAAACATAAAGAAATATATAATAATTAATGAAACAATTAATGAGAATTTCAACAAAAATTTAGTTAATAACATTTGAATTTGACAAAAAGGATCTAGCATTTAATAATACCTTGAATTGCCTCACTCCATATTAGACTATTATTATTATATGCAAAATCCAACATGGCCTTATCCCACATCAAAGGGTCTCCCCGTGACAGTCTTTTAAAAGCTAAAGAAAGGGGGGAAATCATTTTCAGTCCTTAGATTTGATAATTTATTTAACTTAGTTCTTGTTGTACACATTAGTACTTTAATTTGATAATCTCTCATTTATATTCCTTTGATGATATTTTGATATTGTGTCACAAGGACAGAGAATTTATAAGATATCAATAATTCAAGTTTAGAGAGAATTAGGGAGGAGTAAAATCCGACTTAGAAAATAAATAAATTTTTTGACTCGATTCAACTTCACTCGAATTATAATTTTATATACTCGATTAAAAAAATAAAAATAAAGTTTGGCTTATAAAATGACTAAATGAGACATTGAATAACTCAACATTTTTAGTAATTAGGTGTTCGATTTTCAAGTTCGAATTGAGTTTCTCAACTTTACCTGATACATGTATATCGCATATGAAGAAATATATGTGTATATCGTATATGGTTATAGAAACTCATTTAAATTGTAACCAATTAATATCATAACATTATAAATACTTACAAATGAATTTGAACAGAAACACAAAATAACTTGACTTGAAAATATTTCAAATAAAGTTTGAGTTATAAAATGAGACATCAAATAACTCAAAATTTTTAGTAATTAGTTTATTGGTTTTCAAGTTCGCATTGAGTCCCTCAACTTCATCTGATATATGTATATTGTGTATCCCAAAAATATGGAGAAATATATGGTTATAGAAATTCTTTTAAATTGAAAAAGATAATATCATAATATTATAAATATTGACAATTAAATTTGAATAGAAATACAAACAGCTCGAATTGAAAAAAAAATTCCAAATGAAGTTTGAGTTATAAATTGTGACTCTTAAACTTAACTAATGAAACTTTTTTTACAAAATTCGACCAAATGATCACCCCCAGAGAGAACTGAAAATTTTCAGGTACCAAATTTAAAAAGTTATTATATTTTGGGGACTAAAAGTTGTTTTACCCTTAGAAAATCTGTCAGAAGACTTTGTAATGGGCCTTCCCTGAACAAAAGAGTACAAATAGCAATAAATGCGGCCATTAATGCCTCTCCTATTTTTTCTTCATTCTTTGGTTCCTATCTACAACACCATTTAATTCAAGATTGTTGAAAAGTCTATGTCACCCTCTTCAATGTTAATATGATGTTTTGAAAATAAGCCACTAGTTTTATTAATAAGAAAATATCTAAAATTACAATAAGGATTTACAAATTATCATTGTAAATTAAATAAATAATTTGGATTTTCTCTTAAAATTAGTCACTTTAGATCAGACATGAACCATGCATGAAAAGGTTATAAACACGTCCAAATACTCGATCGAAAATATATACGAAACTTGACTGCATCGGCAAAACGAACCACAAAAGGGGATGAAGCTATTGATAGACCACCGAGAAAACGCAAATCAAAGCCGAGCACCTCAGAAATTCTTCACAAGCGCAAGCCGCGTATCCAAATTCAAACCGAAGGTCAGCAGGGTTCAACATGATTACAAATAATCGACATCTTGATCAGTCGTGACGTCGACAAATCAACCATGATAGAAAATAAATAATAGAAAAATATTCCAAGAGACAGAAAAACATACTAAAAAACAGAAAAACGTATTAAACGGTAGACAAAAGCATGTCATAAAGACAGATTTATTGAATTAAAAAAATTAAAAATCAAAAGAACTAAACAAATAAATGAAAGAGGGTGACCGACGATCGACAAATAACCCGAAAGCTATTAACGCCGCTGGCCTATGTTCAAACCAAAGAGAGAGAGAGCGGCGGCACTAAGGGGAAAAAAAAAAAGAAAACCCTCATACTAGACAAATCTCTTAATAAAGTCTTTTGAAATTAAAAAATCATTTAATCCTTGAATTATAAATTAATGATATATGATTAAATAAAATAAGATTTATTAAGATCAAACGTGACAAATTTTAATCAATAAAAATGACAGTCAAAAGAGAAAAAATTACAAATATTAAAAAATAATAGGGATATAAGAAATTTAGGACTAAGTACATTTGTTGGTTAATCAACCATTTCCTAACATCAATTTGTAACATTCATTTGTGGATCTGAAATTTTAGTCTGTTTCTTTCTCATTCGTCACATATCTTCAATTTGCTCTAATTTTAATTATTCAACAAATAAGTGAACAACATAAAGAATTTATCCTTTAAAATTATGTATGATCCGACTCGATTTTAACTCGAAATTTATATAATTATCGATAATAGGATTTATTAAGATCAAACGTGACAAATTTTAATCAATAAAAATGACAGTCAAAAGAGAAAAAATTACAAATATTAAAAAATAATAGGGATATAAGAAATTTAGGACTAAGTACATTTGTTGGTTAATCAACCATTTCCTAACATCAATTTGTAACATTCATTTGTGGATCTGAAATTTTAGTCTGTTTCTTTCTCATTCGTCACATATCTTCAATTTGCTCTAATTTTAATTATTCAACAAATAAGTGAACAACATAAAGAATTTATCCTTTAAAATTATGTATGATCCGACTCGATTTTAACTCGAAATTTATATGATTATCGATAGATCGAGAATCTCATACAAAATAAAAAATGGCAAAACCTAAACTAAGTTAGATAAGGAGTCATATACATTTGAATACTAGTGAACTTTAAATTTTAAGTTACCACAACAACAATAGTTTCTATCGAATTAATTAATTTTTTATTACTCTCTCAATTCCTCATAATTTTATCTTGATTAATTTGTATTAGCTCATGTCACATATCTAATTTTAAAATGTGAGTCTCCCAACAAATTTTTATATATATATAAAGGCCTCGTGTTTAAAACTCGTTTAAGCTATATTAAGCTACTTACCACTCCGGTTAGTTCAACCGAATTAAATTTAAATAAATTTTTTTATGAGGATTAATATCATATACACTGGCAGTAGAAACTGAAAGTTTTCACAAGCGCCTTAGTTTTAGGGTATAAGGAGTTATTTAGGGTATATGGTTTAGAAGTTTAGGTGTTGGAGTTAAAATTTAGGGATATATGTTTCAATTTAAGGTTTAGGACTATAATTTAGGGTTTATAGGTTAGGGTTTAATTTTTAAGGTAATATGGTGAGGATTTAGATTTTAACCCATAAACCCTAAATTATAACCCTAAACCTTAAACTGAAACAACTATCTCTAAATTCTAACTCCTTACACCTAAACCCCTAAACTATACACCCTAAATTAACTCTTTATACCTTAAATCTAAGGCGCTTGTAAAAACTTTCAGTTTCTCTGCATTTGTATAGAATATTTATCTAGGAGTAAATGAGTCATGAATGATAATGGCATATATCATCCAAACCATTTTAAATGTTCCATGGAGTAGACAATTCTTAACTTACTCTTGATTTAAATCTTAGAACTTTTCTATTTAAAAAACTTCATTTTAGAGTCTCCTTCTTCCCCCTTGATTCTCTGTTCATATCTAAAGTTTCTTCCCTTTGAATCCTCAAGGAAATGACAGCACAAGTGAGTAGTTCCTTGGAACAACCCCAGAACAAGATTCATACTGGGAATTCTGATATTTTGATTACCAAAGATTTGCTGGCAAATTTGTCAAAACCTAAAGCAGATCTTGAATTTAAGGTGAAAATTCCAACTTTTTTGTTTATCTTCTTTTTGTTTCTCTGCAACAACTCATTTATGTGAAATTTAACTCCCTCTGTACTGTTGTTTTCAGTTCACAATTAGTTTGCTTCACCATTTAATGTTGAATTGAATACAGATTTTTTAATGGTTGTGACAAATTTCTGGGTTTTTGCTTATATATTGAATTTTCCTTTTCATTTTCTGTGTAGTTCATGATCTAAGCTTTTCCTTTTCTTTCTTCTTTTTTGTTCATCGCCATGCAGGCAGGTGGGAAAGTAGAGGCACAGTTTTCAGATGGGGAAGGCAAGAATCTATTGATGAATTTCTTAGCAGATTCAAAGCTTCAAGACTTGAACTTTCCCCCACACAACCTGTTCGACGAAATGCCAACTTCCCTCGACTTAAAGCTCCAATCTTGTTCCACCCCAAGCCTTTACCAAAGCGTCTGCACGCTCGACAAGGTCAAATACGCCCTGGAAAGAGCAGAAAAAGGAACCGTAAAAAAACGTTCATCTTCACCGCCGTCGCCGTCGCCGCCGCCTACGACGACGCCGAGAATGTTTGCAGCTGCATGCCCCGGTTGCTTGCTCTATGTCATAGCTTCCAATACGAATCCAAGGTGTCCTCGCTGTAATTCTTTTGTTCCATCTTCACTGCCTATGAAGAAGCCTAGGCTTGACCTCAATGCATCATTTTAATCTTTTTTTAATAAAAAAAATGTAGTATAATTCTTAATTCATGTAAATTGGAAAAATACCCCCAAAAAAACTTAGGTTCAGATTTCTGGGTTACTTCAATTAAGTGCAGGGAAGTCTAGGGATGTAAAAACAGGTAATCGGATGAGTTTCAGGTCGGGTACTGTCAGGTCGAGTAAAATCGGGTACAAGTCATTTCAGGTCATTTTTCTATTTTGACTCGACTCGGGTCGGGTGCGGGTCCATTTCAGGTCGGGTCTATTTTAGGTCGGGTCCATTTCAGGTCGGGTTCATTTCAGGTCGGGTCAAAACGGGTCGGGTCCGAAGCAGATAATTGACAGGTTAATTCGGGTTCGGATACACTTCAGGTCGGGTCCATTTCAGGTCGGGTCCGTTTCAGGTCGGGTCCGTTTCAGGTCGGGTTCATTTCAGGTCGGTTTCATTTCAGGTCGGGTTCATTTCAGGTCGGTTGCATTTCAGGTCGGGTAGTTTCAGGTCGGGTAATTCAGGTCGGGGTATTTTTAGGATTGAAATTCGTATTGAGTTTGAGGTCGGTACAACCGTATAAGTAGTCGATAGACTTTAGGTTGACCTTCGTCAATCGTCATTGATTTGGAATTAATTATTTAAAGTCATATCAAATTAAAATTATAAAACATTGGAGTAATTAAAAAATAATGAAAATGGGTCAATTTGGACTTAAAAGGGGTCAATTTGGATTAAAAATAAAGTTTCACGGATTATAATGAACAAAAATATCAAATTAAAATTATAAAACATTAAACAAATTTAAAAGAAAACAATGAAAATGGGTCAATTTGGAATAAAAATAAAATTTTGGGATTGTAATGAACAAAAATTATCAAATTAAAAGTATAAAAATTAGAGTAATTAAAAAAACAATAAGTAGATGTCAATTTAGAATAAAAATAAAGTTTTAGGATCTAGAATGAACAAGATTTCAAATTAAAATTATAAAACATGATGAATTAATATATATATATATATATGGTCAATATGGAATTAAAATAAAGTTAAGGGACTAGAATGAAGAAAATATCAAATTAAAATAATAAAACATTGGACAAATTAAAAAAATAAATGTGGGTCAATTTGGAATAATAAATGTGGACAAATTAAAATAA
Organism: Hibiscus trionum; assembly: GCA_030270665.1. Lineage (NCBI taxonomy): Eukaryota > Viridiplantae > Streptophyta > Magnoliopsida > Malvales > Malvaceae > Hibiscus > Hibiscus trionum. Next base: position 4,666,732 of record BSYR01000014.1, read on the forward strand.
AGTTAAGGGACTAGAATGAAGAAAATACTAAAACACACATGTATACATACATACTAAAACACATATATATGCATGTATTTAAGTTTTAGTATATATAGACATGTATGTATGTAAGTTTTAGTATATATATATATTGTTATAATTATATATATACACATATATATGTATGTATTGTAAGTTTTAGTATGCATATATTGTTATATATATACATATATATATATATACTAGAACATACATTTTTGTATGTATATATGTATACCCCTAAACAATACCCATAAACCTCAACTCTTAAATCTTATGATTACTGATAATTAGAGTACAAGCCTAATCCCCTAATTCTTAAACTAATCTCATAACCCCAAATAATTAAGTTGACACATTTACCCCTAAACCCCAAACATAAATATCTAAATCTTACAGACACTATTCACTAATAATTAGAGTGCAAGCCTAATCACATAATCCCTAAACTAATCTCATAGTCCCAAACAATCAACTTGACACACTTACCCTTAAACCCTAAACATAAACTCATAAATCTAACAAACAAAATAAATTGAAACATAAAAAGGACAAATCTAAAAATAAATTATTAATTAGAGCCCAAATCACAAATGAATAAAATTATTAAACCTAATTACTTACCAAATCTTTATACGAGGACCAAATCAAATTTAAAGCAAATTAAAAAACTTAATAATTAATTAATTAATTTATGAAGCATAACCTAATTAAATAAAATTTAAAGAAACTAAACCAAAAGTTAAGACTAAAAAAATAAACTAAAACCTAAAAAACCTAAACTCTAACAATCTAATTAAAGGGCTTAAAAAATAATTAACCCCTAAATAAAAAAAATCCCCCTCGACTCTCAATTTATTTCATATGCGGCAAAATTCCCTCTCCCACAATTTTGTTTCTCGCGGCAAAATTCCCCCCCCCCCACCCCACAATTTTGTTTCTGGAGGCAAAATTCCCCCCCCCCCCCACCCCACCCCATTTTAATTGTTTTATATGGTGCCAAAACCCTCCATAATTTCCTATCAATCAAAAAAACTTTCTTCCCATTAATTCAAAAAAAACTTCCCCTAAACTAAAAAATATTTTTTTATTATTTTAATAGTTATAATTAAATTTTTTAATAAAACATTTCTTAAATTTAATGATTACAATTAATAAATTGATTTAAATTTTAAATAATTTGTTTTAAATTCATCCATCACAACTTATTAATTTAATAAAACTTTTAAATTTTGAATATTTTTAATAAAATAAATTTAAGTATGTTAATTCTTATTAAACTTCACAAATAATTTATATTGAACGAGTTAGTATTAAATTAATTTAATAAATTAATACTTTACATTTATCAAATCGTAGACTTCTTCAACTATATATCAGGTAAATATCAAGTCAGATCAATATCAGTTCAGGTTAAAAATAGGTCAGGTTCAAAGCAGGTCGGGTCAATTAACAGGTCGGGTTCAAAACAGGTCGGGTCCAAAACAGGTCGGGTCCAAAACAGGTCGGGTTCAAAACAGGTCGGGTAATATCGGATCTCGGGTCAATTCAGTCGGGTAAAATCGGTTATCTGCCAGGTCGGCTTCGGGTTCGAGTTCGTTTCAGTCGGGTTTCAGGTCCACAGTAACAGGTCCAATTCGGGTTCGGGTCGTTTTCAGTCGGACGCAGGTCGGGTTCGGTCACTACAGTAACATGTCGAATTCAGGTTCGGGTCAACAATAGTCGGTTACAGATCGGGTTCGGGTCATTAAATTTTCAGGTCAAATCAGGTTCTGACTCGAGCAGGTTTCAGTCGGGTTTTCAAGTCGGGTCAGCTTTTTACATCCCTACAGGGAACCAATGCTGATATTAATATTAGATATTATGTTATTTTAATTCTCGAGTGTATTCGGAGGAAAATTTAAATGGATATTCTCCTTTTTAGAAATTATCTAGAAAAATAACCATATCAACTATTATGTTGAAAAATACTCTCTTTCAGCCCACGTAAAAAAAAATTGTGTTTAGCAAAAAACGAGCTTTAAACTCGCGCTTAACTAAAAGTGAATTTTGTCTAAAATAAACTTTGTAAATTAAATTTTGGCAAAATGACAAAAGAAGCCCCAACATTTGCATATTTTGTCGTTTGACCTCCTTTTTTTATCTAGATATGCCCTATAACATTTCAATTTGGTCCAAATAAGCCTCTGTTGAATGAAAATTGTCAGTCAATTGACAATCAGCGGACGATGTTGACTGGACATGCCACGTGTTAAAATATGCTGATGTTACGTCAATTTTTTTTAAAAAATATTGTTATACTTTTTTTTATGGTGACATGTGGTCTACTATCATATTAACACATGGCCGAATCTGATGACAATATATGTCAAATATAATGCTGACATGACAATAAATCTTAATATGTGGCAAATCCAATCAGTATCAGTCGTTGATCGTCAGTTGACTGACAATTTACATTCAATATGGACATATTTAGACCATTTAAACGTTGGACATATTTGGACAAAAAAATAGGACCAAATGATAAATCATGCAAACTGAGAATATCTTGTCATTTTATCTTAATTTTTTTTATTTCTCACCTACACACTCAACATGGAACTCTCGTTTAACAAAAAAAAATAGTTTAAAATCAGCTTTTTGGCTAACACAAATTTTATCTAATATTTTTTTACATAATCTTAATTGAAGGTTATTTTTTAAAATAATTCCCGAAAAATGAATAATAATTTAATTTTAACGTATTTGGAAACATAAAATGATTAAGTAATTCGAGTTTATTTTAACAAATGTTATCAAATCTTTAATTGTTAGGTAAATGGACGAGAAAGAAATAAGAGTTAGGTGAGTGTGTCTAGTATTTGTATTACTAAAAAATACCATAACGTTTGACTGAATAGTTACTTTAGTCTATATTATTGTTTCTAAAGTAATTCAGTCATCAATGTTTCATTTTGGATCAAAATGACTCCTCTACGAATGTAAATTGTTAGTCAACTGACGGTAAACAACATGAAATGACTTGACAGAACGACACGTTAAAAGAAAAATTAATTTAAATTTTATACATTTTTATAAAATTATGTTTTGACTACTGTGTCATTCTTAAAGTTAACAGATTTGCATATATGACACTATTATCCCGGCGTTACTGCCATGTAGGTTTGTCACGTCATTTCAAGTTATTTATCGTTAGTTGACTGACAATTTGCATTTGTAAAGGGGTCGTTTTGACCCAAAATAAAATATTGAAGGTTAAATTACTTCAAAAAAATATGTGCTAAAGTGACTATTCAGTCAAATGTTAGGGGCTTTTTATACCATTATACCTATATGTATTTCCTAATAACAATAATTGTGGTGAATTAAATGAATAATTTTAATACTAAAACTAAATTGCATCTGTTTCTATAGATTTGACATTAAAACATATACTGTCCTGGGTATCTCACCATCTTTTCATGTTGAGTTATTGATGTGTCTACTAAGCACAAATTATAGGTAAGAATACGTGGACATATCGTAATAAAAACGATCGTAGAAAATATAAGTTTTAAAATAAATTAAATTAAATATTTGTAAAAAATATACATGAAAAATAAATTGATGTTGTACTACATAAATCTTGAGTAATATTACATTTATTTTTTATTTAAAAGTTAATTTACCATGTAAATAATAAGTAAACAAATATTTAATTTTTTTAAAAAAAAATTATTTTCGGTAATACAGAATGAGGATAAGCACCTAGTTTTGCAAGTCTACCTCTAAAAGAGGTCTAATAGAGTCTGGTGGCTCCACGAAATGCTGCTCTTGAGCAGTAGCCCCTTGTCCCATAGATGCAAGCGCGTCGGCAACCATGTTCCCTTCACGTCGAATATGGCGAAAACATATCGCCCAATCCCGATCAAGCATCAGTAAAATTGCCGCAACCAACCCATGGCCCTGCAAGGCGTCAGAGGCCTTCGACACTATCCGGATAGCCTCCAAACTATCTGACTCAACCTCTACCCGTCTGAAACCTAGTCTCCAGGCATGAGCCAACACATCGTGGATGCCCCAAAGTTCCGACAACAGGACGGAGCAACGTCCTAACCGGCGATAAAAACCAAGGATCCAGGTTCCATCACTATTCCGCAGCACGCCACCAATTGACGCCCGGCAACTAGTCGGAGTAACGGCCCCGTCAGTATTAGCTTTGATCCAGTCGAGTGGCGGACAACACCATCTCCCCACCGGTCTCTCATCCCTCAGCCGCCCCTGTTTTCTGCAATAAGCGTGATTAAATTCGGCAGCTAACAACTTACATTGCACAACAAGGTTCTGTTTTTCCACATAGTTCACTTCGAAGAGTCGGCTGCAACGATCCTTCCAAAGAAGCCAACAAGTCGTAGCGAAGAGCACCCCCCACGACCCATTATACTGCAACCACACAGCGTTCGAGTTCAGGTTCCCAAGCAGCCAGTCCCGAAGAGGAGCCGTCATGAACACGCTTCTGTCTTGCACTTGTACGAGACTCGACCAAGTCTCCATTGCTTTATTGCACTTACGCAGTACGTGATCGATATCCTCCTCAATAGTTCCACAAAGGCTGCAGAAGGGGGACGCAGCGATGTGTCGACGAACCCGTTCAACATTTGTAAGCAATCGTTCATGTACAGTAAGCCATAAGAAAGTATGTACACGCTTAGGGACATGCAGTGACCAAACAGTCTTCCATGCACCCGTAACCGCACCCCCCTGTTCAGGCAACAACACTTGGTACGTCGTCTTTGCACTGAAGCACTGTGACGCCTCCCACCGCCAGCCAGGATTATCATCCCCGAGCCGGGCACTAGGTGGCGGTACCGCTGCAATCTTCAACAGCACCTCCTCCGGCAACACCTTGACAAGGGACTGCCAATCCCACTCCCCAGTAGCAGTAACCATGCCGGCCACCGGGATCGAAACCATATCCTGTGGGTTCAAGCAGAATGCAGCAAGGGGGCCGTCTCCGTCCAGCCATGTATCCAGCCAAAAATCCGTAAGGAGGCCATTACGGACGTTCCAGCAGATTCCTCGACGCACCTCATCCCATATGCTCGATAGACCCTTCCATACACAGGAGCAGCGCGTTCGTCGAAGTTGCAAGGGTATGACACCATACCAACGGTATTTAGCCTTCAGGATCTTGACCCACAGCTTGTTCTCATCTCTTACTAGCTGGAAGCCAAGCTTCATTAAAAACGCAGTATTCTGTTTACGAACATCCCTAAACCCCAGTCCACCGCGATCCACCGGCTGTTGTACCACCTCCCATCTAATCAATGGAACCGCATTAGCGTTATTGCTAGCACCCCATACAAATCTACGGATAAGACGCTCAAGTTCATTACAAAGCCCCTTCGGCAGCCAAGTTGATTGCATGGTGTACACTGGTATCGCCTGCAGCAATGACTTCGCGAGGGTGATGCGACCTGCAAGGGACAGAGCTTTCGCTGTCCAACCCGACAGTCTCTTTTGAACCATGTCAAGGAGATAGGCGTAAGTTGCCTTTGTAATTCTAGAGTGAAAGAGGGAACCCCGAGATATTTCCCGAGATCCGTAACAACAGCAAAACCAAATTCCTGAGCAATAGTCTCACGTAGCTCGGCATCAATATTCTTAGAGAAACATATCTGCGTCTTAGCTATACTTACCCGGTGCCCTGACCAACTACAAAACTTTGACAAAATATCCCTGATAATCCCCATTTGTTGGATGGACGCCTCAGCAAATAAAACTAAATCATCCGCGAAAAATAGGTGGGAGAGTCCTGGGCCAATTCGAGAAAGTCGTATTTATTTCCAAACGCCAGTATCTATCGCTTCAGAAATGCTTTGAGACAGCTTTTCCATGCATAAAATAAATATGTATGGCGACAACGGATCGCCTTGCCTAATCCCACGGGACGGTTGAAAAACCCCTGTAAGCTCACCATTCCATATTATTTGCATCGAGGCCGATCGGATACATATCATAATGAGAGAAACAATTTTCCCCGGCAAACCAGCATCCACTAATGTCTCCTCGATGAAATCCCATTCTAACCGGTCGTACGCCTTCTCAAGATCGACTTTAATGGTCATCCAAGCTTTCTTTCCAGTTTTCATGCTCATTGAGTGCATTACCTCTTGCGCCACGACTATGTTGTCTATTATGCTTCTCCCGGGCACAAAGCTCGCTTGTGTAGGGGCAATCCATTTCGGGAGGAAGGGCTTAATGCGACAAACAAGCAATCTCGTGATTATCTTATACACCTCTGTGCACAAGCTTATTGGCCGAAATTGGCTTATAAGAGTAGGTCGCTCAACTTTTGGAATTAAAACAAGCAGGGTGTGATTAATTGAAGGATCCAAAATACCTGTGTCAAAGAAATTTCGAACCATGCGGCACACCGACTCTCCAACAATCTTCCAATTCTGTTGGAAAAATGCCACCGGTATGCCATCACACCCCAGCGCTTTGAGTGGTTGCATGCTGAAGACCACCTCACGCACTTCTTCCATCGTCACCTCTGCCATCATCGATTGAATCTCCTCCCTTCTAAATGCATGGAACTTCCCCATCGGACCCATAAAACTCATCCGGGGCTCACTTGTGTATAATTTTTCAAAGAACTCAACCGCATGGGCCTTAAGCTTCTCTGCGTCGCTACACCACTGCCCGTCACTGCCCTTAAGCATACGAACATTATTACGACGCCGCTTTGCTAGTGTAGCTGCATGAAAATATCGCGTATTGCGATCCCCTTTTTCAATCCACGTGGCTCTTGATTTTTGGTGCCAAAGGCTTTCTTCTTGGTCAAGAACCCGCGCCAATTCTAGCTTAAGGTCTTCCTCAAGAGAAACCAGGAAATCCGATCGCGAAGTCTCCAAAGCTCTCTCCACACCCCTGATACGAGCTAATAATAAACATTTGCGCTTGCCTATGTGTCCAAACACATTCCAATTCCAAGCCCGGCTGTCTTCACGGAAATTCGAGATGTTTTCCACCACTGTACGTGTATCATCCCACGAGCGTTGCACAAGGTTTGCGAAATCGGGGTGCTCACTCCATGCATGAATAAAACCCTTCAAATCTTTGAGCCACTCGTGAACAAGTCAAAGATGAAATGGAGTAAATGAATGAAGGCATCCAAATCCAAATAAAAATATGGTAATCGACCAAAAATTTTCAGTCTATGAACATTAATTAATAAGTACATTATTAAATATTTTTTATTAAATAAAAAGATATTATATTTTTATATTAAAATTGAAATTCATATAAAATAAAATAATATGAGTATTTTTATTCACTAGATTAATTATTGGATCTTACATTATTAAATATATTAAAGTTTTATAATTTTTTTTACTGAAATTAAAGTTTTATAGTTAATTATACTGAATGCCGGTCAAATTATAGTTTGAATTTTAATTTTATCTAGCTCAAACTTTAAAAATCTTTCCGCCGTCAACTTAGGTAGTAAATGTTACATTTAATTAAGTATTAAACATATTTAAAAACATTAGATAAAAATTAAATGTGTACACTGTTTAGTGTACACGTTATGTGGGCAATTTGAATTTGGCGTGTTAGAAGTAGGGGTACGTAAAATTCGACTCGACTTGAAAAAATTGAATTTTTTGAGTCGATTCAAAATTTTATAAACTTAATTCGACTAGAAAAAAATTCAAATAAAGTTTGAGTTGTAAAATAGAAATTCGAATAACTCTAACATTTTAATAATTAGTGGATTGATTTTTAAGTTCGAGTTGAGCCCCTCAATTTTCCTGATATATATACACTGCTATAAAAATATGAAGAAATATATGTCACATATGAAAATTTTTGAAGAAGAATATATGCATATCTTATATGATTAGAGAAAGTTGTTTAAATTGGAATCAAACTGTATTATAAATATAATAAAAAATTACAATTAAATTTGTATCGAAACTTAAAAATTCTGCTTGACTAAAAATATGACGTATCTCAAATAATTCAAATTTTTTGACTCAGCACAACCGAACGCTCACCTATAATTAAAAGAGAATAACACACCTGCACCTTAACCACACAATTTATTATTCTAACGCGTAAGATACAAGGTGTAGATACAATAGATAGGTATAAACAATAACAGAAATTATGCATGTATTTTAAATATGTTTCGTATCATAACCAAATTAGAATTTAATGTTTAAACTTATAGACAGGTTAACCGAAGAACTTGATTGATACAATATTAATATTTTAAAAAATTTATTATAATGTTTGAAGTTTCGAAATTATTTTAAATTTTATATAATAATTTGAAGACATTGGATGTAATTAACCCTAATTTTTTGTATATGTTGGTGAGTGAGAAAATACTACTGCCGCCGAGCCCTTAGCTTAATAACAAAAAAGATAATCTTGTGAGTTTAAGTATTTATATAGGATAATTATATTATGTAGTTTTCGCGAGCACCTTTGTTTTAAAGATTAGAGATTCTGCTTAGGATTCAATTTTTAGGAATAAATTTACATATTCAAAATTTATGAGTTATGGTTAAAATTTAGAGTTTAAGGTTAGAATTTAGGGTTTATAGATTAAAACTTAAATCTCAACTATATTACCTTAAAACCTAACTATTATATCCAAAATTTTAATCTTAAACCCTAAATTTTAATCTCAACAAACCCATTGTATTTATTAAACATCCCTATCATAGATCAAAATTTTATGCATAGCCAGTATAGATTTAAGAGTTACAACGTCAAGAAATTTAATTCTATTTTTTTATATAAAAAACTTCATATCCACGTCAGCATCATACTTCATACAGGAGCGTGGGGATAATTAATCCAAGGCAGGTTCCATGTGTAAAATGACTTGCCACGTGTCAACTGTTCTTACCCGACCCCTCCCGCATTTAATGCGAATGTCGTTTTGGCACGAAATTATAAAAGAGTTTGGTTTTATTTTGCTACCTTACGACGAAACTCATTAATGGAAGACTTTGATTGATGGGGAAAATTTTAAAAAACTATTTAAATAAATAAACTAACATTAATTACGAAGACAAGCATGCCAAGTAACGTTACATTTAGTTTATGATTCATTATGAGATACGGTTCAAAGATTCATTGAGCCTTGTTAAATTTATTGAAACGAGACTCTTATATTATTAAATATGAACAAAAATATATAATGTTTTTTCAAATAAAATTCTCTTAATAAAAATGGTTAGATTATTCTATTGATTAACATAAAAATGACTTACAAACATCTAAAAATCTAACAATTTCACTTAAAAAACGTTGTTCTTCATGCATGTTTTTAAAGCAAAATCATTTATAATATTTTCAATATCAATCTCTTTTTTTTCAAGAGACCGCTCTCAATTGTCATCAAAACAAGTTCATTTACTCTTTCTTACGACATAGTTGTTCGTAAGTCTGACTTCAAAAATTTCAATTTTAAAACGCTTCGTTCTGCAGAAGCAACAATAATAGGAATAGTCAATAAGATTCTATATAGAATTGTCGCATTTGAAAAGTTAATGAAAATGAGCGGCCCTAGCCACGATTAATGTTTAGATTACGATTTTTTTTGAAAAGTTCATTTAGCCTTTTTTGTTAATTGTTACGTCATCAACCGTTAAATTTTTAATGACATCGAATCAACTTATTATTTTTTAAATCATAATACTATTTTGTAACTTTTTATATTCGGAGGGCTCAAAAATCTCTATAATCGAAAGATACGATGAGTTGGACGCTGCGTAAATTCTTTAAGCTTCGTGACGAAGCTGGTCCTTACTTCGCATCTATTGTTGCTTTAGATTCTTTGAATGCAGGGTTGATATGGAGGACTATTCGTGTTCCGAAGGCGAAAGTTCCATGGCAACACCTTGTATGGTTTCCTCAACGTATTCCAAAACATGCTGTTATTTCATGGTTGGCACTTTTGGGACACCTCTCAACTAAAGATAGGTTATTGCAGTGGGGTGTTCTGGACTCTGCTGATTGTGTGTTGTGTGCTGGGGGCATGAAATCCCACGATTATCTTTTTTTGAGATGCAGGTTTACTGCGCGGCTTTGGGAAGACGTAGGATCGTGGAATGGTGTTTTTTTGGAAAGTGATAGCTGAGAAGGCAATGTGTTGAGAGCTTCTCGGTTCAAGGGGAAGTCCCTGCGATCATATGTGTTGCGTCTCTCGTGGAACGTTGTTATCTATCATTTATGGGAGGAGCGTAATCGACGGCAGTTCTAAAATGAGTCGCGAAATTGTGACACAATTATACATGTAATTAGGGAGATTGTACAGATTAAAATAGCTCAGAGATGTAAAAATAAGCCTACATTTACGCACGACCCTATTCGTATAACATGGGGTGTGGTATAGAATTTTTAGGATACGTTTCTTTGTAGCAAACTTTTTTGCTCACTGAATATTGAAAGCCAACTTAATTATTAAAAAAATCTCTATAATCGAAGACTATTGATGTAGTTTATCCTTATTTATTTTATTTTTATTCCCTTTGAAAAAGTCTTTAAACGAGATCAATGCACTCCAATCGTTATCCGCTGTTGGTACACACAGTGCAACCAATTAAGAAAAAATCCAAAGAAAAAACGCCAAAATTGATTTGTTTTCCTTCTCTCCTATGCCATAGTTTTCTGGGTTTGGATTCATCCAAAATAAAACCGCGTGCATGATTCAATATTTACTTTCAGGGTAAAGTTAAAAAATTAAAATTAAAATGCCATAATTTTGAAATTTAATATATAATATTTTAAAATGGTATCAATATATTTTAGAGTAATATTCATTTTATTTTTAATAATTTTATATAAAATTTATATAAAAAATAGATGTCAATTGACACTCCTTTCTTATTGATTCGAAGCAAATAATTCCGTGTTTTCAACAACTCATCCACTCTATTTAATATTTAGGTATGTATTTGTTGATTTTATTTTCTTAACGTACGTTAAAGGTTACATAAATTTTTGGACCTACCACAATATAACATCATCTCTTTAATGCCCACAAATTTAACGTTTTGACTCTTTTAATTTTGAAAAAAATAACAAAAGATGCCTCCAACGTTTGCATGTTTGGTCATTTGTCCTATTATTCTTTTGAAGCAAACAACCCCAACATTTTAATTTAATCCAAATATGTCCATGTTGGATGGAAACTACCAGTCAACTGACGGTCAACGGTTGATGTTGACTGAATTTGCCACGTGTTAAGATATGCTAACGTGTTAGCAACATATTCACCACGTGTCAACATCATATTCGACACATGCCACCATCCGATTCGGCCATGTGCCAGCATGATAGTCAGCCACATGTCACCGTATAGAAGGGTATAACAAAATATTTTTTTTAAATATGACTTATCATGTGGCAAGTTCAGTCAGAATCAGCCGCTGACTATCAGTTGACTGACAGTTTTCATCCAACAATGATATATTTGAACTGAACTAAAACGTTGGGTTGTTTGCTTCAAGAAAAAAAAAGAATGAGACCAAATGACAAAATATGCAAATATTGGGAGATTTTTTTTATCATTTTCCTTTAATTTTTGTGCATCATATTGGAGTTTTTTTAAAATGATTGTTTTAAGGATTTATTTATGATAATATACTGATGCAGTAATTGGTGGGAACCTAATGCATTGATGACTCATTATTAGTTAAAATTGTAGTATTTTATTGGGAATTGTCCCCATAATTAATATTGGATTTGAATAGTAGACTTACAAATTTGACCCGCACAAGAAATATGGAATTCAAAAGCAAACAATCTTATCACAAAATATATCCTAAATTATTAATTATATATTCAGTATAGAAAAATTCCATAACGTGCGACGAACACTACTAATGTTGAACGCTGCTGAACATCATTAAGTTAATTAATAAAAATTTAAAATTTTAAGGACCCATCATACAATTAATAAATATTTTTAAAAATTCAATTAAATTATTTTTATATATATTAAAATTTTATTTTTTAATAATGGTAAACTATATATTTAGTATCTCACGTATTTCCGTATTTCTATTGAACCCTGATTATTTAAATATTATTTCAATTTGACCCTATTCGTTATAAAAAATAATTTAACCCTTAATCCTCAACCTAAAACCCTAAACTATTAAACTTTAAACCCTTAAACTCTTAAACCAGTACCCTAAACCATATACCATTAAACAAAATTTCACCATCATCGATTCAATTTAATTCAATGAATTGTTGAATTCTCCTAAAAATTTTAATTAAATTATTTTATATATATATTAAAATTAATTAAACTCGAATCTCCTAGAATTAACACTATCATCTTATTTTTTATATATGAATCTCTACACTTAGCCATGTGTCTCTTTGGAAACTTGTAAGTGTTCTTTACCAGGTTTTTAAATTTTCAATGTGTTTATGCAATCAATTGATATCCCTTTTGCTAGGGTTGTAAAAACAAGTCAGGACCTGAAAACCTGCCTGAAACCTGCTCGAGTCAGAACCTGATTTGACTCGAGAATTCGATGATCCGAACTTGAACTGTAACTGACTGTTGCTGACCCGAACCTGAGTTGAACTTGTTACTGTAGCAACCGAACCCGATCTGTGTCCGACTGAAAACGACCCGAACCCGAATCTGACCTGGTAATTTTGACCTGAAACCCGACCTGCATCCGACTGAAACGAACCCGAACCCGAGACCGACCTGGCAAATTACCTGATATTATCCGATTGAAACGACCCGAGATCCGATTTTACCCGACATGTTAATGGACCCGACCTGTTTTGAACCTGAACTGTTGTTGACCTACTAATGTAGACCTGGCTAAAAATGTTAAATAATTTAAAGTGTAAATTGTTCATTATAAACTTAATAATTTTTTTAATAGATTATGTTAATTTCATTACTTAGAAAAATTTTATCTTCCATTATACTAAGAAAAAAGTGTCTTAATTTGTAACTACATTATGTATAATAAAATTATATACTTAAAAATTTGTTTAAGTATAAAAATATATATTATGTATAATAAAATTATATACTTAAAAGATTTGTCTTAATTTTTACTAAATATATAATATATTAGTAATATATAGTTAATATAATATATTAAACTTATATACTTAAAAATTTGTTTAAGTATAAAAATATATATTATGTATAATAAAATTATACACTTATTATGCTTTATTATATAAAATATATTATGTTAACTTTATTATGTTCATAAAGTTATTATGCTTTAACAAGTATAAGAAAATTAACATAACTACAAAATATAAGTTAGTATTATATTAATTGTATTTCAAGTGATTAATCTAGATATAGTTTGTTACTCAAACTGGTTAACTACTTTATTTTGTTAACTTAATCGGGTTAACTTCTTAAATTTGTTAACTTAAGCTGGATAACTATCATAATAATTAGTATTAGTTTGGGCCTTGGGCCTTTGGGCTCATATCCCACCACCCATTTATTTTAGATGGGCCCCTAAAACCTATAATGTATAAATATAATATATATAGGATTAATATCTTATACATTAACGGTGTAAATTTTTTGTTTCTACAAGTGCCTCAATTATAGGGTTTAGGGTTAGGGTTTAGGGGTTTTAGTGTAAAGGTTTAGAATTTAGGGTTTGTGTTTAGAATTTAGGATTTAGTGTTAGAATTTAGGGTTTAGGGTTAGAGTTTAGTTTTAGGGTAATATGGGTAGAGATTTAGGTTTTAACATATAAACCCTATATTTTAACCATAAGCCCTAAATTCTATAAAAAATCCCTAAATTCAAAACTACTACACTTATACCCCTAAATTTTAAACCCTAAACAAAGTCCCTAACCCCTAAAACTAAGACGCTTGTGTAAAAAAGTTTCCACAACCGCTTGTGTATAGAACAATTACCCAAATATATATATATAAACTTATAACTTATATACTCCCTCCGTCCCATAAAATATGTCCCTTATTGACTTTTTGAAAGTCAAATTTTTTAAACTTTGACTATTATTATATTGAATATTTTAAATAATTAATTTTTATAAAATATATATTTGAAAACTACTCGATTAGAGGTTTTTAAAATATATTTTTTTTATATTTTTATCAATGATACATTTTAAATAATTATGAGTCAAAGTTGAAAAAAATTTGTTGAGATTTAGGGTGCTCGATTCGATCAACCGTTCTTGCTCGCCAAGTGTGGAGAAGTTGGATAATTGGGTGTTTTAGTGGGAGGTGAAAAATTGGCAATTTGACACAAGGATTTATAGTGGTTCAACCTTCTAACCAAGGTCTACATCCACTACCTTAGCTCCCCACTAAGGATTTCCAACAAATTCACTAAGAATTTCGTCCCCTTTTCTCGGATTAGGAGGAAACCGTTACAACCCTCAAAGCTTTCTACCCAAAGCTTGAAGGAACACTCTCTTTACAAAGAAAGACTTAGCAAACTAGAAATCCCTCTAAAAGGTGTTTGTTTGCAATTCTAAGCACTCACCCAAAACCTAGACACTTGAGCAAATTTAACAATGTAAGCTCACAAGTGTTGTCTAAGCAAGAAATAAACAATTTAAGCTCTAGAAGAATTTTGACATCATAATGTTGTAACAATTGAAGCATTAACCATTACAAGATGCTAGGAGGTCCCTTTTATACTCCCAATTGAGTTTGTAGCCGTTGCTAGCCGTTGGGATCAATTTGGAGCCGTTTGAGTCTTTATTTCCCACCATAAATGCAGTTCTGCAGCTTGGCGTATCGATACTCGTCCAACCGTATCGATACGGTCTCAATGAGGAAAGAGTCGTTGGCTTCTTCAGCTGATGCGTATCGATACGCTTACCTAGCGTATCGGTACGGTCCTGCAATTTAAGAGACCGTTGGGAAAATGACTGTTGGGGTAGTTAGGCGTATCGGTACGCGATACAACCGTATCGGTACGCGACTAGCCGTTGGGCTTTTTCAAAGCTCACCGTATCGATACGGCTAAGCGTATCAGTACGAGTTTTGGCTACTGGAAAATCTGGTGGCTTGAAACCCTAAATCGTATCGGTACCCTTCTATACCGTATCGATACGGGTACATAAAAATACAGGTTTTGACCATTTTAAATGTACTTTAAGTCCATTCCAAAGCCTTTAAAAACCTTAAACATATTTTCAAGTTGTTTTTGACTAAAAACTCATTTTAAATTCTTTGCAATTTAGTCCAAAACATTTTTCAAATATTATATCAAAACTTAGTTCTACAATCTCCCCCTTTTTGATATAATAAAACCATCTTGAAAAATTGTTTGGAATTCTCCCCCTTTGACTTTAAAATTGTGAATAAGAGATTACAAATGAAAACAAATAAAGCTTCCCCTTATTCATTTGAAAATTCAATTTTTCAAACCATTTTCTCCCCCTTTTTGTTATATCAAAAAGAATTTAAAATGACATTTAAGTTCAAGATAACATAGGAGGCAAAAAAGAATTTTTTGACACACTTAAAATTTTGGTTTAAAATTGGCTCCCCCTTACTCAAAGCATCATGAGAATGTTAGTTCAACATATATGAATATCTAGTTGACATAAAAGAAAATAAATCAAATAAACACTAAAGCAACTAGATTTTACCACACTCGAACTCAAGGGAGGATGTGAAGCCTTCCTTCTTCAAGTGTTCTTCCTTTGTGTGCATGGAGCTCCCCCTCAATTTTTGACTTGTTGATCACTCTCCATCACACCTAGCAAAAGACAATCAAGTAATTTTTGGTATCCAAATTGCTTTGGATCCATAGACATTAGTAGCACAAAATTTAGTCCCCTTAGGAATCCATTTTTCAATTTCATCCTTTTTAGTTGAAGTGGTTAGTCCTTTTGGGACCCAAACACTTCTAAAACATTTTCCATTCACAAATCTAGGGGCACTAGATTGTCTTACATAAAAGTTTAATTTTCCAAAACTATTTTTCTTTTCAAGTTCATTGGAAATCAAATCTTTTTCTTTTTGAACTTTGAGAAGCAAATTTTGTAAATCAAAACATTTTTGTTCAAAATCTTTTAATCTTGCTTCAAGTTCAAGATTTGTTTTGGAAAGCAAATCATTTTCAATTTTTATTTTTGAAATCAACTTTTTGTTTTTAGAAAATGATGCCTTGAATTCCAAAAGCAAATCATCATAGGCATCTTGTAACTCATCAAATGTATAAGAATTTGAAATAGATGAGTTAGAAGTTACCTCCCCCTCATTGAGGGCCATCAAGCATAGGTGGGCTACTTCATCATCGGTGGAGTCTTCATCACTCCATGTGGCCACATATGCTTGTTTTGAAGATGATCCCTTCTTTTTGGATTTATGGGAGTCCTTCATCTTCTTCACCGATTCAAGCTTGGATTTTTCCATTTTGCTCTTCATGAACCGGGCGAATTTGTTGAAGAGATAGGCCATCTCTTTATCCTCACTTTCCTCCTCACTTAAGTCTACATGGTGGCATGTGGAGGATTTGAGAGCTACGACACTTGCATTGATGCCTAGCTCCATGATCTTCTTCTTCCCCATCGCTCTAATCTCTTCCTTCTTCTTCTCCTCTTCTTTGTTTTTCTTCATTATTTGGTGAGTGAGAAGTGACCCCATGAGTTCATCAAGCTTCAAGGTTTTGAGATTCTTGGCTTCAATGATGGCGGTCCTCTTTGAGTCCCATGACTCGGGAAGGGAGTAGATGAGCTTTCGGACAAGCTTCTCTTCCGGGATGGCTTCTCCATAACCTTTAAGACCATTGGTGATGGTGGAGAACCTATCAAACATCTTCTCGATGTTCTCTTCCGGATCCATCTTGAAGTTCTCATACTCTAAGGTGAGGAGCCCAATCTTGGTCTCCTTGACTTCATTGGTTCCTTCGTATGTGACTTCAAGCTTGTCCCATACTTCCTTGGCACTCTCACAAGAAGACATCTTCTCATAGATGGTTGGGCCAAAAGCACAAAAGAGCATGTGCAAGGCTTTGCAATTAAGCTCCATCTTCTTGCGATCGTCGGCACTCCATTCCGCTTTGCTTCCTTGAGGCACGAACGGACCATCTTCAACTATGTCCCATAGCTTGTAGTCTCTTGACTTCAAGAAGAATTTCATCTTTGTCTTCCAATGGGCATAGTGATTTCCGTCGAAGAAGGGCGGTTTGTCGATTGATTGTGTCATTTGAGCCGGTTGGTGAAATGTTGATCGAGCTTGCCGGATCTTCTCAATAGGATGTGAATCCCCTTCGATTGAGCCAAGCTCTGATACCAATTGTTGAGATTTAGGGTGCTCGATTCGATCAACCGTTCTTGCTCGCCAAGTGTGGAGAAGTTGGATAATTGGGTGTTTTAGTGGGAGGTGAAAAATTGGCAATTTGACACAAGGATTTATAATGGTTCAACCTTCTAACCAAGGTCTACATCCACTACCTTAGCTCCCCACTAAGGATTTCCAACAAATTCACTAAGAATTTCGTCCCCTTTTCTCGGATTAGGAGGAAACCGTTACAACCCTCAAAGCTTTCTACCCAAAGCTTGAAGGAACACTCTCTTTACAAAGAAAGACTTAGCAAACTAGAAATCCCTCTAAAAGGTGTTTGTTTGCAATTCTAAGCACTCACCCAAAACCTAGACACTTGAGCAAATTTAACAATGTACGCTCACAAGTGTTGTCTAAGCAAGAAATAAACAATTTAAGCTCTAGACAAATTTTGACATCATAATGTTGTAACAATTGAAGCATTAACCATTACAAGATGCTAGGAGGTCCCTTTTATACTCCCAATTGAGTTTGTAGCCGTTGCTAGCCGTTGGGATCAATTTGGAGCCGTTTGAGTCTTTATTTCCCACCATAAATGCAGTTCTGCAGCTTGGCGTATCGATACTCGTCCAACCGTATCGATACGGTCTCAATGAGGAAAGAGCCGTTGGCTTCTTCAGCTGATGCGTATCGATACGCTTACCTAGCGTATCGGTACGGTCCTGCAATTTAAGAGACCGTTGGGAAAATGACCGTTGGGGTAGTTAGGCGTATCGGTACGCGATACAACCGTATCGGTACGCGACTAGCCGTTGGGTTTTTTCAAATCTCACCGTATCAATACGGCTAAGCGTATCGGTACGAGTTTTGGCTACTGGAAAATCTGGTGGCTTGAAACCCTAAATCGTATCGGTACCCTTCTATACCGTATCGATACGGGTACATAAAAATACTGGTTTTGACCATTTTAAATGTACTTTAAGTCCATTCCAAAGCCTTTAAAAACCTTAAACATATTTTCAAGTTGTTTTTGACTAAAAACTCATTTTAAATTCTTTGCAATTTAGTCCAAAACATTTTTCAAATATTATATCAAAACTTAGTTCTACAAAATTGACCAAAAAAAGTCAATAAGGGACAAAAATTATGGGACGGAGGGAGTAATAATTAATAATAAATAATAATTAGTAATAGTTTGGGCCTTGGGCCTTTGGGCTCTTATCCCACCACCCATTTATTTTAGATGGGCCCCTAAAACCTATAATATATAAATATAATATATATATATATATATATATATATAAACTTATAACTTATAATTTATATAATGTATTTATAATATAATAAATAATAATTAGTAATAGTTTGGGCCTTGGGCCTTAGGGCTCATATCCCACCACCCATTTATTTGAGATGAGCCCCTAAAACCTATAATATATATATATATATATATAAACTTATAACTTATAAGTTAGATAATGTATTTATAATATAATAATTAATAATAAATAATAATTAGTAATAGTTTGGGCCTTGGGCCTTTGGGCTCTTATCCCACCACCCATTTATTTTAGATGGGCCCCTAAAACCTATAATGTATAAATATAATATATATAAAAACATATAACTTATAATTTATAAAATGTATTTATAATATAATAAATAATAATTAGTAATAGTTTGGGCCTTGGGCCTTTGGGCTCATATCCCACCACCCATTTATTTCAGATGGGCCCCTAAAACCTATAATGTATAAATAATATATATATATATATATATATATATATATAAACTTATAACTTATAAGTTATAAGTTATATAATGTATTTATAATATAATAATTAATAATAAATAATAATTAGTAATAGTTTGGGCCTTGGGCCTTTGGGCTCTTATCCCACCACCCATTTATTTTAGATGGGCCCCTAAAACCTATAATGTATAAATATAATATAATATATATATATATATATATATAAACTTATAACTTATAATTTATATAATGTATTTATAATATAATAAATAATAATTAGTAATAGTTTGGGCCTTGGGCCTTTAGGCTCATATCCCACCACCCATTTATTTTAGATGGGCTCCTAAAACCTATAATGTATAAATATAATATATATATATATATAAACTTATAACTTATAATTTATATAATAATTAATAATAAATAATAAATAGTAATAGTTTGGGCCTTGGGCCTTTGGGCTCTTATCCCACCACCCATTTATTTTAGATGGGCCCCTAAAACCTATAATGTATAAATATAATATATATATATATAAATTTATAACTTATAATTATATAATGTATTTATAATATAATAAATAATAATTAGTAATAGTTTGGGCCTTGGGCCTTTGGACTCATATCTCACCACCCATTTATTTGAGATGGGCCCTAAAACCTATAATATATAAATATAATATATATATATATATATATATATATAAACTTATAACGTATAAGTTATATAATGTATTTATAATATAATAATTAATAATAAATAATAATTAGTAATAGTTTGAGCCTTGGGCTTTTGGGCTTTTATCCCACCACCCATTTATTTTAGATGGGCCCCTAAAACCTATAATGTATAAATATAATATATATATATATATATATAAATTTATAACTTATAATTTATATAATGTATTTATAATTTAATAAATAATAATTAGTAATAGTTTGGGCCTTGGGCCTTTAGGCTCATATCCCACCACCCATTTATTTTAGATGGGCCCCTAAAACCTATAATGTATATATATATAAACTTATAACTTATAATTTATATAATAATTAATAATAAATAATAATTAGAAATAGTTTGGGCATTGGGCCTTTGGGCTCTTATCCCACCACCCATTTATTTTAGATGGGCCCCTAAAACCTATAATGTATAAATATAATATATATATATATATAAACTTGTAACTTATAATTTATATAATGTATTTATAATATAATAAATAATAATTAGTAATAGTTTAGGCCTTGGGCCTTTGGGCTCATATCCCACCACTCATTTATTTGAGATGACCCATAAAACCTATAATGTATAAATAATATATATATATATATATATATATATATATAAATAAACTTATAAGTTATATAATGTATTTATAATATAATAATTAATAATAAATAATAATTAGTAATAATTTGGGCCTTGGGCCTTTGAGCTCTTATCCCACCACCCATTTATTTTAGATGGGCCCCTAAAACCTATAATGTATAAATATAATATATATATATATATATATATATATATATAAACTTATAACTTATAATTTATATAATGTATTTATAATCTAATAAATAATAATTAGTAATAGTTTGGGCCTTGGGCCTTTAGGCTCATATCCCACCACCCATTTATTTTAGATGGGCCCCTAAAACCTATAATGTATAAATATATATATATATATATATATATATATAAACTTATAACTAATAATTTATATAATAATTAATAATAAATAATAATTAGTAATAGTTTAGGCCTTGGGCCTTTGGGCTCTTATCCCACCACCCATTTATTTTAGATGAGCCCCTAAAACCTATAATGTATAAATATATATATATATATATATATATAAACTTATAACTTATAAGTTATATAATGTATTTATAATATAATTATTAATAATAAATAATAATTAGTAATAGTTTGGGCCTTGGGCCTTTGGGCTCATATCCCACCACCCATTTATTTGAGATGGGCCCCTAAAACCTATAATGTATAAATAATATATATATATATATAAACTTATAAGTTATATAATGTATTTATAATATAATAATTAATAATAAATAATAAATAGTAATAGTTTGGGCCTTGGGCCTTTGGGCTCATATCCCACCACTCATTTATAATAATTAATAATATCAATAATAAATAATTATTATTAATTGTTGGGCTTTGGACTAAATATTTTAGATGAGCTAAATATAATAATTAATAATAATTATTAATTGTTGGGCTTTGGACTAAAAATTTTAGATGGGCTAAATATTTTGTTGCCCTTTGAATTTTAGATGGGCTAAATATTTTGTGGCCCTTTAAATTTTAGATGTTTTTTCATTTAAATCCTTTAAGTTTTAGTTCAATTCAATTGAGTTAAATTCAATTTATGTATTTAAATACAAATATAAATACATATATTTTATAATTTTATAAATACATATATTTATATATATATACATATATTTTATGGGTAATTGTTCTATACACAAGCGCTTGTGGAAACTTTTTTACACAAGCGTCTTAGTTTTAGGGGTTAGGGACTTCGTTTAGGGTTTAAAATTTAGGGGTATAAGCGCAGTAGTTTTGAATTTAGGGATTTTTGATAGAATTTAGGGTTTAGGGTTAAAATTTAGGGTTTATAGGTTAAAACCTAAATCCCTACCCATATTACCCTAAAACTAAACCCTAACCCTAAACTCTAAACACAAACCCTAAATTCTAAACCTTTACACTAAAACCCCTAACCCCTAAACCATAAACTCTAACCCTAAACCCTATAATTGAGACGCTTGTGGAAACAAAAAATTTCCACCGCCAGTGTATAGGATATTAATCCATATTTTATATGTATATTTATGTATTTATATACATATATACACACATATATATATACATGTATGTTGTTGGTATCATAATATGTATTATGTATATACATATACATGTATTTATGTATAATACATTACATATACATAAATACATACATGTTTGTATAATATATAATTATGTATTGTAATTTTTTTTTTTTGAATATGCTAGTGCGATGCAAGGGTAGCATCTGTTCAACTTTCTTAGTCTTTTCAAAGACGGCACACACAACATGCGTTACTGGTGCTCGAACCCGGGTCCCAAGGGATGATGAACATCTACCTTTGCCACCAGGACACAAGGGGATGAGCAATTATGTATTGTAATTTTTTTTTTTGAATATGCTGGTGCGATGCAAGGGTAGCATCTGTTCAACTTTCTTAGTCTTTTCAAAGACGGTACACACAGCATGCATAACTGGTGCTCGAACCCGGGTCCCAAGGGATGATAAACATCTACCTTTGCCACCAGGACACAAGGGGATGAGCAATTTATATACATGTGAATACATAAAAATACATATATATACACATAATCACATATATCTATACTTATAAAGTTATTATAATAATTAATAAGTTATATTATATTATAATAATTAATAAATAATATTAAATTATAATATATATGGGCGGGAAAATTTATTTTAAAACTGTCCAATTCCCAAATTAAATTTCAATTTGGGGTAAATTATAAATAAAGCCATTTATATTATATAAGTTTTTTATTTAAGTCCTTTAAGTTTTAATTCAATTCAATTGAGTTCTTAAAACTTTATTTTTACTTCAAATTAACTCTTATTTATTATTTTTTTCACTATAGTTCATAAAACTTTGTTTTTATTCAAAATTGAGCCTATTATAGTCCATAAAACTTTATTTTAGTCCAAATTAGCTCTTATTTATTTATTTTTTTCACTATAGTCCATAAAACTTTGTTTTTATTCAAAATTGTTCATTTCTGGTGAACCTGAATTAACCCGAACTGAAATGAACCCGACGACCTGAAATTACCCAACCTGAAATGAACCCGACCTGAAATGAAACCGACCTGAAATGAACCCGAACTGAAATGAACCCGACCTGAAATTTACCCGACCTGCAATTTACCTGCCAATTAACTAATTTTACCCGACCTGTTTTTACCCGATCTGCAACGAGTTTGACCTGAAATGGACCCGACCTGAAAATTGACCCGACCTGAAATGGACCCGACCTGCAAATTACCCGACTGCAATGGACCCGCACCCGACCCGAGTCGAGTCAAAAAATTTTTTTTTACCTGAAATGACCTGTATCCGATTTTACCCGACCTGACAGAACCCGACCTGAAACCTGTCCAATTACCTGTTTTTACATCCCTACCTTTTGCCATGAAAGTGGTTCATTGAGATTTGTGGATTACTATACATGCCGCAAATGTACGATTATAATATGCATACATACTAAGAAGAATACTATACATTTATACAATCATTTGTTACAAGTGAATGACAAGTAAAGTTTGCATATAGGATCACAACTTATATCTAATTAATTCATAATTAATTTTAAGAATCATAATTAATTCATAATTATGATCTCACATGCTATAAGTCTTTCTTTCAGATCCATTCCTAGATGCAAAAATTTCTCAACTTCATCAAGTAAGATCTCACATGCTAAATATCTAAGGTTGTTCGAACTTTTGGAAATTTCGCAACCAAGCCAGGCGATGGTCGTGAGGGACTCTCGAGCAACCCTCTTTATCTGACTCTTTAGTCCCTTTTCTAAAGCAACAAATGTTGGTTTACCAAACTCGTTGATGCTTCTTGCAATCTTGCTGCACCATGAATCGGTTCTTGGATCCTGTAAGTTTAAAATCAGTCTTCAAATTTAAACATTGATTGAAATCTAAATATAACAGTTGTGTGCTCAACTGCATTATCCTTTTAGCATCTTACCAGCAGGCTCGGATCCAACCAATCGCAGTTTCTTATCATGTTCAGATAATTCAAAGACGTTAAACCAGCCATGCTACAGTTTATCTCAAATAAGACAAATTTTCAGCTGTCATCTAACGCCTGTTTGAGCGTTAAAATAGGTGGGCAAATGCCCATTGGAAACCAAATCAATGGTCTTTTGAGGTTGTTGTGGCCGTAAACGGCCGTTGGAGAGAACAACAACAACAACAAAAACGGACCTAAATCATAACCCCAAACATCAATAATCACATTCAAATATTAAACTTAATTTTGTTTTTATCTAATTTCCTTTTATTAAAAAGAGAGAAATATAGATATTAATATTTAAATCTATACAAAACGAGATAATATGACTTGATAACTTAGTTAATTAGGGAATCTTTAAAATTTTAATATATAACATCATCAAGAATAGTATATTATAGGGTAAACTATTTCATTGACCACCATACTTTTGAAAAAATTGCGATTTGATTACATTACTTTTTTTTGAAGCAATTAAACCATCAAACTATTTAAATGGTATCAATGCGATCACCAGCCGTTAAAAATAACAGAAAAGTTGATGGGGATGTTAAACTAAATTGGTATAATTACACATTTGGTCTCCTATATTTAAAAAACCTATCAATTTGGTCCTAATTTTAATATAATAAAATAAATTAATTATTGGAGGATTTTAATTGTTTTTATTTAATTTGATTAATTAATTTCCCCCTCCTATCACTTGATTGGAGAAGAAAAATGGAAGCAATGAAAAAGCCCCCAATATGAATTGAACTCATGTCCTTACTCTTAAAGGTGATGGTTAAGTGTGTTTGCCACTAAGCCAAGCACATCTTTGTGATATAAGTTACAACATTTAATATATGTTTTAAATACTTGTTAATGCCCGGAAAAATGGAAACAACAAAAATGGCATTGGGTGGATTTGAACCAATATCCTTGGAGTAAAAATTGAGTGTGCTTACCACTAAGCCAAGAATATTTTTAGGATATTAGGACAACATTTAATATATGTCTTAAATAATTATTAATGCCTGGAAAAATAAAAGGAAAGAAAATGTAGTTTTAGGAAAATCGAACATAAAATATTTAACACAATATAATTTTGATTTATTTAATTAAACTTTGATTTATTTAATTGGGTTAAATATTTAACCCAATATAATTTTGATTTATTTAAGACATATTTTTTTGGAAAAATAAAAGGAAAGAAAATGTGGTTTAAATATCGGGTTAAATCGAACATAAAATATTTAACCTAATTAAATAAATTAAAATTTAATTAAATAAATCAAAATTATATTGGGTTAAATATTTTATGTTCGATTTTCTTAAAACCACATTTTCTTTTCTTTTATTTTTCAGGGCATTAACAATTATTTAAGACATATATTAAATGTTATACCTCATATTTTAAAAGTATTTTTTGCCTAGTGGTAAGCACACTTTGTGTTTACTCCAAGGGCACTGGTTCGAATCCACTCAAGGTCATTTTCCTTGTTTTCATTTTTCCGGCATTAACAAGTATTTAAAACATATATTGACTTCTGTAACTTATATCACTAAATTGTGCTTGGCCTAGTGGCAAACATACTTGACCATCACCCTTAAGAGTAAGGGCACGAGTTTAATTTCTGTTGTGGGCATTTTCATTGCTTCTATAATTAATTAATCAAATTAAATAAAAATAATTAAAATCCTCCAACATGGTGACCCATGTCACTAATTAATTAATTAATTTTATTAGATTAAAATTAGGACCAAATTGGTAGATTTTTAAATATAGGGGACTAAATATGTAATTATACCAATTTTATTTAACAATCCCGTCAACTTTTCTATTATTTTTAATGGCAAATGGTCACATTGATACCATTTAAATAGTTTGGTGGTTTAATTGCTTCGGAAAAAAGTAATATGGTCAAATCGCAACTTTTCCAATAATATGGTGGTCAATGAAGTAGTTTACCCTTTATTAAATTACAAATATCACATTAAAAGTATATGTATAACATTTGCTAAAGTTAGTGTTGGTTGGGACCTAATGTTTGGGGCACAATTTGGTTTTTATGGCTACATCGGAATGA
Source organism: Hibiscus trionum (assembly GCA_030270665.1). Classification (NCBI taxonomy): domain Eukaryota; kingdom Viridiplantae; phylum Streptophyta; class Magnoliopsida; order Malvales; family Malvaceae; genus Hibiscus; species Hibiscus trionum. Next base: position 4,692,716 of record BSYR01000014.1, read on the forward strand.
TCTAGTTTTTAATGAGGCGGAGGAGAACCTCTCGGTGCTGGTGCTGGAACGTGTAAGAAATTGAGCGGAAAGGCGTTGTTTGCGCTGGGTGATAACTCGAGCACTCAAGTAGTTGCGAAAAGGACTCGGCCTAATCCTCAAGGGTGGAGCTCCCCGCCGTTGGAGTGGGTCAAGCTCAATACCGATGGTGCTAGTAGTTTGGGAGATGGCCGCATGAAGTGTGGTGGATTATTTCGGGATCATACAAGCATGTGGCTGTCAGATTTTGGAAAATTCGTTAGTATTTGCTCGGTGCTTGAAGCGGAGCTTTGGGGTGTATACCTGAGTTTGTGTTATCGTCAGGTGATTCTTGAAATTGATTGTTTGGAGGCGGTTGAGGTCCTTAGAATTGGTTCTTTCTCACTGAATTTATGTATGTTGGAGAATTACTTTTTGGAGTTGCGTTGTCGTTCGTGGGTGGTATGTATCCAAACATGTTCCCCGAAGTGGTAACCGTGTGACATATGCTTTGGCAAAGCTTGTGAATGGTGAGGGTTTGGAGGTGGTCACTTGGATTACCCCCCCCCCTCGAGTATTATCCGATTATTGCATAATGATGTGCTTACTCGTGTGTAACTAGTTTGTTTGTTTGTTAGTATCTGTATTCTTTTCTTCCATTTAAGTTAGGAAAGTTTTTAATGAGGTATATGCTAACGTATTAGGTGTTTCTTATTCAATGGAATCACACACCTCTTTTCATCAAAAAAAGAAAAATACTAATATTGTTTTGTTACGATAAGAAAAATTGAAATCTGGTGTTTTTATAAAGGAATTTAAGTTAAAAAAGGGTAAAATCTTATGTCCCAGGATTTCTACTCCAACTAAATCTCTCTCGGCTCTATATAAGACTTTGAAATATATTTTCAGCCCCTCACACTTTCTGCTGTGTATTCTTCTCTTCTTGCTCGCTTAAGCTTTCAACATGGGACTTGCTCATAATGTCGTCGACGTTATTGTAATCGTTGTCTCTTTCGGTTTTTTTCTATCTCCAATGCCAATCTTTTACTGAATCTATAAGAAGAAGGCGAAAGTGCATTAGAGGTTAAGCTCTCTAATCAGCCTGGTGTAGCAGCCTGAATTTTCTTTTTATTTTAACAGTACTTAAAACTACTTGAGCAAGTGTAATCTTCCCAATTCTCCCAATCCCAACGATTAGAATCACCCAATTATCAGCATTAAAGCAATCACCCACCTAAGAAAGATATTTTATTTAAAGTTCAGGGGTTAAATTAGAAATTAATTTTTTTTACTAATGCGTCACATCATCAAACTAACGGGTGTTAATGTCATAGTGACCAAAATAAAACAAATAAAAAATATAAGTGACAAGAATAACTTTTATTAAATGGGTGATCAAACTAGAACACAACTCAAATAAAAGGGACCTCTAGTTTACCTAATTTTAAATTATATTCATATAGTTAAAAGAAGTATCGTTAAAACTTGAAAGGGTCCATGTTGCATAGGATGTTTAGAGAAATCTTAGGTCCTACATAAATTAGCAAGTCCAGTTCAAGTAAAGACTAAAACTGCCTTAAGAATTACAAACCAATAATAACTACTTGATTGAAACGTTTCATCCGCCCGTCCTAGCTCAGCTAGTGGAGCACATGTCTTTCATCTACATGATCGTGAGTTCAATTTTCATAGATGGTGTTACAATTAAATTTTTTAAATTAATAAAAAAAACCCGATAAACTTGACCTGAAAATATTTAATATAAATATATATATTTATAAATAAATCGGGTCGGACGGGCCGAATAATTTTCATGCAACCCTACTCAAGCCTTTTAAAACCTGACCCGACCAGACTAACGAAAGAAAATTTGGAATGGTAATACTCTAGTACAATGTTGATTCTATTAATTTTTTTAAAGGAATGGTAATACTCAAACTAACGAATTTGAATATTTTCGATAAAAGTGTTCAATTTTTCAATGTTCCTGGCACTTGGAGAATGCTAGAAAGCCCGCAAACCCACCAAACTTAGTAAAATCTATAAAGGATTAACCAGGGTAATTTGGATGTTAAATGTGATAAGTCATTGTAGCTATCACTTATATTATTTGTAATTATCATTTAGATAATATTTGTGATAATTAGATATTTAAACTAGAGATAGAGTAGATCTCGTCTGTTGATGTAATTTAAACTATATCGTTGGATCTTGGGGAGTTCAACTATAAATAGAGGCTCCCCCAGCTCATTTGTAATCATTCACTCACTCATTCATTCACTTGAGTAATACAAGAAGCATTTATCTAAATTCTTCCAGTGTTCTTCGTTGTTCTTGAGTGTTCTTCTTTGTTTTTGTTGCTTATCGCTTTCTGAGTTTTTTAAATCGTTTCTACTTAGAACGATCTTATGTTCAAAGGCTTTGGAAGTGTTTGATCTTCCGGAGCGAAAATCCGAGCTGACTTAGACGTTTGCCAGGAGAGCTTTGCCTAAGACCGTACGGTCCAACTAGCAAGAATCCAACTAGCGAGAATCTGAGTTCTTTAAATCGTTTCTACTTAGAACGATCTTATGTTCAAAGGCTTTGGAAGTGTTTGATCTTCCGGAGCGAGAATCTGAGCTGACTTAGACGTTTGCCAGGAGAGCTTTGCCTAAGACCGTACGGTCCAACTAGCAAGAATCTAACACCGTAACGAGAAATTCAAGGTGACTTAGTCGTAGCATTCAGCCGAGAATGCGACTAAGGCCGCGCAGTTTGGCTGGCAGAAGTCTAGCCCCGTGACATGAATTTCGAATATGGCTAATCCTCATCGGGGTCGTCGTCAAACTCGGTGGTGGTGAATTCGTAGTGTTGCGGGAGAATTCCTTCTCCATTGCTTGAATCAGCTTCTGCCTCCTCTACATGATCTTCCTCCACAAATTCCTGTAAAAAATCATCTTCCTTTGCAGCAGCATCAACGATTTCCAGCTCATTGGCGGCAGCATCCCTATCCCCAGCACGTTCTAAATCAGACTCTTTGTTATCCTTCCCATAAAATATACAAAAAGGATTAAAAAATTAACAGAGAGGTGTGAGGAATGGTGTGAGGAATCCCCCGGTAACATCCTTGTTAGTGCGGATTTAGACATTAAAATTTAATAGTTCACCAATAGATAATAAATATTTCTAGGTAAGCACTCTCATTCCTCTAATACTTGCGCAATTTTATTATATATAAGATAGCAACTATATCTACATTAATTATGAAATCATTTTAATTTTTGAATGTATTTTATATTAAAGTCCAATTCACAACCCCAATTATCGGCAACATAACACTTGTATCGATCTACAAACACGCAAAAAAAAGTAAACTAATTAAAAAAATGAGATTTCGGAAGAAAGTCATATTAGATCGGAAAACTAAATATGGATATAGAAAAAAAGAAATTAAAAAGATGACTTATCTTATACATATTAGATTGGAAAACTAATTTAAAGAAATGAGATTTCGGTATCAGATCGGAAAACTAAATATGGATATAGAAAGAAAGAAATTAAAAAGATTACTTATCTTATACATATTAGATCAGAAAACTAATTTAAATAAATGAGATTTCGGTATCAGATCAAAAAATTAAATATGGAAATAGAAATAAAAAAATCACATATTTTACAATACAAATAACCATAATACAGAAGAGAGCTAACATGCCTCAAACTTAGCATTGTTTGTATGTGAGAAATACAAAAGAAATCAATAATAACAGTACCTTAAACTTAGCAGGAAAACCAAGCTTTTGGATGATTCTAGAATGTTGAAAGCAAAAAAATAAAAATAAAAAAATCTCAGTTAATTACCAATTTCATGATTATTTATTCCTACTTGAATGATAAGAATAACTAATAGAGAGCTTAACTGACCTCTGATAATAATTTAAAATTTTATAATACATAATCCAAACACGTATATTAGTGATTTAAAGTTAATTTTAAGATATATATATATATATATATAAGTCATTAAAAATATTAATCTAGTTTTATCCTTCGAATCTTGTATTAACAAAGTAATACAAATATTTTAGAAAAAAATTTAAACTTAAAAATACATAATACAAACATAGAAAAATTTAAAGATTTTAAATTTAGTTCTAAGATAAAAATATTAAGAACCTAAAATAAAAATATAATTTAATATTAAAAAATAAATATATTAAAAGTATTGCTTTGGGTACCCAGTTACAAAAAAAATCTGCCAAGATCCAGCCCAACTATCCAAGAAAAATCTCGGGTTGGGTACCCGACCCGATCATGTATTTTTTTTATAAAAAAAATCCAATTATTAAAAGTTTGTGCCAGCGAGTCAACGAGTCGAGATCAAATATTTTTAAACACTCCTAATAATAAGTGTTTAAGCCTACTCAAACTTATTCTTTTATACATGTTGTATACAATAACATTGTCAACCAAACCGAGGCTCTATCATCAAGACATTTTTTAATCTTTTATGTTCATTCTGCGTTATGTCTTTAAGTTTTATAACTATCTCTCAATAATGTTATCTTCAAAGTTTAAACATTAAATGTCTCTTTAAGTGAGCAACCACATTTGGCTAGTTAGCCAAATTGTTCATATTTGTTCTTTCTTTTTTCTTAGGTCATGGGTTCTATACCTACTAAGAACACCTCATTTCTTCTCCTAGAATCTTTTTTTCTCCTCCCCTCTAAGCAGAATTAGGATTAGAATTAAGATTTGTAAAAAAAAATCAATTTAAGTGTAATTTATCTTGGCACTACATCTAATATTTAATGATTTTAACCGAGATCATACCATAAATTAATTAGACATCTAATATTTAATGATTTACACAAGCATGTATATTTATATTATAAAATTTAAATTATAAATTTCTAACCTTAAACTCCAAAAAAAAACTAAATCATATACACTAAATTCTAACCCAAAAGCCCATAACTTTAAACTCTAAATTAAAACTCCAACCCTTAAAACTAATAGACTTATATGTAAGTTTTTTTATCACTAATTTAATAATCACTAATTCTCACAACATCATACCTTTTACAACTAGTCCATACCTTTATTTTTATCACTAATAATGTTTTTTTAATATGTTTTTATATTTCAATTTAACTTTATTTTAAAATTTGATTACTTTTTAAAATATTATTATTTAATCTTATTTTTCACTAAGAAGTGGGTGACATGAATTTTAATTAATATTAAATTCTATCACATTCATAACGTAAGTGAAAGAAATTATTTTATATAAATATATATATTTATAATAATTTTCAACAAATAATTATTGTTGCAATTAATATGATTAAATAATAATTTTTTAGATCTTTATTTAAAGTTATATAAATACATCATTATAATAATAATTTTGTGTTAAAAAATAACATTTCAGTCTTTTTTTACCGAGTTGGTAATTGTTAATAAATCTAGAGCCAATACATTACTGTGAGCCTCTAGCCCTCAAAATTTTTGGTTAATTCAATTTAAGGTCTCCTGAAAGTTTGAATATTAATCAAATTTAGCCTTCTTCAATTTTAAAGTTAAAATGTTTCGCAAGTTCTCTAAAAAATTCATCCTAATTTTATGACTCTCAACGCTCGTTGGCCAAAACTATATTTTTCAGCTGCCATCTAACGTCTGTTTGAGCGCTAAAATAGATGGGCAAATGCCCGTTGAGAACTAAATCAGTTCTCTTTTGAGGTTTTTGTGGCCATAATCAAATGTTGGAAAGAACAAACAAGGACTAAATCATATATAATTTATCTTTAACCCCAAACATCAATAATCACATTCAAATATTAAACTTAATTTTGTTTTTATCTAATTTCCTTTTATTAAAACAGATAGACATATAAATATTAATATTTAAATGGGAAAACTACACCAGTGACCACCGAAGAAATTGGGGATACCTATTTGAACCATCGAACTATAAAAAACGTCAATCACACCACCAAACTTATTAAATTGACCTATTTGAACCACCCTCCGTTAAAAAAATAACGTCAAGGCTGAGTTGGCTGTTAAAAAATTAACGGCAAGGCTGACTGGCCTTTATTTTATATTTTTTACACATCTGAAAAACAAACATTTATTAAATTAAAAAACATTAAAAGTAATATATTGGAAACTTAAAAGTCTGATTAATTAACCCAAAACACACTCATCTGTTTCATTAGAGAGAATTTGTTTGGACATTCAGAGAGAAGAGGGAAAAATTCTGTGTGTTTCGACGTTTCAAAGAGAAGAGGGATTGAGAGAAGAGGGATTGAAAGAAGAGGGATTGTGAGAAGGAAGAAATTAACATCGAAATGGTTTGGGTTAATCGCGAACGAGAGAAACAACATGTGTTATATGGTAAGTTTATCTTTTGTTTTGTTTTTTGAAAAATTATTTTCAATATTAAGGTTAGGGGTTATTTAGGGTTAGGGGTTTTTTTTGTATTAGGGGTTTTTTGTTTGTAAATATATCATTGACAGCAAAATTAGGGTTAATATATCAGTCACAGTAAAATTATTTTCGAAATAGTTAGGGGTTTTTTGTTGCTAAATATGTAGATTTAGTATACCAATTAGAGTTTAAAATAAGATTAGGGGTTTTCGAAATACTATTAACATCTTAGATCGATTAGGGTTGATATACTTAGTTGGGTTAGTTAAAATAAGATTAGGGTTGATATATGAAGTTGTGTTAGATCGATATTAGGGGTTTAGTGAAAGACCAACTTTATCATTGATAGTAAATTAATATAAGGGTTAATTGGTTGTGACAGAACTGGTTTAGAGTTGAAATTAGGGGTTAGTTAAAATGAGATTAGTGAAAATACTGTGATAGTAAGTTAAAATTAGGGTTAATTGTTTTCTTTTAAAAAAAAGGTTCATTGGTTGTGACAGAACTGGTTTAAGGTTGCTTTTTGTGCTTTTATCTATTACTTTTTGACTTTTTGCTATGTTTTTTTCATGCTTGATTATTATATGATATGTAGAGTTGAATTTCATGCATATGTAGAGTTAAATTTCATATTATATGTGGTGCTGAATTTCATATTATATGTTGTGGGGTCCTTTTGTCATATGTGCATGTGTTGTAGTGTTAGCAGGTGAAACTTTTTTATCACTATAAAAAATGTTGGTATATGTGCATTCATTTTTTAGTGGTCCTGCATATTGGTTTGGATGATGAAAGTAGGTGGGATTGGTATATGTGCATTCATTTAGTGGTTATGCATAGGGTATATTTTAGTGGTCCTGCATGTTGGTATATGTAATATGTTGTCTTGTAGTGTTGTAGTTGCTGGTAATAATTAGGGTTCTATATATATATATGTAATATGTGATCTGCTTGGTTGTTTTTGTTGCTTTGTTTATATTTAATTAGTTTATTTTCTAATATTGTTTTTTATTTATTGATAGAACAAAATTCATCCATGTTCACCCTAGTTGTTCACTATGGTGGTTACTTTCTACAGACTCGAAATTTGGTATATAGTGGTCAATTTATTGATTATTTTGATAATTGTGATGTGGATGAAATGAGCATCTTTGAGGTTATTGTTATGATTGGAAGATTAGGATTAACTTGTACAATGAAGATGTATTGGCAAATTTTTGAAAATCCATTTGAGGTTAAAGCTTTAATTAGTGATAATGATGTTCTAGAGATGCTTAGCAAATTACCTAGAAACCATTATGTTCACATCTACTTGGAGGAGGTTAGACCCTATCAAAGTAATGTTGCTAGTGTAGAACCTGAAATGAATGCTGACTCTAATTCTGAAGTTAGGGTAGACTTTTCTGAGAAACCTAGTGATGATCATAATGTTGATGAAAACATTGGTGAACCAGAAACAAATGATAATGTTTCTGTGTCTTTTGAGATTAGGGTAGACTCTAATTCTGACTCAGAATACATTGACTATGAAGTTGATAAATCAACTACCTATGAATATGATTTTAGTGATAGTGAGGATGACCTTGAAGATGATATTTTTTTTCTAAGGGTGTGGGTGATAATATGACTAAAGAAGGGTCACATAAACCTAATGTGGAGGGCAGTGATGAAGTTAGGGTTGATAGTGAACCTGATAGTGTAAATTTTGAATCATTTCACAGTTTAGATGAGTCGGATTCAGATGGTCAACATAAGAAGCCTAGATATCCTGAATTCAATACCAATGTAGACATTTCCAATCCAGTTTTTAAGGTGGGCTTACTGTTTGCAACAAAACAAGTGTTGAGGGAGTCTATTAAGATGTATAGCATCAAAAATAGATACAATGTTAAGCTTAAAAGAAATGATAATAGGAGAATTTAAGCAGTTTGTAAGGCAGGGTGTCCATGGAATTTGTGAGCTTCTCCAGTTGACTTTAAAGATCCTAATGAAACTTGGCAAATTAAGTCACTTATTGGTGAACATAGATGTCTTAAGGAGTATAAGAACTCAAACATGACTGCTAAGTTTATAGCAAACCAGTACTTGGACAAATTTTATACTAATTCAAATTACTCCTCTAAGTCCCTTAAACAAGATGTATTTAGAGATTACAACATCTTTGTCCATTTAAGTAAGTGTATTAGGGCAAAAAATTTGGCCCTTGAGAAGCTACATGGTGATATAAAGGGGCAGTACACAAGACTTTATGATTACCTAGGTGAGCTTAGGTCCTCAAACCCTGGGACAACTACAGTCTTGCAATTGGATGAAGGTGTATTTGAAAGACTGTATATTTGTATGCAAGCTATGAAGGATGGCTTCAAAGGTGGTTGTAGGCCAATTATATGTCTAGATGGGTGTCACTTGAAAGGCCATTATGGGGGTCAACTTTTGTCAGCTATTGGAATGGATGCTGATGACAATCTTTATCCCATTGCATTTGCAATTGTGGAGGCTGAGACTGAGTCATCTTGGTGCTGGTTTATGGAAATATTAAAGACTGATTTGGAGTTGAACAATTCCCATCAGCTGACATTTATGACTGATAAACAGAAGGTAAACTTACACTATTTTATAAATATTTACTGTTTTTTTTAATTCATTTCCATTAATAACATAGAATTTGTTTTGTTTTGTAGGGATTGATGGAGTCTATGGCAGAACTGTTTCCCCATGCAGACTATAGAACATGTGTAAGGCACCTTTACAATAATTTCAAGTTACATGATCAGCATAAAGGAAAAGCTTTGAAAGACCAACTTTGGAGAGCTGCTAGGGTAACATATGTGAGAGAGTTTGAAGCTGCCATGGAAATTTTAAAGGTATAATTAAACAATTTTTTTAATTTATTTTGCATTTAATTTGTAGGGTTCCATAACCTTATTTGTATGTTAATGTGCATGGTTTATCAAGTGCTGGACATGCATGGTTATCAGGAAAAGACCCTACAATGTGAAAAAAATCTCACTTTTCCTTCAAAGCTAAATCAGACATCCTTCTAAACAGTCATTGTGAATGTTTAATAAGGTTAATCTTTAATTTTTTCCTATATTTTTATATACTTAACTTACATTATTAACACTTACTGTTTTATTTTGTAGATGATAGTTGAAGCTAGGGACAAACCAATTATTACTTTGGTGGAGTCAATCAGGTCCAAATCGATGCAAAGAATTGCAAAAAAAAAAGATGAAGCTGAGAAGTTAACTGGTCCTTTGTGCCCTAAAATTCAGAAAAAGCTTGACATTGCATTCTTACTATCACAAAGGTTTGTTTCTAACTTTGGTGGTTTGTTTATGAAATTTTTTAAGTATTGGTTTGGTTCTGATTTTGGTAGTTTGTTTATGGTTTGCTTCTAACTTTGGTGGTTTGTTTATGAAATGTTTTAAGTATTGCTTTGGTTCTGATTTTGGTAGTTTGTTTATGGTTTGTTTCTAACTTTGGTGGTTTGTTTATGGTTTGTTTCTAACTTTGGTGGTTTGTTTATGAAATGTTTTAAGTATTGGTTTGGTTCTGGTTTTGGTAGTTTGTTTATGGTTTGTTAGGATTTTAGTAGGATTGGTTTGGTTAAGATTTTTGTAGGATTGGTTTGGTTCTGATTTTGGTTGGATTGGTTTGGTTAAGATTTTTGTAGGATTAGTTTGGTTCTTATTTTGGTTCTCATTTTGGTTGGATTGGTTTGGTTCTGATTTTAGTAAGATTGGGTTGGTTCTGATTTTGGTTCTGATTTTAATAGGATTGATTTGGTTCTGATTTTGGTTTTGTTTATGACATAGATGTTGGCCTGTGAGGGCTGGTGGAGCAATGTACCAAGTTACATGTGGTCTTCAAGACCAACACTCTATTAACATGCAAACAGAAACATGTTCATGTAGAAGATGGCAACTAACAGGTTAAATTCTTATTTTTAACAATTTATTTCTTTAATGATCTATTTGTTTATACACACTAATCATTGAAATTTTTTGCAGGAATTTCATGCATCCATGACATTTCTGTTATATTAATGCTTGAAGACAGACCCGAAAAGTTTGTGGATCCATGCTACTCAGTTTCTACCCAAATGTCCATATACTCTCATTTTATCAATCCAGTGAGAGGTGAGAACCAGTGAAGTTCTTAACAAACACATTTACGTGTTTTACCTCCTATTTTGAGAAGGCCACCAGGAAGACCACATAAGAACCACAGAAGAAGGGAGCCAGATGAAGCACCTCAATGTGCTAAGGTGTCCAAAAAAAGTGCGAAGATGACTTGTGCAAAGTGTGGAGGGTCTGGTCATAATACAAGGACATGCAAGGGTCCTCTTCGTGCCAATACTAGACCATATAAACGAGCATCCACTTCTACTAGAGCTCCTAAAAGATCTAAACTGCCAGTAAGTTTTTCTGTACAAATATGGGTTAATTTTTTGATTAATTTACATTTATTGTTTAAAGTTCAGTAACACATTATTTTTCGTGTACAAGTTAGCAGAAGATCTGGAATAAATGTGCACCAGGATCCTGTTGCAACACCAAACTTGTCTGGAGTGCAACATCAAAGAAACATTTCAAGCCAACCTCTACCACCAGTCTATACAGTTAGATGGATGCCCACCCCACCACTCATGAGAGTTCTGTTACTCAACCAGGTAGGCAACATCAAGGCAACAGTCCAAGGGCAAGCCAACCCCCACCACCAATCCATAATGTTAGATGGATGCCCACCCCCACCACTCAAGAGAGTGTTGTCACTCAATCATCTCCAAGGCCATTCTAAACACTCCAGGCTTATTTTTAGGGGGTTTTTTGTGTAATGCATGCAGTTGACAATTAGGAATTAACTTTATGTTCTGATTTTGTTGTGATTATAGGTATCACATGCAAGTTTTGTGTGTAATGCATGCAATTGACCATTAGGATTTAACTTTTGTGTATACATGTTTTATACATGTTCAAGGAATGGCCAGGACTTACATTTTGTTGTTGTAATGGTCAAAAACACTTGATGTTTTTTATGGATCACTTGTGAAATGAAGATGATGATGTTTTGATTTTTTGATTAATTTGTGTATATACTTTCTATTTTTTAAGGCACTCATTAGTAACAAAAAATCTAACATAAACATAGCAACACTATTAGTAACCAAAATGTTTTTGATTAATTTCAAATAAGCAACTATAGTACAATAAACATACATTCCATTAGACACTTAATCATAAATAACTTAACATAACAACTCCAACAATCACAATCCATTACAATAAACACCAGGACATAACAACTCCAACATAGCTGAAAAACAACATAGCTGAAAAACACCTTAACATGACCACAAATTAGGTCATCCTTTTTCCTAACCCTAAACCTAAAAGAAACACAACACATAGAAGCAAAACCCTAATAAACCTCTCATTTCTTCTTTCACGTTCCATAGCTAAAATTTTTCTTAGAAGACCTACAATCACAATCCTTGATTGATTATATACCGGTGGATCGTACCAAACAAAAAAATTGCAAGTTTGGGTGCCTTTTTCATAATTTTCACAGCCCCAAAATCTTCTACCTGGATTACTATCTTTCCATCCTATCTTTAATGAAGAACGCACTCCACAGAAGCATTCCCGATCGAAGTTCTCACTCTCCATTTTTCTTCCTTCCTTGCTTCCCTTTCCTGCAAATTCTTCTTCCGCCGTTTATAGAGGTTTGGAAGATTAGTTGAAAGAGACAAAAACATTACTCACTATCAATTAGGGCTCTATTAAATAAAAAAAATAAGTTTAAGGAAATTACCCAAATGTCCTAGGCTTATGTGGCAATATGCCTCCAACAAGGCATTAAAAAAATTAAAATAGTATGCCAACTCAGCCTTGACGTTATTTTTTTAACGGGGGTGGTTCAAATAGGTCAATTTAATAAGTTTGGTGGTGTGATTGACGTTTTTTATAGTTCGGTGGTTTAAATAGGTATCCCCAATTTCTTCGGTGGTCACTGGTGTAGTTTTCCCTATTTAAATTTATACAAAATGAAATAACATGACTTGATAACTTAGTTAATTAAGGTCTCAAAAATGAAGAAAAAAAATATTTATCACAAGCACCTAATTTCTTTAACAATGCATCAAATAATTAATTATATAAAATTTAACTAATGATTTTAGTAAAAAACGGATAGTATAAATACTAGAAGACTATAATTTAGTTATGGGTAAATTACATAAACAACCACTAAACTATAGGATTTGCCTCAATTTGACCACAATAATTTTTTATAACAATTAAACCACTCAACTATTAAAATGAACTCAATATAACCACCTATCATTAGATTCCTAATGGAGAAAATGGCATAACAGTTAATAAAAATTGATTCAATCAAGTAGTGAGTCCATTTCAATAATTGAACAATCTAATTACTCCAAAAAAAAGTATTGTGGTTAAATCAAGACCAACCTCATAATTCAATAGTCATTTATGTAATTTACCCTTCAATTATTGTCTATAAAATGTTTGTGCTTCTTTTAGGAATACAGCAGAGCGGATACAGTAAGGCAGAAAGCTCAGATGCAGGATTTGAAAACTAGAGTAGCGAGCATAGACCTTGCCGAGTTCTTGGCGCCTTTTTCCCATTCAGTACGAAAATAAAACCGACAAGATCATTGCAATGACGATCCAAACACAAAATTTACCCTTTAATTAACTCCTATTGTTTAATGCGAACTTTCTTCATATATTTTCTTGGAAAACAAACAAGCAAATAGAAAATCCAAAGACAAATTTTCTCAATCAAAATTCAACTTATATTACTTCATATAAAACAAAAACAAACGAAATCTAAATCCAAACTTTCATAAAAGATAAAGTTAGCCTCCAAAACCGTAAAGCGTTCGGCCCTGTCTCTTCAAAGCGTAAACCACATCCATTGCCGTAACCGTCTTCCTCCTAGCGTGCTCGGTGTAAGTAACCGCGTCGCGGATCACGTTCTCGAGGAAAATCTTGAGAACGCCGCGCGTTTCTTCATAAATGAGACCGCTGATCCTCTTCACCCCGCCTCTCCGAGCTAATCTTCGGATCGCCGGCTTCGTGATACCTTGAATGTTATCTCTAAGAACCTTCCGATGCCTCTTTGCTCCTCCCTTTCCCAGTCCTTTGCCTCCCTTTCCACGACCTGACATTTTCCTTTCCTCTTTTTTTTCTTCTCTGCCAAACAGGATTCTGAGAAATTGTTTGATTTTGGGGAGGGAACATTGGCTTATTTATATAGTGAGAAAGATTGGCTTATAGCCGTTGGATGATAATTCTAATCGGACGGCTAAGAGAATCGATCCGTGTGTTCTGGCTCTTTGGGGCGCGGGAGTAAACTGGACGAAAAAGGTTTCTATATTCGTTTTTGTGATTTTGGATTTCGAAAATTTTCTGAAACCGCGCGCGGGTACATGACATCAGCGTCATTTGAACTGCAAATGAAAACAAAATGTCACGTTTTGAATTTAGTCCCTCTACTATACAGGAATTAAAAAAAAAAATCTATGTTGGCCTAACTTGGTCCTCATATTTGGTTGAGATGTAAATTTGCTATTGGTCAAACATGTAGGTGTAAATGAACCAAGTTTGAAATTGAACGTATGAGGTTGTGTTCGTATTTATTTGCTTATTTTTTAAGGTGTTTTTGTTCGATTCGTTTAAACTTTTAATATTGTGTTCATTTAAATTTTTAAGTTCATGTTCGTTTATTTAACATTCACGAACATGTAAGTTTATATGTTCACAAATATGTTCGTTTAATATTCACGAACATACTCAATTATATGTTCGCCAACATATTCGTTTAATGAATGTTGTCTGTTTTTGAACAAAAAAATAACGATGCTTGTTTAGTCTCTATTTCAACCAATATTTGAAAGCCAAAGAAAAATACGGTGAAATTATGTCACTAGTTCTTAAGATGCTAATATTCACAATTTGAACTTCGTAGTTCACTATTTGTTTAATTTAGTCTCTACTTCTATCAATATTTAAAAATGTAAGAGAGAGAACTTGATAAACGAGCTTATAAACGAGTTTGTTCTTGAACATAAATAAATCGAACACACATTTGTTCATGTTCGTTCATTTATTGAATGAACATAAAAATTTTATTCATACTCATTTATTTAGCTTAATAATCGAACATTATACAAACAATTCATCAAACGTTCTATTGATTTAGACCCCTAATCAAACATAATTAATTGGATTTTATGCTATCTTGAGTGCGTAGACGAATTTCAAACTTTTCGCTTTTTAAAAAGCAATTAGATATTTTTTTAATTAAGTAGAGAAATAGTATTTATATATTTAAAGTAAATATCAAATTTCGAACTCATAAAAGATAAGATAGCATGAGTATTTTTGGACCTTACCACTCGGTCAATTAGTAGATTTTAAAAAACAATTTGATATTAAATTATCTATTCGAACCCATTTATGGTTTGCCAACTTTTTTTTTACTTTACATCATTATTTTTAACTAAAACATTTTGTATTGAAAAAAATCCTTTGATAGCAATATTAAACAACAAATCTTAAACTAAAATTTTGAAAAACACTATTTAAAGCACTTACCCAATACATTGAAAAAAAAAACTATACTAAATTAATACTTTTTGATATTTATTGCATGCTAAACTAATCCTTAGTATGATTATTACTCTTATTATGCTTGTGATTATATCTTTTAAGTTCATTATGAACCTGCATTCATTTTAGAAAATGAACAAAAAAAATCTAGTTTGATTCCTTAAAATAGATTTAGTTGGATAATCATAATATAATATCAAGACCTATTTTCATAATGTTACAACTATTATATTACTTCTCAAAATGAATGTTACCGATCATGATAATTTTTTGGTAAAGTACATGTCCATTTTATAGTCTATATTCGAGATTTGTAGCTCTCTCTCTCTAAAGTTCGAATTTGGAATTTCTCCTTAAGAGAACAATGTGACTTGACTGTTGCCAACTCAAAGGCACCAATCGTGGAACTTTAACACTTGGTGTGTGTCTTATATGGAGTAAAACTTTCAGACTTATTATGCATTATTACATTCACAAATTTTTGATATTATATCAACATGGACTATTAAGGTGGTGACATTGTCCATAGAGGAGGGTCTTAAACTTCATTTTAAAAAATAACTTAAAAGGCCATTTTGGGTTACATTTCCAAAACTCATGGGACAGTTCGACCAAAGTTGCTTGGTTCAAGGGTTAATTTGATCAAAAGAAAAGTTTGGGGATTAACTTGATCAATTTGGCCAAGTTCAAGGGGCAACTAGACCAAAGTTGACAAGTTAAAGGAGTGACTTGTAGTCCAAATACCCTTGAATAGCCAAAAACAGAATACTTTGATTAATATAGAAGCAACCTGTAACATAGCATGAACATGGATTAAAGGAATTTGAGTTTTCCATGGGACAGAGTGGGCTTTACATGCTGCAGGTTACATGTTGCTTTCTCCGGTCCTTTCAACCCGGAACACGTATCCGCGGCCCCTAAAGTAACAGCAAAGTAGAGGTAGATGGTGCAGAGGAATGCCAAGACTCCCAATGCTGTTAACAGGAACCTATGCCTCTCGACGAGGGTCGACCAGTTCCCTAAATCATCTTTCGGGGATTGCTTTCTTGTCGATGCTGACTTTCGAAGGGGAGAAGATACGAGTCCGTCGAGAACCATATTGAAAAGTCCTCAACCAATGTGACCTGAAATCATGCAGCAAGTTGATTTGATCAACTGAGCTAAGAAAAAGACTCAAAGACAAAACATGTAAAACCATATTTATTCAATATTCAATACAGCAGTCCAAGACTCCAACCAACCAAGTGTGTGTCCGATCGTGCAAATCCGAAATTCCAATTAACCAAGTCTGTGACCGATTGTGTGTGTGTGTATACAACAAAGACTGAGGCTCCGTTCGGCAAAGCTTTTGGAAAAATTCTACCGAACGAGCTGCTTTTAACGGCTCTGTACCCTGCTTTTCCGCCGATTTTATTCTCAATAGTTGCGTTTGGAGAAACCAGAAATTCCAGCTTCTCCCCAAATGCGGATTCTCAACCCAACACAGGGTTTTGGTAGCGGCGCAAACAAAGCCTGAATCTATTATATCCATAACTACATCCGAATAAGGGTGGTTTTGAATAGGTGCAATAAAGATGATCGCACAAGGTCTAAAAAAAGGAGGGTTCGAAAATGAATTAAGTTAAATGTTTAGAAGAAAAAAAGTAAAGATTAACTATAGAGGGAGAAAACAAAATATTGTTGTACTTTATAAATTTTGAGCAGGATATTCAAAAGTTAGCTTATCAGGTAACCCAAATTAACAAATATTTAAAAAATAATAATTTGAGGGGCGTATTTTAATAAATTGTACACGACTTCTACATCTTTGAGCTGTCTCCGCATCCCAATAAACAAATTAGGAAAGGAAATTGCTCAAAAAGAATAGTAAGCATCAAATTCTAACACAAACAGGGAAATTTTATAGATCTTTTTGCCTCTTTTTATAGAGAAGTCATGTAAAACCTTCAAATGTATCAAAAGAGGCAAAAAAACCATAATTGCGAAACAAATACACACACACACACACATATATATATATATATATATATCTAATCCTTTGATCCCAATAGATAAGTCGTGTAATCAGATTAAGATCTTTAAAAAAAACCCAGAAAAGAGAAAAACTGGAAGATCATATTAAAATACAAATCCCATCAATGGATATATCAAATTCAAAACCCAGATCTACCCTCAAACAATAAAGGAAACCCAGATCTTGTAGAACAGTAAACACAAAAAGATAAAGACTTACAGTTGAGAAAATCAAAGGGAAGAAGCAAACAATGAGTATAATTCCGGATCTTTAATCCCTCATCGCCTCCTTCTCCCCTTCTCTTCTCTTTGATTTGTACAATGGAAAGTGGAAACGAATGCCTTTATGGCCAAAATCCTTCGTAAAGTAAATCAATTTTTCCCACTAAAATCCGGAACCCTTCTAATTGGGCCAAAGCGAGGAGGAAAGTTTTGATCTTATTGGATGTTTCATGTTTGTAAACGTCTATGGTCCTTAAATTAGGCTTACGTTTCTTTTTTGGGTAAATTACAGTGTTGGTCACTTGTGTTTTATGAGTGTTTGCTTTTGTTCACAATTAAAGACATTGATTGTGGGTTTAAAGGCTTAGATCCAATGCGAATATTTTACATCAAACAACAATACGAATTTCTGGATTTGGAGCTGACTTGTTTACGATCTCATCCTTAGAGTTAGGTTTATTAAGAACTACTCGGTCTAGTCTTCATAAGGATCAACTTCACATCGATTTAGGCCATGTTTGGCAATTAGCGAATAGTTGATAGCAGATTGCATTAGCCGATTTAACTAGCGGATTGTATCAACTGATTGTATAAAAATTTCTGGTAAAATTAGCTGATAAATGTTAGATTATTTAAACAAACAAAATGATATGTAAGGACATGAATATATTCAATATTTGTTTGAATAATTTATTAGTTATCAATATTTTGTATCTAATTAATATTAATTAGATTTATAAAAAATGTTTTTAGTATAATTTTTCTAAACATATTCGAATTAATTAATTAATAAATTTAAATACACATATAAATATGTGATAATAAAAAAATAGGATTAACTTATAAATAGAGTGAGAAAATATTTAATTTAAGTTATTTGAAGATTTTTGGCAACTGGTAAGGGTAAAAGAGTCTTTACAACTCTAATATCAAACCTCTAATCTCAAAAGGCTCCTATTAGGACCTTTTTCAAAATTAGCAGTTTCACCTCAATCCACTCTTTCAATCTGATGTTCACCAAACAACAATATTAACAGATTTGACTGGTCAAACCTCTAATTATATATAAAACCTCTAAATTTTGCCCAAACCACTATTTACCAAACATGGCCTTAACTAACAAATGCAAGCTCCAGTTACTTCAACTTTAGCTGGGTGAGTCTAAAAAACAATAGCCTAATTTAAAGTTAAAAATCGATAAATTTTGAAACTAAAAATTTGTCTAAACAACCTTAAATGTTATAAAAAATTATAACATTTTAGGTGGATTAAATTTTTTATAACGATAAATCTTGTTTTTTTTAGGTTTTCTAAAAGTTGGTGATTTTTTGTCAAATTTCAAAATTTGTTTTTTAAGTTTTGAAACTTAAAGAAAGGCCATGAAAGAACTAATCTAAAATGTTATAAAAAGTTCTAACATTTAGGTTGCTTGGACAAATTTCAAAACTAACAATTTAATATTAATCTTTAACATTATCAACCAATTGGATTAACTTATTAATTTATATAAAGTCCGACTAAATTATGATAAATTAAAAAAATTCAATTCAAACTCGCTTAAACACACATTATCAATATCACACTCTAAAGGAAAAGCTTCATTATAGAAACGAGGAATGAAAAACTTAAAACAAAATTTAAAGAATTTTTGATAAGCCTCAGAAACAATTTTGATTGAACACTCATTTAGTTTTTCCTTGCTTAAATCCTAACAATGCCCATGCAAACATGCCAAATGATACCTCATATCCATCTAATTCGATCAAAACTATGAATCAAATAAGGTCAGGTCCCTCCATCAGTCCTCGAAATCCCCAGCATTTTCAAGTAGATAGTTAGCCGCCAATTCCTCGTTCCGATCACAAGCTAAAAAGGCTTCAATGACAAGGGCTCTATCGAATCCCATTGCTTCAAGCTACAAAGCGAAAACAAATTATCGATCATTGAAAGTTCGAGAGGATCCAAAATAAAATAGAAAACAAAGAATAGCAACTGATTCACGTACTCGTTCTATGGCCTCCTGTTCTGCCGGGGTAACGTTGATAGCATGAGGCATCTCCTGCTCAGCCTGATCAAACATGTCCCTGAAAGCACCGGCTTTGAATTAATATTACTAATGATGCTAAGTCGATGACTAGATGGCATGGTGATATCGAATAAGTACTCACCCTTCAGAACCTTCGAGTGGCTCATTTATTAACTGAAGAAATTCTGCCTGATGCTCTTGAATTAGTCCTAAAAGCTGGGGGTTTTGCTTTCCAAGCTCTTGTAGCATGGGCTATCAACCGATGAAGCACGTCAAACCCGAAACAATAGAGGATCATTTATTATCAATTTGTTTTAGGGTGGATGCTAGTATCATCACCTGGTTATGTTTTGTTTCTGGTCTAATCGACTTATTGCAAATTGGCTTCAGGCCGGATGCCTAATACTAGTTAAAACTTAAAACATAGAGATGCATACCTGTAGAATTTGTGGGTTTGATTGCACCATTGATCGCAAAGCTTGGAACTAAATGCAAGCAAAGATGCGATTAGTATTTGTGAAATAACTAAAATCTTCACAGTTTACAAGAAAAAATGATGCAAGTGCAACACCTGTTGGTTGTTTCGGAGGAAATCAAGGGATCCATCTCCACCAGCACCGGCACCAGAAAGTGTTTCCTAGTGTTATTTCAGCAAGTTAGGAATAAAAATAAAAACCAGCAGCCCAACAAAGAACAAAGTTTTCTTTATGATAGAAGTACATAAAGAATCTAACGTTTACCTGCGGAAACATATTTAATGGTGATGAATTAGGAGCCCCTGAAACAGGAGCAGCAGGGGCTGCACCAGTTTCAGTAGTCTGACCTGTAGAAAAATTAGCCACCGGCACAGCCACTTCTGCTGATTGAGGAATTCCCTGAAGATAAAATAAAACCATAACCACATCCAAACGAATATAGTAGTTTAACGTTAGAATAAATACATTCATAAAGTTTTAGACATACAGAATATAGATAATCCACTGCTCGCTCAGGGTTGTTATAAGCTGCTCGAAGTGCACGTGTTACTGTTTCCTTGTCCCAATTGCCACCACCCATATCCATCAATTGTTGGACAGTCTGTTCTAGATTATTTCCAGCAACTAAATTGGAAGCAGCTTGACTATAGGTATCGGTATGTTGACTGCAACGAGATGAAAGATTTTCCAATTACTTTCAAAATGTTCAGAGAATACCAGAAAGTAGATGTGGTAGGAAGGGAGGGAGAGCTTCAATATACGAAATAAAGGATGAACAATCAGATAACACCTGCAGTTTCTCACAATGTCTAGAAAACAGAACTATGTACCACAACAACAAAGAAGCTGATAATAAGAGTACCAATCGGTAAAGCAAACTAAAAATCGGCAGATTATTTATTTATTTTTCAGTTGACAGTTGTACTGCTGAGTTCATGAAAAAATTGAAACTGACAAGTTAGAATCGCACAGATTAAAACTACTTCTATGGAGCCATCCGAGGAAAACAAGCATGACCTTCATATCTTATACTTTTACTGGCTTCAATTAAGGATATGGCGATTGTCAACTTCAGTAATTAGACGTGGGAAAAAAATGTCAACTTTCCAAGAGCAAATTACCTACTCCTATAGGGAAGTACTGAAATGACTGAATCCCGGTGCAATTGTTAGGTATGTTCATACAACTTCAGTAATTACTGTCCAGCCGGCTTACCAGAAATTTGAAAATTCTATTTTTATTTATTTTCCCTAAATGACACTATAACAAAAATCTTTGCTAGAAGTTGGAAATACCAACCAAATGGGAGTACCTAACAAGTCCTATTTCTTGTCTCTTTCCCTCGGGAAGCAAAAAACTAGTCATAATAAGTGGTTGTAAAATACTTGTATATCATAAGATTCAATATTAGGGGATCCATGCAAATAATTTCAAGAATCTATTGACCCAATATACAGGTACCACATACTTGACTGCAGCAGTATCAGAAGTAGATGTGGTGCTCTTTGATGCCACCCTACAAGGATAAAATATGATGTGCATTAGATGAGTGCAGCTTGTCTAAGGAAAAGGGAGGGAGGGTTGAGGACGTCTACGCTACTCCGACACTTCGTTCTTCTATAAGCACCCCTGCCCGCTGCATATCCAAATATGGATACAAGGAACAACTCTCCAAATACATAGAGAAACATTGGGGGGGCGCCGGGGAGGTTGAACAAGATCAGAATGAACTTACGGTACTTGTGCAGGAGCTACTGCAGCAGGTGTAGAATTAGAAGCAGGTGCAGTTGTAGAGGGAGTTGACGAAGCAGGCTGCTAGAGAAGAAAAGAAAAAAGTTATTTATATACCATAAACCGGAACATAAAGCTCAACTTAACAAGAAAAAAAAACATCAAAAAGAATTTGAACACCTGAGCTGAAGAGGCTCCGGTTGAACCCGAAGACTTGCTCTGTAAGAAAAAACCAACAGATTGATCATATGTAAGTAATATCAAAAAAAAAAAAAACATCATGTACATACAAAGAGCATGATGTCACACCGATAATCAAAAACATTTTTTTTCTTCTTTCAACTACAAGCATTAAGCTATTAATTCAACTACAAGCATAACCATCCATAAGAATAAAGAAGTTGCATTACTTAAAACACTTTTTTTCATCAAATTCCCAGCTTGGAGATAAATCACATACCCAAATAACTATCAAAAGTAACAAAACATAAAACTAATAAATTCAATAATTAAATAATTCTTTTTCCTTCTAAATACCTTGCTAAGCATGACTACCAGAAAGCCATCTTCGGAGACTTTATTATCTGCTAAAGTGGTTTCATCCTTCAAAACCTTCCCATTGTGAATCAAAAGCTGTTGCCCACACGGATAATTGTCTTTCCCTTGTATATCTTCTATGCTTTTCTTCACAGCCATAACCTAATTTTTTAAGAGAAAAAAATTGAACCTTTAAGCCAACTTTTTAAACCCTAATAGTGACATGATTGAACAGGAACAAAAAGGGGGAAGTGAGAAGTTGGGAGGGGGCATTACAGTATCGTTGGGCTGAACCCTAATTTCAAAGTGACTGCCTTTTAGGGTTTTGACTGTTAGCTTCATTTCGGCGAATTGAGGGGAAAATAAGCAGGTATGTTGTTTCAGATTGGGGATTTGAAACAAGGAGAAATGAGGAGAGAGGGTTTTTATAGGGATCAAAGAGAATCATAGGACCGTTTAAAATATTATATGGATTCAGGCTCCAACCTTTAAGATCCAAATCCAACCCGACCCGTTTTACTCGCTAATAATATATTGTCAGGTAAAATTTTACCGGTAATTATTTTATGCACAAACGTTTTATTTATATAAGTGTCTTAGTTTTAGAGTTTAGAGGTTTGAGTATAACAGTTTTGAATTTAAGGCGCTAAAATCTCTAAACCCAAGTTTTTAATCATGACCCCTAGATTCGAAACCCATGCACTAAAATCCAAATTTCTAACACATTACCTTAAACTTTAAATTTTAACAATGACCCCTAGATTCGAAACCCATGCACTAAAATCTCTAAACTAAACCCTGAACTAAAATCTTAAACCCAAATTTTTAAGGAGCTTGTTGAAACAAAAAAATTTATCGTTTGTATGAGATAATTATCCAAAAATTTACATAGAATGTTGTTGTTGAGTTTTTTTATTTTATTTCAAGGTTTGATTTTTTTCATTATGTATGGGATTCCTGTTACATTAAGGATTATTGTCCTATACACTGGCGGGGAAAACAAAATTTTCACAAGCGAGATTATTTAGGAGTTTAGGGTTCTAATTTAGGGTTTAGAGGTTAAGAGTTTAGGTTGTAGTGTTTAGAATTTATGATCCATGGTTAGAATTTAGAGTTTAGAGTTAGGGTTTGTTGTTAGATTTCTAAGATTTTAAGGTTATAAATTTAGATTTTCGATTTAAGCTTGAAAATAGACATTACTTGTGTAAATTTTTTACACTGATAATGTATCAAACATTATTCTTAAATTAATAGTGTAACGAATGAGGTTTTCTGAAGAGATATGCAATGAACATTGTTTATGGTTGAATAGACTTCACCTTTATTTGCGGCCTATGATCGACATGCAATCCCACGAAACTTCCTACTATACTATAGCAACTACCATAGACTATAAAATAAAAATAAATAAAAAACCTCATATCATGAAGTAAATTAAAACCATTGTATCTAAAAAAATTCGGTAAAATCTAAAAAAAACCACTAAATTAGTTTAAAAATTTTAGGCATAATATAAAAAAAATCCCTAACGTTTGGTTAAAAAGTCACTTTGATTCTTTCTTTTAACATTTAGCCTTGAACTTTTTATTTTGAGTAAAAAACACATTCGTAAATGAAAACTGTTAATCAATTAACGGTGAAAGTATGAAGCTAATGCGGCAGAGCCCGTAGGACACAATGTTTACATGGATAGTGCAACATCATCATTTTTAATGAAAATTAACTTAAATTAAACATTATTTATTTAATTATTTTTAAACCAATTTGTTGATAACACATGTCACCATCTTATTAGAGATGATATATTTAACAAATTAAAATTCGAACTATGTTATTAATGGGGCTCGAACCCAGGCTTGAAGGGTGAAAACCAAGATAAAAACTGACAAAACATCTATTTAAGTACAACATAATTTTACAATAATTAAATAAAAAGTAATATTGTTTTTAATAACAAGCCTATTCTGGACATTTTCCTTGAATAAAGCGAATACTTTATCGGGGTGTTTCTCAGCTTTAAGCTTTTTAGGGCCAGTGGGAGACTTGTCCCCTCTAGAATTTAGGAAATTAATTTTGAACCCTTTTAAATTTTAAAAATCTTAATATAGTACTTCAAAATTTTAAAAATGTTATTATATTTTAAAAAATTGAATATTTTAATTAAGTCTCCTCCTAAGATTTTTAAGTTTTCTTATAAAATTTCAATTTTTTGAAAATTTTAAATTAGACATCTAAAATTTTAAAAAGTTTAAATAAGTCCATTCAATTTAAGTTGCCAAGATCTGCTCCTGCTTTGGAGAAGTGAACAAAATCTACAAATCGGTCGTAAATTTTGTTCATAAAAAATATAAAAGCTAAAGTAACTATTTAGTCAATGTTAAGGGCATTTTTTAGCATTATGCCAAATTTTTATTTTGATCACTTATTTTAAAAAATTACAAAATGAATGGTTAATTTCATGTTTTGTTACAACTTGCAAATAAATATTGTGTTGTTAGTTGTCGCTTGAGAGGTGACATAAATAGCTAAAATTAATGATAAAAATATCTCAATTGCCCCCTTAACTATAATTTAAAAAATTTACTTTGCTATTTTCTAATATTTATAAGTAATAATTTCAAAAAATTAAAAATAAATTCTTTAAACTATGAAAATACACACTTTATCTTTTAAATTATAATTTTGTGGTTTTTTAAATAAAATAAACAATGAAAATACCCAGGCCCGACGGGTTCTGACCCGACTCGACAGGATCGGGTCGGTTATTTTTATGAAAAAATCGGGTTTGGGTTTTTGTGTAGGACGAGGTTGGGTTGGGTCGGGTTCGAGTTCGAGTTTTAGGGTGAAAAAATTCAAGCCGGGACTAATAGAGTAATTTTTCTCTAAAATTTTTAGGGATATTTGTAATAATACCCCCTCTTTATATATATATATATATATATATTTATAATTAGGTCCTTAAAATTAAAATTTTATTTATAATTTAGTCCTTAAATTTATTGTTTTTTATAATTATGTCTCTTAAAATTATTTTTTTACAATTAGGTTCTTAAAATTAATTAGTTTTTTCTATAGGTCGGGTCGGAGTTGAGTTTAGAATATTTATTTTCGGGTCGGGTCAGGTCTATTAAAGAATGTGATCGGGTCGGGATCAGTTTTAAGATTATTAGTTTTGGGTGGGCAAAAAACCCGACCTGACCCATGCTCATCCCTACTTTCCCCTCTGCGGCTCAAGTAAAAAACTTAAACAATGCTAAAAATTAAACTCTACCCCTTAAACTATAAACCCTAACATTAAATTTTAAATTTTAAAAATCAAACCCTAAACTAAATCCTATCACCTATCGACCGTGAATCAAAAATTTTTATTGAAAAATGTTAGTAATTAAAAGAATTTTTAAAATGTAAAATATTAAAAATTACTACTACTAAATATCATTTACTTATTTTTAAAATGGAAAACAGAGGAAAAAGGAAAAGACAGAGAAACCAAATACCAAGTGGCGGGATTCCAGCATGCAAACGTTATTTATTTCCCAGTTTGAGAGGCGATCCGATTGCTTCGCTCGCTCTCTCACGGGGAAGCAAAAACAACAAACAACAACGCCCCTCTCAATTCGACGAATCATTCTTTTTCTCACGTCTGAATCAATGTTAAGATCTTTCAACTTTTCTTTTTGTTGGTTTCATGAATCTTAAGATCTTTCATACTGTAAACGTCTTTTTTCAAAAACCCATTCTTATTTTTGCTCTGGGTTTTCTTTTCTATGCTTCAATGTTATGATCACTCATGTTTGTTTGTTCATTTTATGCAGAGGAATTCTTTATTTTGAAATTATGGGATTTGGGTTCTAAATCAGCTGTTATATTTTGGAGGATTTCTGTAGGATTCACTTCAGGTTGGTGTTGATTGATGTGAAATTGAATGCACATGTATTTTCTGTATTTATATTATATTTTTGTCATTGAATTTGGATTCTTTTTGGGATTTTTTTCTTGATAATTGATTGTTTTTTTTCAATATTCATGTTAGCTTCTAATATGCTTCAAATTGGTTTTCTTTGTCATTTTGAGGATATTGGGTGCCAGGTTTTATCTTTTGTTACTGAGGCAAGATTGGATCCTGCTGTTTGTGTCTGGTTCTGTGATAGTGAAGGAGAGAGGTCTAAACTATAATGGAGAAGAAGAAGTATCCAATTGGGCCGGAGCATTATATACTGTATGAGGAGGTGGGGCAAGGCGTTAGTGCTTCGGTGTACCGTGCTCTCTGTATACCATCGAATGATGTTGTTGCAATCAAAATTCTTGATTTTGAACGTGAAAATTGTGATCTGGTAATCCCTTCGTTCGGGTTCTGCAAATGGTTTTCGTTTTTTGTTTTTTTTTTAATTTCATTTTTAAGGTTTGCCTTTTTTGGAGGTCAAGTGTTGCCACTTCATATTTTGCCTGTTGATTTTGCTCATTTGTTGTCTGGTTGGGGTTAAATGTTATTCAAACTGGACCTATATAAAGCATTACTGCTGTTTCGTTTTTAACTCTTTTGCTACACTGAGATGAACTACTTTGAACTACTAGATTTCTGTAGAGGTTGCATATATTGTTATCTGACATCAAAGGGACTTTTTCTCCCTCTTGTTTGGACTTTGCAAATAACGGTTACTAGCTATTTTGACATTATTCTCTAATGTGTTCTCTCAGAATAACATTTTTCGTGAGGCACAAACAATGGTCTTAGTTGACCATCCAAATGTTCTTAAATCACACTGCTCATTTGTCAATGATCATAACCTATGGGTTGTCATGCCATACATGGCTGGGGGATCTTGTCTTCATATACTGAAGGCTGCATATCCTGACGGTTTTGAGGAGGTGGTTATAGCAACAATACTTCGTGAAGTGTTGAAAGGTTTAGAATATCTTCATCAGCATGGGCACATACATCGGGATGTTAAAGTAAGTACTCAGTATTCATCATGATTTAGAGCTGCTGTTATTTTTAGTGATTATTTCACTTTGTTGCATACCTCGAGCTCAACACGGGTTGTTCTTAGTTTTTTAAACCAAGCTCTAAATGGCTGTGTTTATTTCAGTCGGAATTCTCTATAACTCAGCAGTTTTAGTTTACAAGTTAAGAGTTACATACATTCTGAAAATAAGGTAAGCGAATATAATTATTTTCTGCTAAGAGTGAGGTAATCATGATTTCTGCAGTATTTATTTGAATAGGTTATTTAGAATTGCAACGAGAACCATTTTATCATTGTGATTACTGGGTAGTGAACTCCATTAATTTCATGAAATCTTAAATAGACGTTTCTTATGTATAAATGAAATATATTGGTTCTTAGTTCATCAATGATCTCTTCCAATAGGCTGGGAATATTCTCATCGACTCACGCGGTGCAATCAAGCTGGGAGACTTTGGTGTTTCAGCTTGCATTTTTGATTCAGGTGATAGGCAACGCATGAGGAATACATTTGTGGGAACACCATGCTGGTATGCTTACATTATCACGTCAGCATTCCATTGAGTTCCTAGTTCTTAGATAAGAATTCAGAGTGCCAAATAATTTTGTCATTAACCCTGACTAGTTATATCCTTAATTTTTCCAATGGACTTTTTTGTCCGGTACGTGTCAATCATTCAATGCTTCTTATCATCCATAGTCTAATTTCCTCTTGGTTGTTGCAGGATGGCACCTGAGGTTTTGGAGCAACTGCATGGTTATGATTTCAAGTCAGTTTATTGTGTTCTCAAAATAGTATCTTTGGTTCATGTTCCTTAGGTGACATCATATTGATGTTTATTTTGCAATAACCCTGCAGGGCAGATATCTGGTCATTTGGTATAACTGCACTAGAGCTTGCTCATGGCCATGCACCATTCTCAAAATATCCCCCAATGAAGGTGATAGATTTTGTTTAATCAAAATCCTTTACTGAACACCAAAATTTACTGATTTAAAGCACCTCTTATTCTTAGGTATTACTTATGACCTTGCAAAATGCACCTCCGGGCCTGGATTATGAAAGAGATAAGAA
The DNA here is from genome assembly GCA_030270665.1 of Hibiscus trionum. Classification (NCBI taxonomy): domain Eukaryota; kingdom Viridiplantae; phylum Streptophyta; class Magnoliopsida; order Malvales; family Malvaceae; genus Hibiscus; species Hibiscus trionum. Next base: position 4,720,813 of record BSYR01000014.1, read on the forward strand.
ATTTTCTAAGGTATTTAACAAATCCAACATTCTTAGTAGTTGGATTTAATTAAATACTGTTATGTGTTCATCTTGTGTTTCTCTTCTCTTGTCAGTCTTTCAAGCAAATGATTGCTAGCTGCTTGGTGAAAGATCCTTCAAAAAGACCTTCAGCCACAAAATTATTAAAACATTCTTTTTTTAGGCAAGCGAGGTCAAATGATTATATAGCAAGGACACTTCTTGATGGCTTGCCTGCACTTGGTGACCGTATCCAGGCATTGAAAGTCAGTGTGCTACTTTTAGGCATATGGCTCTTAGTTTGTATAACCTATCATTATGTTTCAGTTTCCATCTTATACGTACAAATTTTATCATTTTTAAAAATAGAGGAAGGAAGAAGATATGCTTGCACAAAAGAAAATGCCAGATGGTGAAAAAGAAGAATTATCGCAGGTTAGATTTTTTAAAAAATTTAATGCAAAGAGTGGACTTTTAAATGCTCTTGTGCATTCGCACACATCTGTGTTTTTGAATGTGACTATCACCAATTCATGATTATAGAATTCAAACCCTTTGTTAGATTCATGATACACGGTGTCAGTACCAGAGTGTGAGTTTTGGCCCACATTATTATGCTAGTGATATTTGGTTGGCAATGTGAAGGTTTATGTTTAATTTATGAATTATTATTTCTCTTATATGTATAATTTATTTTACTAGGATGGTGAATGGTGATGTTCTTGTTTCTTTCTCATCAATGCAATATCTTGTAGGCTGGGATTTGAAAGATCTGAGTTCATGATTTTTCTGTGCTTTTGTAATCATGAGCAGAATGAATATAAACGTGGGATAAGTGGATGGGATTTCAATCTTGAAGATATGAAAGCTCAGGCTTCCCTGGTATATAGCAATGTTTACTTTCCATTTCCTTTTGGTGAAACATTTTAGTGGGTTTTAAAGTACCTTTGGAACTTGTAAATGCTTATCAGATCCAGGATGACGATCTTATATCTGATGCCAGCCTAGGAGGGAGCTCGAATTCTTTGCTTTCACTTGAAGGACGAGATAAGCAATCAGAATGTCAGACTTCTTCTCAAGCTACAGGCAAGGTATTTCAATATATAATCCTGTGTTTTTGGCAGGTTTGCTCTGGAAATATGGTCTTTATTAGTTTTGTTATTTTATAGCTCCCGGTTGGCCTTTTCTTGTTATTTTCCCTAGATTTCTTTTGGTTGGTTCATGATGGTCTAGCTTTCACAGGAAGACAATGATCTGGTCCAGAATCAACCAGCTCCTTCATCAGCAGTTGATCCAGCGGCAACTATTACCAAGTATGTTTTTTAGATATTTGACAGTCTCACCATATTACATTTTTACCTCTACGCTACTTCATTTTTATCAACTTTTGTCCAAGTATAGTTCGTTGAGAACGTAGCAGGTCATGCTTATGCTGAACAAGTTTTCAATAGTTATCTTTTCCCATAAATGTCACATTAGGACTCATACATTGAATAAGGCTTCTTTTAGTGGAGAAAATGTAATTACATTTGTGTTTGATCATGCAACACTAGATTTGAAAGATCTGATGATGACTCAAGTGGTGCTAGTGCCTCCCATGAACTGAATGTGACTTCATCTTCTAATGATGATCGTGTTGAAAGTAATCTTGGTGAGAAGCCTGTTCTGGAGCTCAATGGAAAATCTTCTGATAACATGACCAAAAATTTGCATCCAAGGACACCACCAATTCCAGGGAGCACCAGTGTACCAGAAACCAAAGTTCTTCCAGTTAAAGGAGAAAGGTTTGGTAGTTTACCGACATAAATCTTTTTCTTGGTTATAATGCTTAATTCTATGTTACACCAATGTTGGGTCAACTTTATTTGCTTGTGTCATTTTTTAAACTTCCTCTACCCAGGGTTTTTTTATATGAGTTCAATTAATTACCTGTTGGCCCTTTGAGGTAAAGATTTCTATTTTGGTTTTATCTTAGCAGGGGAATTGTTATTATAAATCACTGTTTATTCCTTGGCAAACAGATGCATGCTTTCTAATTTGGTAGAAAAAGAGAAATCTTATGATCTTTGTATGTCAATGTGATTTGAGTTGTGTGAACCAGATGGCTAGAATGTTTGGGGAAGGTTCAATCTCTAGATATCAGGGTTTACACATATTAACTGTAATATTATTTAAAAATATTTTTACTTTCATCCTTGTATGGAGTTTATCATACTATATTTATGTAGCACTCAATTTATCAACTTTTCAGTGATAAGCAAAATCAGCCCCAGAACATTTCTGGTGGCAATGGAGCAGTGATTCCTGCAGCAGGAGAGGATACTCTTTCAGAACTTCCTTCTAAGGCAACTAAATCACCAGGCAAGTGTTAATAACTTAATTGGTCATTCTCACTTTCTTTCCCTGCAAAAAGAGTATCCAGGTTTAGCAATTTCGTTGATATTTCGTTAATTTGCTCTCCTGCCATTTCATGTTGGTTTATTTACTTCCCCAATAATAAAGTTCCATTGCAGGAGTGACCGGTGACGACGAGAAAGCAAAGCCACCTGTCGTTCAGCAGAAGGGACGTTTTAAAGTTACATCCGAGAATGTTGGTTTGGAAAAGGTGACCTACATCTTTCTGGTATGGCTGTTGCTTCTCTTGTCATATAGGAGATGAATTAACCTTCTCTTTTCAGGTTGCTGCATCTCCTTTGCTACAAAAGAGTCGCAGCATGCAGGTTGGTACTTCGGAGGTTAGCACATGTGTGCCAAACTGCCTATTAGACTCCATTGTAGAACCTCATTTTATATTTCTCCGGTAAATGCACAATTAGGCATTTGACTTGATTTATAAGAGATTAACTTACAATCATTGCAAGCTTTTGTAACCAACACAATAGTTAGTCCTAACAAGTATTACAAAAAGATGTGTGGTTACCACAAAAAAATTCACGGTCCTTACAAAATAAGTATTGTATTGGCTGCCTAGTTGAGAACTATAGTAAGAATTTTGTTCTCCGAAGTAATATCTATGCAGAAACTGGTCATCTCAGGTAAAAAAAAAAACAAGGGTAGGACATTGATCTTGGAAGTGTATATACCTTCTCATTATCCTACTAGATGAAGAATGTGCCATGTGCCTGGAAAAAAGTAACATTTCTATACTCGTATTTTGTTGCTTATAATTTATATAATGTTTTGGGTTATGTAGGTGTTGACTACAAATCCTACGGTTTCACCAGCAGTCGCAACTGATCCTGCATCATCAATTCCTTCTGCCAATCATCTTTTCCCATTGCTGCAGTCCGTTTTGCAGACAAACATTCTTCAAAGGGTATATAGTTTAGCCTGTGTTTTCGGCATTTTACTTTATCCATCGGCTAATGTTGTTCTACTTGGCATATTTTTGTCAACAGGAGTATATTCTCAATGTAATGAAGCAGATTTGTGCCGGTGACCCTATAGGTGCAAAGATTGATGCTCCTTAAAATGTTCCTTCTATTCATCTCTTTTATAAATTCAAGTTATTTCATCTTACACCTTTCTCTCCGTGACTTAGCCAACCGTACATTCGAGGGAGTAGGTGTACCAGCTAATGTGCCAGTCACAGAGAAATCTTTGGTAAGTCATATCTATCAGAAAAAGCTTGCCAAGATGACCACGAAAATTATAGTCTCAACTCTCATAATAGAAGTTAGTGAATCTGCACTTGATGAATTGTAACATGCACTTTTGCTATACATGTGTGAGATTTTATTCGGGATAATAGGTAAATGAGTACCTTAACAAGAAACCTTTAGCCCCCCCCCCCCCCGGAATATGCCTTTTCGGTTCTTTTTTGCTATTTTTTACTGTTTTCTTCACGTTTCTGTTATGACTGGTGGGATTGGCTAGCTGCCATTATTATTGTAATATGATACATTCAATTTTATCTTTACATCCTGAATTTGGTACTTTATCTTGCATTATTATCGAAATGAATTTCTCGAATTGCAGTTGGAATTAGCTCATGACAGGGAAAAGGAGTTGCTTCATGAAATAACAGAGTTACAGTGGAGGTATTTCGATATCATGAAGCATTCTATTTCCTTTTTTCCCACCTGAAAACCGAAAAAACGTCTCTAAACCTCGGTTTGGCTATATATGTAGGCTCATCTGTGCCCAAGAAGAGCTGCTAAAATATAAAACAGAGAATGGCCAGGTTAGTTTCTGACACACTTGACTCATCTGTCCTCACTTTTCTTAGTTCAACCATGGCTGCCGGTTCAACCTCGGAATTTCAGGTGTAATTTTGATTCGAACCAAAGCTGCGATGGAGGTAGAACCCGTTTCTTGAACAATATGATTGTAAGAAAAGCTAAAAGGAGAAAGATTTAGAAACAAATACGAGCAAGAGATACATATGATAAGCTATAGGGAGCTGGATGTTATTGTTTGTATCTTAAGCCCCTAACTTGTTGTAAACTACTCTTTATTATATTTTCTTCTCCAAGATATGATCAGCATATAACTTGTAAATACTAAACGTAGTTTTAACCTTAATTTTAGGGTATTTTTCTACTTCCCCATGTGGTACCTTGTGTGTGTGCTCACCCTAGTTTTAGGGACACTTGTTATTCACGGACACATCGGTTTTCTACCGGAATTAGTACATATCGGTACGGGTCCGTTTCCGTACGGTGTTTCGAATTTATTGTATTTTTGAAATACATTTGTCAATGTATGTAAAAAAAAGTCTTTTTCATTAGTTATACAAAATACTTGCCAATAAACTCAACAAATACAATCTATCATTCCACATATTTATTAATATTTTTTAATTTTATTCATGCACTAACATTATATTGTTCTAATTAGAATTGATCGAAATATATTAGACTGAAATCTTTGTTTCACTAAAACTATCACATATTGATTTCTTTGGTTAAATTTTTTCAACTTTGACATCGTTTGCGGAGGAGCGTGACTGGGACCTTCTTTTCAGGGCTGTTTTATGGAATATATGGCTGCACCGCAACGCCGTTATGTTTAATACACCGATAGAAGACACAAGTTCAATTATTGAGCGAAACAAGCGACTTCAGTTGATGTCTGTTAATGCAACGAGCTTGAAGCCTACCAATAATAAATTTAGGGAGTTTTTAACGAGACCTATGGTGATAATCACACTTTCATAAAAAAATATTTTTTATATTCTTATCAATAATAAATTTTAAGTAATAAAAAATCAAAGTTAAAAAATTGATAAAAATATCTCTGTGTAAAAGTTTAAGTGTGACAAAGGGAATATAAAGTTTAATGGTTTTTTTTATTATTATTTTCACCGGCGCATATTGGAATGGTGCCTGCATGAAAGAAGACGCTCATAAACTTGAATAAAAATCTCGTCTTTTTTGTGTGCCTTTATATATACTTCAATATTAAAAGTTAAATTCTCTGATCCTAAATTATAAATACTAAATTTTAGATCATAGACTTAAACTCTAACTCTAAATTTAAATAAAAATTATGTGCTCTTTTTTGATATCCCTATGTATGCCATAACAATAAAAATAAATAAACTCTAAATTCTAATTCCTAAACCATAAACCTTAAAAATTAAAAACCAAACCACGTATTCTAAACCCCAACCCTATACTCTAACCCTAATATTTTTTATACTTCACGTTCATTTTACGATTCATAATTGTGATACGTGACCGGCTCTCCTACAATTTTAAGATTTGTACATGGATTCTACTATTGGAAATGTAATATAATTTACCATTATATATAATATATTTTGAATAAAAATGTTCTAAAGTATTAGGTGTATACAAAAAAATTCGATCCGTTTATTCGATTCGAAATTTTGAATATCAGGTTTGTTTTTTATTTTTTGGATAATTCAAATCGGATATCCGAAAAGTTTTGAATGAATACAGATAGTTATTTCACATTTGGATCGAATATTCGATATCCGAAAATTCATTTTTTATATATGAATCATGTTATATTCAATATTTTTACTTGTTATATATGAAAAATTGAAATTTTCATGGATACAAATCTTGTTATATTCAATAATTTGTTGATTGTTATATTCCAAAACCTAAAATTTTCATGGATAAGACCGCCAAATTTAAAAAATAATTAAATCAAGTTATAAATTCGGATATCCGATCTAAAAATTTCATACATTCATTTTTTTAAATCGAATACGGATCGCTAAATTGCCTATCCAAAATTTCAGATCAGATCAAACCGGTTATCCAAAATACACACCCCTATAAAGTATTGCAACATTGATTAATATATGTCATACAGACTCCAATTTAAATGTGACATATGAATAGAGACCAAAATAAATATCTATAAATTTTTAAATTTTTTCATATATTCGAAAGATTATTTATATAATAAACCCGTATTATGTTCCAAGTATATGATTTTTATCTCAAAAAAAATATAGATACGAATTTTCTCTTTTAAATATGAATAGTCAAGATATCAATGGCACCCATGACCATGATACCAGAACAGAAAGCCACGTGGAGGTGGAAGACAAGATCTGGTAGTCAGAAATCAACCTTATTTTAGCCGAAACAGACTCAAAACCCAACAAACATAGTGTTTCAGTTGGAGTTTGAACCCACAGATTTGGCTATAAATTCCATTCTCCTCACTCTCCTTTCATCAACACTTCTTCTTCATAAACAAAAACAATAAGGTTTTTTCACAATAAAGACGATCAAATGTCGATTTCTCCAATAATTTCATTCTTTTTCTCGATTTTCTTGGCGTTACTGTTCAAAACACATGCTTTCAACATCACCCAAATCCTCCGGCGCTACTCCCAGTTCGACACGTACAACGAGAATTTGAGCAAAACCGGGGTGGCCGGCCAAATCAACAGCCAGAAATCCGTGACGGTGCTCGTTGTCGCCAACGATCAACTGATCGCCTTCCATACCATGCCGGAGGTATCCATCAGGGGAATCTTGAGCTTCCATGTTGTACACGGTTACTACGACGCAGCGCGGCTGAAAAGCTTGCCGTCCGGAACCACCCTCCCCACTTTTTACCCAGGAACCACCGCCTTGACTTCCAACTACGAGGGCAATGGCGTGGTTACTTTTAGATCGGCCGGTGAAAATCCTGGGTTCAAGGGTGTCCAGTTGCTCGGCACTATCGAAGATCAACCCCAGATCATTTCGATATTACAAGTCGCCAGTATTATTCCGATTGGCGACCCGGCTTCCCCTCCGTCGCAGCAAGCTCCGTCTGCTTCTCCCAAAGCTTCCCCTCCGAGGAAAATGTTAGCACCAGCACCAGCTCCACCGCCGAGTACACAAGAGAAGAAGTCTCCGTCTCCGTCTCCGTCCCCGGCCCCGGCACCATCTCATTCTCACAATAAAACAAGCAAAGCACCGGCTCCATCCCCGAGCACCAAAACTAAGCCAGGAAAAAATGCACATGCTCCATCTCCGAGTACTAAAACTAAACCGAGCAAGAGTGGAGGCGGAGCATCTCCATCGCCGAGTACTAAAGCTACACCAAGCCACAACAATGCACCATCTCCACCGCCGGCCGCGAGAACTCATACTACTACACCAAGCCATAATGCACCATCTCCATCCAACACTGCTAAACCAAGCATTACTGCACCATCTGAAGCCCCGACCGAATCGAACTCGACTGCACCACCACCGGCGGAGTCCCAAGCACCGGGTTCTAGTAACGACGAGGCGCAGACTCCGGTAGCATCGCCGCCTAAACCATCGTCTAGCAGTACAGCAGCAGCAGCAGCACCGGCTACTACTGATGTTCCAGCTCCTGCTCCTGAAAAAGCTAGCGCGGCTGAACGTATGAGTTCTGGGAATTATCTTGCGATTTTCGCTGCGGCTCGGTTCTTGCTTAGCATTATTTGATTGATTTGTTTTATTTTTGGGTTTGTACTCATCTACCGTGATGGGATTTTTCAATCTTGAAATATTTTGATAAATTGAGTATCGAACTGAAGAAAAAAAATTGCATTTGGCTAATCATTGTTATTCGACTCCACAAATCTCAATTCACGTTAAAACAGGGTTTTCTTTATTGTCCGTTTTTAAGTTCGACCGAGTCTCTCAATGTTAACCGATATAGTATGTATATCACATGTGCATTATAATATTATATAAATGCATACAATTAAATTTGTACAGAAACTCGAAAACTTGACTCACTTACTTAAAAAAAATTAAATAAAATTTGAATTGTAAAATAAGGCTCATAGACTCGACTCTATCGATAAAAGTCTCACATGTTTATGGGTTACTTTAGAGACCATTGCATGACTGTAATTAACACAATTAGGAAATTTTTGAGATGGTGTACTTTTTATCTCTTATTATATTCGATTCTCGTCTCAAATTTAAGACATATTTTTTGTTTGGACTCATCTGAAAATTAATAAGATACAGCTCATGTTTTGACACATATAATCCTATTACATACCAATTATGTGGTGCTCATACATCGTGGTGATCATTACATGAACGTCAAACTATCATAAAAGTAAACGAGAATAGTTTCATACGACCACCATGTTGTTCCATTAGGGATGAGTAATGTATTTATTTTCTCAAAGTGGCACCTATATACACATGCTAAATTTATCATTAAATCATTTAAAAAAATATGAAAGCTAAATTTATCGTCAAATCATTTAAAAATTATTAAAATAATCATTAAAATTTGTCGACAACAATTAAGCTTAATTCATGATTGGTCCTTTTGAATTATACTCGTTCTCTCATTTTAACAATTTTCATTTCTCACTTATATTAGTATTATTTCCGTCACAATATATCTTTAAAAACACCAATAAAATATGACAAATACGGTGGTAGATTAAAGCTCATTGTGAGGGGAAAAAACTAGTGTATCAATTAATAATTTAGGTACTAAAGTGAAAAGCAAATATAATTCAGGGATCAAAACATGAATAAATCTTTTTTTAAAAAGTTAAAAAAATTGTTCAAAATCTGATAAATTGCCACAACTTTCTGCTATAAATATTTCCTTAATTAGAAGAGCTTCCGAAAATCCACAAAAAAAAATACTCCATTTCTCGCTCGCTCTCTCCCTCTGTTTTCCTTTTTCTTTTTTCTTTGGAAGAACGATTCAATATCTCGAAGGCATCAATGGCGTCGGAGAACGTATATGTCGAGCATTGTAAAGGCGTCAATGGCCTCGACAAGGTCATCTTGAGGGAGGTTCGCGGTTACACTGCTGAGGTTTTTTTCCCTTCCTTTATACGATTTTTTTTTTCTTTACGTTTTGTTATCCGGTCATTTTTTTTATCCGATCATTCTCGGTCAATTTTTCCCTCCATTTCTACAATTTTTTGTTGTTGCATTTTTTACCTTAGTTTTTTTTAAGAGATTACCGTGATTTGTTCGGTTCATTATTCGGTTTATGAATTTAGATCTTCTGATGATTTAATCTTGAAACGATTTGGATTAATCAATCTTATGGTTATTTATTAAGTTTGCATTGAATTTAGAATAAAGAACGATTCATTCTTTTGTTGCTGTAGGAAATAGGTTGAGTGTCTTTTGTATTGAAAAGAAGATAAAGGAAGCTAAAATTTTGAAACTCATTATCCAAAAAAATATATATGAATAAATTGAACAAAATAATGAATTTTTTTTGAAACTAGATTATATTCAATGGTGAAAGAATTACAAATAAATCACACCGTAAACAATGAAAGTTTACTGTAAAATAAACAATGCAGAAAAATCTAACGGTGTGAAAGACGTTAAAAATTCAAACCTAACACCTTCAAAAGAAACTTCTGAAATGAAATTCAGAAAGTTATTACTTTGCCTTGAGTACTCTTTGAAGACGACATAATTCTTTTGCTACCATACAGTATGGGTGTTCATTTCGGATATCCGATCCGATTCGATCCGAAAATTCGGATATCCGAAAAATTCGGATCACCTAAATAGCGATCCGTATCCGATCCGAAAAAACCGGATATCCGAAAATCCGGATATCCGAATTTTCGGATCGGATACTCGGATATCCGAATATCCGAAATTTATGAATTTATTTGATTATTTTTTTAATTTAATGGTTCTATCCATGAAAAATTTAGGTTTCGAATATAAAAATTAATAAATTATTGAATATAACAATATTTGTATCCATGGAAATTTCAATTTTTCATATATAACAAGTAAAAATATCGAATATAATAAGATTTATACCTATAAAAAAATTGAATTTTCGGATATCGGATAATCGGATATCCGATCCGAATGTAAAACCACTATCCGTATCCGATCCGAAAATTTCGAATATCCGATCCGAATTATCCGAAAAATAAAAAACGGATCGGATATCCGAAATTTCGGATCGGATCAACGGATAATCGGATCGGATCAATCGGATCGGATTTTTTTGAACACCCCTACCATACAGTCAAGTTTTAATTTGTTGAGAATTATTATTATTATTATTATTATTATTATTATTCTATTTTGTTCTCTTTAAATAGGTGTATCTCTTTGGAGGCCAAGTCACGTCTTGGAAGACTGACCGAAGGGAAGAGTTGCTTTTCCTTAGTAGTAAGGTACATGATTTTAGAATTATTCATGTTAGAAGCTATTAAGTATAAGAAGTTAAATGCATTGCAATTGCCTCTTCTCCTGCCATTTATGATCTATACTTCATTATTAGAGATAGTATTCCAATGCACATGCAATGGTTAATGGAATAAATAGGGGTACCGAAAAAGTGAGATAATTTTTATTCTCTTTCATTGTTGATGATGTGAGGTATTTATAATGGGTTCACAACTTTGATCGGTGAAGTTGTCATGCCCAGGGATTTAAATAACGTTCGCAGTCGCGTTGCGTTTATCGCGGTTGCGGACATAACGTATGCTATTGCGGTCACTACGGGTGTCACGATCGTAAATTGTTTTAACTTAACGTAAAACATAATAATTATAAATAGGATAAATATTCTATACACATGCGGTGGAAACTGAAAGTTTCCACACGCGCCTTAGTTGTAGGGTATAGTGATTTAGTTTAGGGTATAGAGTTTAGGGGTTTAGGTGTAGGGGTTTAGAATTTATGGATAGTTGTTTAAATTTAAGGTTTAGGCTTATAATTTAGGGTTTATAGGTTAAAACCTAAATTATCACCATATTACCCTAAAAACTAAACCCTAACCTATAAACCCTAAATTATAACTCTAAACCTTAAATTTAAACAACTATCCCTAAATTCTAAACCCATATACCTAAACCCCTAACCCCTATACCCTAAACTAAATTCCTATACCCTAAAACTAAGGCGCGCCAGTGTATAGGATATTTATCCAAATAAATATAAGTCACTTTTAATAATTTTTAAAGTGCTTTCTAACATTCATGAACTTGAACACACAATTTTATATAATCATTAATTATTCTTATATTTATTTACGAATTTTCTAAGAATATTATATTAATTATAACAAAAATAAAGTAAAAAAAAAGAAATATTTAACATTCATCTTATTTAATAAGTTTAAAAGTTTTTATAGACAAAATGATTAAAAATCCATACATGATACTTGAGAGAGGTCTTCAATATTTCTTGAGTGGTCTAGTCAAATTATTCATTTTTATTGTTTATTATTTATAATATTTAAAAAATATATTAATATTTCATGTTACATGCAAATAACTTATTATTTAACTAAGTAATTTAAAAGAAAATGTTATATATTCTAATAAATAAAAATATTTTTTATATTCGAATGAATAAATAAATAAGTATATATTGGAATTGAAGGATTTAATTGAAAGAAAACAACACTTGGAGGCTCAATTGGAAGTTTCATTATGGATTTGAGTACTTCATTGTAATAAAACAAAACACTTTCAATCCTAATTGTCTCCTAGGTATAGGGAATACCATAAAGTGATATTAGTCGAGATGTGTGGGAAAAGTCTGTTTTTAGAGGTCTTAAATTCGGAGGTATAATATTTGTCCTCCTAAGTTGTGAGTGTCACACGGTGACAAAGTTGATACTTGTTGATATAGGCGGAGAGCCGCAATCGAGTAGAAAAATAATGTAGATGAACGAAGACATCTCAAATGACTCGACTTTGAAAAATTATTAAAGGAGCGATTATAGGCAAATGACTCGACCTTGGTCCTTGAGAAATCACTAGGGGAGTGAATAAAAGCAAAAGACTTGTCTCTAGAAATCATTAGAGGAATGAATAATCAAATGGCTCGACTTCGAAAAATTATTGGAGGAGCAAATAATTCGACTCTGGAAATCATTGGAGGAGCGAATTTAAGCAAATGACTCGACTTCGAAAAATTATTGGAGGAGCAAATAACTCGACTCTGGAAATCATTGGAGGAGCGAATTTAAGCAAATGACTCGACTTCGAAAAATCATCCGTAGAGTGAATAAAACCAAACGACTCGACCCTAGGAAATAATCAGATGAGTGAATATAAGCAAATGACTTGACCCTAAGAAATCATTTAGGGAGTGAATATAATCAAATGATCTTGAAAATCATCAGATGGGCGAATATAAGTAAATGATTCAACTTCGGAAAATCATTGGATGAGTCAATATAAGCAAAATGACTTGATTTCGAAAAATCATCGGAGAATCGAATATATGTAACACCTTCGACTCGAATATTACATTTAGGCCTCAAGCCCAACCCAAAATTATAAAATTTCTCAAAAACATTTAAAGCTAACAATCGAAAACATGATTAAATAATCAAAACGGTTCAAAGGAGCTTCAATTTAAATTTAAAACATTTGAACATTTGATTTGATTAATACAATTACAAAAATAAAGATTACGGACTCTATCATGTAAGGTCTTATGAATACATAGCCTGCTAAACACAAGTATCATACTCTGGAGATTAGCACATGTTAAAATCTCGTATCGATAGTGTTCCTTGATCCAACGTTCAACCTACGCACGGAAACAACGATTTTCGAGCGTTGAGCTTATAAAGCTCAGTTGTACACATTTACTTTACTATACTTCATACTAATCATAAACATAAGCATGCAAGCTAATACAAACAATAAGGAAAGATAGATGAACATGTGGTGCTACCACTGGTCGCCTAAACACATGCTCTCACATAGAAAAACATCATACACAGCACAGAAGGCCAACCAATTTCATAACATGACAATATAGCATCATATAAATGTGGTACTATCTCTAGCCGCCTAACCATATAACATAGTAAGAAGGCATAAGCTTCTCATAACATATAAGCATTATACCACAATATAGGAGTGAGGCTCGGTCCTACTAAGCATCAGGATCATACACTCTGAGTGAGGTCTGGTTCCATTAAGCATCAGGATCATACACTTTTTGGGGCGAGGCCCGGTAATAATAAGTGTCGGAATCATACACTCATGCTTGGAATCTCTCAACAAACATCTTCGAATGAGGCCCGGTTTCACTAAGCATCGTGATCATACATTCAGAAATTTTCAATCATGGTGTTGCAACACACTTTTTCTCTCAATGGGTATTTAGATCCCATCAAGCAAAGATGTTTCAATTAAGTCTATATCAGCACATAGCAAGGACACGTCTACCACACAACACACAACATTACACAACCCATAAAGAATCCCAACGGTTGCTATTACCATCAAATCGCCAACGTTTACCAAATTATTATGAAAATTTATATTAATCATATTCTTATTAGCATTATAGATTATTTCGCTTTTTTCGAGTCGAGTTTTGCTCACCCCTACATCTATTTTTGTGATGGGCCATTGTCACATTTGTTCACACTATCAATTAGTCGCTCTAATACCACCTGTCACGAGGTCATTATTTCTTCTCAAAAGACATGTCTGATAAGATGTACAACTGTACTATATTTATATCGCAAGACCTCATTTTTCATTTACGATGTGAGATTAATATCCCCACCTCTTCTCAAGCGTTATAAATACCTAATACCACTTCTTTGTTGAGAGGTTTATGCTCAAAAAATAAACAAAAATTCTCAAATATTTTGTATTTTGAGGGGAGTATCAAAATGCCCACCACATATGTTTACTTACCTTTTGATACATACAAGGTTTGTGATTGCTTTATCAAATAAAAGTGTGTTCTTTCTGCAGGCTATTTTTCAGCCACCTAAGGCAATCCGTGGAGGTATACCAATCTGTTTTCCTCAAGTATGTGCTCCCATGCTCTCTCTTTCTCTCTTCTGCATTTTTATTTGTTTGTTTCAATTCTAATTCTTGAGCCATGCAGTTTGGGAATATTGATTCTCTTGAGCAACATGGATTTGCAAGAAATCGATTATGGAGTGTTGATCCTGATCCACCACCATGTTCATCACATGCTTCTAGCAGGGCATTCGTCGACTTAATTCTTCGGCAATCTGAAGAAGAGTTGAAGATCTGGCCTCACAGGTGCATTCTTCTATATGAACTCAGATATGTTCAACACAAAGTTCTCAAATTGACATCTTGATTTCAATCCCCTTGTTAACCAAACTTGTTAAACTGCAGGTTCGAGTTTCGGCTGAGGATAGCTCTCAGTCCTGCAGGTGATTTGCTTTTGACATCCCGCATTCGAAATGCAAACACCGATGGAAAGTCGTTTACATTTACATTTGCCTATCACACATATTTTCTAGTCACTGATATCAGGTATATACATATACATACATACATACATATATATATGAAATTTCTCTGTTTCTCTAGTGTGATATATTGCTAGGAATTACTCTTTGTATTTACGTTTATTTAGTGAAGTACGAGTGGAAGGACTCGAGACGCTGGATTATTTGGATAACCTGCAGAACCGGGAGCGGTTCACGGAACAAGGGGATGCACTAACATTTGAATCAGAAGTTAGTGTTGATTTCTTTTTAAGCAGGCTCATGTTTCCCTGTCTTTCAATGTTAATTGTTGTTGTTGATGAAAAAGGTGGATAAAATTTACCTCAGTACACCGACGAAAATCGCCATCCTGGACCATGAGAGGAAGCGGACATTCGTGTTGCGAAAGGAGGGACTTCCCGACGCCGGTGAGCTTATTGTCCCTACACACCATCTTACATATCTAGTCCATGCCTTGTCTTGCAAGTTAACATATCTTTGTTTCAGTCGTGTGGAATCCCTGGGACAAGAAAGCCAAGGCAATGGCTGATTTCGGCGACGAGGAATATAAGCATATGCTTTGTGTAGAGGCTGCTTGTGTGGAGAAGCCCATCACCTTGAAACCCGGTGAAGAGTGGAAAGGAAGGCAGGAGATCTCGGTCGTTCCTTCAAGTTACTGCAGCGGACATCTCGACCCGCGTAGAGTAACCTTCACCGGTTAAACACTGCCGTCATCTCCGGCATCCTCGTACAGTTTTAATCGCAAGATCCCGATTCGGCCTCCTCCAATTGGCTCCACAGATGGTGTGTGCTCCAGCAAAGCATTTAGTTACAAATTGTCTCTGATTTAGTAACCGAGTAATGTTCCTTTATTGCATTTTGAAGAACATACATTACAACTTTCATAGAACTGAACAAGCAATTTAATAGTCTGCCAGTTGGTAATAAAATCCTTTGCTTGCCAGTTTTCTGTTTGATCACAAAAGTCGATTTCATTCGAAACCATTTTTTTTCAATAGTGATACATTAACATGGTTGCAACAGCCATATCTACTATACGCCATTGCAACGCCGGCCGGCCATCGGGGTTCAAAAACTACGATTGCCTATGTCAAAAGTACTATAGTAAACAAGTTATTACTTTGTATCATAACAGAGAGTGTTCCGAAACACAACCGGGTATCGAAGTTAAGCATGATTTGCCGACAGGGATGTGGACGAAGCGTTGTTGTTAGAAGACCATACAAAAACTCGCCAAAACGGGCGTTGCTTCCGCTTGTGATTGTTAGCAGTCGGCTCGGTCTCGGATCTTCGCAGCATCTCCCACATCACCTGCACATCTTGGTAACCACATGTTTGTATATCATCGTGTAGCTTTAAGAGCCCTGCGCCTGCATCAAATGTTATGGAATTATTAGCAAAAAGGCAAAGTATGGGTCTTTGTTGTTTGTGCTTTTTGAAGGCATATTTTGCATTAATTGTGGTGATCATGAGTTGAGTGGTCCTGGCTGCAAATCTTTGTGATTGGGTAGAGATTGAGCACTAACTTTGTTATTGAATTAGGGCAAAAAGTTGCACTAAAAAAGAGGTTGATTCCTAGCTTTTTAAGTGCATGGACCATCAAGCTATGGTTTCTTGGTGGACACTATGGGTTTGGATTTCAGCATATTAAAACAAATCAATGAAAATTTTAGTATTTGTTATTGAATATACCGTCAATCATCTTGTTATAATTGTTAGTGTTCGAACCGTTATCTGTAGGAAGAACAACCGTTCCCTTAACCGCTAAGACAATTTAATTCGTGCAATTCGACCTTGATTTTAATATAATTTAATCTGTTTCAATTCGACCACAGAAATTTTGACAAAACCCCATAACACATTATATGGAAATAACTATAAAATTAAAAAAAATGATAGTTTCGTAAATATATCGAGGCTTCACCAGTGACGAAGCTACAACCTCAATGGGAGGGGCTGTGGGGCCCCCACTAGAGGAATTTTTTTTTTTACTTTTTGATTTCTTATATTTTCTTGAAAAAATTGTAAATTTTCCCCCTTTTAAAATTTATGTTCTGCCTCTCAACTTCAAATCTTGGCTCCGTCCCTAGACTTCACCGAACGATTTAAAAAAAATTAACCCCAACGAGTCAGAACAAAACCTATTGATTTCAAACTTTTTTTTATCATCCCTAATTAAAAATGGTAACTTTAAACCAGTGGTTCCGGTGGCAAAAGTGATAATATTCATTTTGAAAAATTCAAGTTTAAACACCAACATATTTTATAAAATTAATATAAACCTTAAATAAGCATATAAGATAAAAATAAGTTTTAAAAATTAAATTAAAAACTAACATATATCTTTTTTTTATTCTTAAATAATAATCGAGGATATTTAAAAACTTATTAACTCGCATGTGGAAAACTCCACCGTAATCTAATAAAAAATTTATTATTGGATTATTATTTGTAAGATTCTCATACGAAAAAAATAAATCCACAAATAAGACCAGTAGCGAATCTATGTATAATATATAGTGAGATCCGTGTTTACTCTTAACTTTTTAAAATTTATACAATATTCTCAATTTTTTAATTTTTATGAATTAATTCTTAAATTTTATAATATTTAAAACTTGTGCCCACCTTAAAATTTTAAACTTTATTTATGCTCACTCTCAAATATACGCTAACAACTTTGCTAATTATATCGAAATGGATGGTCCTAATTTATTTGGTCCAAAAAAAGACATTATTATCACTTAATTGTCGTTTCAACAGTAAAAATGTAAAATAGAAGAAGAAGAAGAAGTGTATGGCAAAGCAGGCAACAATAGCAGAGAAAAGGGGGGATGAAAACGCACCGTTTTTGTTGGGTTTGAGGGGGGAAGAAACGGCGAACCAGAATCTACGAACAGGGAAAACCATCTTTTGCCACCACTCCATGAATCTGTCTTTCACTCTGCTCTTTTTCTTGCTGATTTTGATCTTCTTCTTTCCTCCTCCTCCCAACACTCTAAACGCTGTCGTTTTGAGCCCTGCCAGACCTCCACCTCTCTCTCTCTCTCTAAATTTGAAGAATAAGAAGTTTGTTTACAATTTACAAAGAGAGAAGGAAATCAGTTCATCCAATATTTCTACAAACAAGAACAAGAAGAAGGAGAAGCACAATCTCCAACGACACGTGACCTATATATATAGAGAGAGAAATAGTAATTTTTATTTTTTTTTTACTTTTGTAATACCAACTTTGGTTGGTTTTAATTTCACAGAAACTACAAAATGTTTGGTATCCATCTTTTACAATAATCCTTATATTATTATTATTATGGGGTGTCGGTTTGATATTTTTTTCTCTACTTTCCCAATAATTATTATTATTATTTAATGTAATAGAGAGTTTGATTATGAGATATTATAAAAATTGATTTTATATTACGGTAAATTCAACTTATGATTTTAGTGGAAAAGAAGATAATGTTAATTTTAGACAATGACATACGTATGTTAAGGTGGGACGGACAATTGTCATTCTCAACTTTGATGATTTAACTACATTTTAAGTCCTTAATAGTTTTGAAGTCATTTCAATTGAGTTATCATCCATTTCAAAATTATCTTGTATAACTTATCAGTTTTAAAATTAATTAAATTAAGCATTGACCTCCCAATGTTCATGGTTTAATTACTTTCTTAAGAACTTTTTATTTTAGAACTAGTGAAATTAATTCTCTAACTCTTTTAAAACTTATGGTTTAATTACTTACTAAGGCTTCGTTTGTCATTGTTGTGGGCAAACGGCCGTTGAGGTTGAACGCACGTTGGCAGAAGTTAAAAAATTTAGATATAGGTAAACAACCATTTAGTCGCAGAAAATGGTGGGCAAACGCCCGTTGGAGATCAAACTGGTACCTATTTGACGAGAAAATGAGGGGCAAGCTCCCGTTTAGGTTACAAAATGTAAACTAAAACGGAGTTTAAGATCTCAATCATTACAAAGTTAAACAATTTGTCCCCTCATGATTCAATCACGATTTCGTCCATGGTCTTAAAAGAATTAAATTTAAACACACATATGTGTATGCAAGGTATGTGTCTTATCAAAGGCTTATGAAATTCTAAATATAAATGGTAAAATAAACATGAAAATTACTTAAAGTATTATCAAATGCGTTAAAAATATAGAAAGGGTATCGCAATAAATTATATTAATTAAAAAACAGCTCAAAGCACTTACTAAACAAATTCTTTTATATGTATATTATTAAATTGTACAAGAAAAAAGAATGGTTCATTTGAAGGGAAAAAAAATCAACCACAATATATAGAAAACTATTTCATTTTTCATGTCCTTTTGCTTTATGCATTGATTAATTAATTCTTTTTTTAATTTCTACTTTTTGGTGTAAGAAAGGAGAAATGAAGGTTTTAAACTTTGAAATTTGAATCTAATATATCAAATTGAATTAAGGGGTATTGTTTAATTTAATTATTTTAGTGGGGGGCGGTTCATTTGTTTGAAATCGAATTAGTACAAAGATAAGATGATATATATATATAAGTTAAATCCTTGCTTTTTAAATCTATTGGCTAAGGGGAAATAGTGTCGGCAGTGGCCTTGGCCACGTAGCTACTAAGGGCCATGATCAAACATGCCTTGCCTCCTTTTTGACAATGACTTTTGCCCAATCATGTTTTGACATGTATTATCTTAGGATTTTTTTTTTTTGCCCAATCATTTTCTCTCCCTATATATCTATTGTATTGTATACTTTAGTTTACACAAATTTATTAATTTTAAGGTTTATGTTACATGGTTTATGTAACCCCCTCGTCCCGGTCTGGCCGGATGACCGGTCCGAGTGGGCCACACGGGGAAAACCGAAGCGAAACCCGTTAAGGTTCCCCCTCGGTTAGCAACCCTATTTTTTTCCTTGACTTATTCTTTTCTAAAAGTCCGTTTAGGTCTTATATGATCAAACAGCGGAATAAGATACATGAGACAACCATTCGAACCCAAAGCAACATTTAAACAGCCCAATTTTAATCTTTTAAACAGGCCGTTTCGAAACACCCTTGAGGCGTATCGAAACGCCTTGACTAGGTCAGCTGCCCCAGAGCCTATACAAGGGGCCGTATCGAAACGGTGGTCAACCGTTTCGAAACGCCCACGACGGTCAACTTCTCGTGGTCAACGAGATTTTGACCGTTTCGAAACGCCCACGACGGTCAACTTCTCGTGGTCAACGAGATTTTGACCGTTTCGAAACCTTCATGCCCGTTTCGAAACACCTTCATCTTGTGAATTTCTCAAAATTCCAGTAGCCAAAACGTTCCGATACGCGTTTCGGAACAGGGGTTTCATAGGCCATACCGTATCGAAACACGTTCCGATACGGGGTCCCTGAAGCCTACCCGTTCCGAAACGACCCTTCCCGTTTCGAAACGCTGGCCGTCTGCAACCTTTTAAATTCAGATTTGGGGTGAGTCTTGGCAAGTCTAAAGGTCCCCTAGGACCCCCTAAAGGCACACAACACCATCAAACAAAGTCTAGAGCCATACGTCCTAGGTTTAACATACTCAAGCACCCACAACATGGACTTAAACAATCATACATACATGACAAATATACATTAGCCTTTCATACAAGTCATGCTTGAAAATATTGATAAGTAAAAGCATCATTCACCCATAAGGGTTTACATACCATAAAGCAATATTAATATTCAAAAGGCATACATCAAAGAGCATTTGGCAAGGTAAACATGCTTACAAACCAAGTCAAGCATAAGCATCAAAATCACAAATGAGTCATACAAGCTCATACAAACACACTCTCTTGCCACATTGCTTAACTACTACATAATTAACAACCGTACTTGAGCCACAAACTTGGAAAGTCCTTCTTGCCTTGCTCCGAGCTAACACCACGCTAATGATCTGCATTGTTAAAAATGAGAGCGTAAGCTATAAGCTTAGTGAGGGTGCTCTAAAACCGAAAACATCAACAATGCAGGGTCCAAGCATGTAATCCCTAAACCTCATATCCAACATGCATAGATAAAGTCACAAGTAGACCTAGCTAGTCTTTCAAGAGTCATGTATGGCATCTCACATCATCACAAGCTCGAATATTAATAACATTATCATATATCAACATCATATATCACAATCATATGAACAAGTTTAATTGGCCACTAATAGTTACCCGGATGTGCGGATTTAAATCTCAACAACCACTTTACCTCGGTGAGATTTCACTCATCACCGGACCTTGCATGTGCGGGATTCAACTCATCGCCACATGCCCTACGGATGGGGTTCCACTCATCATCCCGTAGAATATATAAAAGCTTCCGGTGGAATATTACATCACCGTACTCCTTCTTGATGACTCAACGCCATCAAGGCCACGTACGTTTTGACTCAATTTGTGTGCACACTAATCCTAATGATCGATCATTTACACCCGGTAAATTATTAGTGCCAATTTTCATTTATCATAACACATATCCATCACCACATCCCATGCTCATCACATATACATATCATGGAGTACATGTACAAGTCAACCACATATCACAATAGCATGAATAGGCAATACCCATAGCATTTAATGGAAGTCAATAGCTAAATTAACAACTTGAATTAGATAGAAATGGCCTACCAAGCACATTTCACCCACACACTACACACACTCGAACCAAACTTTAAAACATGATTAGAACCACTCACCGCCCTTCCTTAGCAACCAAAGCAAAACTCCTATGAGCCCGAATTCGATCCCAACGCTCCTTCGACGTCTCCTCTTGCTTCTAGCCAACCAAAAACATAACCATTAATCCCAATCAATGCTAACAATCAATCAACACTCAACCCTTGAGCTCAACTAACTTCAACTAAATTTCCAATCAAGTTAAACCCCCAAAAACATCAATTTTCGTGCTTCCTCAAACCCTAGCTGAAATTTCTATTTTCAATCCTCCAAATGGCCCCCAAAAGGTCCCAAAACATCCTCCTAACATATACAAACCATCAGCCCTTTAATTTCCACTTAAAACCCACCCAAAAATCAAGTTTTGACATCCCAAAAATTGCTCCAAGAACCCACTTCGGGTTTTCAACAAAACCCACCCATTTTGACATATATAATACATCTTAATGTGATTAAAATAAAACTTAACTTTA
Source organism: Hibiscus trionum (assembly GCA_030270665.1). Classification (NCBI taxonomy): domain Eukaryota; kingdom Viridiplantae; phylum Streptophyta; class Magnoliopsida; order Malvales; family Malvaceae; genus Hibiscus; species Hibiscus trionum. The sequence continues at coordinate 4,742,644 of BSYR01000014.1, forward strand.
TATTTCAAAACAAAGTGAAAATCACCATAAAAACTCAAGCTTTAGCAAAACCCTAACATTTTAAAAGTTCATAGTTTTGAAATCTATGACCATGGTTAGATAAAGGATGAAGAGGAGAGTAAGAAAATACCCTTACCTTTGAAAAAGACCTTGGAATGAAGAAGGAACCCAATGAAATAGTAACTTGGTGGTTTTAGAGAGGTTTGGGGTTTTCCATCGTTGGGGAAGAAAGAGAGTGGGGAAAGATGAGAGCTTTTTTTCTTTTCTTTTGATTTGAAAAAGTTGTCTTTCATTTTAAATTGGCCAAATCACCAACAAGGTCCCTCCTTTATTATTTTAAACCCAAATTGATCCTAATTAAGGTTGAATTGATTTAATTTAAATCTTACTGACTCGAACCGCAAACCCAACTAACTCCTAACCCCAAAACACGGGCGTTACAGTTTAGAATTTAGGATGCGTGATTAACGGAAAAAAGATGATGCCCTTTGAAGATGAGTGTTGAACACAGGGATGGAGCTAGGATTAAACTACGAGGGGATATGCAGATTAATTTTGAAATAATAGGGTCTTAAAAAGTAATTAAATCGTAAAAATTAAGTGAGATTAGGTTTAATTTTACAAATTTTAAAATCGAAAGGTCTTAAAATATAATTAAACCAAAAAAGGGGGCTAAAGTTTAATTTTATTAATTTTTGATTATATAGTCCTAAAAAATAATAAACTATAAAATTTTTGGGAAGAACAAAGAAGGAAAAAAACTTAATTATAATGGTTTCAAAATTATGAGAGCCTAAAATATAATTAACCTATAAAATTTAGGTGGGGCAATTGCCCCTTCTACAATGTACATAGATCTGTTCCTAGTTGAACATATGTTTAACGGATTAATGCATATTGATGTGCTAGCTCAGCTGACAAATTTTTATATCAGACGATAAACTTAATAAAAGAGAATGATAAATTTGACGTTGGCCTTATCATAACTCTAAAAAATCCGACATTCAAAAAAAAAAGGTATGGTCGAAGAATCCATAGTACAGAAGCTTGAGTGAAGGAAATTAAAGGGATGTGTCTACCACGTGCGGCGAACATTGTTGAACACCACTAACGATGAACACCGCTGAACACCATTAATTTTTTAAAAAAAAATTAAAAATCTAAAGGACTAAAATTATAATTAAAATTATCTCTTAAAAAATAAAAATCAAATTTAATAGGTACTTTATAATATTTTTTAATAGATTAGAATCAAATATACCCAACATTCCTAAACCCTAACAAAATCAATCTCTTAAAAAATAGAAATCAATTTATAATTTTTTAATAGATTAGAATCAAATATACCCAACTCTCCTAAACCTAAACCCTAACAAATTTTTTAATAGATTAGAATTAAATAAGAACTCAAATGGTCATATTTCAAAATCAAGAAACATAGCAATTTAAAACTAAGATCTGAGTTTAGCACATGATTGATTAATGCATATAGATGAAGGTACATGTAGCAATATCGATAAGATATATGTATAAGGTAAAAAATCAATTTGCATAAATGCAGAAAATAGATAATTTGAGGGGTTGAATTTGTTAGGGTTTAGGTTTAGGAGAGTTGGGTATATTTGATTCTAATCTATTAAAAAATTATAAACTGATTTCTATTTTTTTAAGAGATTGATTTTGTTAGAGTTTAGGAATGTTGGGTATATTTAATTCTAATCTATTAAAAATATTATAAAGTACCTATTAAATTTGATTTTTATTTTTTAAAAGATAATTTTAATTATAATTTTAGTCCTTTAAATTTTTAATTTTTTTAAAAAAAATTAATAATGCTCAACGGTATCCATCATTAGTGGTGTTCACTGTTCAACAATGTTTATCGCACGTGGTAGAATTTTCCAAACTAAGGAGTGCAACATAAACGTTTAAATTTTGATAAATAATTTCCTACAATTCAAGCTGTAACATCAAGACAAGACAAAAGTGTAGATAATTCATTGTCTAATCAGAGATTAGTCTTACAAATTACATTCGAAAGTGTAGATTAAGAGAATCTTTGTCTCCACCGACAATCATTCGATGTCGTTTTGGCATTATTCAACACCAATTATTTGTGACACACGAAAGCTTATAATCTTCCCTTATTTTTTTTATATAATAAAATAACATTTATATTTTCACATAGGGTTCACTTATTAATTGTTAGGTTTAATCCGAGAATATTATTGTCGGTATTATAATGTTATCATATTAGACGTAAAAGATTAAAATCTAACGATTCAATTTTAGAATTACACGTGACACCTCAAAATTAGAGAAAATTTTCTCGTAATATATAAAAAACAATGTTTGTATAAAAAATTGATACTAGGGCTGTAAATGAGACAAGACAAATCACGAGCTATTCAAGTTTGACTCGGTCAAAGTTCGGTCAACATTCGACTTGATTGAACTCGAACTCGGCTCGAGTTCTTAACGAGCCAAGTCGAGCTACTTGATACCCGACTCGAAAAACTCGTGAGCTACTCGAAAATATAATATACTATTTTTTAATTTAAAATCTAAATTCCTAAACCTAAAAATCCTAAAACATAAACCCTAAACAAAAAGTCCTACACCCTAAAATCTAAATCATAAATTCTAAACCAAACAACCTAAACCTCTAAACCCTAAACCCTAAAATTAACAAGATTGTGTATCAAAGTTTTTTTCCTAACAGGGCTTTAAATGGACGAGACAAATCGCGAGCTACTCGAGTCTGACTCGATCAAAACTCGATTTGATTGAACTCGGCTCGAATTCGTAACGAGTCGAGCTCAAATTATTCAGACTCATTAAAAATTATTCAAGCTTAAACTCGACTCGAAATCTTAACAAACTGAATCAAGCTTAACACATCCAATACTCTCATGAATGCAACTTTGACCAATTTATTTTGATATTTGGTTTTACAATTTGTCAATTGAATTTGTTTTTATTTAAGAAACCAATGAAGATTGAATGCTATAAATTGGACGGTGAGACAAAACTAAAAGCTCACGAGCTGGTTTCACCTTCAACAACTTGGAAGAAAATAAAAATAAATAAATGGGGAGGTTATTGACTTATTGTCACCCAATATTTTTTCTAATATTTGTTATATAAATAAAGAGAAATAAACATTAATCAACTATTTTAACTACTATAAGCATTATGTAGGATGTTTAGGATAAATTTAACACGCTAGATCATTTTTTATCGTTAATTTTATCATCATGTCAATAAATTTTTTACCTTCACGATAGACGTGTTCAAAGTACACCCCCTAATCTCACCTTACTAAGTTTCAAATATTTATAGTAGAATAAAGATTGATATCTTTTGATCTATAAAGTTTATTTTTATTTTCACGGCGATTATTTATTTGTAATTTCACCAATATTATCTTATGTCTTTGATAAATAATAGTTTGAATTTGAATGTCGAAGGTTTTGGACTTTGCGTTATCAATGAGTAGAATATTTATGTATCTGCCACGCTCGACGAGTATCGATAAATACCACTAATGACGAGCACCAATAAGCACTATTAGTTCAATTTATAAAGATTAAAAATTTAAAGAACTCACTGTATAATTATAAATTATTTAAAAATCAAAAGGTAAATTAATTAAAATATATTATTTTATTTTTATTTTCTTTTAAACATAGACCAAAATACTTATATACCCATAAATTACAAAATCTTAATTTTTGTTCATTTCAAATTCAATCCGCTGTCGCCGTCGCCGTTGCTACCTCCTGCTGTTGTTGTCGTTGCCTCCTGCATGGCCGCCGTTTCCCACCGATGAACACCATTTGAATAGCGTAAAAAATTTTAAAACCCTAATCGATTAAGATTTACTATATTTTCATCAGCGTCATAAACTTCAACCCTAATCGGTTAGGAACAAACTCCAGCATCATGAACTTGATTACAAAAGAAATTTGTAAACGGTAGGGACTCCACACTCGATTACAAAAGAAATGTATCCAAATTCAAGTTCACGATGCAGGAGGCCATCCGAACCCTAGTTCATAAACTTCAACCCTAATCGATTAGGAATAAACTTCAGCCGGACCTAGTTCATAAACGGCAAGGCATCGTCGGCGATAGTAGCAGTAACGGTGGCAACTTAAATTTCAAATGAACGATCTAGCGTGTTAGATTTATCATAAACATCCTACACAATGCTTATAGTTGATTAATGTCACCGATGAGCACCCTAATATTTAAATTTCTTATCAGATTGTTGTCATCGATTAATTAAGTACTAATTTAATCGGAATATGACGAAAATACACTTCATTTAAAGGATAATTAGTATAGATAGAAATACTCACAATTGATAAACTCATATACAAATATCTTATCACTCTATCTATATGATTTATGTTGAGTAATTTTTTTTAAAAAAAATATATTTTTACATAAAATATTTTCTTTCACCTATATTGCAGGTGTGACAAAATCGAATATGTAATCGTTGTTGAGGCCTTAATACGACAATTATTCGTGGGTCGAAAGAAAATAAAAATATATTAGTCACATATATAATATTCTTCAAGACTTTAGCATATTTTTTTGTGATAGATTTGGAGGGATACTCAATTTTAAGAAAGATTAAACAGAATTAAGAATGTAACAACATATCTTTTTAATATATTAATTTTAATATTTTAGTATTGTAACTTAATCATTGGTGGTACATCAAAAATGGACCCTAATTTATACATGTGATCAATGTGGGGGATGGTTTGGTAATAAGATATTGAAAATTTCAGACAAGATTCAAAGGCTGTTGCACTGCAATCACCCACCATTGCAAAAGTCTTTGAAAAACTTGGAATAGAAACAGTGAATTGTGTATCTATTTGAATAAATAAATAAAATGAGAAGATGTTGGTCAATTTGGGCTGCTGTGTAGCTGGTTTTGGGGTACATGATAAAATGGAAGAAGAAGAAAAAGCTAGGGGGCAAAAAGTACTAATTATGAAAAGGTCGTGGGCTCATGGCAACAAAGATTCTTCAATATTTTCAACTTTAAATTTAAAAGTTTTCTAAATAATTAACTATCGGTTAACTGAGCGCAACGTGACGTTAGGTCTTTCAAACAAGATTACGAGTTTGAATTCTAACGTTGTAAACGGAGTTAATTGATCTGAGAACAAAGATGGAACAAGAATTGGGGACTGATGGACAAAAATAAATATTTAAAAAGTGAGGGGACAAATGTATAAGTAATTATTAAAAAAATCTATGCTACAAATCTAGGGCCCTACTCCCTGATTGAGAGAGTCACCCCATTATAAATATGGGTATAGTGAAGGTCACTCAATTATAGGTAAGGTTACATTTGTGTCACCCAATTATTAAAAGTTATATTTGGGTCACTCAATTATGGTTAATGTTATATTTGGGCCACCTAATTATTAAATGTTACATTTGGGTCACTCAATTATGGGTAAGGTTACGTTTGGGTCACCCTTCATATTTAAAAAAGTACATCAATTTAGTCATTTCTTTCTTCCAAATCACTTGTATACCCTCGTTAACATTAGATTACTTCATCTGAAATCATTAATTAATCTAATACACAAATTGATATACTTTTTTTAATAAGAAGGGTGACCCAAATATAACTTTTAATAATTGAGTGACCCAAACGTAATCTTACCCATAGTTGAGTGACCTCCTTTATAGTTTACCCTACAAATATCTACCGTTCATGATCCGAACTAGTTAATCAATAAGTCATATACAAATAATTATACTAAAAAAGTCAGGGTATTTCCACCAAAATATATATAAGAAAACACTATTTTATTTCAACCGATATAGTAATCAAACTCAACCGACATATAATACATAGATTATGATTTTTTTTTTTACTTTTATGTGTATTTTATTATTTATTTTCGAGATTTATTAATATTTTTTTCAATAATATTATCTCGAAAGTTTTAATATGAATATTCTTTTGATAAAATAATATGTTATATCATTGCATTCAACACTTGATGGTACACTATTATTAAATCTTTAATTAAATTAATATCACAAATTTATTACACATCTGCTTAATTAATTAAGAATTTTCAGAAGAATAAAATTATTATAAGAACATTTGAATCTTTTTAATATTTTTATATAAAATCTTAATTTTTGGGTAAATTATATGGTTAGTCGCTTAACTTTCAGCTTGTTTTTGTGTTGGTAGGGTTGGCCAAAAATATCATGAATCCGGCTGGTTCCGACCCAATATGGTCAAATTGTTTTTTTTGAATTTTCGGTTTTTGAGTCGGATTAAGTTTGGGTTTATGGTGAATTTTTCCGACCCGTCCCGACTCAGTTTATTTATAAATATATAATTATGTTTATATTTATCATATATTATATTTAATATTGTTATTAATTTTCTTCGAAACGGGTCAAATTTAATCAGGTTTTTTATTAAAATTTTAGGGTCAGGTCAGAGTCGAGTTATACTTTTATTATATCGGGTCGGGTTGAGGATAAAAATATATTAAACTTCGGGACGGCCAAAAACCCGCCCTGTTGCCACAATGTGCATTGGTCATCCAACTATATATATTTTTAATTTCATCACCAAATTTTCAAATTCCACTTGTTAAGCACTTAACGGTTATTTTTCTTCAAAACTCTGAACAGTAAGGAGATTTAGAAGAGGAAAAAAATTAATATCTCAGTTCTACATTAATCATACAATGAAGATTGTAGATCGGACAAAAAACGGAACTCTAATTTGAGTTTTGTTGGTTTCGAGAAAAAAATAAATTTAGAAAAAAATGGAAAAGAGAATGTTTTGCTACTTTTTTAATAATATTATTATGTCGTAAATGACAGTCAACAATGATGGAGAAAAATATCAACCATAGGAAAGAATGTTAAAATTTTAGGTTAACTTTATAAATAAAAGCTTAAAACACTTTTTCTTTCGTGCTGACATTAAAGTCTTAATGTCCGAGTGAGCTAATGAGCACAATTCAAAAGTTTAGTGATAAAATTGAAAATATTTATAATTGGGGTGACAAAAACAGAAACACATTAAAAGTTTGACGGCTAAATATGTAGTTTAACCGAATTTTTTTTTATCAATCCTTGTAATATACGTAGGTTATGGATTTAATCGTTTACTCTAATTTAATCATTTTTAGTCCATGTGCTTTCTCAAATTTTGATTTGTCAAATGTATTTAATACAAGCACGAACCAACTTGCCTCAGTGGTTAAAAAAACGACTGTTGTTTTTAGAGGTCACGGATTCGAGCACCAGCAGTTGCAGCAGGCTGATTAAGCATTCATTGTCAAATGGTTGAGAATATATTCAGAACATATACTATTTGTAAATCACCTTAGCTTTAAAAATTTTTGATTAAAATGTTCAAAAATTTTATTATTATTTTATAAATATTTTAAAATTTTTAATTTTTTAAAACTTAATATTTATTGCTTTTGTTTTTTAATTTTCATTTTTATTTTAATAATTTTTAAAATTTTAAAATATTCTTATTTTTAATTAAAAATTAAATAAGTCTTCAAACTTTCTAAAATATCAATTAAACCCCTTTACCATCTCATCATTCACAAGATCTATCACGTCATGTCAGCACTTTAATAGTTGACCATGTTTTTATCGATCAAAAGGCCACATTAGTTTTTCTTCTCAATTTAAATATCACATTAGATAGAAATTAAGTACACGAGACAAGTTGGGGCGAGTGTAACGTAAGGCATGGTATGATACGACTACTGTATGACACTAACCGAAAATGTTACAAGATACGGAACTGAAAATGTTACACTTTTTATAACAATTTAGGTTGGTGGTTAAGTATCGAAACTTATCTTTGAGTATCAATACTTATCGCTTCTGATAATATTTTAGGTTTTTGTAAGTATCAAAATTTGTCTTTCTAAATATTGATACTGTTGCGAGACACCAACCGAAAATATTATAAAATGTAACATTTTCAGTTCTGTATTATGTGTTTTGTAACATTTTTTGTTGGTACCGCACCATAGTCATATACTACGACCACGCCGCGTCGTAGACTTATCCAACAAGTTAATTTGTTCTTTTTTTTCAAAAAAGAGAGCCGCATGAAGAACTAATAAGCAAAAAAGAAAAAAAGAATGTCCACCCAAAGTGGATCCGGAAGCCTATCTCGCAATTACGAATTTTATCATTTTTAATTTATTAATTAATTGTAACACTAAAATCTTACTTTAAAAAAGAATAAAAATTGTAAAATATTTTGTGGTATAACTATAAGGTATTAGAATTCAAACATTTCACGTGAATCTTTTACTTTGAGAAACTTCTCAAGAGATGAAATCATAAAATAGATAAGATCGAATACAAAGAGAGAAAAAGAATCAAAATTCTAACTTTTGGTTCAAAATTAATCAGATAAGATAAGAACTAAGAACAAATATTAGTGCTTTTACTTTCATTTTCAAGCATTGCCGACCAATAGAAGTTGTTGGAATGTCCAACGGACGAAAAAAGTTTCTAAAAGTGGGTGATTCTTCGATTTATCCAATCTTAAATTTCTGATTTAAAACTTTATTTATTTAATATTATGATGTAATATATGATATTATCTGTTTATTAATATTTATTTTTTTCGATAAGTACCGTGCAGACAAATTATTTAAATCCGGGTCTCTTAAGAATCACAATATTTTCTTCTACACTAATACTATTTGATAATCTTTTAAAACTTTTAATTTTTTTTGAACAATTCTTACCTAAAGGAGGGAGGAATTTGCTCTTAATAGGTATTTAACCCACAATCTATAGAGAGGAGACGGTGTCAACTGAGAGTTTTTAACCACATACTTTAAAGATTGTTGAGTTAAAACTTTATATTTTAAAGGGTAAATTACGTAAATAATCACTGAATTTTACTCTCAAACCTATTTTGGTCACTAAAATTTTAAAACGTTTAATTTACTCACTAAAGTTTAGACATTGAAAGTTTTTGTCACATCTCCGTTAATTTTTTGGCGGCGTTATAGGATGGACGTCGTCCATCATTCACCTTCGTCAGACGCCATCGTCGGCGACCATAGATGGTGGTCATTCTGTCTCAAATTTTACCAGTCGTTTCATCTCGGCCCTATGAGTCCAAATCTGATCTCTATTTTGTCAGAAAAATGCCTCAAAGTCTACAGATCGGACAAACACCTTTTACCTTCTCTATTTTTGATCTATCTCCTCCGCCGTCAGATAAAACCTGTTTCTTAGTATATTGCTTCCTTCATGTCGATGAAGCTTTTCATCGTCCGAATTTTGAAGATGTTCTTCCATTTTTCGGTAAATGAACGTTGTCAAAAAAATTAACGAAAGAGTGACCAAAAACATTCAATGTTTAAACTGAAGTAAGTAAATTAAACATTTTTAAAAATTTAGTAACTAAAATAGATTTAAGAGTAAAATTCAGTGATGATTTACGTAATTTTTCTTAGTTTAAATTCTAAATATAAACTATAAAACACATACGAAAGATATTAATAACAAATACTTCCAAAAAATGCATTTGACACATTGATATAATAAGAACTTGTATTATACCGGGATCATGTGTGTGGGTCGCATTTGGTGTTTGTATTTTAATTTGGCCATGAAACTTGGAAGCACGTTTTATTTTGTAGCTTCGGCTTTTTAAAGCCACAGGTTGTCCAGATCCAGGTGTGGCTGTGAATTTTGATTGCTCACCCTATCGTAATATTAACCATGACCTCCCGTAGTTAGCTTTGCCAAGATTCTTTCATGGTTTTTTAATTGTGGAAACCATTTTTATGCGAAAAAATTAAATTTGAAAATTAAGCTTTTTCCTTTTTAATTTGATCTTGAAAATATTTTGAAGTCGTCACTGGTCACTTTGGTAGACCGGACATCATAAAAACAACTAGAGATTCATTCTTTTAAAGTTAGGGTTCGAGAGTAGGTTACGTGTGGGGAAGGATTAACACCTCACAAATGCCCGATATAGGTACCTTTAATTTTGCGTGGCATTTTGACATTTTGAGAAAACTAATTCGATTTTAATTTAATCCTTAATTATTAGCTGGATACATGTTTCAAATGAAAATATTCTTTTTATAAGGAGATATATTTTTATTTCGAATATAAATTGGAAACACCTCTATACGCTCAGGGCACCTCTATTCATATTCCAAAAATATATTTCGAATATAAAAGGTTTAATGCATGATTTATTATTGTTTTGTTTATTTTAAGTTCTAACTTAAAAGGCTCTAATTATAATTTGTGTATTATTTAAATCTACGAATATTATTTAACTTAAAGATTTATATGAGATAGCACCCAATTACTTGGGCACCCTCCATATTTAAATCCTAAAGTTATATATAATATTCCTTAGTTTAATTGATTAATCTAATTATTAAAGTGTTAGTCCTAATTAAAGCTCTAATTAATTAGTCTAAATTATTTATATTAATTTTCTAAGGGTTTTAATAGACATTGACTTTTCTACTTAAAAACTCATCTTGAACAACATACCTGTAACACCCCCTTCCCGGCCTGGTAGAGAACCGGGTCGGAGAGCGCTACCGGAAACGATGCGGAGATCGGGGACATAAATCCAAAGTTCAAAAAAATCATTTCGGATTATTTTATTAATCTCTTTTAAGACTTAACACTTAACTTATTAACAACTTACTAGTTATTAGCCTGTAAAATCTCATTACTAACGGAAGTCATTTACCTATCTGATTAGACGATACAATATTTTAGTGACCCTTTTGTAATTTGTCTAAAACTATTTTTTTATTCGAACTAACAAATATCTTAAACACTTAAAAAAATTATACAAAACATAGGTAACGTATATACAATAGTAGGCCCACAAGACTAGTATAATTACTTTAACTACTTTGCCACCATACTAGGAGTTCATAAGGACAAAACACATTACTCTTTAATTGTAGTGACTTGCCAATCTTCCAACTAATCCCGATCTCGATCTATTACTTTCTTTAACCTGAAATGTTATGCAATGAATGCATTAGACTTACATAGTCTAAGCGAGGTAGCCAATGACAATGAATGAACATGTTATGTCATGTAGCATGCTCCCAAAAATGATCATAATGCAATAACATGTCATACTTTATATTCATAACAAAGCATAATATCATATCATGAGAATAACATAGCATAACGTATCAAACACATAATATATTGGTACCATTGGATACGCGGATTCCCTGTACACCATATCATGAATCATAAATGAGCCGTAGCCCTGAGCCGTAGCTCCATGTATCCCTTACACTTCCATCCTTTTATCTCCCACATATAGGCCGTAGCCCTGGACCGTAGTCCTCCCTTACATGTTGAGCTCGAATAACCCTATGGCATGCCAATTGTATCCAACGTCCATAAATACACACAAATTCACATAGTCCATGATTTTCATATCATATCATATCATATGAAATAACAAGATGAGCCGTAGCTCCATATCATGTAGCATTTCATAATCATATTCAAACATATCAAAGTAATGCAAGGCACTTACCAAATTTGCCATTCGAGCATAGTTGCTCTACGTGAGCCCTTAACAAATGCAAACATAATCATAAATAATGCAATGGGAAGGCACCGAGCCTATCCCTTGACACAACTACAATCACACATCAGAACATAAAAAAAATATCGGAATGACACCGCATCACCCGAGACAAATGCATCCACACTCACCTCAATCCAAGCTTAGAGACATTTTCCTTATTCTCCAACTTTGTGGTTTCCTTCATTTCTACTCTTTTCTAACCAAACATTAAAGAAACATATCATTTAGTATATTAGGCAGTTTGCATTGTCCTTAAAGAAATATTTATATAAAATGTTCTATAACTCAAAATCTGATTTCGTTTGTTTTAAATGAAACTAGACTTAATAAAATTTTAAACCATATAAATTATAACTTTTAATTCTTCTTATACAATTTATAATGAATTTCTAAAATCGTTGTTGATGCAGATTTAGGGGCAAACTGTTACCATGTTTTTATGACCTTTACTTACTCAAAAATTCATATCTTTTTACTCACAACTCCAAATAAGGAGTTCTTTACCATTCTGGAAATATTATAAACACACCTTTATAACTATGTATGACATATAATTTTATCATTTCCCTATTAATACAGTTTATTACTTGAACATAAGGCATTTTCAGAAACTTAATCTGTCTATGCTTAATTTGTGACTTTAGTGTATTTATAATCTATGTTTCACTACACTATTAATCTTGAGCTTTTAACCACATTTAAATTAATCTTATAACATTATTTTTATAATACAGTAACCTCAAAAATAGGACATGTAAGTCCTCAATTTATCAATTTCCACAAAACAGTCCCCTTTTTATTCTTTAATAATTCTATATGTGATCTAAATGGATTTAACCTACCAATTGAGACTTAATTCAAGCTTGGCCATTTAATTTCATTCATTTCATGACTCCCCTGTTTCAAGTATAAATTTCCAGAATTTTATTGGCATTATTTAAGCCCCTAAAATTTTCGAATTTTACAATTTAGTATAGCAGATTCTAGATTTATTCAGTTTTAGTCCAGTAACTTCTAACAACAATTCCGAGACCTATACTTAACATTTTTGAGCAAATCATACCTCTATTTCATGTAAAATTTTGTCCTCTACAACTTTGTAGAAGAACCCGTTTTCCAGAAATGACTCTAACATGCTCAAAAATGCAGTTTTCTACAGGACAATTTACAAATCCGAATTTCTTTATTCTTTCTACCCTTATCTTTTACCAACCTTTAATTAATCTAATTTCATGCTTAATATATATACTAACATCAAATTAAAGATAGTTGAGACTCTAATCTCAACTCTAATTTATTTCACTCACCTTGATAGACCGGTACTTTATTTTTATTTCTTGGGCTTGACGGTTGTTCCGAATCTACCTTGTGTACTATGATAATTAATAAAAACTAATCAATAAAACAGTATCGAATATATATATAAATATTAATCAACTCGATACCGAAACTTAAACTAACTAGAGATTTGAGCTTACCCCGTCATCGGTAGAAATTCGATATTACTATATCGAAAATATCGGACCATCAATCTAATACTGAACTCGAACCCACCTAATTATTGTTTCTTCACTAACTCCTTTTTTTCTCATTTGCGCATAATCTTCCCCTATATATATATATATATAATTCTATTTATTCGAACCCCTCACACTTTCATTCTTACTTTCTTTCTTTTCTTTTCTTTTTTTTTCCCTTGCTCTCTTGCGTGAATTCATCCCCTATTTATAGTTAAACGGCCGGCCTTCATTTCCATTTCCAAACCCCACGTGGTTTATTTGTTGCCACATATATTGCCACTTGATTTTTAATTGGCCTTGCGTGGTTCCCATTTTCACCAAAGTGGGAAGAGCATTATAATTCCATTGTGAAGGAATTTGTTATGGCCCCCACCCATTGTCATTTATCATCTTTTTCCCTTATAACGTGGGATTTGCACACAATCCATTCAATTTGAAGGATTTGGTTGTGGGTCCCATGGCCTATATAATAATAATAATAATAATAATAATAATAATAATAATAATAATTAACTATCATAAATTAACCCGAATAATATTTATTGGTTCAGATAATATCGAATAAATGATTTGAGCTTACCCAGTCGTCGGCAAAAATTCGATATTACTATATCGAAAATATCGGACTACCAATCTAATACTGAATCGTATGCTACTAATTTTTTTTCTTCAAATGCTGTGTATTTTTCCAATCATCCACCCCCTATTATACTATTTTCAGCGTGAACCATTCCCCCACCATATACATATTTTATTCAATCAATTCCCCCACCATATACATATTATTCATTAATAGTTAGTGTATTAATCCTAGCCACATGAAGTGGTAAATTGACTACTTATGCTTTTATGGTGGATTGCTTACACGGAAAAATCCACCCAAATCTTCTTCTTCTTTTTTTTAATAATAATAATAATAATTGAAACTTTGTCCCCATATGGACCACTTCACCTACTCCTTTTTATGTTTGTCTTGGTGACTCACGGTTTTCCTTTAATTTGAAGGATTTGACGTGGGTCTCACCTATATATAATAATAATAATAATAAACTAACTATTTAACCTATTTTGGGTACCAAATCGAACCAACCCTTAATCGAAATGAAAATATTAATTTGCTGGAACTTGACCTTGATTCATAAATTATCTCGAATAATCTAAATAAGATCGAGTAAATTATGCAATCGATATAAAATACTCGGTCACCGGAACTTAATTCCGACTAGACCGGTTTTTGGGATGTGACAACTCTCTCCCCCTTTAAAGAAAATTCGTCCTCGAATTTTCTCCGACAAGAATATGCTCATCTATACGAGCTTGACTGAACTTAGACATCTAAACATAAAGATCGGATTAATCGGCAAGTCACAATACTCAATAAATAACTCCTAGGTGGCAAAGTAACACAACATACAATACAAACATACTTAAGTTTAGTCCAGAACCGACTAAGCTCTAGCTCTGATACCACTACTGTAACACCCCCTTCCCGGCCTGGTAGAGAACCGGGTCGGAGAGCGCTACCGGAAACGATGCGGAGATCGGGGACATAAATCCAAAGTTCAAAAAAATCATTTCGGATTATTTTATTAATCTCTTTTAAGACTTAACACTTAACTTATTAACAACTTACTAGTTATTAGCCTGTAAAATCTCATTACTAACGGAAGTCATTTACCTATCTGATTAGACGATACAATATTTTAGTGACCCTTTTGTAATTTGTCTAAAACTATTTTTTTATTCGAACTAACAAATATCTTAAACACTTAAAAAAATTATACAAAACATAGGTAACGTATATACAATAGTAGGCCCACAAGACTAGTATAATTACTTTAACTACTTTGCCACCATACTAGGAGTTCATAAGGACAAAACACATTACTCTTTAATTGTAGTGACTTGCCAATCTTCCAACTAATCCCGATCTCGATCTATTACTTTCTTTAACCTGAAATGTTATGCAATGAATGCATTAGACTTACATAGTCTAAGCGAGGTAGCCAATGACAATGAATGAACATGTTATGTCATGTAGCATGCTTCCAAAAATGATCATAATGCAATAACATGTCATACTTTATATTCATAACAAAGCATAATATCATATCATGAGAATAACATAGCATAACGTATCAAACACATAATATATTGGTACCATTGGATACGCGGATTCCCTGTACACCATATCATGAATCATAAATGAGCCGTAGCCCTGAGCCGTAGCTCCATGTATCCCTTACACTTCCATCCTTTTATCTCCCACATATAGGCCGTAGCCCTGGACCGTAGTCCTCCCTTACATGTTGAGCTCGAATAACCCTATGGCATGCCAATTGTATCCAACGTCCATAAATACACACAAATTCACATAGTCCATGATTTTCATATCATATCATATCATATGAAATAACAAGATGAGCCGTAGCTCCATATCATGTAGCATTTCATAATCATATTCAAACATATCAAAGTAATGCAAGGCACTTACCAAATTTGCCATTCGAGCATAGTTGCTCTACGTGAGCCCTTAACAAATGCAAACATAATCATAAATAATGCAATGGGAAGGCACCGAGCCTATCCCTTGACACAACTACAATCACACATCAGAACATAAAAAAAATATCGGAATGACACCGCATCACCCGAGACAAATGCATCCACACTCACCTCAATCCAAGCTTAGAGACATTTTCCTTATTCTCCAACTTTGTGGTTTCCTTCATTTCTACTCTTTTCTAACCAAACATTAAAGAAACATATCATTTAGTATATTAGGCAGTTTGCATTGTCCTTAAAGAAATATTTATATAAAATGTTCTATAACTCAAAATCTGATTTCGTTTGTTTTAAATGAAACTAGACTTAATAAAATTTTAAACCATATAAATTATAACTTTTAATTCTTCTTATACAATTTATAATGAATTTCTAAAATCGTTGTTGATGCAGATTTAGGGGCAAACTGTTACCATGTTTTTATGACCTTTACTTACTCAAAAATTCATATCTTTTTACTCACAACTCCAAATAAGGAGTTCTTTACCATTCTGGAAATATTATAAACACACCTTTATAACTATGTATGACATATAATTTTATCATTTCCCTATTAATACAGTTTATTACTTGAACATAAGGCATTTTCAGAAACTTAATCTGTCTATGCTTAATTTGTGACTTTAGTGTATTTATAATCTATGTTTCACTACACTATTAATCTTGAGCTTTTAACCACATTTAAATTAATCTTATAACATTATTTTTATAATACAGTAACCTCAAAAATAGGACATGTAAGTCCTCAATTTATCAATTTCCACAAAACAGTCCCCTTTTTATTCTTTAATAATTCTATATGTGATCTAAATGGATTTAACCTACCAATTGAGACTTAATTCAAGCTTGGCCATTTAATTTCATTCATTTCATGACTCCCCTGTTTCAAGTATAAATTTCCAGAATTTTATTGGCATTATTTAAGCCCCTAAAATTTTCGAATTTTACAATTTAGTATAGCAGATTCTAGATTTATTCAGTTTTAGTCCAGTAACTTCTAACAACAATTCCGAGACCTATACTTAACATTTTTGAGCAAATCATACCTCTATTTCATGTAAAATTTTGTCCTCTACAACTTTGTAGAAGAACCCGTTTTCCAGAAATGACTCTAACATGCTCAAAAATGCAGTTTTCTACAGGACAATTTACAAATCCGAATTTCTTTATTCTTTCTACCCTTATCTTTTACCAACCTTTAATTAATCTAATTTCATGCTTAATATATATACTAACATCAAATTAAAGATAGTTGAGACTCTAATCTCAACTCTAATTTATTTCACTCACCTTGATAGACCGGTACTTTATTTTTATTTCTTGGGCTTGACGGTTGTTCCGAATCTACCTTGTGTACTATGATAATTAATAAAAACTAATCAATAAAACAGTATCGAATATATATATAAATATTAATCAACTCGATACCGAAACTTAAACTAACTAGAGATTTGAGCTTACCCCGTCATCGGTAGAAATTCGATATTACTATATCGAAAATATCGGACCATCAATCTAATACTGAACTCGAACCCACCTAATTATTGTTTCTTCACTAACTCCTTTTTTTCTCATTTGCGCATAATCTTCCCCTATATATATATATATAATTCTATTTATTCGAACCCCTCACACTTTCATTCTTACTTTCTTTCTTTTCTTTTCTTTTTTTTTCCCTTGCTCTCTTGCGTGAATTCATCCCCTATTTATAGTTAAACGGCCTGCCTTCATTTCCATTTCCAAACCCCACGTGGTTTATTTGTTGCCACATATATTGCCACTTGATTTTTAATTGGCCTTGCGTGGTTCCCATTTTCACCAAAGTGGGAAGAGCATTATAATTCCATTGTGAAGGAATTTGTTATGGCCCCCACCCATTGTCATTTATCATCTTTTTCCCTTATAACGTGGGATTTGCACACAATCCATTCAATTTGAAGGATTTGGTTGTGGGTCCCATGGCCTATATAATAATAATAATAATAATAATAATAATAATAATAATAATAATAATAATAATTAACTATCATAAATTAACCCGAATAATATTTATTGGTTCAGATAATATCGAATAAATGATTTGAGCTTACCCAGTCGTCGGCAAAAATTCGATATTACTATATCGAAAATATCGGACTACCAATCTAATACTGAATCGTATGCTACTAATTTTTTTTTCTTCAAATGCTGTGTATTTTTCCAATCATCCACCCCCTATTATACTATTTTCAGCGTGAACCATTCCCCCACCATATACATATTTTATTCAATCAATTCCCCCACCATATACATATTATTCATTAATAGTTAGTGTATTAATCCTAGCCACATGAAGTGGTAAATTGACTACTTATGCTTTTATGGTGGATTGCTTACACGGAAAAATCCACCCAAATCTTCTTCTTCTTTTTTTTAATAATAATAATAATAATTGAAACTTTGTCCCCATATGGACCACTTCACCTACTCCTTTTTATGTTTGTCTTGGTGACTCACGGTTTTCCTTTAATTTGAAGGATTTGACGTGGGTCTCACCTATATATAATAATAATAATAATAAACTAACTATTTAACCTATTTTGGGTACCAAATCGAACCAACCCTTAATCGAAATGAAAATATTAATTTGCTGGAACTTGACCTTGATTCATAAATTATCTCGAATAATCTAAATAAGATCGAGTAAATTATGCAATCGATATAAAATACTCGGTCACCGGAACTTAATTCCGACTAGACCGGTTTTTGGGATGTGACAATACCATTACATTGGGACATCATTCAAATTAAGACTTCAAAATTTTCTACTCCATACACATTAATTTTCTAAAATGGTCTAACTTATTCCAATTATTAAAGATCTAATTTAAGCACCTAAATTAAGGCTCTAAAACATTAACTAAATTAAATTATAAGAATCAATTTCCTGACAATGATATTATATGCTTAATTAAAATCATGCAACAAGCAAACAATTTAATTGCAATCGAATTAAATAATTTAATTAAAAGAACTTGACCAAATTAGGACAAAATGAAATTGAAATCTAATTTTTATTGAATAGAAGGACCAAATTACAAAGGATTAAAACCCACAAACAAGAGAATCCGGGTAAAGGAACGCGGACTCTAAAGTCCAGCCCGAATCTACTTCGCGGGTCAAGTCTAACATGACACTAAAACAGTGTCGTTTTGACCTGTGTATATAAACTCCTTCTCGGTCCGAAATTACCCTCCTTTCTCTCATTTTTTTAGAGAACTCTCTCTCTCACTCTCTTAAATTCTCTCCAACCCTCTTTCTACAAACAAATATTTTCCCAAAAAAATTAAAAATGGATCAAAACCAAGGCATTTTGCCTTGATGTTGTTCGTGTTCTTCACTTTTTTTGAAGAACATCGAAGAATGCCGGTTTAATCTTTTCGATCAAGCTCCGACTATTAACTCTTGTTCGTCGGTAATTTTTTTCATCGTCGTCCGCCGCAAATGATCGCCGTCCACCGTGCTAGAAATTTAAAAATTAATTTTTTATCTTTAACCCTAAAACTATTCTAGTTCGATAGAACCACCCTCATTCTCCAATCTAACCCTAAATCTACTTATACGCGAATCATTTTCAACTCTGACGCAACCTAAAAAAAAAATCACTCCGGCCACCGTGAAGTTCGAAAGGAAACAAAATGATTTCTTTGTTTTTTTTTTTTTTTTATCAGTTTCGATTCTAACATGCTTCCTTTTTTTTGCATACCTGAAGGTTAAAGCTCGAAAGGATGAGTTACCTTTAACTCCATCGTGGTCGTTCAGCTTCTCGGAATCCGCTCTCTTTCTTCGGTGATGATTCGAACTTCTGAACGGTTCAAATATGATATTCATCTCTCTTTTATTATTATTATTATTATTATTATTATTATTATTATTATTATTATTATTATTAATTGCCATTAATTGGTTTATCATTAATTCTCCTTACATATTCTCTCTCTTGGTATTTATAGGGGAGTGAATGTTGGTGTCATCACTCATCACTGATGTGTAACGCCTAGGTTTAGGGTCCGAGAGATATTCGGGTTTGGTTAAGCTGATTCGGGTTAAGCTAATTTTGAGAAAACATTTTAAAATAAACAAATTTTAAAACTTTTGAAGAAAAAGGAAATTTTAAAAGCATTTTTGATAAAATGGGTACAAGTAAGTTTTTAGAAATGGGTTTTTAATTAAAAAAAGAAAATATTATATTTCAAATTTTCCATTTCTTCTTCTTCAAAACAAATTTCACGTCACTTTTGCTTCCTTCCACCAAATCTCCACCATTTTTGAGGATTCATCAAAGTAAGTGTTTTATTCCTAATACTCCTTCATATTTTCTTATTTTCTATTAATCTCCTTCCAAAGTTTTGAAAGATTTCTCAAGTTCCTCTATTTGGGAGAAAATAAATTTTTGAATGGTTTAAGTGAATGTTGATAAAACAGTGTTTTGGGGTTAGTTGTAAACCATACTTTGGGTGCAAAAAGATGCTAAGATAATGGGTGTAACTAGAAATCCCAAAATTTAGAAAAATGGGTAATTTTTAAATATGAGATATTTGGATTTTAGCTTGGAAATGGTGGGGAAGGACTTGTAATGTTTTGATGGTCTTGGGTTGATGTTTTTGGGGTATTTGAACAAGATTTTGATGATAAAATGATAGAGTTATGGCTGACTTGAGGTTAGAGTAGAAATGAGGATGGTTTTGATTAGTTTCGGATAGAAATTGGGAAACTTGATGTTGTCGGATTTTGATAGTAATGATTTCAGTGGGTCTGATTGTTGAAAAGTGTATTAATTCTTTATTTTGATTTGGGTAGAAGCAGTGGATAAGGATTTGGGTTCTTCGGACGCTACACCAGGTGTTGAGTAAGCTTGAAGGAGGACCGTTAGCTTGATTTGGTATTGTGCTGGTGAGTGATAATATTTTGAAGCTTTAAAATGTTTCAAAGAGATTTTCTTGGGGTTTGGGTGGAGACCTAGGGGCCAACCTAAACCCAAGTGTAAGTTTAACTAATTTTGCCTTGTTTCGTTAAATGTTGGTGAATGCGTTTATATATGTTGTTGGGTGAATTACGTTTTGCTTTTACCTCCTTTTAATATTGTTGTTGTTGTCAAAGCCTCACGTGATGGTTAATGGGAAATGTATTGTTAAATACGGTGATGTGTAGTCCCACCGAAAATATGCTAGTTGATGTGAACGATGATGTGTAGTCCCACCGGGAATAGTTGTGCATGTGCACACCATGAGTTTGTTTTATGCTTTCGGTTTAGTAAATTTGTCGGCTCGTGTCCCGACCCGTAAATACTGGGTACCCGGTTTTCATTTTTTTATTTTAAAATTTAAAAAAAAAACCTTAAAAGTTTATAACACATGATCTAAACAAAAATATAATAATGATTTGAAGTTTATAACCATAAGAAAGACATTAAAAATATTAATCTCGATCATGATTTTTTTCGAATATCATATTTTTTAAAGAAACCTACTAATGCATAAATGCAATAGAGAAACCTTGGTGTTTGTTTCATATCAAATCTTACATATTCACAAATTAATATTTTTTTTGAAAAATTTAAAACATGAAAGCATATAATACAAATATAGAATGGATTTAGGAATTTAAATATAGTTATAAAGTAAAAATATTAAGTAATCTAATAAAAATATAGGAACTGGGTATCCAAAAAAATCATAATTTTTGACCCGGGCCCGACCCGGGAAATGACGGACCGAGTACCCGACCCGGGTAAAAAAAATTTCCGAGTAAATACCCGATTATTTATGTTTGGATAGTCGAGTCGAGTGATTCGAGCGGGTAATTTTGAACACCCCTTAAAAAACACAGATCCGCGTGATAACTTTTTAGATGCATTTGTGTTTGTTGGGCTGGCATTAGTTGTAAAGGGTTGCAGATTGGGTGTATACAGTTGTATATGGGCTTTTAGATCTGTAATTTGGGCTTTTCGAGTATTTGGATTTTAATATGTAAAAATGAACATTATTTAGGATTATATATGGACTGATTTGGATTTTTTTGGATCTATTTTATTTATTTATTATTTTCTTATAAGAGAAATATATATATAGTTACCCGGATAAAATTCGAGTCTTACAAAAGTTTCGTAGAGATTGGACGCAAAAGTTTACGTTATGGTGTAAATTTAAAAGTTACAAGACGTGATATTAGATAATCAATAAAAAATACAAAAATAAATATATAAAAAATTAAAATTTTCAGAGAGTACAACTGCTCTTCTAACACCCCTTGATTCATCATGAAGTAAGGAATTAGATTCTTATATATGTTTACTCTTTTTTTGTTGCTCTTCCGGTTTCATAGAGCCTTGTCTTAACTAATCCATGTCGATCTGCGTCTTACACTTGTTTTGATGGGTGGATTTTCCAACGAAGAAAACCTTGATACACAAGATCCTAAACTCGAGACATGCTTAAGTGATATTAAGTTGCTTACCACTTGGATCAACCCGTTAGTTATATGCGCTTACTCTTTTTAGTTAACAACTCATCGTATCGAGTGCTTGGATCCTTGTAGACTTCAAATTTCACAAGATTGTGGCTTATTTTGGAATGGCATAAAGCCGAAAACATGTCCCAACGTTTGACTGAATAGTCACTTTAGCCCATATTTTTTTTGAGCAATTCAACCATCAACGTTTTATTTTGGGTCAAAATAATCCCTCTGCGGATGAAAATTGTTAGTCAACTAGCGATAAAAAGACTTGAAATAACGGGACAAACCTATATGGCAGTGCACGTTGACATGATAGTATCATATAGACAAATGTGTTGACTTGAAAAAAAAACGTTACATCACTCAAAAAATAATTTTATAAAATAATATCAAATATAAAATAAATTTTTTTCTACTGAACCTATAATTATGTCAAGTCATTTCAAACTGTTTAACTTCAATTTCTTAACAATTTTCATTCGTAGAAAGGCCATTTTGACCCAAAATAAAATATTGAGAGTTGAATTACTCCAAAAAATCAAAGTAACTATTCAGTCAAATGTTGGTTATTTTTTTTATGCCTTTTAGAATTTGCTCAAACTTTTGTTGTATTTTCACTAGTCGTGGCATCTGTACACCTTAATGGTCCTTAAAGGCCCATATGTGTCTAGAGCCTTTGGGCCCTTATTTAATGGGCCTAAGAGAGAGAAAAACCAAACCTTTTAAAAAGCAGAAATAAAATGGAAATAAAACGAAATAAGATAGTCAATATATTTTGAAGATACATATAGGAATAAGGAAATATTGTCGTTAGGATTAAAGATGGCAACGGGATGGGATGAATTGGATTTTTATATGTTTTAGTTTTGATTTAATATAGTTAATCGTTAAAATTATAATTCGACCTCGATTTTAACATGCTCTAATTTCAACTCCGAAAATAAACGGTATATCCAACTTTGATCTGATCTCAAAATTTTTAACAAAAAACTTAATCTGCCCAATATAATTTAACAAGTCTTATCTAAACTCGACTCCAATCCAACATCTGAAATTTTAACCCCCCAAAAAAACTAATCTATAGCACCTCGAAACTCGATTTCATATATATATATATAAGTTAGGATTAACTTACACAGTGTAAAATTCTTAATGTTTTACACGTTTTTGGATCGTTAGATGGGGGAAATGGATGGCTGAGATTAACTCCTTACCTTTTTTTTCCTAGTGATAATCTTCACATATTCTACTGTTAATCTCATCCATCCGTTTCACTCATCCAACGATCTAAAATACATATAAAACTTAAAGAATTTTACACTGTGTAACTGGATCCTATCCCTATATATAGAGAAAACTTATCAGTTTCAGATTTTTTTTACCATCACTGTCTATGATGGTTCGCTGCCGTTTCCAAGTAGTTGTCTTTATTCTTGACTTTATTTTTTTTTTCAATTCAAGAATATATTTTAATTATATATCCTAATTATTTAATCACAATATATATTCGTTAGTTGTCATTCACGTTTAGTTTACATGTTATTTCTACATTAATATAACAAACTTGTTAAATAAAACAAAAAACTCTTATCTGATCCCAACAAATGTCTCGTTAAAAAAGCGAATGATATTCATTCTAAGAGACACGGGTTCAAATCGCTCTATCTATAAGGTGTATGACCATTGTTAATGAGTTAGTTCAAGCGGTAAGTAACTTAATATCGTTTAAACACGTTTCGAGTTCGAGGTTTCGTATATACAAAAAAATTGTGTGTAACACAGTTCGATCCAAATTAATCAGAATAAAGTTTTAAAGAACCGGAAAAGCAATTGACAAAAATAACTCTAAGTCGTATCAGATGGAATCAAAATATCAAATTTCAATTTTTTTATCATCCCAAACCTTCACGCTTCATCGCCGTTTCCAAGTATCTGTTATACCCAAGATTTCTTCTTTTGGAGATCATTGTTCGGAATTAAGGACAACTTATTATACCCATATTTGGCATCTACAACTTTCCTCCACATGCTTCCATTCTCACATCCGTAACGCCATATCTATTTGTTAAGCAAGGATCTGTTCCTCACTCTTATATCAAGTAGTCTGAGATTGAATAATAGTGGTGATAACGAGCATCCTTGCCGGAATCCCCTTTTAATTATTTGCAAAAGTGTGTATACTTTATAAAAACTAGATTAAGAAAAATATGAACAACTACTACATTATAATTACCTTAAGACCATTAAAAATATATTAATCCAATCTAACAGTAATTTGGATACGCAATCACGATCACCAAGGGACGGAGCTAGGATCTAATGTCAGGAGGGGACAAGTTACTTAATTTTAAAAATATAAGAATTTATGAAATATTTAAACTCAAAAATGAGGATCAATGCTTAATTTATCTAATTTTTAAATTCAAAATGGCTTAAATTTTCATTAGACCCCACAAAATTAGAGAGACCAAAATGAAATTTAAGAGAATATAATTAACAATATTAAAAAAACATAATTTTTAATACGAATTTTTAAAAATTTGAGGGACCAAATTATTAAAAAAATTTAAAAAGTAAGAGGATTTGTAAGAGGACTAATTATGAAAATTTTTAATCTTGGAGGGGCCAAATTATTAATTTTTTTCAAAAAAGTAAGAGGACTAATTATTAAAATTTTTAATCTTGGAGGGGTCCCCTGCAATCACCGTTTCTTGTTTGCAATTGAGTTGTGGTAATGATCGTGTTGTCAACGTGCCTCATTGTAATATGCATTTTTATGTTGTTTGTTGATGATTTTACCTTTTATCGTCGATTTTTGGTGATGTTTGTATCCTTTTTTTGTTTTGAGTCTTTGAGTTATGTTTTACTTTTTTCTTGTATGTTCTTATTATAATCTCGAAATTAATATGTCTGGGTTAGGTATTTTTGTTTACTAAGTTGTAAACTTTCATTGTAATTTTATTGATATCAATTAAAAAATAATTAAACAATTTTATTTAAAAAAACGTAATTAAGGAATATAATGGAAACCGTGGAACTAAATTACCCAATTTAGAAACGCGGTTTAGCCTTCCTATTTAATTTGCACATTCCTGTTTAGTCAAAGAGAAATATTTCAATAAAAAATGACCTTATTTTAATAAAATTTTCAAATTTATCCAAAAATAATAATAATTCAAATCTCATAATCGGTGATAGAATGGCGACATACTCTTCACAGTCGAATATTATAAGATAATGTTAACAAAAAAAATAATTGTATCACACGTTTTAAAATTATAATTCTCATTTTAGATTAATCTTAAAATTTTAAATATTTGAATTTTCTCTTTTTTTTTGGAAGCAACGTCTCCAGACTTTTTGAACCTTTTAATTTTATCTTAAAATTATGGTTCTATTTTTTTAATTGATCACCAAACTTTTAAAAGTTCTGATTTTAACCCCCCCCCCAAATTATCCATATATGATAATCATGTCCAATGCTAATAAAGTTTTTATAATTTTTTATCTATCATGTAAAATTGATGTGAATTATGTAATAATATGATGCGACATTAACGATAATTTGATGATGAAATTGGAACGTTCAAAAGTTTGGTGACCAATTTTAAATGAGAGTCTTAGTTTGAAGATAAAATTAGAATATTCAAAAGTTTAAAGACTAAATTTGAATGAGTGTCATAGTTTAGAGACACGCAATTAAATCTATTTTTTTACAAATCCTAATCTTACCTAGAGGAAACGAGGATAAAAGACTTTAAGAGAAGGAAGATGATGCTTCTAGTAGGTCTAGAACTCATGAACTAAGAAAATGCGAACGGAACAAAAATGAATAACTTGATCAACCGACCAAATACAAGTACAATTGAAGAGATCATATGTATATTTAAGTCATTTTTCTTTTCAATATCCGAATCATATTTTTATAATTGGATCGATGAGAACAAAATAAAGGTGGGCCTAATGAATATTAAATTTTGAAAAAAGGAATTGAGAATGGGCTTCGGGTACTTGCCTAATGGATAATTATATATATTTGGGATTAATTCATAAATTGTTACCAAAACTATACATTTTCTCTAAGGTGGTACATAAACTTTTTCCTTTTGTCAAAAGTGGTATTCAAACTTTATTCTTATCCCATGTTTGTACTTCCGTCAAACAATCATTAATAATGATGGTCAATAATGAGGTGACTCAATTATAAAGTGCTATATGATAATATTTAGGCTTAATGTCAATACAAGTGCTTAAATTATCATGTTTTTTTAGTTGTCTAAATTATTATTTTTATGGTCAAATTAAGGCACCTACTTTGACCAAAAATGATTGTTTGAATTTTTTGACAAAAAATAATACTTTGAGCCCCTAAAAAAATTGAGATATTTTAGACACTTATTTTTATATTTACCCTAATATTTATATGATTTTTGTGCTATACAATAAGTTTTACTTGGTTGAAAGTTATTTTTTTTATTCACGTTTGGAACAGTTTGAGAGGATCAAAAAGAACAATAGAATTTGTTAATTAAGTATTAAGATGAGAGAGAAAGCGGTTGGCCAAGCTGCTCATCTTTATTTTATCATTTCTTTTAGGTCATGAGTTGTAGGCCTACTAAAAACACTCATCTTTCTTTTCCTAGAGCTCCCCTTCCCCTTCTTTCTAAGTAGACTTATGATTAGATTTAATATTTATCAAAAAAGTATTAAGACGAGAAAAATTAATATAATTTAGACGCCGATTTGTGAATTAAACCTATATATAAATAAGGAAAACACACATAATTAAAATTGCAGTAGGTGGAACATGCGATGACGGCTTGATGGTCAGAACACTCTCACCTGCTCTACACTCTTTCCCTTAAATTTTTTGGTTCAAAACCATTAAAAAAATGTTATTTTTACCTAAATTTTTCCCCTCTTCTCCGAGTAGAAGTAAAATAAAATTATAATTAAAAAAATTACGGTAGGTGAAGGTTACGATGGATGATCCAGCAAAGACGAATTTCACCCAACATATTGTGGAAAGGGGTAGGTAATAAGCCACTCGACTCAACTTGCCATCTTTTCAACCAAACATGGACCCCATCTCCCCCACCAAAACCCACTCTCACCAACCCTACACTCCTCCTTTTAGTCTCCAAATGATGACATTTTTTTCGACTATTCGTATCTGATTCATTGTTCGTATAATTTAGATCAGATTTTATACATACTCGAATAAAAGTGATCTTTTCAACTTAATTTTTCTTTACTCATAACGTTGTTTAAGGGATCTAGTGTCTCATCTCGCTAGACCAACTGATTGATGGTGATATATTGAGTCTTAATTTAATTAGTATTATTATTTTTTATAACCATTCGTATTCACTTCATAGATTGACTAATTTAAACTAAACACCGCAAATGTCTATTATAGGTGCAACCCTCTCAATACAGTTGCTCTATTCACAACGTTAGGATTTGAATCATTGACTTTGCTCAAGAGATCTAGCATTTCATCCCACTAGATCAACTTATTGATTAAATAATGCTATAATTGTAACATGTAAAAAGACGTATTTTCGAACCCGTGGAGTGGTCCCTGTGGTAAAGAATGATGTATTTCATCCATGTGACTCGGGTTCGAGCACTATGTGTGCACGGTGTGTGTCCGTTATAAGAGAGATACAAAAACTGAACAGATACTACCTTGTAATCACATCAACATATTAAAAAAATGATGGATTGTAATATCATAAATGAAAGTTATGGGTGTATGGTGATAAGTAAGAAACTATTGCTTCTCCAAGTATGAGTGAATAAAGACCACAACTTCCCCTATTAATCCCACTAACCCTAATGTCACACTCCAACAGCCCATGAAATCCCCATCTTGTCCTTTCACCAACTCCTCTTCACCAACTTTGATCTAATTTACTATATCAATATCAATGCTGCCCTACTATTTCCCCTCAGGCTCCAATTAACAATCTAAGCCTAAACATTTTGTTTTGTCAAAATGGCCCCCCAAGCTGAATTGCAACAACAAGAATTCATTTTCCGATCAAAGCTTCCCGATATCTACATCCCCAACCACCTCCCTTTGCATACATATTGTTTCGAAAAACTCTCCGACGTCGCCTCGAAGCCGTGTTTGATCGATGGGACGACCGGCAAGATTTACACTTACGAAGAAGTCGAGCTCACCGCTCGGCGAGTCGCCTCGGGGCTTAACAAGCTCGGCATTCGACAACGTGAAGTGATAATGCTTTTGTTACCCAACACTCCCGAGTTCGTCCTCTCGTTCCTCGGGGCTTCGTTCCGCGGCGCCATTATGACGGCGGCCAACCCCTTTTGTACCCCGGCGGAGATCGTGAAGCAGGTGAAGGCCTCGAGTGCGAAACTCATAATCACGTTGGCTAGCTACGTAGACAAAGTTAAGGAATTTGCTAAGGACAATGATGTCAAGGTCATGTGCATCGACTCAGCCCCGGAGGGGTGTTTACATTTCTCCGAGCTAACACAAGCCGACGAGCGCGACCTCGTCACGGTCGAAATCGAGCGCGACGACGTCGTCGCGCTCCCGTATTCGTCGGGAACCACGGGGTTCCCGAAAGGGGTGATGTTAACGCACAAAGGACTAGTCACGAGCGTGGCACAACAAGTTGATGGTGAAAACCCCAACTTGTATTTCCACAGTGAAGATGTGATCCTATGTGCTTTGCCTATGTTCCATATTTACGGCTTGAACTCGATCATGCTTTGTGGGCTGCGTGTTGGGGCTGCGATTCTCATCATGCAGAAGTTCGAGATCGGATTGTTGTTGGAGCTGATACAGAAACATAAAATAACCATTGCTCCGATGGTGCCGCCGCTAGTTTTGTTAATCGCTAAGGCGTCGGAGACCGATAAATACGACTTGTCGTCGGTGAGGATGGTGAAGTCCGGGGCAGCTCCGTTGGGTCAAGAGCTTGAGGATGCTGTAAAAGTCAAGTTCCCCGGTGCCAAATTTGGACAGGTATGGAAGTTTCAATATTTTTACCTGCCAATTGTCATAAGTAGACATTTTATTTAATTATTCAAATAAAAATTATATTCCTAAATCAAATATTTAGTTTCTTTTTTTCAAATGTAGAATAAAAATATGAATATATATTTTTTGGGAAATATTTTGTTAGGTATATATACCATATTTGTGCACAATGTTTTTCCTAAATAAAGAATATTATCTGTCTTAGATTTTTGAATAGTGGATATCCATATCGAAGAAAAATTTTCTGCTTTTAAGCATGTCCGCTTTTATGCCACACACTAAAAAACACTTAAAAATTAAATTTAAAACTTTAACTTTAATTTTCCCCTCCTAAATCCTAAACCCTAAAAAATACACTTTACCCCTAATTCCCTAAACTTTAGTCATAAACCCTAACTTTAAACCTTAAACCCACTATTTTAAAGTGGAGCATAAAAGGAGGCATGATAAGGGGCAGACGATTTTTATCCATCCATATCCCAACACACACATATATGAGAAAATATCGGTGGAAAGAAAAAAAAATTTAGTAATTTAAGGTTTATAATTTAGGGTTTATGGTTAGAATTTAGAGTTTAGAGGTTAAGGTTAGTTTTAGGGTAATATAATTAGGGATTTAAGTTTTAACCTATAAACCCTAAAATTTAGCCGTAAATTCTAAATCTAACAACACCCCCTAAATTCAAAACTCGTACACTAAAACTCATAAACATTAGACCCTAAACAAAATCCTTAAACCCTAAAATTAAGACACTTGTGTGAATAAAATTTCTACCCGCGCTTGTGCATAAAGTAATTACCCAATATAATATTTATTCGAATAAGTGAAATTACGATTGTGCTGATAAAGTTGAGATCTTAAAATTATGAGCATCAAAGTTCGAATCCCACTGGACATAAGTAATAAATTACAAATTTAATCGCAAAACATTGTTGTTTTTATAGGGTTATGGAATGACAGAAGCTGGACCAGTTCTAGCAATGTGCTTAGGATTCGCTAAGGAACCCTTTGAAACTAAATCCGGGGCTTGCGGAACTGTCGTAAGGAACGCGGAGATGAAGATTGTCGACCCCGACACCGGTTCGTCGCTGCCGCGGAACCAGGCCGGAGAGATTTGCATCCGAGGAGACCAAATCATGAAAGGTACATTACTTTTTTTACCAAAAATATAAACAACATGAACAATGTTAATGTGAATATTTTCTTTTGTAGGATACCTTAATGACCCTGAGGCCACAGCTAGGACCATAGACAAAGATGGCTGGTTACACACCGGTGACATCGGTTACATCGACGACGACGACGAGCTCTTCATCGTCGATCGATTGAAGGAATTAATCAAATACAAAGGGTTCCAAGTAGCACCTGCCGAGCTCGAAGCAATGCTGATCGCACACCCTGACATCGTCGATGCTGCCGTGGTCGCGTAAGTTTTAACAACACCGTTCGATGTTTCTCCGGTATATTGAAATCCGGGTTTCTCCGGCTTAACACGAGTACTATTAATGTGATTGCAGCATGAAGGATGAAGCGTCAGGGGAAGTGCCTGTTGCATTCGTGGTGAGATCAGAGAAATCCCAGATCAGTGAGGATGAGATCAAGCAGTACATTTCGAAACAGGTGGTGTACTACAAGAGATTAAAGCGTGTGTTCTTCGCCGAAACCATTCCGAAGGCGCCGTCGGGGAAGATCTTGAGAAAGGATTTGAGAGCTAAACTGGCTACTGGAAACCATTGATTTCATGTTTCTGCAAATCTTCCAACTCTCTCCAATGAAAAGTTTGAAAAATAATGAGTGCAAGGACTAAATTGGAAAGATTGTAAATTATGAGATTAAACAATTCGATTTGCTGAAGGGGATGATATGATTAATATCTTTGTTGTTCATTTTTCACAAAAATGAAAGTTCTATGGTTGCAGATTGGGACCAAAAAACACTACTTATTTGGTTTCTTCCTTTTTATGTGAACTTTCTTAATCTTTTAGGGGTTTATTTATGTCTCAGTCCTTGTACTCTTTCATCTTTTGAGATTTAATCTCTCTACTTTAAAAATGTCCGAATACAAAGGTTACATATCTCATTTTCAAGCTAAATATCCTTAACATGGCACGTCATCAACTTCATCGATAGTAGACAACTAACGTCTTGGTAACCAATTTGTAATCAATTCGAATTTAATGACTATTTAATAATTTTAAAAAGTTTAGTGACTAAAAATTTATTTTAACATTGTAACACCCCAACCCGGATGTTACAATTGGGCCCAGGCTCAAGCTCAATCCAAAAATTCATAAAACTTGCTACTAGATTTAGCCCAATAACCAACATTTCATAAAATCTAATAATTTCAAATACTTGACATAACCAAATAGTTAAACATGTTACATAGGAGCTCCATTTAAAATACATAATTTAAAAGTTATAGGTTTAAATTTAAAATGAGAGTTACAATACAACATATGGTCCTACGAATACATAGCCCAAATAAGTCTAAGCACTGTACTCGGACATGAGTCAATGCTGAGGTCTTTCTCTGATGGTGCTCCAACCATGTATGCCAACCTACTAACCTGCGAACGGAAACAACGATTCCGAACGCTGAGATAACGAAGCTCAGTGGATACACTCCACTCAACCATAATTCATGTAAAACATAAATAAGATCATGATACAAATATGACATCATGATAAGATGAGCAACGACGCTACCATAACCGCCTAAACACATAGCAAGCAAGGATGCATTATCTCATGCAATACACATACATCATACCAACAAACCTCGAGTGAGGCCTGGTGTCACACAACCTCGAGAACGTACACTCAGACTGAAATCCGTTCCATATTATGTGAACTTTTTTAATCTTTTATGGGGTTTATTTATGTCTCGGTCCTTGTACTCTTCTATCTTTTGAGATTTAATCTCTCTACTTTAAAAATGTCCGAATACAAAGGTTACATATCTTAACAATTAAAAACCAAAGTGAGATCGTTTTGAAAATAATGTTCAATATACACATTGTTTTTGGACAGAAATACTTCCTGAAGCTCATGATTTGTGTAATTTTTTCTTGAATTAAACTTTTACTATACTCATTTTCAAGCTAAATATCTTTAACATGACACGTCATCAACTTCAACGATAGTAGACGACAACTAACATCTCGATAACCAATTTGTAATCAAATCGAATTTAATGACTATTTTATAATTTTAAAAAGTTTAGTGACCAAAAATTCATTTCAACATAGTTTAATAACTATTTTTTAACTTTTGTTAAACACGATCGTGTTTAAGGTTTGCTACGAACTTATGCACCCATCTACTAAGAAGATAACCTTCTAAAATAGTAAAAAGAAATCATGATTTTAAATTGTCTATTACTTTTCATGAATTACAAACTTTCATATAAAATTGTTCAAATTCTATATTTACAATATATCAAATACAAACCCTGAAATGAAGGTTAATTTTTGTCAATAGTCCTCTTATTATATGAAAGTTGTAGATTTAACGCATGTACTCTTATTTGGTTAATTTTAGTCTTTATATATTTTTTTAAAATTTGAACTTTCAATTCTGATTCAAAATTTGACTCAACAGATTTAACAACTATGGTTGGGTTAGGACTGAAATACCAAAATTCAAAAATACAAAGTTTAAGAAAACAAAAATTAGAATACAAGAACTAAACTTAAAATTTCCATATAGTACAGGGACTAATAAAAGAGTTCGACCTGAAATAATGTACGTTGAGAGAAAAAACCCGCTTGTCATATCAGGCCCATGAAGTATGGAAGAACGAAAACCAGTCCACGTCTCTGTTTTTTTTTAATAATAGATGGGAAAAATATTTAGATTTTTAATTTAAATATTTTTTTACAAATAATGGCCGCAAACAGCACTGTCGTAGGTTATGAATAAACACGATAAAAATGCATATAACAATAATATTAAGTTGATAAAATTAACTTTATCATAATTTTACTACGAATTATTTTTAGTTATTACAAATCCCTATCAATACAAGAGAATTTGTATATGGTCTGAATCAGTCCAATGTTCTAAACCAAGGGTAAAATAACATGATAATCAAATATTCATTAATTGGGGAGACGGCGTCCAATCTAACCCTGAAAGAGAGAGAAAAACATACTACAAGAATTACCAAAACGTACTATAAAAGCAGGGAAAACATGTTACGATAACAAAAAAACATTAACCATTTTTGTTAAAAACAAGAACACTTATCAAACCGAGTCACACATAAAATCAAATATACAAAAAAATAAAAATAAAAAGGTGAAAGAAGAGAAAACGGAGGATATCACAATTATAGTTAGGTTTTAAATTGCGGTTGCAGTATTATAGCTATTTTGGATAAAAGCAGCTGAATTGCAGCGATCGCAAACTGCATTTTTATTTCAACCTAGTTTCAGACGGCAGTACAACTGTTATATTACGGCTGATATTACGGTCGCAGTACATTTTTTAAATCCCTGATTATAGTTATGAAAAAAGTATGGGTGATAGCTGTTTAGCCCAAAAAGATCAACGTATCGTCCTCTTAAAACCTTGACAAACCTAAAAAAGCCACGCAAAGAAAAAAAACAACTTAGGTGGCTATTTTTCTTTTCTTTTACATTGAATTTATAAATTTTAATACGACTAAAATTTTATAATTTGATAAACTTTGACCAACTCACATTTACTATAGTTTCATTTTTAAAATTTAATCACAGTATTCTAATTAAAATGTCATAATCAAGTGTAAAAACCTAACATACCATTTACATTCAAAACACCAATCATCTCAATGTCTAGGCTAGCTGAATATAAATCATCCGCCTTTTTTCGGTACTTTATTTATGTCCTCACACTAAAAATTAAGTTTATGGTTTAAAGTTAGGGTTTATGGTTAGAGTTTAAAGAATTTGGGATAGGGTATATTTTTTAGGGTATAGTGTGTAGATTTTAAGATTTAACATTTAGGATTAGGGCTTAAAATTTAAATTTTTAATATTTTTTACTGTTGGGCATAAAAAAGAAGCATCGAAAAGGGCAGAGGATTTTTATCCAAGCTAGCTACATTATTCTACTAAAAAAATAAAAAATTGTTGTGGAATTTGTAAAATGGAAATGCTTAACTATAAAATAAGTTTTTAAATTATGTATTTTTTTGTAATAGAAGCTTAAAGTATTTTTGACAGAAATAGGTGCCTAAAGTATTTTTTGGCTAAAATAGGTGCTAAAATTTCGTTTTTGGCTGAAATATGTGCTAATATTTCGTTTTTGGCTAAAATAGGTGCCGAAGTGGGTGCTTCAGTTGACTTTAAAAACAAGCCAAAAATTAAACGTTAGACACCTATTTTAGTCAAAATAATACTTTAGGCACCTATTTCAGCAAAAAAATGAAATTTTAAACACTTAATTTAACAAAAAAATACTTTAAACACTTATTAAAAAATATATAATTTGAACACTTATTCTATAATTAAGCAGAATAAAAATATAAAAGTTCAATTACGAGATTCAATGCAAACACTTGCCAACACATCACTTACCAATTCTCTGCACTTTGATTGATTGATAGCAATATGAAACATCCAACCGTCGACACATATGATTCAACATGCACCCAATTACCTAAATTACAAAGTAAAAAGTCATTAAATTTTTAGAAAAAATTAATTATATTATTAAATATCCTTTATACCAATCAAACTTTTTAAAATAAAAAATTGAATAAATTAAGCTATTGAACTAAAAAATTGAATCAATTAAGTCTTTTGACCATTAAATTTTGACAGTTTTTTCTTAGATATTATTGGTATATGATACACTACAATTCTATTATGTTACATTTATAGATTTTAAAATATATATATATTTATATAAAATTTTCAAGTAATTTTAGAATTTTTTAATTAATAAAATAAATTTTTTGAAAATGTTAAGTGGAATATTGTGACATTATGCACTGCACCAACAAATCCAAAGAGGCTGTCAAGATTTATTGGTCAAAGGGCTTAATTAAATAAATTTATTGGTTTAATGGCTC
The DNA here is from genome assembly GCA_030270665.1 of Hibiscus trionum. Taxonomy (NCBI): domain Eukaryota; kingdom Viridiplantae; phylum Streptophyta; class Magnoliopsida; order Malvales; family Malvaceae; genus Hibiscus; species Hibiscus trionum. The sequence continues at coordinate 4,777,951 of BSYR01000014.1, forward strand.
AATTGAGTGCAAAAAAAAGTTAAGGGACTTGATTGTTTTTTTTTTCAAAAGTTCAAGGGCTTCTTACACCGATAAACTTAAATTCTTATGAGTAAAAAAAAACACTTAAAAATTAAATTAGGAACCCTAACTCTAAATTTCAAACCCTAAATCCTACACCCTAAAAATACACTCTACTCTAAATTCTCTATACCCTAACCCTAAACCCCTAATTTTATTGCAGAGGCATGATTAGGAGGTAGACGATTTTCACACAATTCTTATGAATGAAAAATCCGATCAACTTTTGCTATTAATCTTTATATTATGTGTAAGTTGTAGATTTAGTCTTTGTATTCGACTTTGACAGTTTTAATCTATGTATTTTAGAAATTTTAGTCCTAATCCAAACGGTAGTAGTTAAATTGGTTAAATCAAAATCAAATATTAGTCTCTCTATTAAGTAAATTGTGAATTTAGTTTTTTTCTCCAATTTTAATAGTTCATGTTGTCTTTGTACCATTTGATTATTGAAACTTCAAAAATTTAAAATAGTAAATGTACATGAACCAAACTTCAAAATTTAAACAAAGCATAAGGACCAATGACAAAATTTGACCCTTTGGACTCAGGTCACTGTTAGGTTGAAAGCAGCAAGCTTTGAAAGGTAGGTGATAACCAGGTCGCTGACAAATATGGCGCCAGTTTTAGGGTCAGGTGAACCGCCAGCCAAGTGCTAACAACCGGTCAACGGAAAAACAAAACATGGGTTGTTGCTGTTCTTGTTGTTGTCTCTTTATTACCTCACTTTACTCGTCTGCCTTAGCTTCTTCATACTACTACTTAGAACACCCTCCACTGAAGCAAACGAAGCTCATCAGATTCAGCACTTTTCCGGCTTTACCGTTCTTCGTTTCGATATAAAGTAAGTACATTTTCGTTGCCTGTTCTTTGTCTGAGTAGTAGCCAAATCTGATTCTAGTTATGTTCTGCAATATGACATGATCTGTAACATTATAGGATATAGTACATGTACCTTAGCTAATTTGCAGTATGCATGGATTTATGTTCGAAAAATGTAAATGTTGTTTGAATAACATGTTGGTCTATCTTGGTCCGGTGTGTTTTACAGCTCGAATCATGAGCGAGGAGCTCGATAAACCGTTGCTGGATCCCGAGAATTTCAACCGGGAAGGGATCGATTTGGTTAGTTTATAGACTTTTACTACCAGAGCAGATACTGGAGATTTCCAGTGTTTTCGGAATTCGGAACTGTGTTGTACTAAATCATGTTTATTTTCAATAGGAACGCATACCATTACATGAAGTTTTTGAGCAACTGAGAACGTCCCCAGAAGGACTTACATCTGAAGATGCTGAAGTTAGAGTACAAATATTTGGTCCGAATAAGCTTGAGGAGAAGCCGGTAAGACATTAACCGCGGTGCCAACTGAGGTAATACTCGATCGGTTTCGAGTAATACTTTTAGATGACTGATTGCTGTGTGTTTCTTATTCGAATCCAGGAAAACAAGTTTCTGAAGTTTCTAAGCTTTATGTGGAATCCATTATCATGGGTTATGGAAGCTGCTGCAGTGATGGCAATTGCCCTTGCCAATGGTGGTGTAAGTTGTATATCTGTAACCACCAAATACTTCTCGAATCTCGAATTTCGACTTATATTCAGTTTTCCTGATAGCTTTCTGGGGATTCTTGTATTCCAGGGCCAGGGTCCTGACTGGCAGGACTTTGTAGGGATCATATGCCTTTTGATTATCAATTCAACAATCAGTTTCATCGAGGAAAACAACGCGGGAAATGCCGCAGCCGCGCTTATGGCTCGTCTCGCTCCTAAAACGAAGGTGTTCAACTCTCTTATCTTCTAGTGCCATTGCCAATGCAACAATCTGTCAATTTGCATAATCTGTTTTTTATGCAGGTTCTCAGAGATGGGCACTGGCAAGAGAAAGATGCTGAGGTTTTAGTACCAGGAGATATAATTAGCATCAAACTCGGGGATATCATCCCTGCAGATGCTCGCCTTCTCGAAGGCGATCCGCTTAAAATCGATCAGGTGAGTGCTAGACTTGATATTCATCACGTTTAATTGTTTGCATTTATTCTGTCTATTGAACAACCGAAAATATCATGTAAAAAATTATGTTTTGCAGTCGGCTCTTACCGGAGAATCCCTTCCGGTCACAAAGAGGACAGGAGATGAAGTGTTTTCCGGTTCAACCTGTAAGCATGGTGAGATTGAGGCTGTGGTTATAGCTACCGGAGTTAACTCTTTCTTCGGAAAAGCAGCACACTTAGTCGACTCCACCGAAGTCGTCGGACACTTTCAGCAGGTGAACCTAATGCATAAAATTACTTATGCTAACCATTAATGAAACTGAGCTAATCTTATATAGGTTGCATTGTATCTGTCAGGTACTCACTTCCATTGGGAATTTCTGCATCTGCTCTATTGCTGTGGGGATGATTCTCGAAATCATCGTCATGTTCCCGATACAGCAACGGTCGTACAGAGACGGAATTAACAACCTTCTTGTTCTCTTGATTGGAGGAATTCCTATAGCCATGCCAACTGTATTATCTGTTACTCTGGCAATCGGTTCTCATCGACTCTCGCAACAGGTACAACTAGCGAAAATGAGCTAAAAGCATTCGAATAGCACAGCAACAAGTCGAATACTAAGCTTGATTGTTTGCAAATCTCTTGTTTTGTTTGTTTTTGTAGGGTGCCATCACTAAAAGGATGACTGCAATTGAAGAAATGGCCGGAATGGATGTTCTATGCAGCGACAAAACCGGAACTCTTACCTTGAATCGCTTAACTGTCGATAGAAACCTTGTTGAGGTACAATATCTGGACTTCAAATCTGTGAACTCCTAGTTCTTTCAATGCCTTGATTTTCAGATAAAGACTAATAAACAAGTTCACTTTTTGTTCTAAAGGTTTTTAGCAACGACATGGACAAAGACATGGTTGTTCTGCTAGCAGCAAGAGCCTCGAGACTCGAAAATCAAGATGCTATCGATACAGCCATCGTTAACATGCTTGCAGACCCGAAGGAGGCTCGTGCAAACATCAGAGAAGTTCACTTTCTGCCATTCAATCCAGTGGAAAAACGTACTGCAATTACGTACATCGACTCTGATGGTAATTGGTACCGCGCCAGCAAAGGAGCTCCCGAACAGGTAGCCATCTCCTTTAACTCTTCTCGAGTTTGAGCCGTCTTCGTGGCTATATGGTGCAATTGAGCCTTTCTTATCATTCTTATTCGTCTTCTATATATCAGATACTAAATCTTTGTGAAGAGAAACATGTGATTGCTGGAAAAGTTCATGCTATAATAGACAGATTTGCAGAGAGGGGCTTACGGTCTCTTGGAGTCGCTTTTCAGGTACGATATCTTGCTGGATGTGTCGCGGTTAAGCCAAAAATTTTGTCTCGGAAACTGCTTGTCGTCATGATATCGGTGCTGAAATCGGAATACACGAAAATGATTTGAGTTTCCACTAACATTCAAGTTCCTTTCTAACATGTTCATGAACTTGCATAATCATCTTCTCAGGCAGTTCCGGAACGAACCAAGGAGAGCCCCGGAGGTCCGTGGACATTTTGTGGGTTGTTGCCTTTATTCGATCCTCCGAGACATGATAGTGCCGAGACCATTCGTAGAGCCTTAAACCTCGGAGTTTGTGTAAAGATGATTACAGGTACATATGAATTACTTTAGCCTTAAACCCCCCAAAGCAGCATTGTTGCAGAAAAATTGCTGATATATGCTATACATACTAATATAGGTGACCAGTTGGCTATTGCGAAGGAGACCGGAAGACGACTGGGTATGGGGACAAACATGTATCCTTCTTCATCATTGCTGGGTCGCGAAAAAGATGAGAACGAACCTCTTCCGATTGATGAACTCATTGAAAAGGCAGATGGCTTTGCAGGAGTATTCCCAGGTATGTGTCACGGGACTAGATTTAACTCGCGGGCAGTGACATATGCATGTATCATCTGTTATGTTATTCTTGTTTTTGTGATTTTCATCCTCTGACTCGGCCTCCATTTCGGTATGACTTCTAAGAACACAAGTACGAAATCGTAAAGATTTTACAAGAAAAGAAGCATGTGGTGGGAATGACCGGAGATGGCGTGAACGATGCGCCCGCTTTGAAGAAAGCAGACATCGGAATAGCAGTAGCGGATGCTACAGATGCTGCAAGGAGTGCTTCAGATATAGTCCTGACCGAGCCTGGCTTAAGTGTGATAGTCAGTGCTGTCTTGACAAGCAGAGCTATATTCCAAAGGATGAAAAACTATACGGTAAAGTATCGAATCGTTTGTTCCGAAAAGAGCCTAGCCTAATATGCCATTGATAACTGACTAGCCTGCTTGAATTTGCAGATATATGCTGTTTCGATAACTATTCGTATCGTGGTAGGTTAAATTTCTTTCATAGTTCCTACTGCTTTGTTCACTTCCATGGACTTCTAACTTAAGGTTTCATATACTGATCTGTTTGTTCCATAAATAACCACACAATGGCAGCTTGGTTTTGTGCTTCTAGCTCTGATATGGGAATATGACTTCCCACCTTTCATGGTTTTGATCATTGCAATCCTTAACGACGGTAAGTTTTCGATCGATGACAGCCATTCTGTCGGACTTTTAATCATGAAAACCGTGTCTACTTAAGTATTTGCAGTGGAAAGCTTACCTCAGATTCTCAACCAGGAACTATCATGACTATCTCCAAAGATCGAGTAAAGCCATCTCCGAGTCCGGACAGTTGGAAGCTTAATGAGATATTCGCAACCGGCGTTGTCATCGGAACCTATCTTGCTTTGGTTACTGTCTTCTTTTACTGGATTGTAGTTGATACTGATTTCTTTGAGGTACTTCTTGCATTCACTTTCAACTGTTTATTTGGGGAAAATAAATGTGTTCCCTAAACATTTTCTTTTCTGCAGACTCACTTCAATGTAAAGTCTATATCCGACGATACCGAGCAAATTTCCTCTGCCTTATATCTGCAAGTTAGCATCATTAGCCAGGCTCTCATCTTCGTTACTCGGAGTCGAAGTTGGTCATTCGTCGAGAGGCCCGGTGCTCTCTTGATGTGTGCATTTGTGGTGGCTCAACTGGTGGCTACCTTAATAGCAGTGTATGCATATATTAGCTTTGCTGATATCAGTGGCATTGGATGGGGATGGGCTGGTGTTATATGGTTATACAGTTTAGTTTTCTACGTTCCACTCGATATCATCAAGTTCGTAGTTCGCTATGCGTTGAGCGGAGAAGCCTGGAAGCTCCTGTTCGACAGAAAGGTCAGTGTACTCATCCTTGTCTCGTACTTATTAGAGTATAATCTTTCTTTGAAGAGGCCTCTCATGGCTTCTGTGTGCAACAGACAGCATTTACTTCGAAGAAAGACTACGGGAAAGAAGACCGGGAAGCCAAGTGGATTCTTTCACAGAGGAGCCTACAGGGCTTGATGGCTGCAGACTTGGGTTTCAACGGCAGGAGATCGAGATCTTCTTTGATAGCCGATCAGGCCAGGCGGCGTGCTGAAATAGCCAGGTACCTTCATTTTTACCTCAATTGCATTGGCTACCAGCCAACAACTTAGCAATGAACATCTTTTGAAATGAGCTTTGGCTGAAATGATCCTTCGACTGTTGCAGACTCGGGGAGCTGCACACTTTAAGAGGTCATGTAGAATCAGTTATGAGACTTAAGAATTTGGATCTAAGCGCGATTAAATCGGCTCATACGGTCTAGAAAATGAATACGAACATCGTATTTTCCTGTATTCTACTGAAGATAAATCCAGCAGCAGTTGCTGACATAAGTACTGAACATGAAGAACATGAGCTCTTGAAGTTTCAGTATTCTTCTTTGCATTTGCAGAACCTTTTGTAATATTTAGTCACATCCCAAAACAATAAGCTACTTGACAGGGTTGAATTTTTTATTTGATGAATTTTCTTCAATTTTTCATGGTCCTGAGCTGGAAAAAAGCACAATATAATGTACGCATTGACGCATGAAATAACCGTTCCATTATCATAAATTCGAGTTATAGCTAAACCTTTTTACATCGAGAAAGAACATCGATATCTTGTCTGCAACAAATTCATGACCGACAAGTACAGTACAGATAGAAACTGGTGAGCACAATTAGTACTACATGGAAAAGAGATAAAACACTTACGCGCTGAGAAGATTCCTAGTAGGAGGACATCCGAATACCACGCGACTTTCCGAGTCTCACGGAGTTGACATAATTTGTTGCGCAATGTGCTGATAAACCAGGAATTAACAATCCAAACACCCTGATAAATATGCAGAACCATCCTTCCTTGTACTCAGGGCCATAGGTGTATCCCATGACCAAACTTCTCATTAACTCCCAAACCGCATTGAGATGTGTCGGGATAATGTTTATTATCCCGTAGTAATTCCTATTCGGCTCCTCGTCCGTTCTCTTCAAGCATAAACGAATAAAACACGAAATCAACTGAATACGATATCAAAGAGAAAGTAGGTGGACATAACAGCATTTATCAATGAGCACAAAAGTGACATGGGTGTGGATTATACCTGCTTGATATAACAGCTGTTGTAGTAAAGGCACACCCCGAAATGCTTATACAGGAAGGTTTTATCATCGCAAGGCAACCTGGGTACCATATCATTGCAGTAAACAACTCTGAAGTACTTGGGGACCGGCTGATCTAAATGAGCTTCCACAAAACTCCCGAGCCGCCTATTACCGACCCTCGGCTGTCCAAATGTGTATACCCCGAGCAACTTCTGGAGTAACTCCGTCTCCTCATGCAGTATGAGAACCGTAGGAAACAAAATCGCGAGAGCCCCTCCTAAGCTATGCCCAGTAACTATATATTTAGCATTCTTGTGCACTTCAAACAAGGTCTTGAGCTTTTCTCTCACTGTATAGTATGCGGTCTTCTTCTCCACCATTTCCTGTAGGATGCCGTTTTTACTGATACCAGCAGATTGTTCGGAGTGGGGATCCGCATTCGAGGACTTTACTACTGCAGCTTCCGAAAAGCTGTGCTTTGTGCTCCTCTTCTGAAGATGATAATGAAAGGAACCAATATCTTCTCTATCACCCAAACCTAATGCCTCTAGAAATCCCATATGAAGCTTTCCTATACCCGGAATTTCATACCAAGAGTAGTCGAAATCAGTACACCAATCATCGGCATCAAAAAGCTCCGTGCCACGGAAGCTGATCAATATCAGATTCGCATCCTCCGGCTTGTCACATAACAGAAAAACTTGAGTGGATTTCTCCTTTTGGTAATCTATGAAATGGATTTCCAATCACAAGATGGAGTTAATACACCATTCAACAAAAGCCTCAACAAATTCCAAGCAACAGAGGTTACATTCAGAATGCGTCTATTACCGTCCCAGCAGTCGTAGAAGTCCACAAAGTGCATCTGCATACATTTAGGCATATCGGTTTCAATCGTATCAACCGATTACCGGAACATAGTAAAAAGTAAACTCGGGTAGCTTACCTTCCAACGATTTACCACAACACTCCTTACAACCTCAGGGTTTTCATATGCTAGCTTGGATGCCATCATACAAAGGTCCATTGTTGCTCGGCTATCGAATTCGACATTCGTGATTCCCTCCCCGGAAACAGAATCATGCAAATCTTCCACCAACATTTTGCCATGGTAAAGGTCCATTCTCGGATCTATGTGCCCAATAGTACTAATAAAAGTCTCAGTACCTCTCTTGGGTATAACTACATCTCCTGCAACTCACAGTAGCAAAAAATTCTGGGTTTTTCAAACAAATATGCAGACAGTGAACCTCAATTTTTACAAAAAAAAAAAACTGTTACTTTTATGACATGTATAATCAAACACAATCACTGTAAGAGAAAGGGAATCAATTAGACAATTACCCTTGAGAAGGTTATAGAACAAGCCAAAAATGGAGCCATTCTGAGAAAGAAGATTGAGGAAGAAGTCAACCCCATAGCCGATTAACTCCATGGGTTTGCCGAGGAAGTGAATGATCTTGCGTGCAACGATGGAAAACAAAATGACCCACCGGAGGTCTGCCGCTTCTCCCCCGGCCAACACCGCACCCTGGTCGTCGGAGCTCTCTAGGAACTTAACCACACTGTCTATGTCACCCCACAATGAGTAGCTCAGCAGGTCCCAAATCCCACCCTTTTCTGGTCTCACGATCAGGTACCTGAAAACATCAGTAGCCGGACCACCGGCGTTCTTGTCCGGGAAATCGCTGGTACTTGCCATGGCGGTGCCGGTGAACGCGTGTATGTTTCCTCGGGTTTTCTAGATTTCGGTTTTTTGGGCTTCAGCGGTGAGGACTAAAGAAATTTCCTTGCTTTCCGTATAAGAAAACGCAGGTGACATTAACTGACAAGTGTGGCATTTGGCAATAAAAACCTGTCAGAACAGTGCCAGAATTTAAGATTGATATGAAAGAGAAATTTAAGGTAAGATTTGAACAAATATTTGTCGGGGTAGTTCTGCGGTACGTGCCGCGAAAATATTATAAAAATTAAAATTAAAAATTAAAAATATTGTATTGATAATATTTTCGGTATTTACAAAAACTTAAAATGTTATTAGAAACGATGAAAATTTCGATACTCAAAATTAAAATTTCAATACTTATCACTAACTGAAAATGTTATCAAACAGTGTAACATTTTCAATTTTATATTTTAAATTTTATAACATTTTCGTACCGTGTTGTGTGTTAAATTTATCAATAAAAAGGTACCAATCTCAAAATTATGTTGAGAAAAGATTGTACGAAACTATTAAACCACGTCAGTGTTGAATCGTTGGTATCGAAAATGCTAGTAAGAAAGAAAATAAAGTAAGAAAAATTGTTGAGATGATCGATCATCGTTCCCCTCTTTAATTAAGGGTATAAATGAACAAAAAGCTTGATAAATTGTTCATTTATGTAGCTAAATAAACGAGTATAAATAAAATAATTTATGTTTGTTTAATAAACGAACAAACTCAAACAAAATTATGTTTGTTTCATTTATGTTCACAAACATGCTAAACATACTCGTTTATCGACACGTTTATAAGCTCGTTCAACTGGTTCCCTTTTTCTTTTTTTTACATTTTTAATATTGGTGAATGTATGAATTAAATTGAACAAACGTGAACTTTGGAGTTCAAATTACAAAGCCTAAGGAGCTTAAGTACTAGTGATGTAATTTCACCACTTTGGTAAACATATAAATGAACATGTTTACTAACGCTAAACAAACGAACACGAACACCTTCAAAAATAAATAAAAGAATATGAGTACAATATTAAAAATTTAAATGAACACAAACCGAACATGAATACCTTCAAAAATAAATTTACACCCCTATCATTATTCTAGGTTTTCCGAAGTTAAATAAATTCGATTATATTTCAAGTTAAGTATTTGGCTTTATTTAAGAAATTTAGCCTCTCATTCTTTTTTTTAAATAGTTTGAAGGTGATTACAATATAATATTTATTTATAAATATTTTTAACCATTTGACAATACACACACCTACAGATAAATCGATTGGACCCGAATCTCTTAAACTAAACATCATCTATTTTTCACTGAAATCACTCATTAGCTTTAAGCCTCTCATTATATTAAATTAATTTGTGATTGATTAAGAGTATATTATTAATATAATAAAATTTCTCAAAAAGATGTAATAATCTTTTGAGATTTGATACACGTGACGTGTAACAAAATTACACAAGTGAAAAAGTTTGTATATTTATTCTTTGAAATCTAAAAAATTAAATTTTAGACAATAAATTTTTAAAAACTAAAAATTTTAAACTTCAAATTATTTTCTAACTCCTAAAACAAAAAGTTGTTGTATGATCTAAAGACTACACGACATATATATCGGGTGAAAAGCGAAGAATTTTATGTTAGAGTAGATATTTATAAATTTTTAGCTGATCGAAAATAAATTTTCAAAAAAATAAATGATTTTTTTAAAATTAAATTATATACAAATTTTAAATTTTTGGGAGCAACTATTTCCTCCAACCTCCTTCAATCCATCCATGTTGCAAAGTTGATAGTGTTTAACTCTGCAGACAATGAATTTTAATTATTCAAATTCATTCCACTATTTGTAAAAATAAATATGATTTTTCTTACCACAAGTGTCTAATTTTTAGCGTTTATATGCTATGTTTATGAATACTATGTTTTAAGGTTTTTAAATAGATTTTAAGGTTTAAAGTTTAGAGTTTAGAATTTAGAAGTTAGAGTTTAGGGCCCCTAAAAGAGACATGTAGCAGATTTATAAACTCGGTCGTGAAAAAAAAACTTTCTACTAATAATTCATCGAATAATTACCATTTAAATTATCCTAATTTAATATTTCTAAAAAGAAAAGGGGAAATATTTTTAGGAAATGAGGGAATAATTGAGTTGGGTATCTTTTATTAAAAGGGATGGAATATGAATGGGCCGAGTAGATATGCCTTTGCTGTATCTTGAAGGCTGAGTTTGGGCCCATATTCCCGAGGCTTAAGCTTTAAAACTGTTTGGAGAATAGGGACCAAACGGCTTGCAATTTGCATACGCATAATAAGCAACAAGCTTCTTCATTTCATCATTTTCTTTTTAACCACCGGTTTCGACCATTCGGTCGATTAATCCATATCGAATAATTCATTTTACTAAATCAACTAGTTATAAATAGTTTTTTTTTCTAATGTTATAAAATGTACATTCAAACTAATCGAAAAATTATAAAATGGTCCTAATCTAAATGCTCTCTATTTAATAGAAAAAATTTAACAAGCATGCCTATCTAGGCTTTGAAATATAAAATCTAAATATCTGACTCTAATCCCTTAAATCATAAATCCTAACTCTACGACCTAAATCAGTACTAAACTCCTAAATCTTGTAATAAATTTGTTTGTCTAAAATAAAGTTTAGATTAAGAGTACCTAAAATTTATATTTTTTATTCAACGATGTTACAATAAATATTTTCAAATCTTATGCCGAGTTCAAACCCACATAAAATAAGTAAGGAATGAACATCCATGACCTCTGAGCTAATTAATGAGTCTTTTAAATTTTAAAATTTAAATTAATATATTTGTGTGAAATTTTTATACCAACAATATATTGAATAATCGTTTAAAAAAACGAGGGAATTCCACGTGCCACCGACATAAAATTGAATGAGCTTGCAAACGTTGTATTTGAACGTAAAGACAAAAGTTTTGTAATAAAATAAAAGCCACGTGGCGTATAAGTGGAGCACAATACATCTTTGCCTGTCCTTTCCTGACAAAACCATTTTTCCTACCGTTTTGTCGCCATTTGCTTTTTTTTCCCTCTTAAATGGCAACTTTACTTAAATATGGCAGCAAATTTTTTTCTTAAATGTATTGTATTTGTCGAATTAATTTTAAGGCTCTGTTTGAAAATTAGCGGATAGCTAATAGCTGATAGCGGATTACATTAATTGATAGTTGATAGTTGACTGCATTAGCTGATTTGACTAGCGGATTGTATTAGCTGATTGTATAAAAGTGTTTGGTAAAATTAACTGATAGCTGATAGCTGTTTGATTATTTAAACAAGCAAAATGACATATAAGGACATGATTATATTCAATACTTGTTTGAATAATTTATCAGTTATTAATATTTTATATCTAATAAATATTAATTAGATTTATAAAAATTATTTTTAATATAAATTTCCTAAACATATTTGAAAGATTTATATATTAATTTATTATTTATATAATTATTAAATTTTTTATATGCACATATAAATATGTGATAATAAAAAAAATAAAATTAACTTATAAATGTCACCATATAAATTAGTAACAACAAATAAGTTCAATATTTAATATGTTATTATTTATATTAAAAAATATATATTATTATTTAATTTAAGTTGTTTGAAGATTTTTGGTAATTGTTAAAGTAAAAGAGTCATTACAACTCTAATATCAAAAAGCTCATATTAGGAGCTTTTTCAAAATTAGCTTTTTCACCTCAATCCACTCTTTCAATCCGCTATTTACCAAACATCAATATTAGCGGATTTGACTAGTCAAACCTCTAATTATACCTCAAACCTCTATTTTTTGCCCAAACCGCTATTTACCAAACATGGCCTAAATCTATGTATATTGTCACGTCCGAGAAGAAGCGGTGTCATTAATCTCACATTAAAAAAAAAGTCTTGGGATATATAAACGGTGGCGTTGCACATCCTATCAAACATGTCTTTTGGGAAGAGGGTAATGATCCTGTGACAAGTGGTATCGGAGCAACCTTTTGACCGCTTGATTTTACGCCGAGCGCCCGTGAGCAGGGAAGGCATGGTGGACAATCGTGACAATTGGCCAATCACGAGAGCGGAAGCTCGTGACGAGAGCGGAAGCTCGTGACGAGAGCGTCACGAGATTGAGTGGGGGAGAATGTCTCGTTTGAGAAGAGGCAGGGTCATTAATCCCACATCAAAAAGAAAAGGTGAGGTCTTGAAATATATAAACGGTGGCGCTGCACATCCTATTATACATGTTTTTTGGAAGAGAATAATTAAAAGTAAAGCTAGTAGGAAAGGGATCTGACTTCACTGTTCATTTTTATTTTTATTTTTCAATTAAAAAATGTTGAAAACGGTAAAAAAATGTTCCAACTTCGTAAAACACTGTTCAAAGTGAGACTGTAATCCATCCGACTTCAATTCTTTAATCATTAATAAAATTTATTGTTCAAAGTCGGATTGTAATTCATCCGACTTTACTAATTTCTTATTTTCATTAAACTAAATTATGATAAATTAAAAAAAATTGTAAAATAAATGAATTATCTTTATAATTAAATCTTTAAAGTTCACTCGCATTCAAAAATAAAATCATTATTAAAAAAAACAAAATCAAATCTACACTTAAATATGATGTATTTTTTTAGATTTTTGTATACATTCATTACATAAAACATAAATACAACACAAATTATCTAAGAACTTAAATAGCAATGTGGTATGTGTTTTATTTATTTAAATATATTCTTTTTTAATATCGTGTTAAAAATGATTATGTATTCGGCCTCAGTGATTTTTATACCTATATCATATTATATGTGTTGTATATTTAAAAATTGACCGAATTTGATGTCGAAAGTCAACTTAATCACGATTTAATTTAAAAATGATTAAAAACCCTTATTTTAAAAGATAATAAACATTATTATAAGGTATTCTATATTATCGTATATTTACATAACATTTAAAATATTAAATAAAACAATTAAAAATACAGTTTAAGAATCAAACATATAACCAATAAGTATATATAAAATTCTCTTCTCATTTCATCAATAATTAGCGGTTAAAGTTATTTTTATAAATATGTTTTTTAAAAGAAAAAAATTCAAAAAAAAATTAATATATATTAATCGAAATATGGGTGGCATTGAACAAAGAAACTGACATTGCACTAATAGAGTTGATCCAAGTGGTAAGCAATTTAATATTACTTAAGTAAGTCTCAAATTTAAGACTTTATATACGTAGAAAATTTTCGCTAGAAAATTTACCGACAAAAATCCGATTTACGATACGAGCTGATTAAATTAGTCGGAACAAAATACTGAAAAATGGAAGAAGTAAAAAACCGACACTCTTGCTTTAACAACAAGAAATTGAATAGGTTTGTTGATTTGAACTTGGAAACAAGCTCATTTAATTTTTGTTATTTTGAAAGCTTAAGTAATCATTTATTTGTTTTTCAACCACCCTTTGAGAATGACACATTTTCGTTAAGTCAACATTATAACATGTTTTTAAGTTAAATATATTTCTAGAAGGAATTGTTTGGGAAAGAAAATATTGTTTTCCTTATGGTCAAAAAACAAAGAAAATAATGTTTTCTTTAGAAGAATCAAGTTCGAATACTTTTAACCGTAAAGTAAAATATATTCGAGTTTAATTTAATGTTAACATTAAACAAATATTATCATGTAAGGGTGTAAACATACAGAGCGATTGATGCGTTGTTCATAAACCGTTTACGTAATGTTCGTTTATGTTGCTAATTAAAAAAGTATGAATGTAATTTTTATGTTCATTTTATAAACAAACGAACACGAACAAAAGTGTTTTCTTCTTGCTTATGTTCATGAACAAGCTCGTTTACTCGATTCCCCTTTTTATTTTTATTTGTTTACATTTTAGATATTAGTTAATGTATGGACTAAATTAAAGACATGATGAATTTGAGTTTAAACTGTAAAATTTGAAGAACTTAAAGATTAGTAGCGTAATTTTATTATGTTTGCAAAAGCTAAACAAACTGAACATGAACTCCTTAGTGGAGAAGAGTCCGATCAAATTGATCAATTAAGTCAATCAATTTTTTAACCGAACTTTATTATGTATATTTAGCATGTTATTAAACTAATAATGTCATGAATATATGACTAAAACGACGTGGTAATTACAGTTAAACGAGTAATATAGTCAATTAACCTCAGTTGAATCCGTTATCAGTTATCCGCTAATTACCAAACAATAAACAACTAGCTAACACCTTAATCTTAATTTAAAACTTACTCCATGTTTGTATTCTTACAAGTTTTTCATTAAAATCAATTTTACCAGCTAACAACTATTTAAACTAAAATCACAATAAAATTATTTAAGTAGCTTGATTTAATAAACAACTAGCCACCTGCAAATTTATTATTCATTAAGAAAAATATTTTTGGTAAACTATATAGGATGCCATTAAAATTTAGGTAATGCCTCGTTTATACCACTGAACTTTTACTCACTTTAATCATAACACAAAACTTTCATTTTACTTTAATTATATCATTGCGCCGTTAAAATTTAAATGATGTAATGACGTGGAAAAAAAATATCAATTTGGTGTGATCACCGATGCCTAAAATGACATCGTTTTAGGCACTAAATTTTCGGGTGTATCGTTTTTGCCAATCAATTTTAAAATAAAATTATTTTAACCACTGAAAAAAATTCTGGTCACCGTCACTAGTCAACTGTCGTTCGTAACAACATTAACATCAAACGTTCATATTTCACTACTATTTATCCTCATAGGATTGGTTTTCCACAAATCCCACTACAAATCGATGGGATTAAACAAAACAATCACCATTTTTTAAGATTTGAGGCCTTTTTTGTAGTCGAGGAGTTTGTGTGTTTGTTCAAAAATTCGAAATGTTGTAAAAACTCTTGTGAGAAGACGAACAACATACCATTTTATCTTTAGTTGTTAAAAATAATAATGTAACGTTTAAAGTTTAATGGTACCGTAATTCAATTTTTTCCATTTTTTTATATTTTAACTTTACATTACGGTTAAAAAAACATTACATTTGAAATATAATAGCTTCAAAAATAACAAAATAATAATGTTTAGCGAAATAAATTGAGTTAATAATGTTGTTTTTATAATAATTATAATAAAAAAACAATAGAAAGGCATATGATTGACATTTAAGGATGTAAGAGAACGGGAAACTTTAGTCCTCGCCTTTAATTATCCGATTAAATTTCATGTGACATAATTATGACATTTTTTATCCGAATAATTAAGACATTAATGCAAGCTTTAATGTGGCACCAAATTCTAGGGTTTGGTCAAACAATTTTTCTTTAAGCATTTATGTCAATTAGGCAAGTGAAAATGGTTGGAGGTTAATCACAAATTTCAGCCAACACTTAATTTTAGGTTCTCCTTGACAATCTTTTTCTAACATTTTTTAGTTATATTTTTTAAAAAAATTAATATATATTATGAATAAAGTAATATTTTTTTAAAATATAGAGTAATATTATATAAGGTGAAATTAAGGAGTTATACATTTTTATAGGAGTTAAATACAATTTTATCATTAGGGGTAATCTAAGAGGGCCTGTCCTCAAATTTTGAAAATTAGAAAATTATAAATTAGATTAATGGTAAAATTCTATTTTAGTTCCTTAAAAATATAAAATCTATATTGTTGGTCCCCTAAATTTAAATATTTGTAAATGGCCCCCTCAATAAATAACGTCGAGTTCTGCCACTATTTACCCTTATATTAACTTGTAAGTTTATGATCTTTAGAATATTAAATTGTAATTTTATTGTTTTAGGGAGTAAAAATGTAGGTCTTGTTTGGTAAAGAGAGGTTTGAGCCGAAATTAGAGGTTTGACCGGCCAAATCTGCTAATTTGGATGTTTGGTAAAGAGCGGATTAGGGTGAAACATCTAATTTTGAAAAAATTGTTAATAGAAGTTTTTTGAAATTAGAGGTTTTGACATAAGAGTTATAAATACCCTTTTACCTTTAACAATTATCAAAAATCTCCAAATAACCTAAATTATTTTTCATAATCTAATTAATATTAATAGATACAAAATATTCATACAAACTATTGATAACTAATGAACTATTCAAATATGTATTGAATATAATTATGTCCTTACATGTCATTTTGCTTGTTTAAATAATCAAACATTTATGAGTAAGCGTTGATGGTTGGTTGGTTAAAGTTGCTCATCGCTCCATTCCTTTTCTCCTTAAGTCCCAGTTTCAAGACCCATTATGAGCATTTCCTTCTCCTAGAGTCCCCCCTCCCCCCTCTAGGTAGAAGTAGGTAGTCTTTGTCAAAAAAATAATCAAACATTTATCAGCTATTAGTTAATTTTACCAAACACTTTTATACAATTCGCTAATCAAATCAACTAACGCAATCAACTATTAACTATCAACTAATATAATCCGTTATCAGCTATTCACTAATTGCCAAACATGTACATAACTTTTTCACCGATTACTTCTCAATTTATAATTTTTTAGAGGAGTTTCATAATTTACTATTGTAGCCGTAGGAGGCCAAACCCCCTGTCTATTCCCTCTAACTCCTACTATCATGGGTAGAGTCAATATAATTTGTTTATAAAAAATTAAAAATATAGATAAATGACGTATTTTTTATGAATAAAATGACACTCATTTATAAATAAAACCACACTCTTTTATAAATAATTAACTCTCCTTAACTATCGTTAAAAATGACACTCTTTAAATAAAATTTTAGTTCTGCCCATGCCTACTATAATATTATATTAATATATATATTTATAAAACAAAAAATAATATTAAGATTTAAACCAAGAATATTGTACCAACCAACCTTTCAAACAAGTCAAATAATTTTTTTTAATTAATCAACAATCAATTGGTCCAATGAGATGAAACTCTAAATTCCTTAAAAAATGTTTTAAAAGTTCAAATTTTAATATTATGAATAGAGAAATTAGGTTGGAAAGATCGCTTCGTAATATTTTGAATTCGAAACAAAAAATTATTGTAGAAAAAGCAGTCATTCAATCTTTAAAGCAATGCATTACAAATATGTCTTTCTCCTAATATTTTCGTCATTAAAAAGTCTAGCATGGGGCCATGAATTTGATGCCAACTACTCTTAAAAGCTGTATAATCATAATCATATTCATAATAAAAAACATTAACCCCAAAACCGTGTGAAAGTTACATCAGTACAACTGCAATTTCATAATTGGATGATAATAATAACCATTAATTCTGTTTTTAATATTTTTGTTGAGAATTTTCACATTTAATTCATAAAATAAAAATATTATGTAATAATTCTAAAGTATGTAATAGAAACTCTTTAGAAAAAAAACCCAGTAATTTTAGGGGAAAAAGATCCACCTACCAAAGCCAATAAGCCATAAACATCTCTCAACTTTTTTCCCCCTTCATTTTTTAACAGTTTTCAGTAACGTAAAAAAGAATAAAAACAAAAACCCAAATTACAGAAATTGGATTTTTTTGGGTTTTTTATGTTTGCAACTGTGTGTGTATATATATATATATATTGATGTAAAATGATAATGTTAGAGTCACAGGCAATGCAAATATAAAGCGTTGTGTGGCGTTGGATTCTTCTGGCTAATCGTGTTGCCAGCTTTTGCTTGGTTATGTACTAATGGCTAAATAAATATAAAAATCCACAACAGGAAAAAAAATTGTTTTTTATTGAGAATTAAGAATAAGAAGAAAAAGGGTGTTAGAACAAGCCATTTTTGGTTTCTGGGAAGGGACCAGCTTGGAGAAAGATGGTGAGGGATTGGAAAAAAGCTTTGATTTTGGTGCTGTGTTCAGTCTGCATTCTGGGGTTTAAGCCAAGATTTGCCAATGGTGAAACAGATCAAGGAGATGGTTAGTGTTGCTTTGTTTTGCTATTCTGATTTATTGTGTTTAGATTCATTGATTTTGCAGCTGCTTACTTTTTCATGGCCAAATCTGTAGTCTTTGCTTTCTGATATGTTTATCTGTTTTGAGCTGCTTCTGCCTTAAAATGGACTTGTTTGATTGCATTATTGCAATGCCATTTTAGCTTTGTCGGTGGTGTTTATAAAGTTTTGACCTTGATTTCATGAACTTGCTGGGATATGTGTTTCTGGACAAATTTACAATCTTTTTGAATTTTCCCTTGATTGTTGCTGATTGGACCAATGTGCCATTTTGTTCTCCACTTCCTTTTTTCATGCTTTTGGAAGACCAGAACTCCTCTTGTCTGCCAGGAGAGATGACTACCTTAATGGCTATAACTTTCCGAACCTATACCGGCGATCGAAATGATTCCCTTCGAGATTTCGAGGGCTAGGGTTTATCTCTTTGTAGATTTGTTGAGGGCTAGGCTTTTGATGATAGCTATCAATAAAATCTCTTTCGATTAATGGTCCAATTCGATTGGTGATGATATTTTATCCTGCAGCTGCCAAAATCAATGTTCCAAAATGTTGGAAGGGAAACATTGAGGGATGGGTTTGATTCACATATTTATCTTATGCTCTTCCCCCCTTCTTTAAGTGTCTTCTTAGGACAATGCTTAAGCTTTTTCTGCAAATAAATCAGTTTTCGGATTCCCGGTTTCATTTTTGTTCTAATATTTCTGGCCAAGTGCTGTTCCTTGAAGTGTTCTTTAATGGAAGTTTAGCTTTAGCTGGTCATGTTGTTTAATGGAAGTACTTATAATTAGAAATCATCTCCTTGGGTTACTCATTCTGCATGTTGGGATGCTTGATGTGCAGCGTCTGCTCTAGGGGGTATGTACAGTGCTTTAAATTCGCCACAGCAGCTAACCGGGTGGACCGCTAGCAATGGTGATCCTTGCGGACAGTCCTGGAAAGGTGTTACTTGCTCAAACAAACGTGTCACCGAAATGTGATCTTCTGTTATCCCTGCTTTCCTTTGAGACATCTTATTCTACACCTTGCTGATATTAACTACATGATGTTCTTCTATTGTCTTTTTATCAGTAAACTGTCGAATCTTGGGCTTTCCGGGACAATGGGTTACAGCCTTCTAAGTTTGACATCATTGAAAGAACTGTAAGAAATCTATAATCTCTAATAGTGTACCGTTTTGTTCTATGTTCATTTCATTCATACTGATGTTTTGACAAAAACCTGCAGGGACTTGAGCCATAACAATCTTGCTGGAGACATACCATATAATATTCCTCCGAACTTGCAGCGATTGTATATTTCATTTGTGCATTTGTTTCCTTTTCATTTTCTTTTTTACAACATTTTATATATGATGTTCATCCGAATGCAGAAATCTTGAGTATAATCAATTTACCGGAGGCGTCCCGTATTCTATCAGTCAGATTCCTTCTCTTCAATACCTGTAAGTAATGTTCCAAATATTCATCTTTCGGTACAAGGTCCCTCGACATTTAAACTCTAACAGTCTTTTCCTTTTTGCTTTCCCATTTCGGGAAAATTCAGAAATCTTGCTCATAACCAGTTGCAGAATGCATTGAGTGACATGTTTGTATCACTTTCGTCCCTCTCCACATTGTAAGATGTTCGAATTATATAATTTCTAATTTCCTTTGTTTAAGCTATTTTAACCGAAAGATGTAGTTAAATTTTATCTTTATTCCTTGCTTCAGGGATCTCTCTTTCAATTCTCTGACCGGTTCTCTACCTCAGAGTTTTCAGAATCTTACCAGTATAAGCTCTATGTAAGTATTCGAGGAGATATCCTTTTGTAGAACACTTTATATGGTGGATTTTTTCTTATATGTATTATTTACCCTTCTGTAGGTACTTGCAAAACAACCAGTTTTCGGGCACTATCAATGTCCTTGCAAATCTTCCCCTTGATAAACTGTGGGTAACCGGCATATCATATCGAAAATTCTAGATGTCATATATTGTTTTCTTATTATGTGATTGGCCTTATGATACTGCAGTTTGTGATAGTTGTTGCTTTTTTGGTCTCACAGAGATGTTTCCAATAACCGTTTTACCGGCTGGGTGCCTAGTCAATTGAAAAGTATCAATTTGAAGTAAGCATTAGACATTGTTGTCATGTTTTGAGGTTTCTATGTGGTATCGAAGAAAATTCGATGTAATCTCAATCTGAATAATCTTTATGACAGGACGGACGGTAATTCATGGAGCTCGGGGCCTGCACCCCCACCTCCACCTGGTACTCCTCCTGCTACTAGAAACACCAGAAAGCACAATTCTGGTAGCAATGGTTCCGCATCAAATGGTGGTTCCGGTGGTGGTAGTAGCAGTTCAGGAATCGGAGGTGGAGCCATAGCTGGAATAGTGATATCAATCCTCATTGTTGGGGCTATTGTAGCCTTCTTTTTGGTGAAGAGAAGATCCAAGAGGTCATCCTCGGATATTGAAAAGTTCGATAATCAACCCCTTGCTCCTTTTGCTTCTAATGAAGTGCAAGGTAACACTTAATAGTCTACTGAATTGCTGCTAGATGTATATTGCTGTTTCCTGTCCATAAATTGTACAAATTTAGTTTGTTTTTCATCGTAGTTTATGTTTAACACATGTTATACTTCTCTCGATCTAACTCTTTGTTTCTCATGCTTGAAATTGTATTGCAGAAAATAAATCAGTGAAATCTTCGTCTTCGTTTGACAGCCAGGCACTTGATACACCCATTTCAATAAGTCTTCGACCCCCTCCTATGGACCGTCGCAAATCATTCGATGAAGAAGAGTTTAATAAAAAGCCTATTGTTGTCAAGAAATCTGTACCGCCTCCTACAAATGTTAAATCATATTCGATAGCAGACCTCCAGATTGCTACAGGCAGTTTCAGTGTTGAAAATCTTCTCGGTGAAGGGTCTTTTGGACGTGTTTATCGAGCTCAGTTTGGCGATGGCAAGGTAGAGTCTTCCTGTCTATAAAATCCATAGTTAAGTCAAAATGAATGGAGCATCATCGGTGCTTGAATATAGAAATCTGTACCATACTCGGTACTCACCTAGCTGGTATCTTATGTTCATAATGCTATAGGTTTTCGCTGTGAAGAAAATAGACTCATCAGCTCTTCCCAGTGGGATGTCGGACGATTTTATGGAGATGATTTCAAATATTTCCCAGTTGCATCACACAAATGTAACGGAGCTGGTTGGCTATTGTTCGGAGCATGGACAGCACCTCCTTGTCTATGAGTTCCACAAAAACGGTTCACTTCACGACTTCCTGCATATACCAGATGAGTACAGCAAGCCATTGGTTTGGAACTCCCGTGTCAAAATTGCGTTGGGGACTGCACGCGCGCTAGAGTAAGTCGAAAATTCAGTCATGGGCGACAATAGCTATTATTTATTGTAGAATTTTTGCCTATTCATATTACTGGACCCGTTTGAACCTTGCAAAGTCGAGTAGTTGTCTGATGAGGTTAACAATATTGGCGGTACTAGTGATATCCGACTGGTTTTGATTTCGAATTAACCATTTGTAAGTTGCTAGTAGAGTACCTGTTGACTATTAGGAATCTTCAAATATTCGGTACGATATAATACGCACCATGTCCCACTGTAAAAGTCATCCAGGAAGTTAAAACTTTCGTTGCCTGCAAGCAATGGCTACACAGAATTATTAAAAGGTTTTTTTTTATGCTGCAGGTACCTGCATGAAGTTTGCTCGCCATCCGTCGTTCATAAAAATATCAAGTCAGCCAACATCTTACTTGATGCTGAGCTCAATCCTCATCTTTCTGACTCGGGCTTGGCAACCTCTATTCCGAACGCAGATGAGGTACATTGTGAACATTCTAGAAGTTGTTGTGTTATTGCTGAAAGTGACTGATAAGAATCCGGAATAAGAAAATACTTCCATGACCTATATTAACCATGGTCGAAGACTCAACGTGCCGAAGGGTTTAAATAGTTGCTTATGCAGGTACTGAAATTGTCTCGTTTTGGTATGCAGGTATTAAATCGTGATGATGCGGGGTCTGGATACAGTGCACCGGAGGTTACAATGTCCGGCCAGTACTCTCTTAAGAGTGACGTTTACGGTTTTGGAGTGGTTATGTTGGAACTTCTCACCGGACGTAAGCCATTTGACAGGTGAGGAATCATCTTCGAAAATTTTGGTAGTTCATTCATGGTGTTCGATTCCTGTTAGTTAACCACAATCCTAACTATTATGTGACTGTTTTAATACAGCACAAGGCCTAGACTAGAGCAATCTTTGGTTCGATGGGCAACACCTCAGCTCCACGATATCGATGCTCTATCCAAGATGGTTGACCCTGCACTCGAAGGGCTTTACCCGGTTAAATCTCTCTCGCGTTTTGCAGATGTCATCGCTCTTTGTGTCCAGGTAATGTCTCGGCTGAAAAACGAAAGACGACATGTGTTTGTTCGTGTTTTTCCTAACATATAGGAGGACAAAAGAACTTGTTAAACGCAAGTCACCAGTGTAGACTTAAACTGATCTTTTTACTTTTTATTTTGGTGCAGCCGGAGCCCGAGTTTCGGCCGCCTATGTCGGAAGTGGTCGAAGCATTGGTTCGACTCGTGCAGCGAGCTAACATGAGTAAGAGAACAACCGGGACGGACCAAGGTACATCTCCGCGATTCAACAACCCTGATGATACACATGACTACATGTAATGACTACAGATCTCTTGCTTGATTGTTTTGGTGATGAGGACTTTAAGATTGTAATCATGTTTGAATGTTATTTTGGGTTTCATTGTAAAATAATTATACATTCCTTAGCTTTAGTTTCGGTTTCAATTCAGTCCCTGCAGTTTGTAAAATGTTGCAATATAGTCCACGGGTGATACCATACATTGAAATTCTTTCTCCTTTGTGTACATGTTGAACTTTTAGAGTTCCTCTCTCTGCAATAATAAGGCATACAGAATTCTCTTGGTTCTCATTTTTTTTCTAGTTTTTTGTTTCTTTTTATCAAAAATTGAAAGATATTGTATTTAAAAAAAAAACTGGATTATATTCAACAGCGAAAGTAAATACAAAGGAATCACACCTTTTACAAGAGAAATACAATGCAAAATAAAACAACAAAAAAATAAAAGTGTGAAAGACATTAAAATACCAAAACCTATTACTGTCAGAAAAAATCTTCTGAAATAAAAATCCAGAAAAACTATAATTTTGCCTTGAGTGCTCTTTAAATATAGCAAAAATACTTCCGCTATTTGTTCTTGGCATGTCGGCACAACCACAAAAGAGAATCGATCGAACACATAACTGTCAAAAGACAGACTACTGTCATGAAGACAGACAAAAATTACTAAAAAACAGACGAAAGAACTGCTACCAAGCAGACAAAAGAACTGCCATAAAAGCATATTTAAATAAAAATCTGACAAATTAGAAGTAAAACAAGAAACAAACTTGAAAATAAAATATTCATCGAAAAAGATAATTTTATTTATTTACATAACTAGCAGAACCTCCAAAGATCGCCGCCAATAAGAAAAAACGATAAAGAAGAAGAAGAACTTAGAAAAATTTTGTAACCGACTCAAAGAAAATAAAAAAGCGAAAAAAATGGAAAAATTTTTATTTAAAAAAGATATTATACTTTTCGTCGTATAGTAATAACAATGTCAACCAAGTTAAGACACGATTCACCAAATTTATTTAAAAAAGTTTAACTATATGATTGGCCTCTAAATTTGTACCACCGTCTCACAGTAATTTTGAATTTTTTGAGAAGGTCTGGTTTTATTGTTAAATAAAGAAAGAGAAGAAAACTGTTGAACATATTACAATCATGGTAGACTTCTCTTAAACTAAGAAATGGAAACTAGAGAAGCATAAAAACCAGCCCAGAGATCTGAGATAACTCGGAGTGCATCAAGAGAAATGTAGATAATGAGATAATCCGAGGAGTAACTAAAAAACAGTAATCTTCCATTGTTGATTCAGTCGTCAAACGAGCAAAAGAGAGGCAACATGATCCATGGAGAGGGATTAGTAACTTCTGTGTATGTCTCTTTCGACGACAATGGTGACTGCAGTTGACGCTTCTTCTACCCAGAATACATGTGAGTCACAACTTTTACCATATTGTGCAAGAGTATGAGCGGCCATATTCCCTTCGCGTTTAACATGGAGGAAAGCAGACTCGCGTACGTTGCATATGGCTTCTTTGATATCATTGATCAGAACCCTTAGCGGCGAGTGATCTTCAGAATTGGAGTTTAATTTCTTGATGATAGTTAGAGAGTCTCCCTCAACGATCACCCTGTCAAACCCCATGTCGATGATAAAATTCAGAGCATCCCTGCAAGCTAGGGCTTCTGCAACAAACGCATTGGCTACGTGGAGGTGATGCATGATGCATGCTCCCATTATTAAGGCATCACTATTTCTACAGATCACACCGGAAACCGAAAGTTTTGTTTGAGCACAGTAGGCAGCATCAAAGTTTGCTTTGACTAGATTCCTTTGTGGAGGAGTCCATTGTTGCAGTTGAGTACATGAAGATGGTCGCACAGCAACATGAATAGTCTCTTGTTCCCTAATGTAGGCTTGGATGAAAGAGACTGCTTCCTGAACTGTGGTAGAATGACTATCATGAACGGCCTTGTTACGAGCATACCAAATTGCCCAACAGGACACAAGAAAATTTGTTTGGACAGTCTCACTCAAGTTGTTGTAAACATTGACTATCCAATCCTTCCATGGTAAATTTAGGGTGGATATAGTTAGAGAAATTCCTTGAGCAGCAAATATAGCATTGGAGTATCAACATTCACGTATCAGATGTTCAATGCCCTCATTAACAGAATGACAAAATCGACAACCATTTTGAACTTGCAATCGACGAGTCTGAAGATTGTCAAATGTTGGAAGATAATTGTTCACAATTCTCCACATTGTGATTTTTATCTTTTCAGGCAGTTTTAAACCTCACATGTGATTATAGAACTGCTTCAAAGACAATTGAGATGTACCTGGGTTTGTGGGAGAGTTACTATGCAAGAGTTTGTATCCGCTTTTCACAGTATATACTCCTGCATTATCATACTTCCAAACTAGGGTATCACACTGTTGTGTATTTGCCAATGAAATATCACGGATGTAGGACACCAAAGAGGATGGAAATAAACGATTCAGCACATCCAATTTCCAACACTTTGCTGGGGCATCAATTAGATCCGCCACCTTAGTATACTGGATATTAATAGCTTGAGTTCGTGGTCTGCCATCTTCTGTATTTGGGATCCAATGATCGTTCCAAATGTTGATGGATTCTCCATTGCCAACACTCCATATTAGGCCCTGTTCAATAAGTCCTCTTGCACTCCACAGGCTTCGCCAGGTATATGAAGGATCAGAGCACAAGTTTGCATGAAGGAAATCCGTTGAGGGGTAATATCTGGCCTTCAAGACTTTTGCCAGCAAAGAATTAGGATGTTTAATAAGCCGCCAGCATTGTTTAGCCAGCAATGCTACGTTAAACTGACCAAGGTCTCGGAAGCCCAAGCCTCCCTCTTGTTTTGATGATGCAAGTTGGTTCCATGATGTCCAATGAATTCCTTTGTTGGTGCCTGTATTTTTCCACCAGAATTTGGCCATGGATTGCTCCAAAGCGTGACATAGAGATGAAGGCAAGAGAAAGCAGTGCATGGCATATACTGGAATGAATTGCAAGACACTACGAATGGGAGTTGCTTTACCACCCATGGACAGAAACTTGGTGCTATACGTGTTGGATTTACTGTTGACCTTATCCACATAATAACTGAAGGCTTCCTTTTTATTCCTACCTACCATTGTAGGCAATCCCAAATATCGTTCTGAATTGGCTGCAATACGGACATTCAAGATGGAGCCAATTGCAGTTTGGATTGTTGTGAGAACATTGGTGCTGAAGAACATGAGAGATTTATCATAATTTACACGTTGCCCTGAAATGTTTCCAAATTGTGTTAAGATGTTTTTGAGAGCCACAACAGTTTCCACAGATGCATTTGCAAAGCAGATGCTGTCATCAGCAAAGAAGAGATGATCAATTTCCAGTCTTTCTCGACCAATGGTAACACCTCTAAGCGTTCTGTTCTGCATAACTTGGTTCAATAGTTGCGACAGGCCCTCAGCACACACCAAGAACAGATACGGACTAAGTGGGCAACCTTGCCGTAACCCACGAGATGGAGTGAACTTCTCTCCCTTTACTCCATTAAAGCCCACTGAGTAAGATACAATTGAAACACAATCCATGAGTAGATTCACCCATCGTGCATTGTAGCCCAGCTTTAGTAGCATTTGCTTCAAAAATGGCCACTCAACACGATCGTGAGCTTTGCTAAGATCGGCTTTGAGGGCAAATGAACCATGTTTTCCAGCTCTCTTAGTCTTCATTGAGTGCAGAATTTCATATGCAATCAATATATTGTCTAATATTTGTCGAGATGGAATAAAGGCCCCCTGACATTCATCAATGCATGTATCCAAAGTTGTAGAGAAACGATTTGCTAAAACCTTAGCTATGACTTTATAGAGTATAGTACAAAGACTTATTGGCCTGAAATGGGACACGTTGTCAGGCTTTTTGATTTTAGGAATTAAGACAATCAGCGTCTCATTTAGCTCTCGAACACTAGAGATGGCATTCAGTTTTGATAAACAGAAGGCTGAGATGTCTTGACCTATAATGTGCCAGTATTTCTGAAAAAATAAAGCCGGGTAACCATCTACTCCACTTGCTTTTAAAGGAGCCATGCTTGTGATAGCAGTCCATACCTCCTCTGCCGTGAACGGTTGTAACAGTTTCACATTTGTAGAACTGGTGATCTTCGGTTGAACATGGTCGAGAAGGAATGAAGCATCAACAGGTGAGGATGTCTTGAAAAGGTCATCAAAGTAAGAGGTAGCTAAATTGATCATTCCATTGTCAGAAGTAACCCATCTTCATGCAGCATCATATAAACCCTGGACATGGTTAGTCTTCTTGCGATAAGAGGCAAACTTGTGGAAGAAGAAAGTGTTATTATCGCCGTGAGTAAGCCAATTTGAATGTGCTCTTTGTTCCCAAAAAAGTTCTTCTTTATCGGCTTCAATGTTTAAGCCAAGTTTGACTTTAATCATCTCCTGTAATTTGTCATCATCAGGATCGGAAGAGATTAAATCCTGTAGTTTAGATAATAGACCTTGCTTTGTTGCCCTCTTCATATGTTTAGTTTCTTTGTTCCATGTTGAAAGGGCGTATCCCAAGGAAGCTAGTTTATGTAGTACAGTACCTGGTTCCTCCCAAGCATTTTTAATCATATCTTCTACTTCAGCTTCGAGAATCCAATGTGCATCAAACCTGAAATGAGTGAGTGCTGATCTACTATGAGTAGATGCGTGTCCTAAGGTGTCAATAAGCACTGGGCAATGATCAGAGGTAGAATGGAGGAGATGTTTGACACAATAGCATGGATGAAGATCCCACCAACTTGGATTTGCTAATGCCCGGTCAAGTCGCTCACGGACGTTTGTGTGTGGGAAGTTACCTCTTTCCCAGGTGAACCACACACCATCGAAACCAAGGTCTCCTAGTTCACAATAATTTAAAGTGTCACGGAATTGTAGCATGTTTCGTTCTGGCCGTATTCTCCTGCCCATTTTTTCAAAGGAGTACATAATTTCATTAAAGTCTCCAGCAATTAACCATGGCAAGTCATGCTGAGATTTTAGGCAACGCAATAATTGCCAGGAACGTTGCCTCTCACTTTCAATGGGATTGCCGTAGAAACCTGTAAACCTCCATGGATCAGCATCATCGTCTCGAATAATAACATCGATGTGATGTTGTGAAAAACTGGATAAGGTAACGTTGCATTCTGGCTTCCAACCAAGGGACAAACCTCCCCTTGAACCAATCGCAGCAACGTCAATGCCAAACCGAAAGCCACATCGATGACGAACCCTTTCCATTCGACGAACACTTAATTTTGTTTCAATGAGAAACAAAATGTGGGGACTATTGCCTCGTAAATTGTTTTTGAGGCGAGTAATGGCCCGTGGTTTCCCCAACCCACGGACGTTCCATGAAATGATTTTCATAACTGCCGGCTGCCCTACACCACAGGGCTAGCCGATGTCTCATGTTCTTCGGTTGGTGGAGTAGAATCCAGATTGCCAGAAACCGATGCCACCTCCCCTACAACTCTCTGCCGTTTCTTCCCATCCTGTATAGCCAAAGGATTGTCCTCAGCATCTGAACCTAACTCCATAGAACCATCCGTTGTAGTAAGGTTTACGTGTGCAGTGATAGGAACCCCATGCAGAATGGTACCAGATGTTAGGGTCGAAGTTACAACCCCTCTTGCTTCCATCAGAGACAAACCAGAAATATCATCTCGTAACCAGCGACTAGGTACTGGAGGTGCTCTCCTGGATGGTGCTCTTAAGGAAGAATCTCACCCGAAAATTATGTCATCAGGTTTCAATGTCAGGCGTAGTGGGCAGAAGTTTTCTCCATGTCCAATTTTTCCACAGAAGAAGCAGAAAATTGGGAGTCGTTCATACTGGAACCGCACGTATGTACTACGGGTTGCGTCCAATGCTATTTTCTTTTTGCGTTTCAAAGGCATGTTGACATCAAAAAACACCTTTAATCGCATGTAGATCTTTCGCCCAGACGAGATAAGTTTGGAGTCATATTCGATAAAACGGCCAATAAAGTTGCCAAATTGTTGTGCCATGATTTCAGACATGAGACCAGTAGGCAAATCATGCACTTGAACCCAAAGGACAGCAAGATTGAGTGGAACCTGCATGGGGTCTTCCCCGTTTTCCAATCTACGAAGAAGGAGGAGATGGTTATTAAAGAACCATGGGCTTCCCAGAAGAACTCTTTGTAAGTCAACCTCGTTGTAGAACTTAAAACAGATGCGTTTTTCCCCTAAATCAGTGATGGAAACGCCCCCCAATGGATGCCATATATCAGCCATGGTATTTCGCATGGAGAAGAAATGGATGATGCTTGTGGTATGGAAAGTTCCTACCAAACAAAAAGCATAATCCTCCTGAACCGGTCCTACTTCTAGAGGAAGGGCCAGGATTTCCTCTTCACCATCATCGAGCGTTAGTCCTGCAAGTTCAGATTCCATTGTGATATTGGTAAAGCTGTTGCAGACCGTCGGAGAAGACCAAGAATAAACCAGACACCGTGGAAAGAGACAAAAAACCGTGCAAAACTGCAGACAATAAACCGTGCAAAAACTGCAGACAATAAAAGTTTTTATTAATTTTGAATTTTTTTAATCTTACATCAACTCCTAAACGTATATTTCATTAGATTAATTAAATTTTTATAACGAGGTTACCTTAACCTACTAGAATATAATAGTTGGATGTGAATTAAACGTCTCTATTTTTTATATTTTATAGTAAAAATGTTCACCTATAATCACTTAAAATTATTCGAAAAATACTTTTTTATTTCTGCTTTTAAAACATGATTTCTTCTACTTTGACATTATTTATCAGTCACTTTAAAATTATCGGAATAATAAGTCAGATTGATGAGAAAGAAAAGTTCCAGATTTTCTAATGAAATGTAACATAGAGAACAAATACGTACTTTGCACCGATATTAAAGGATTCGTGCTAATGAAGTACATGGTAATAATTTTTTATTTATAAAAAATGTATTTTGAACCGATATTAAAATAATCCGTGTTAAATACATATAATAACGTTAATTATTAATTATTATAAGTTTTCCCCTGATTTATAATAAAATATTTTATAGACTGGCCGTGGAATTTTTTTGTTTTCACAAGCGCCTTAAAGTATAGGGTTTAAGGTTTTAGTTTATGGTTTTAGTGTAAGAGTTTAGAATTTAGGGTTCATGGTTAGAATTTAAGGTTTAGAGTTAAAATTTAGGGTTTATGGTTGAGGTTTAAGTTTTAGGGTAATATAGGTAGGGATTTAGGTTTTAACCTACAAACCCTAAATTTTAACCCTAAACACAAAATTCTATCAACATTTCCTAAATTCAAAACAACTACACTCAAACTCCTAAACTTTAAACCCTAAACGGAGTCTCTAACCCTAAAAGTAAGACGTTTGTGTAAAAAAATTCTACAAGCATTTGTGTATAGAATAATTACCCAATTATAGTTACAATTGCCACAATAAATATGATTGCAGGGGTGCCAAAACTGCCGTTTGTTTAATACTGGAATCAAATTAAAAATTTAAAACTTTTAACTGTTAATTGAATTAGTTTTTTTTTTAATTTCGTCAGTTTTTGAATTAACTGAATATATATATATATATATATATATATATATATTTAATTCAAAATGACAATTTAAATAACAATAAATTGAAATAATTTCTTTATTAGATATTTTCAAACATTTTTTTTGGGTTCAATTTAATATTGGAATTAATGGACTTGGGTTTAAAATTACTCTTTATAATAAAATAAATAAAGGGTAAATTGCATAGATCATCACTCAATAATCTTCTCTCTCCTATTTTAGTCACTCAACTTTTAATTTTTCTAATTTATTAACTCAACTTTATACATTCAACGTTTTTGGTCATGAATATTTTATTATTATTTTAAATATAAAAATAATTTAAAACAAATAATATTTTATTATTATTAAAATTTAAAAATATTTAAAATAATTGCCGCCGGTTATCATCACCGGTGGCCACCGTCAGCTACCACTGGCCTTCAAAATCGGTGGTTGTTTGACCCCAAATTACACCGGACGATTCGTTTTGACACACTGAGTTTGAATCCGACAATTGTTTCACCGGAAAATACACTGAAACTTGTGAATCTCGATATAAACGTATCGATTTTTTCACTTTCAATCTCTTTTTCATGGATTTTGGAACACTTTCCGGCAAAATGGAGGTCGGATTCGAACTCATGAGAGTGAGACGAACTCACTGGTGAAATATGGGACTATACGGCTACCATCTACGGC
Organism: Hibiscus trionum; assembly: GCA_030270665.1. Taxonomy (NCBI): domain Eukaryota; kingdom Viridiplantae; phylum Streptophyta; class Magnoliopsida; order Malvales; family Malvaceae; genus Hibiscus; species Hibiscus trionum. Next base: position 4,809,270 of record BSYR01000014.1, read on the forward strand.
CGTCGACGGTGGCGGCAATGGTGGCCGGTGGATATTTGATTTTTCTGAGTTTTTTTTAATTTTAAATTATTTTTATATTAAATAATAATAATAAATTCCATGTCATTAAAAAATAATAATAAAATATTCATGAGTTATAAAAACGTTGAATGTATAAAGTTGAGTTAGTAAATTAGAAAAATTAAAAGTTGAGTGACTAAAATAAGAGAGAGAAGATTGTTGAGTGATGATCTGTGCAATTTACACATAAATAAATTATAGAGAGCCTAGTTTTCTTTGGCAACAAGTTTAGGTACCTTTTATATAAATGATAGCTGACCAGATTCAAACCAAAGACGGCCGATTGAGAGCTTGCGAATTCGCCGGCGAACCCGATAATCCCCCTTTCGTAACAATTGCAGTTTCCGGTAGAGATCCCAAAGAATGGCACCGGAACCAGAAGATGAGTTTAAGGACGAGAAGAACCCCCGGCCTCTTGACGAAGACGATATCGCACTCCTCAAAACCTATGTAATTTCGCTCTCTTTCTCTCTCTCAGCATCTCGGCTATAGGAGATTGCTTCCGATTCTTTTATTTATTATATTATTTGTTGTGTTGAGATGTGATCATAGGATCTACCTCTCATTTCTAGGGTTTATGAAAAAAAAACTGGACCGAATAATTTTTGTGCTTCAGGTATTTTTTTAGGTCTGTTGATATATTTTGCTTAACTACATTGCCAATTTCGTTTCGTATTTGCAGGGTTTAGGGCCTTATTCAACGAGCATAAAGAAAGCTGAAAAGGAGATTAAGGAAATGGCAAAGAAAGTAAATGATTTATGCGGTATGTGTTTTCATGTATTATTTAGATCAACTTTTTGTTTGTTGATAAGTGTCTATTTTGCAACTTTTGATGTATCTATTAATGTGGCATATTGGTTTTAATATTATTGCATACATATTCTGCAGTAATGGTTTCTGTCTATGAAGCATAATCTAGCTGCTAGGTGTAACCTTCCTGTTTGTCTCTAGATTCAATAGTTCCTGGTATCTGGCCAATGTTCACTAGGAAAATCTTTCCTTATTGCGTACGAATTTAGCATTATTACGTTTCTGTAATCTCTTTAAACGCCTGCAGTGTTTTATTCTTGATTTTTAACTGCTAATGTAACATATTACATCAGTGTGTTCGGCAGATATGGTTGTCATGTTGGAGTATTGAGTTAATATTCGGTTATTATATTTTCTAGTTTACCATCCGAATTTCAACCTTCGAATTATTGCCTGTTAGCCACCATTCTAATTTGTTGCAAAATAGGTCTATTTTTAATGTATTCATGTTTTTGTGCTGGTCTACTTTGCAAAATAGGAATTAAGGAGTCGGACACTGGATTAGCAGCTCCTAGCCAATGGGATCTTGTCTCTGATAAACAGATGATGCAAGAGGAGCAACCGCTCCAGGTATTGTTTTTTTACTAAAATGAGTTTCTATAGAACTGTGTATTGATTATTTGTTTCACCCAGGTGGCTAGGTGCACAAAAATCATTAATCCTAATACAGAAGATGCCAAATACGTTATTAACGTTAAACAAATTGCCAAGGTATGTGTCATTGACATAGTTTCTCAAACAAATGTTTGCCAATCTTATTATTGAACATGAACGTTCTAGAGTTAACATAGTTTCTTTGTGAGAAGAATAAACATAACATATTTTTGGTCTGATATGCATATGGATTCTAATTGCAGTTTGTTGTTGGGTTGGGTGACAAAGTTTCCCCAACCGATATAGAAGAAGGCATGCGTGTGGGGTAAGTTTTCAGTTTCTTGGAATATCACCTGTTAAATTTTTACGAATGTAGATTCAGTTGTTCTCGTACACTTTGCCTAAGCCCTAAAGTATTATATCATGTAAATAGTTTATTTCACAAAGCAGTTGCATTGCTGCCTGCACTTTTAGGTCTGAAATATATTTTGATAGACATGTAGTTGCAATTCAGGCAGAATATATATAGATTATTTGCTTGTTGACACCGCCATTAGGGGACATATGGATAAACCCCAGGCCGTGCCTACTGCGGATTTGAACTGCCATTGATTTCTCCGTTTGGCATTTTCCCCCTTAAAAAGGAGATTCAACCTTGAGGACTTCACAGCACCTAGCACTGTAACCAGTAAACGATGATTCGGTCAATTGTCACCAAGTATAACTATTCAAGCTATTCTTATGATACATTCACCTTATTTTCTAGGAAGGATACGGTGTAGTTTTTACTAAAATGGTAGTAGCATTTTATTCTATGCTTTTTATGAGTTTACATTCATGCCTTTTTTTCTCTCTCAAGGGAAGCAAATCATGTTCTTACATCCTTGCAAGTTATTTTCTTTTATTGTGTATTAGTTTCTTATTAGCTCCTGATTGTTATTCTGCCTTTGCAGTGTTGATCGGAACAAGTATCAGATACAGATTCCCTTACCTCCAAAAATTGACCCTAGTGTCACCATGATGACTGTGGAGGAGAAACCAGATGTGACATATAATGATGTTGGTGGATGTAAGGAACAGATTGAGAAGATGCGGGAAGTACGTATGACACTTCCTTTTTAATATGTACCGTCACACGCACAAATTTGAAAACCTGAAGCCTTTGTACTTCTATAGTAAGTTAAGATTTGAGATTTAAGATGAATGGATTGATGGGTTTTGAACTTTTAGGTTGTGGAGCTGCCAATGCTTCATCCTGAGAAATTTGTCAAGCTCGGGATCGATCCTCCTAAGGGTGTTCTTTGCTACGGTCCTCCAGGAACTGGTAAGACTCTTCTTGCTAGAGCTGTTGCAAACAGAACCGATGCTTGCTTCATTCGCGTCATTGGAAGCGAGCTCGTTCAAAAATATGTCGGTGAAGGAGCTAGAATGGTTCGGGAACTGTTTCAGGTTATAAAATGCTAAATATCGATGTTTAAGTTTTCTGTTGAAGTTATTCTATATTACATTTTTCATTTTGACATTATTGAATACTGCAGATGGCTCGATCAAAGAAAGCATGCATTGTATTCTTTGATGAAGTTGATGCCATTGGAGGTGCACGTTTTGATGATGGTGTGGGTGGAGACAATGAGGTTCAGCGTACCATGCTCGAAATTGTCAACCAGCTTGATGGCTTTGATGCTCGTGGAAACATCAAAGTCCTGATGGCAACAAACAGGTTAATGTTGCTACCTATAATTGGAACTCTTTATATCTGGTTCTGTTTTGTGAACAATCGTATCGCTATTTTTCCCTTTAAGACATCCCGACCGGGGTATAATGTCCATAAAAGGTTCTATTTCGATTTATTCTACAAAGGATTTGAATGTGCAGAGGAGAGATGCCTTATGGATTTGATGTCCTTTATTTTTGTTCATATTCCAGGCCGGACACGCTAGATCCTGCATTGTTACGTCCTGGAAGATTAGATCGTAAGGTTGAGTTTGGTCTCCCCGATTTGGAGAGTCGGACACAGATATTTAAAATCCATACAAGAACAATGAACTGCGAGCGTGATATTAGATTTGAACTTTTAGCCCGACTCTGCCCCAATTCTACCGGTGAAGTCTCGTGAAGTTTCTTGTTTTTCACGTGCTACTGCACTTTGTCTTGTGTTGATATTTCTTGGTTTCTATTCGCAGGAGCCGATATTAGAAGCGTGTGCACCGAGGCTGGAATGTATGCGATTCGGGCTCGAAGAAAAACAGTAACAGAGAAAGATTTCCTTGATGCCGTTAACAAGGTCATCAAGGGATATCAAAAGTTCAGTGCAACACCAAAATACATGGTTTACAATTAGCCCGAATTTCGGTGGTTGTAACTCTCAACTCCCAGAACACATGTTTTCCTGGATGCAGATTTCGTATTTTGCCTTAACTTTTGGTATCTTTATGTTTTACTTATTGCAATTTCGTCACTTCTCTGGCTTTTGTAATGATGAATACTCCCATTGGAAAGCTGGTAGGTATTAAAGTTTACTTTCTTTTTATTCTATCATGTGTTCATGTTAATTCATAAAAATGATAAATGATTCTACTGTTAAATTATTGATTATTTAATAGAACCGCAAATAAATCGTGAGCTATTCGTGCTTGATTCGGTCAAAGTTCGGTTCGAAAAATTGGTGAGCTATTTGAAAATATAATATATTATTTTCTTATATATATTTTTTAAAAAATTAATCTAAACTAATATGTTAGATGACGATGATAATAATATGCTAGTATTATAAATGAGACGAGACAGATTGTAAGCTATTCGAGTATGATTTGGTCAAAATTCGATTAACACTCGAGTCGAGCTCAAACTCGGCTTTTTAGCACCCCTATTTGTGAATATGCGAAACTCAAACTCTTCCACACATTTACAAGTTACAACCAAGAATTGGGGGACCAGGCCCTGCCTTGATGAAGACATTGTTTCCTTAACTACTTAAACTGATTGATTGTAATTTACAGAGTGGATAAAAGAATTTAGGTTTAGGGGGTTAAATTCATGAAACACACTAAGAATGTTTTGTAAGATTAATGAGTAATCAATTAATTGCTCCTATGATACACTAATGTAATGTCAGGGAGCTGGGGCCATTTCTGCATCTTCTTCACTCCTCACCTGAGATGAAGTTTGGGTCTTCACCCTGGCATAAGTACTCATCACATAAAGACGCAGTTCCCCAGTCTTTCCGGAGCCGTAAAATGTCCTCCGTGAAAGTTGAACCGGGGGCTCCGATGAACACACTTGCCATAGCACAGATGGTCTTATCCAGCATAGCTTCCACCTTCAATGTGAAGATTAAGAGCAAATTTTAGATCGATCTAAACGAAACTGCAATGATATGGATACTAATGTTAAATGCAGTTCGGATGCGTGATCATTGATTCGACCTGAACTCATTAGGGTTGAGGGCTTAGAGTCTTTGATAGTGAGAGGACTAACTATTCTAACCTTCGAGTAGAATAGAATACGGGATTGTTTGAAAAACAGAACAACTAATGATGGTTCTCCCTACAAACACTAAAGTAGTATCGAACTCTCACCTGATGATCACCCTCGAGGCCGTGTCTGTATAACAAGGCATCCCATTTTTCAGCGGAATTACGAGGAGGGCGTTTAACCAGTGGTATAGTCTTTCCATTCAACACAATCATCGACTGTAGCAAACCAGTTTCGCTTTCCGCTGCATCTGTTGAAAGGTATATAACTGGAGTGCTGGCTTTTTCAACCATTCGAGTAATGCAATCCGCGGCTTGAGGAATAGGGTAAAAGCAGCTTGGCTTTTTAGCATTGCTGGGAAATAAGAAAGTAATGTTAGTGGCAGTTTACACAAACCAACACCAATCATGAGCATAATGCTTTCGACTCGAGTTGAAATTCTAAATAATTATGGACAGACTATTCCGTGCTCAAGCGAATTTCCGAACACTTTGAAATCAAAGCCTATAGACTCCTAGTCCTACTACTCCATACCGAAAAACATCATTTTAATGTTCTACTTTCTATTCTCTAGCATATTACTATTGCTTGGAAGTAAAGATTCATAATTTCCTAGCCGAAAAACATACCAGAACTTTAAGAAGCCATGTCGCCGGAAATGAAGGGCGATAAAACTACTGCCCAAATACGTCTGAATGAACCGTTCAGCAGTCAACAAGATAAGCTTACTCGGCTCTATCAATGTCTTACACTTATGCGCAATCGGACCGCCCGGTTGCGACACCCAATCTCTCTCAACATCCGCAAAATAAACATCCCCAATTGCAATCACATCATCATTAGAACCAAACTTCTCCTCCACATCCTTAACCGTCTTTCGACTCGGATTCTTAACATCCTCATCCATCCAAGCAGCCTCCAATTTCCCCATCGAAATTCCCAAAGACTTCAACTTCTTCGAATGCTCTCCATCGATGTAACACGGCAGCGGGCTCGAAAAATAGCAAATGAATTTATCAATGTGAGCGTGATGGTTCTTCATTTTCATAAATTCTTCGAATGGTACAACCGCTTTTTTCCCAATACAATCATTAATGTGTTCGATATCCAGAACTCGGTTGTACTGGTAATCGAATCTCGAGCTCGGAATCACCAATGCCCGATTCATAACCGCCGCGAAAAACATGTGTTTCTCTAAACAAATCAAATGGTTGCTCATCTGACCCGACAAGCAAATCGCGAACAAGAATTTATTGGGTTTCGGTCTCCATTCGATCGTTCTTCTTTCAGAAAACCTCTGGTCGACTTTTCTGCAACTCCGGAAACCGACCCCGGCAGAATCGGAATCCAAAGCGGTGCCGTTTTGAAGGGTTTTCCCCGTTTTGTAAGGGGACAAAAGGGTTTGCTGGATGTGTTTGTTTAACGTGATCTGAGTGAGTAATGCGGCCTTGAGATCATCAAATTGGACGGCTGTGATGTTGTAATTAGAGCTAACGAAAGTGTGATTCCAGAGAGAAAGAAGAGAGCTTTGCTGTTGATTCAACAAGTGAAGAGCTTGGAGCTGGGATTCTCTGGTCCGATCCGACACCGTATTGAATTTGAAGGAGGAGATGTCGGAAGTGAAAAGAGAGCCGATATCGGAGGAGAAGTAGATTAAGACGATGAGGATAGGGAGCACGAGGGCAAAGAGATAAGCTTTGTTGAAGGCGAGCTTAGCACGACGTCGCATTTGTGGTTCGAGCTCCTCAACCTGGAAACTGGATCTTGGGGTGTCGTTTTGGTGGGTTAATTTGCGGCGGTCGTCGTCTTCGTCGGATGAATCCCGGCCCATTGTTTGATTAGGAGCGAGTGAATGACTGAGTCAGTGATGATAACTCGGGGCTTGAGAAAAATGAGAATCTGGGTTTTTGGTGATTATTGGCATATATTTTAGGGATTTGATTGAAAAAGATTTGAGAAATTTTTATTCTGGGTGGAGTTGGAGGTGGCGCAGGTTGGGCACAGAAAATGAACGGTCGGTGGAAAAACGACTCACCACCGGCCCGATCTGATATTTTCCAGCACGGAAACGACATCGTATTGTTCCCCTTCCCAACGTGAGAGGCTGCATGCAGCTAGCACGACAGGTGGCAGCATTGCTCCACACACGTGGACACTGACACAAGAAAGATTGACCATAAGATGAGTCTACAACGCTCGACGTGTATCGCTAAACACTACTAACAATGAATACCGTTGAACACTATTAAATTAATTTATAAAAAATAAAAATTTAAAAGACTCGTATAATTATAAATTATTTATATATATTTATAAATTATTTAAAATAAAATATTAAGTAAATTATTTATATATATATATAATATTTTTAATCTAAACAATAGCACCCTAAAATTTAAATTTTAAACCCTAAACCCTAGCACACTAAAATCTAAATTCTAAACCCTAGCAACCTAAATGTTTTAAGTCTATATTCCAAACCTTAACACCCTAAAACCTAAACCTTAAATCTTAAACCTTAAACTTTAAATTCTAACCATAAACTCTAGCCTCCTTCAATTTTTAATTAAGCATGGGGTTTAGATTCTAGGGTGTTATTGTTTAGATAAAAAAATATCAGATATATGAAAAATAATTTATTTAATATTTTATTTTAAGTAATTTATAAATATATGTGTAAATAATTTATAATTATACGATGAGTCCTTTAAATTTTTAATCTTTATAAATTAATTTAATCATGTTCAGCAATATTCCTCGTTAGTGATGTTCAACGGTGCTCGTCAAGCGTTGTAGAATTTTCCTTGACAATAATATAAATTTAGTTCATATTTTTCAATTTGATGAATTTAAATTCTTATAATTTAATTATTTTAGGGATGAACTCAACAAGTGTCTCGGTAGAAAATCAGATGATGTTCATCCTAAAAGATACAAGTGCAAATCGTTTTGTCTACATGATGTATGCGCATTGTCAAAGGGTTAAGAATATCGATGAACAAATACTACCTTGTAATCACTTTTAAAAAAATTTAGGGATGGAAATCGTCTGCCCCCTTAGTATGCCTCTATTTATGTCCCACACTAAAATTAGGGTTTAGGGTTGGGTATAGGGAATTTGGGGTAAGATGTATTTTTAGGGTGTATGGTTTAAGATTTGAAATTTAGGGTAGAGGTTCATAATTTAATTTTTAACTGTTTTTTAACATGTGGCATAAAAATGGGCATGCTTAGGGCACAGAAGATTTTTGTTCTTATTTTAGAATTCAACAAGTGATTCAACTAAAAAATTTATGTTTATTTTAGGATAATCGAGTCGAGTATTTGTGTATATTTTGTCTAAAATATTTAAAAAATATGAACATATACGACTATATAATCACATCACTATATTAAAAAAATATTGTTCCGATCTTATTTAGATTAAAATTATAATTTTAAAAAGAAAAAAAGCTTTAATACATAGGTTGAATATATATATATATATATATATATATTTTGAATATACTGGTGTGATGCAAGGGTAGAGCATCTGTTCAACTTTCTTTTAGCCTTTTTTTTAACGAAGGCACACACAGCATGCAATACTAGTGCTCGATCCTGGGTCCCAAGGGATGATCAACATCTACCTTTGCCACCAGGACACAAGGGGATGAGCTGAATATATATTTTTTTAAAATAAATAGGAGTTCGAAGTCATTATATTATATACCCCTTAAACGAGTATAAGAATAATCTCATATATCACGATGGAGAATGTCGAAGAGTTGATTAGAAAGGACATCAAAAGTGGCACAACAACATATTTGGACATGCCAACATGTTCGCTTCACAGCGAATAAACTTAAACTCGACCAGCCAGGCAGACTCTAGCAGAGCGGAAATAGACCGGACCAAGGCATAAGGACTCGTAGTAGAAGAGTTAGAAACCATGTGGAAGACATCAACGTCGAGCTCAAATGGAGATAGGGACGGAGATTGCTATATCCGAACCGTGGAGATCCTAAGAAATATCTACAAAGATCCTGATATTTTAAAATATTTTTAAAAAATATATACTTATTATCTATGTACCCTTAATACACATCTTAATAAAAAAAAACTTTAATTATATTATTATCACTTTTAACTTTCTCTCAAACCTAGTCACATTTAATTTTCTTAACATGCTTTTATTTTAGTTTCTAGATATAAGCTAAAACCTCCATTTAAATCTTTCTCAGCACAATACCCTTTCAATTTATATCATCTCGTAACTGCTTCCAATTGAAGTAGCCAAATTTTATATTTTAAACTAAATTAACCGTTTATTTTAGTTAGTAAAATAGTAGTTTTGTTTAATTTTTTGAGATGAGAATTTTTCACAAGAATCCGTGCAGAAAGGGTATGAAAAGAAAAAAAAAATCCGAAACATTTAACGAGATTCCCCGAAACTGTAACCACCAGTCTTGAAGACGGAGTGGAGAATATAAAATCGTCCCTGCCCCACTCGATTCTCACCCTTACTCATGTAAAATTTACATGGCCTGTGTATAAACATTTTACTCATTAAAAAAAACAGATTTACTAAGATTGATCAAATTAAAATACATCAACTTTTGTCTAGTATAAGGAATAAAAACAAAATTTAACCTATTTTACATAAACTAATAATACATTGTTTTGCTAATCTGATGTATTAAAACTTGGAGGGGGGAAATTAAAGTACAGAAAAGATGCACTAACAGAAGAAAGATTTTGCCAATTGCAAATGTTAAATACATAGCTGATAACAAGAAAATCAAACTCCACAGCTCACTATGTTGAAGGTCATACTCCGATCTGTTGTGTAGTTCATTGTCCTTATGAAACTTCTTCAGTGACTTCAACAAGCTTACCTCGAACCCATTTCTTGGTTACGGCGACTGCTTTAGAAGGCACGCCACCATCCTTCAACTGAACCTTGGTTCCATTTACCGGAGGATTCCTCTCGCGTTCGATGACCCCTTTTGTTTCCAACTGGTTGAGTTGCTTAGATGAATCCGACTTGATCGAAGTTTCGAAGCTGAGAGTCGATGAACTATGGTTATTTGTGCTTGGAGAAGCAAGTTGTTCACCGCTGTTGCCGTTCACTATCTTTGGGAAAATGAAGCTAGGGAGATTGAACTCCTCATGGTTGCTTAATGAAAGGGTTTGGTTCCCGTTTACTTCTTTCTGTTCCTCTTGGTTCGAACCGGTGTTTTCTGATTGCATTTTGTTCTCCACCTGGATAACCGGTTCAACCGAGTCGACAGAAATGTATCCGCTATTCTCGTCGGATGCAATTTGTCTGATCTCTATCGATTCAATTGATTGAATTGCTTCGGCTATAAGTTTTCTGGTTTCAATAAGGGAAGCTCGAGCAACAGGGCTCTTAAGTGCAGCGACCTCGAGGGCTTTTGCAGCCTTCTCGGCTTCAGCAATCAAAAGTCTGCAGTGTCGTATATGCAAGAACCAGATTATCCACTGAATTAGCAGCCTACTAAAAATGTTGGAAGACGATGCATGGGAATGATATAATGGAATTATCTATATGGCATGGATAGCATTAATGTGATATGCTTCCGGAACATAAGCAAAGACTAACCTTGCTCTTTCAACAGCTTCGGTTTTCTTTGTTTCTTCAGCTGCTCTTTGTGCTCTTATGTTCTTCAACATCTCGAGCTTGGAACTTGCCATAGGATCCTTGTAAAGTGGTTTATTTCTTCTTCGTATCCGTATCCGCTCAATTGGACTTATAGTCTCATTAGCAGGAGAATAGTTTGTATCACTGGCTTTTCGTCTTGAAGGGATCTGCTTGGACTGCGTTTCAGATGTTGGCTTCCTCTTCCGTTTTCTTTCAGCCCCAGATGGAATGCCATGATATTTAGCCAACCCGGAGCAAACTCTATCACGGTATTCCTATTCAGCAAATAACAAGAAACAGAACACCCGCATTTAGATGCAAAGCTTTAAAATCTATGAAGTGGCATTGAAATAATAAAATCTGCAGATGCCTATGACCAATGAGATAATTTTCACTGCTGATGCGGAAAAAAAAAAGAAACGTGCAAGCACTTACGGGATCAGCCCATTTGGCTGCAATGGCTTCTGCAATTTTCCTTCTTTGTTCAAGGGATTTTGGTGCTCTCTTGCTACCTTTCGGTCTAGGCATAGATTTCCTTTGTTCGACACTTTCCAACCACTCCTTTGTCAACTGTTCATCTAGTATCTTATAAGAATCCCACTGTAGCTCTTCCTCACCACAACAACCTTTTCTAGATGCTTCGGCAATCAAGTTCATCCACTCAAAGTGGCAAGTTTCTTGCAACATTAACTTCCCACGGCGCCTTTCCCATCCCATTCGGACTCCCACTCCAATTTTCGCTTTCGTCTCTTCGCTGTAGGATCATTATGAAAAGAATCGGTTTAGATATTACCAAGATCAATACGAAAACATGTGTGTGTGTATATATATATATATATGAATGGTAGGAGTGGCTAGAATCAGAAGAGTAAGATGGGAAATTTAAAACTAAAGACCTAAAATTGAAGCACCTACCTCTGAGCATGTCCAAGGTTAACCAACTTCATTTTGACCTGCATTTCGAAATTTTTACAAGTAAATAAACTATTATGTTATTCCATTTCAACGTACTTACATACGAGATAAAGAAAATATCAATTGATGTAAGGCGATCTACTTATTCAAGAGATAGCACCATTGATTTCCCCATTTAAGTGTGAGAATTCAGACCGCACTGAAACAGACTTTTCATTTGATTGTTAGCTTTATTGGCTTTTTTTGCTTAACTAGTTTCCACAATCCGAATCGTCATTAGTACATCATTCATCCGAATGCAAGTATGGTGGAAAAAGAGAATTACATGGATCGGTTATGATGAATTGATAGACGTGATTAATTTTACTCATGCAAACATAGAACAGACAACTTCAATCCCCGTGATGACACAAAAATTTCTTACATGACATCACCTTAGGATTCTGCATCGCAAGCCTTGTTCTCTCCCTTATCAGCTGAAGCGTCTCTGCAGATAAAAATAAAGACATTTGTGGTAACATGGGTAACGAATCACCAATGCACGAAAGAAAAATGAATCAGAATTTAACAGAAATCACCTGCACTGTGCTTCCTGCCTTTGTTCCAAGGCGTGTTTCCTTTATTTGCTTTAGAAATCCTCATCCGCCTTAACTTTTCCCTCTCGTCCACTTCATCATCCGAGTCACCGGTCTCCAAAGGTCCGAGCTGAGACGATGAAGGGCTCGAATCGCCACCGAGCCGTGACTTACTGTTGCGTCCATCTTGTTTCGGAACCGAGCACTTTGGTTCGAGGGTTGCAACAGCTCTAACCTGGAGTTTCCCACAGCGGCTCACCTGGTGCCCCAAATGAAAACTTATCCTCCTGGGCAGTGGGGATGATTTCCATGGATTTAACAAAACTTGAACCCTCACCGGAACCAGAGGGTTTTGCAAGTAAGGTTTAGCAGTGGCAATATCTGTTCCAGGGGCAGCCAAGCATAAAAACAAACATGTTCATGGTTGATTTTCAGTGAAGCAAAATCACAAACACCATGAGAACCAAATTTGAAAATTGGATTTGTATTCAAAAAACAGCAGGAATTCTCAACAGTCCCTAACCCACACAAATTCCATAAAACTAAACCAAATTCAACAACTACAAATTGAACATAAACATGGTTTGTAATTTTTCTTCTTTAAGCATCCAAAGTAGTGAATTCTGAACTAATGTAAGCAAACAAAATCTAGAAAAAAAAAGAGAAAAAGAACAGGATACCTAGTAAACTAGGCATGGGAGCTCATTCAGCCTAAAGAATCAGAACTTGAAATCTTATGCCAACAAAATTTAATAGAAAAAGCGAGACGCCGACATTGCAGCAATGAAACAGAAGTAGTAGGAAATTGAGAGACAGAGAACCACAAAGAGATGCACACTAGTACTGCTTCCCTGACGCTGGGTTTTGGATAACGATGGCCTTGTTCTCCCACTTGTTAAATCCTCCATTGGGCCTGCTTATTTACTGGGTTGGGGAAAATATAGAGATAAAAACATAAATGATAAAATATTTTCACCATAACCCTAAACTCGACCCAAACCCAAGTTAAAAAAAATCTGACCTTATAGATTCGGGTTAGAACTAGAGGTGGCAAACAGGTCAATCGGTTCGGGTCATTTCAGTCTCGGTTATTTCGGGTCTGATATCATTCGGTTCGGTTCTAGTTCGGTTCTATTGTTCAGTTGATTTTCGGGTATGTTCGGTTCGGATCGATTCGGGCCAATTTTGGTTGATGGGAGATCGGTTGGTTTTAATCAAGTTTTTAGGTTGGTCAGTTTTTTTACACCTTTTATATGGCTTTATAAAGCCAATATATTTGACTTTTTGGTGAGTTGTGCGATTGTTCATATCTCATCTTTTTTATTTCTATTAATACCTTTTATTTATTTCGGGTTGTCTTCGGTTCGGGTCCATTTCGGTTCAACTAAAAATCAGTTTATTTTCGGTTCGATTTCGGGTTTCGGGTCAAATTTCGTGTAAGCATGTACGGTTCAATTTCAGGTTCGATTCGGATAAATCGTTTCGGTTTTCGGGTCTCGGGTCAAATTTGTCAGGTCTAGATATAACCTTTCGAGTACTCTAGTTTGATATTTGGCATTTTTAATTATTTAATTGACTGCGAATTTATCTAAAAATTTGAATATGTTTTTCCATAAATTATTCGAGTATTACTATCCGAATTTGAATTAAATATTATTATCAATCGGATATTTGAATCTTTAAAAAATGAATTCAAAATTTTAAATTATATGTCGGATATCGAAATCTGCTAAAATTTGGATGACCAAGGTTCGAACAACTTTAAAAGTAAATATATTTTACATTTTTTATTCTATAGTTGAATTCGAATATCCAAATTCGTAATTCGCATCCATATAGATAATACGGATTCAGATAATGAATTTCCAATGATGTCTATTTGTACTCGTAGTAGATAGTAATTTAAAATCTAAATCAAAATAAAATATGAATCTATAAAAACAGATCATATATCTACAAATGTTTGAATCCACAATTTGAAGTATTTTTTTGAAAGTTAAGGAATTTTACTGATGATAGAACGGTAGAAATTAAAAATCGTACATCATTAAAAATCTTTTTAATTTTAAATAGAGGGAAAAAATGCAACATTTCAGAGTCTAGTAGAAATGCAATATAAGCATAACCAAATCACACTTAATTGCATCATACAATAGACATTCTAAGATTCAACCATCTCCAAACTTAACTAAATCACCCTCACGTGTAGGGATGACAAATGGGTATAATTTCGGGGATTTTTTTTATCGTACTCGCTCCAGTTGGAGTGAGGATGGGTATAAATTTAGTAGATAGTAGGTGGATGTGGATATAAAAAGTCATACTCGTCGTGGGTAGGTGATAGGTTTGAGACCACACCCGCACCGTATCCGCTGCCCCGCATCCACCCGCCCACTAACTACCCACCAATTTGGGACCATTTATGTTTGTAGACTTTGATTATGCCTTTAATTATGGTGTTTTATGTATTAAAATATTTGTTTGTTTTAAAATCTACGTTAATCTTTAAGTTTGTAGACTATGAAGTCAATTAATTTAGTTTGAAATAATGATGGCTTATAATCGAGCTTGAATTTTTTGTTTAAGATCGAGCTTGAATTAATCAGGTTATAATTTTATAATATGCGTAGTTAATTAGAACTTATACAAGTGTAAATATGTTTTAGTTAAGTTAGCTGTAGTTAAGTAGAATTTATACCGGTGAAAGTGTGCTTTAGTTAAGTTAGCGATCGTTAGTTAATTAATTAGCTGATTAATTCAAAAAAATTAAAAATAAATTAAAAACAAATATGTGAACTTTAAAAAATTTAGAGTGAATACGGGCCCACCCTATATTATATGTACATCCGCCACTGAATGAGACCATTTCGAGTTACTGACAAACCCCAAAGCTTCATTGATAGCTAAGAGCTTCCCCGTCGTCGGGTCTGCTAACCTAATAGATTTCGAGAAAACAATTAATGAACAATATTGAAAACAAACGTATCAATTTTAGATCGATTTAAAAATTCAAATGGACATAAATTTGAAATGATTAAAAAATAATTTAAAAAAACTCTAACATCAAACTCGAATGACATGAATCTAAAAATTAAAATAAAAATAAAAAATTTGATCGAATTCTAATATATCAAATTTGAAAGCGAAGGTTAAGCTTAAACAATTTGTTCCTTTGAATGAACAACTATCCTACATATGGGACAAAAGAATACGTCAAAACCAAGAACAATAACATAAATCTTCAACGAATCTAAGATTACAGTCCAATTTTCCCACTAATCATCTTCATTTCCAAGTTCCAAGTTCCAAATACTTGCCTTTACGTATCCGCCACCTGCCACTACAGTTGACACGGCAGCAGCAGCTCCACCGCCACAGCCACCTTGCTTAAATACCAGTCCAGCAAATGCAACCATAAAACTCGATTCCAAACCCATCCATTTTTCCGCAGCAAAAACAAAAGACACGAGGAGATATTAACTAAAGGCATATATGCTCTCAGAAATCTCGGTTTTCACGGCTTTGTTCGCCGCCGGCTGCTTTCATGTTTACAACAAATGGGTTGCGAGTGTCGGCCATGAGGTTGAACACTGCGTGGTGTGCCTTAGTAAGGTTTCCGACGGGGAAAAGCTCCGGTGGCTAAGGTGTGGCCACGGTTTCCACGCTTGCTGCATCGATGCATGGCTTGAAGTCGGCACGACGTGCCCTATTTGCAGGGTTAACGTTGCCCCTGAACGGTGCTTTCTGGTTTCCTGCATGGGTTCTTTGGCTAAAAGGGTCGTGAAATGGGTCCAAAACCCACTTTCGTCGGAGCTTACATTGGCGTTCTGTGAGAGTATTGGGGTAGCTTAGCGTTGCAGCCTGCAAATCTTGGTTCATTTTTAGATGTGTTCTTTTTATTCCATCTGTGTTTTGTTCGAATAGAAATCCTCTGCCCCTTTTAGTGCCACCCACACTAAAAATTAGACTAAAATAGACTTAGTGTTTAGAGTTTAGGGGTTGTGATTAGGGTTTAGAGAATATGGTGTATTCTTTTAGAGTAAAATGTGTATGGTTTAGGATTTAGAATTTAAGGTTAGGGCTTGAAATTTAAGTTTTTAGTATTTTTTTAGTGTTGGAGCATAGCAGGGGCAGTTCAAAGATTTAGGGGACCTGTGCAATTTATTAAAATGATGCCTTTAATTTATAGTCTGTAAAAAACATTTTTTTTTCAAAAAAAATCTTTAATACAAAAAAAAATGTTTAATTACTTTCTTGAACAACAAAAATTCACTTATAAATATCTAAAATTTTAACTTAAAAAATGTCACTCTTTTTGCATGTTTTGAAGTAAAATCATTTACAACATTTTCAAAATCAATTTCTTCCAAAAGATCACTCTCGATTGCCATCAAAGTAAGTCCATTTAACCTTTCTTGCGACATAGTTGTCTGTAAGTATGACTTCAACAAAAACAACTTCAATTTTGAAAAACTTTGTTATGTAGAAGCAACAATAATATGAATAGTCAATAAGATTCTATAAGCAATTGTCTCGTTTGGAAAACATCTGAAACGTTTTAAAAATCGTAATAAATCTATAATTCTATTGCTCACTTTTTTTTTCTTTAGGTAAAAGTTCTCTTCTAAGTAATTTTAGCTCAATAAATAATACATTTTCATCAACATCAGATAACTCACTCTTCTTAAGAGCATTTTCAAAATTATTCCAATGAGCTTTGAGATTAACGTCGTCCAATGAAAATGATTTATCAGAATGAAACAAGAAACCAAAAACATTATCATATAATTGATATTATTCAAATCTCTTATTCAAATCTCTTATTCAATTC
Organism: Hibiscus trionum; assembly: GCA_030270665.1. Taxonomy (NCBI): domain Eukaryota; kingdom Viridiplantae; phylum Streptophyta; class Magnoliopsida; order Malvales; family Malvaceae; genus Hibiscus; species Hibiscus trionum. The sequence continues at coordinate 4,826,174 of BSYR01000014.1, forward strand.
TAAATGACTCATCAGGAGATATTAATGTTTGTATTTTGCAATTAATTTGAAGGATGGTGTAAGTTGTTCGTAAGTTGTTAATTATCAAATCTAAAAATTTATAAGTATTTAATTTATGTTTGATCCTTATTTCTGGGGGCCCTACTTTTTGGGGCCCTGTGCGGTCGCTATACTTGTGCATGTCCAAAACCCCACTGGAGCATAGAAAGAGACACCGAAAAGGAGCAAAAGATTTTTATCCGTTTTGTTCACAGGTTACATGCTAGGATATACGGATGGACCGAAAGTGTCCCGAAAATTTAAAATTTATATATGATTTATAAAAATATTTTATGTATTTTTTGTTAAAAAATTATTTTTATCTCTTAAAATTTTATGCGTTGGTCCCTAATATAAAGTCTCGTATCCGTCTTGAGATGTTAATTAGAAATGTGATTCAAACCCTTGGGAGAATGAATCTATGATGGTGAGAGGATCCTGTGTTTTTTTCTATGAAACTTTCTCAAAAGTCCAAAAAGAAAGCAATGAAATGCTCACAATTCATCCACCACAGTCTTGTTTTGGGGCCAGGAGAGTATTTGATTAGTTGAGTTGACGAGTCATATTTTATTTAAAATTTTAAGTGTTAAATTTATGAAATTCGAGTCGATCTGTTTAAGTTCCTGTTCAAATTTATATGTAAATATTTTATAATGTTATGAACGTATGATACTAATTGGTTTCAATTTAAATCACTTTCTATAATTATATACAATATATATATATATAATATGTGATATACATATACCAAACAGAGTCGATAAACTCAACTCGAATCTTGATCCACTAATTATTAAAAATAAATAGCTATAAATCTCATTTCATAGCTCAAACTTTATTTGAACTTTTTTCGAATCAAATTAAGTCGAGTTTATAAAATTAAAATTTAATTCAAATCAAATAAATTTTTTAAGTTGAATTGAGTATTATTTTTTTCCGGCTATCCATCATGTAAATATGCACAAAATCATTCATTCTTCATCATTTTGTCTTAACATTCTCCCGCACTCCTAAATGTTAGACCTAAAAGCCCAAAATTGTGGTAAAATCATGCCATCAACCATGTTGTTTCAACTTGACAATATTACATGCAGAAAGCTTAGTGTGTGTAGATATATATATATATATATATATATATATATATATATATATATATATATATATATATATATATATATATTAAAAAATGAATTTTAAATGTAGAAAATGATTAAGCCTACTAAAATATTTCTGCAATGTGAACAAGTAAAGTATGAACATTCAAAAACTGAATGATTTCTTTGAGTTCCTTCCCATTTATGAAAATTGTTTACTTCGTTTACAATGTAATCACCCCAGACACCATGATTGCTTTGCTTATGTTATTATTACACGGCTCTGGTATTAGGAATAGGGTGATAACGAGCCAAGCTCGAAATGGACAGTTTGAGCTTGGTTCGGTTCGAGGCTCGAACCCGGCTTGTTGTTTTACTCAAATTGTTTTTAAATATTTTTATTGAAGTTTTAAAAAATACACGTGAAAACCTGTTTAGGAAAAAAATAGTATTTATTTTTAAAGTCCACAAATAACCATAGTACATTTTTTTTTAAATTATACAAGTCCACGAGTAGAAGAGGATTTAAAGTATTTAACCATAATAACAAGTTAACAACACTGAAACATACAAGTGTGTGTGTATATATATATAATATTTCGAGCCTGTTCACGACCTTTTCGAGCCGAGCTTGGGTCGGCTCGGCTTGTTAAAGTCTCGAGCCGAGCTCATTCGAACCGAGCTTTGGCCGAGCTGAGCCCAAGTAGTTTGCGAGCTGGTCAGACTCATTATCACCTCTAATTAGGACAACCAAAATAATGTTGCAATGAACCCAACAAGGGGCTCCAGTGAAAAAGAAAGTGATGTTTATTTTAAGAGATCCATATTCAAATATTTGCATGTGCAAGGTGTGTGTCTTATCGAAAGATTAAAAAAAGAATATAAACTGATACTATCATGTAATCACATCAGTATATTAAAAAAATAATGTTGAAATAGCACATAATTAAATATGAATGCAATTATGAAAGCAAGATTACAAGGATTAATGTGTTGTAATTTTTATGTATTATAATTTCTAATTTGTAACTTCAAAACCAAAAAATGTTGAATCATTTAATATAGTTCAAGTACTTCCAATTTTAAGAATTTAGTCCCATAAATGGTTTGATGTGAAATTTAAAGTTAAATTGATAAATAATAGACTTTTGATACATTCAAATACTTGCCATTCTAATACCCAGGGGCTTGATTTAAAAGTTAATGAGCAAATGACAGGCGTATTCGGATTATTTAACGATAGTCGATTAATTGTGTTATTACTGTTATCAATTAGACTTTAATTTTTAAATTCGGTAAGCGAAGGATTGAATTTCTATAATTAAAATCAGGACTAAATTTCAAAAGTTTAAAAAGTACAGGGATTTGAGGGCATAATTAAACTTAAAAATTATTTTATGCATAGTGACTAGAGCTTTTACTTACTACTTTCATTTGATGTGTTCTGTACTCACTTTCGTCCATTTAAAAAGTAAAAAAAAAAAAAAAACTTTTATATGTCCACGTTAAAAACAAATGGTAATATTCTATCTTTAGCCCCTTTCAAAACTAATAGTTTGATATAAGCCCTTTAGAATTAGACCCTTCAATTAAATAAAAAATTTCACTTTCGAATCTTTCTGAAAATAAATAATTCAATTTAAGTCATTTTAACACAGGCTTGTTTAACTTTAATCTTTCAAAATTTTATAATTTTATCTCAACCCCGACTGAGAAGATTATCTTATAATAAAGATTAGAGTTGGTCGACATGTCTGATAGAATGTGCAGAGTCATTGTATTTTTATCTCAAGAATTTTCTTTTTCTTTATGAGATATGATTAATGTTCATTGTTTCTTTAAAAAGTGACAATTTATAGTATTTGGTATGAATTAATCAATTAATAAATTGAATATAAGTAATTATAAAAAAAATTAAAGTTTGCTTCGATAATTGTGTTGTAAACAAAATAACTAAGAAATATTTTCCCTTAATTTATTGCATAAACCATGTGAAAATTGTCTGCTATGAGCCTATACGTAGACCTTGGAAGTTTCAATGGTAATTATTCAATTAATTAAAAGTATTAATTCTTATAACCGAGAAATTATATTATTGGTCCTTTCTATCACCTTATCTATAGAACCAACCAATAAAATGTACCTATTTTGTAATTTTTTTCATCTTATTTTTTACCAAGTGAATTTTCACTCATATTTACAGTAAATTAAATTTTAAAAACAGTTTTTACCGAAAGAATTTAAAGGTACATGAAAAATTAATGAAATAAATGTATTTTATTGGTTGGTCCCATAAATAACGATATGGGAATAACTCATGATATAATTTCTCCTACTAACCGATGTAAAATATCAAAAAAATTTAATTCTGCTCTTTGTAGCACGTTTTCAGTCTGCTCTCTGTAGCACGTTTTGTCTTTCTTTTTCTGGGTTTTTTCTTCCCACGTTTTCTTCCTTTTGGTATCTCTGTTATGGCGGATGTTGAACACGATCTCGCAAATCTTTCGATCGATGCGGGTGAGGAGGAGGGTGTCCAGATTGACCCCGCGAATAGTCTTGCCCCCAATCCTATTGGATTATGTTTCGTAGGCTCTTTTCTGACGACAAGTATTATTAGTTTTCCGGCGATGAGGTCCACTTTGGCTAACTTATGGCGTCCCCCGGGGGGTATTGCAATTTCTGATTTGGGGGAGGGGCGGTTTCTTTTTCGCTTTTTTCATATCGTTGATGTTGAGAGAGTAGAGAAAGGAGGGCCATGGACATTTAATTCACATCTGTTGATACTCCACCGTCTTTAGGCTGAGGAAGATCCTTTAAATGTTCCCATGTTTCATGTTAATTTCTGGGTCTTTATCCACGACGTCCCGGTTGGGTTCATGACAAGCAAGGTTGCTCGGATCCTAGGGGATTTCATCGGCTCTTTTCTTGATTATGATTCGGCTGCTACTGCTCTGGGATACAAACGGATCATGAAGGTGCGGGTGAGAGTTGATGTTCAAACTCCTCTGAAGAGAAAGAAGAAGCCGATCCTTCAATCGGGAAAACATCATTTTGTCCGATTCGAATATGATAGACTCCCTTTGTTCTGTTTTCTTTGCGGGCGATTGGGTCATGGAGAGAGTTTCTGTGCCCTGCGATTCACGGAGGGTGGTCGGGATTTACCGTTGGCTTGGGATAGCTCGTTGCGCGCTCCGCCTCGTCGGGCGGCGCCGGTTCAGAGCAGATGGTTACGAATGGAAAGTTCATAGGAGGAGTTTTTTTCTCCGGATTCTACGTCTAATGGGGCGAAAAGTAAGGGATTGTCGGTTGAGTCTGGCCCTAATTTTCATCCCCAGCCGTTTGGGTCAAACAGTTACTTTCACCAGGCTGCCAATCATATCCCCGAAAGGTGCACTTCTGATAAGGAAAATATCCCTCCCTGTTATGGCAACTCTGAAAATGCGATTAATCCTAATCCTGATGAGTTAATGGGGATTGAAGAGGAAAATGCCCCAGTTGAGAATGCTGATAATTCAAAAAGACCGCGTACTGTTACCTACCCGCCAGGAGTTTCCAGTTCCAAGGATTCAAATGGTGTCAATCCTTTATCATCGGCAGGCCTCGCGTTGCGAGCCAGCCGGAACCAATGAAGATCATAAGTTGGAACGTGCGGGGTTTGGGGTCGCCCCGTGCCGTTCGACGAGTAGGCGCTACACTGCGCGAATTTTCCCCGGCTTTGATTTTTCTGATAGAGACGAAGCTACATTCGTCAAATATGGAACGTGTAAGAAGAAAGTTTGGTTATCATAACGGTATTGAAGTTAGTTCTTTGGGCCGCAGCGGAGGTTTATCGTTGGGATGGAAGGATTGTATTAAAGTTTCTCTAAAATCCTTTTCATCACGTCATATTGATGTTTTAATTGAGGCTGATTCTGATGGTTTAAGCTGGCGTTTCACCGGATTTTATGGGGCACCTGAAACTAATAACAGGGCGGCCTCTTGGGATCTGCTAAGATCTTTGAATGATTCTCCCGAGGTTCCATGGTGTGTATTGGGGGACTTTAATGAGATTCTAAGCCTTGAGGAGAAACAAGGAGGTAATTTGCGCAGCAATTGGCAGATGAATAATTTTGGCAATGCTTTATTGGATTGCAACTTGGATGATTTAGGCTTCAGAGGGACTTGGTTTACTTGGGAATGGGGAAGGCAAGTAGCTAATAATATCAGGGAGCGTTTGGACCGTGGTGTTGCAAACCAGGCTTGGTGGGACTTGTTACCGAATTTTCAGGTTGATCATTTACCGCACTCTACTTCTGATCATTGCCCTATTCTTTTAAATTCTACTGGTTTGTCTTCTTCACCATCTCGGATTTGGCATTTCCGATTTGAAGCTGCGTGGTTGCTTGAGCAGTCCTGTGAAGATGAATTCCGAAACCTTTGGGCTGATGCTAGTGGGCCTTTGCTGGAAAAGTTAGCCTACACAGGACGGGGTCTTGAAGCTTGGTTCAAACGGGTATGTAAGGAGAAGAAACTTTCTGTTAAAGAGTTACAACAAAAGTTGGTTGAATTGAATTCCAGTCCGGTAACAGAGGAATCATTGGGAGTTCTCGTGGAGACGAAGTTGGCCCTTAATATGGAATTAGATAGGGAAGAGATTTATTGGGAACAACGAGCCCGGGCAAATTGGTTGAAAAATGGCGATCGCAACACAAGCTTTTTCCATCGGTATGCTATTCAGAAGCGTCGTCGCAATAGAATCTCTCGGCTTGAGATGCAAGGGGGTGGTGTTGCTGAAGAGGAGGACGAGATTCAGTCGGTGGCAAAACAATATTTTGAGACTCTGTTTTCATCCGGTGGATCTTCTGACCCAATTACCATTCTGGAGGATATTGGGCCGAGCATTACTCATGGGATGAATGAAGCTCTATTGAGAGAGTTTACAAGTGAGGAGGTTTGGATTGCCCTTCAGTCTATGAGTCCATTAAAAGCTTCCGGGGAGGATGGGCTTGGAGCGGTGTTTTACCAGCGATTCTGGCACATCAACGGCAAGGAGGTGTCCGATTTCTGTATCGGTTTGACTCGGGATGATAGTTTGTTGAAGGAGATAAATCATACCCATATCGTCCTTATTCCCAAAGTGAGTAATCCATTAAATATGACCCAATTTAGGCCCATTAGTTTATGTAATGTCTTGTACAAGATTTATTCGAAGATGTTAGCGAATAGATTCAAAGTGGTACTCGACACTTGCATTGACGAGGTACAGAGTGCCTTCATTCCTGGAAGGTTGATCTCTGATAATATTATCGCAGCCTATGAGATTCTTCACTCCTTTCAGAAACGTCGTTCGGGGGCGAAGGGTTTCTTTGCTTTGAAGATGGATATGAGCAAAGCCTACGATAGGGTTGAGTGGGCTTTTCTAGACATGGTCATGACAAAGATGGGTTTTGAGAGACGGTGGATTGATCTTCTCTTGCAATGTGTTTCTACGGTATCATATTCGGTGGTCCTTAATGGCCTTGTGGGTGATAAATTTTTTCCCTCAAGGGGTCTTCGGCAGGGAGATCCCCTCAGCCCTTACCTTTTCCTCATCTGTGGGGAAGGTCTATCGGCTCTCTTTCGAAGGGCTACACGTTTAGGTTCCTTGCAGGGCACAAGGATTACGAGAGGGGCTCCACGGGTTACTCATCTGCTTTTCGCGGATGACAACTTAGTTTTTGGTGAAGCTACCTCCATTGGGGCAAATAATATTAGAAGCATTCTCTCGAGTTATGCGGCTTGCTCGGGGCAACTTATCAATTACGATAAGTCGAGCGTCTTTTTTAGCCAGAATGTAGCACAGAGAGATAGGGATATGTTCTGTACCACCCTTGGTGTCTCGGAAATATGCTCACCTGAAGCCTATTTGGGTTTACCGGCATTAGTGGGCCGAAACAAAAAGCAGGCTTTTAAGCGTCTTATTAATTCGACTAAGTCCCGTTCGTTAAACTGGAGTAATATTTCTCTATCAGCAGGAGGGAAGGAAGTTTTCATCAAAGTGGTGTTGCAAGCCCTCCCGTTGTTCGCAATGTCGTGCTTTCTTCTTCCTCTCACTTTGTGCCGTGATCTCGAAGCAATAATGGCCCGGTTTTGGTGGCGTAACTCCGCGTCCAAAAGAGGAATTCATTGGTGCCAATGGTCGAAATTATGCAAGCTAAAAGGAGATGGAGGAATGAGGTTTAGGGATTTGGCCAAGTTTAATATAGCCTTGTTAGCAAAACAAGGGTGGAGGTTAATTACTAAACCATGATCTCTGGCTGCTAGATTGATCAGGGCAAAGTACTATCCTACTTCTTCCTTTCTGAATGCTAATCTAGGGTCATCTCCGTCACTGATTTGGAGAAGTGTGTGGAGTTCGAGAAAGCTTCTAGAGCTGAGAATGGGCTGGAGAATTGGTAATGGGCAGTCTGTTTCAATCTGGAATGATTTCTGGCTCCCTTCATTCCCTCCGGAGCGGTTGAGTTCACCACAGTGCGCAGGTTTGCAGAGGGTTTCGGATATAATTCATTCTCCTTCAGGGGATGGAACGAACCGCTGATCAGGTCTAATTTTTTAACAGAGGAGGCTGAGCGTATTCTAGCAATTCCTATCTCATCTTCGGGTCAGGAGGATGTTAGGGTATGGCTAGGTGAGGGTTCGGGTACCTACTCAGTTCGCAGTGGCTGCAGGGTCTTGCTAAATCCGTCCGAACATCCATCAGGGGACAACATTTTTAATCATCTATGGAGTTTAGATTGCCCTTCGAAGATCAAAATTCAGGTTTGGCGTTTTATTCATAATTTTGTTCCTACTCTCCTTAACCTAACTATTAAGAGAGTATCTACCTCCTCTCTTTGCCCTCGTTGTTCAATGATGGCAGAAGACACATCCCATGTTATTTGGGGGTGTTTCTATGCGGCGCAAGTATGGAGCAATTTGGGTATTTCGTGGCCTAGTTTTTTAAACCTATGTTCGTTTTACGAGTGGCTGTTATGGTTATTTGAACATTATGACAAGAAAAGGAAGAAGATTATTGCTATAGCAATCTGGGCTATTTGGTTTTCGCAAAATAAACTGATACATGAGGGCATATCACAGGGCATAAACGAAATAACAACTTTTATACAAAGTTATTGTGCAAAGACCAACTCCCTTACCTCAAGGTTGCAACATCCTCTTCCAGATGTGAATAAGCGCTGGAAACGGCCATCGGAGGGGTATGTGAAGGTGAATGTGGACGCGAGCTTTTCTGGGACTGATAAAATGTCATTCTCAGGAGTGGTGATTCGGGATGACGACGGCTTTGTAATCGGGGCGTGCACCAGAGCAAACATTAGGGTTTCCACGGCGTTCCAAGCGGAGGCCTTAGCTGTGTTCCAGGGCCTCGATTTCGCAAAACAAAGTGGTTTTAGCAAGATTGAACTGGAGAATGACTCAAAGACGATAATCAAAAAGCTAGGGATCGACGAACCTGATTTGTCTAAAATAGGCATGATTATCAGAGACATTCAACGGGCAGCTCAGGGCTTAGTTTCTTGCCGTTTCTCTTTCTGTGGTCGGTCTCAAAACCGTGCGGCTCATGAGATGGCGGCGGAAGGACGGCGTTTGGGTCACGATCAGTTTTGGATGGAGGAGGCCCCGGTAGCTGTATTGCATGTCGCTGATTCCGATCGACGGTTCGAAGATCCACCTTGATCCGTCGACTGAGCGATTCATCTCAATCTGTCGGTGCGATGTACCTCCTAGCTCCGTCGGATCTCTTTAAAGTGGGAATATCAACATCGATCAGTTCTCTATAGAACTTTCCCCAATTTTTTCTCCTTCGATTTTTTCCTGAAAGCTTATGTTGTGTTTGAGGGAGAGCTTGGGTCGGTTTGTGGGTTTTTTTTATTTTGCCGTTTTGGCTTAGCTTAGAGGCCGCTTGGCCTTCTTTTGTTTCTTTAGCTTTTATTAAGCTATCTTGTCTTGTCAGTTGCTTTTCAGACATTCAATAATAACACCCGGCCTTTATATGTCAAAAAAAAAATTCTCCTACTAACCTATCGGTTTACTTATATTCAGATTTGGATGTCAGGTGAGAATCTCTCAAATTATGTTTATACTTAAAGTTTTGGTCCTCGATTTTAGCAGTTTAATCATTTTAACTCTTAAAATTTTATTGCATATCTTTTTCATCCTTAATTTTTTATTTTCTTTTGTCAAATTGACTCAAATTAACGGAAATAACATCATCGTTAAATAGACACTAATTATTTTGTCCTTTCTCCGCAACGTCATAAAAAATTAAAATATATATATATAACAATACACATAGATTTGTTCATGAATCGGATGGTCCGCTCAACCCAATTGATCCAATCTAATTTGGATTGTGATTGTAACTGTTATTGATCCACAGTGGAATGATTGATGAGGTGAACCATAAGAAAATATAGGGACCAAATTGAGAACAATTTTTTTAGTGACCACATTATTTAATAAGATATGGTTCAATGGACAAACAATTATTTAATTTGTTAAAATATAACTAATCATCTTGTCAGATATTGACAATGTTTTTTTTTAAAATAGTCTAAAGGTGATTACAAGATAATAACTGTTCATATATTCTTAACCCTTTGAGAATGTACACACCTTATAGACAAAATGATTGAACTCGAATTTTCTAAGATAAACATTATTCGTATTTTTATTGAGATCAGTAGTTTGGTTCACATATTAACAATGTTAATTAAGCTCAAATACTGTAATAATACATAAATTAATACTTAGCAATATGTGACAAGGTATTTATTTCATTACCTACACAATAAATATGTGAAGGGAGAAAGAGAAATGAAGCAAGTGGTCCAAGTCATGAAGTGTATAGCCATTTTCCCAAAAATTGGGTTTTAGGGAATTGACATTAGTACCCATGTTGATATCAAATTGACAATTAAATCAATATTGGAAATTCTATAGGTGGTGGCTCAAGGTCCCTCATGTGGCCATTGCACATCCAGTAAATTGGGGTGGAAAATCTCAATTTTCTTATTGTCTTTGAATTATTCTAAAAATATTTAATAAATTCTATCATTTTATTTTATAAAGATTAATATTTCGTTTGTCCTATGGTACGATTCTTATTTATCTTATGATAGTTTAATGTTCGTGTTGTGCCGATCACGAGTCACGACGCACATCTCTAACCGACGAAAGTCAGTGGTTTCATATGGTAAAATCGTGTTATATGATAATTTATTAATGTTTTTATAACTATTAACATAACAGTTTGCAAGATTGATTTTATCGATCATTTCTCTTATGTTATTATTTAAGCGTTAAGCTGGATAAACACTGATTAAGTACACAATAATAACAAAAGAAAGATTTTTTTTTCTTTTCACATTTATCGAAAATAGTCATATGTTTTGTTATACCTTTACTTATTTTAGTAAAATCCAATATCATATTAAAAAAATATTTATTTCATTAAACAAGAAAAGTTTATCTCATATAACAAATTAGTACTATTTTAAATTCATATGTTTATCAACAACTGAATTAACTTTGGATATAATTAAAAAACAAAAACAAAAACAAAAATGTGTAATATTTGTTTAAAGGAAGGAGGAGATGGTAGAATACAAGTGTCCCATACATGTTGAAGAGTCATAAAAGTTGTCTTCTTCATTTCAGCATCCTTCTTGATCTCTCTCAAAGCAAACTCCTTTAAAAAACATTCTATTTTCCCTTTGATTCTTTCTTTCTTTGAATTCCTCAAACCCATCACTTTCTTTGATTAATCCCTTGTTCTTGTTGAATCCCAGTTGTTTTTAGGGGAAAAAAATCTGGGTTTCCCCTCATTTGGTTAGGAAACAAAAATCCCAGTTTTTTTCTGCAGATTTTGGACTTGTTTTCTCTCATTTTTAGTATAAAAATCAAATCTTTTTGCTTGTTTTCACTTAAAAAGTTGATTTTTGTTTTCATGGATAAGCCTGTGTTTGATGGATTAACAGCAGTGGTGATAACAGGGAAGGTCATGGCCATGGCCATAATAGTTCTCTTATTAGTAGTGGTTTTTGTGCTGTGTCTTCATCTTTATGCTAAATGGTTTTGGTGGCGCAGAGAAGAGCCAACACCCCACACTTCCCGCCGCAGCCGGCGGCGTTTCGTCTTTGCTCCGGGGCAAGACACCGCTCATCCTCACCGTGGTGCAACCAAAGGTCTGGATTCGACGATTCTCGCTTCACTCCCTGCTTTAATTTTCACTCAAAACGAGTTCAAAGAAGGCCTGGAATGTGCCGTTTGCTTGTGTGAGCTTGTGGAAGGAGAAAAGGCCAGGCTGCTACCTAAATGCAGCCATGGCTTCCACGTTGAGTGTATTGATATGTGGTTTCAATCACACTCGACATGTCCTCTTTGTAGAAACCCCATTGTTGGTGTTGAAGTTGACAGTCCAAAACACAGTATTTCAGGCAATGAAGTGAATGTTCAAGCTCAAATTCAGTCCCCAAACGATGGGTATTCGTCGGATTCGCCTAGTTTTCCGACGAATGTGTTGTTTTGGGGCATTCAAGTGGAAGAGGGCACTTCTGGTTCTATTGGTTCATCTGCCATGGCAGCAGCTTCCTCTAGTGGTAGACAAGAAGGGATGTTGGTGATTGATGTTCCAATGAATGGAAATGAGAATTTCTCAGAGGAGGAATCAAAGAATCCAATGCCTACGAGATTAAGGTCTTTGAAGAGGCTTTTGAGTAGGGAAAAAAGGGTAGCTCCTAATAGTTCAGGAAGCAGTTCGAGTTCGGTTTCGGTTGATGCTTGAAGTTACTATGTATTTATCATATAGGAGATCATGATTCATGATCATCCCTGAGAATTGTGGGATTCTATAGGAGATGTTGGCAATCTTGTTGTTGAAAAAAGACATTCGAAATCGATGATGTCTTCGAAGAGGGAGGGAAGGTGAAAGAACTTATCTTCACCTATAAAATGTGTATTAGAAACAATGGCTTCTTTTGCTGAAGACTTGTTTCAATCTGGATTTATGTTAGTGTAAAGCTGTTAATCCAAATTTCTCAACTCTTTTGTTGCTTATTGTGCCTTGCAGTTTAAGTTCTTGGTTTGTTAATGTCTATAGAATCGAACAACAACAATTTAAAGCTATAGGTGTGTCTGCACAGTTCGAATCGATATATGTTCTGCAAAGTGCACTCATTTGTGTGTTATGCTCCAGTTTCGAATCTCTGGAGGTACATCAAAGGGTGACAAACCCAAGTAGTGCAATTCCGAATTATGTACCCCGCGATATCGTCCTACGGTTCGACAGAGCATCTGCAGTTTTGCTGCAGGTTCTCAATAGTAAAAGGAACCAGGGTAAGCTAGAAATGGAATTTGGATTTCATTGACTACATGAATCACTTGTACAAACCTAAGGAGTGCAATTCCGAATTATGAACTCGCGATTTCGGCCGACGGGTCACAGAGCATCTTTGTTGCAACTCAGAAAGTCCTATCTGTCAAATGTGCCACCATGTATGTATCAGAACTGAGATTCAGAATACTCTAATCATTGACACACTATGTCACCAAATAGACAGGTCCATAGGAGTTGATATGATAAGGATTGTTAGGCTGGTCAAGACTCATGTAAGGCACCTCATTCTCCATCTTCCTTGTGGGGGTGAAAAGGACGGAGACCGGCCCCGACAATGGACGCCAGTGTGGTGGTGTTTCGACTCCCTTGGTGGTGGTTCTACTACACAATGGACCCGAACCGTAATGTTTAGTTGGCTTGGGAGTAGTAGAAACATGGACAGGATCCGAACCGGGTTTTCGCTTCCTGTCGATTTTGCACCATGAGAAGAGTGAGTTTCTCCATGATTTCTTGCTTTTTTTCTCAGCTCCCAATCTTGTCTCCCCCACTTCCTCGGAACATGAAGATTGCAACCTTGCTTCTTCAAGAAACTGATAAAAAAAGGGGGGTCAAAATCCAAAACATACTGGAATTCTGATTCTGAAGCAACATAATCAAACAAAATAAGAAAAGGGTTTGTGTATTTACCTGTGAAAAGTTCACCTGAGGGTCAAATTCATAGGAAGAACAACCACTCGTCTCGTGTTTCGGACTCGTCGGAGATTTGCTCATGGTTTCCTGGAAGTTATAAACATCAAATAAGGAAATGAAAACCAAGAATTTGTAAAACTTTAAGTTGAGAAAATGGATCCAAGTCTCCAACCACTGGAATGATTTCATGGAAGGCAAGGGGCCAACCACCAAACTTGAAACCCCATCAAATTCCTATATTGGAATTAATGGAAACTGGAAAAAAAGTTTTTGGTAGTTGAAATGTCATAAGCTTTTACATACATATATATATATATATATATTAGGGTATAAGAAAGAGTTACAGATATTAAGATTCGAATATCAGGAAACTGGCACAAATTAAACGTACTCATCAAGGCTTGTAAATTGTTTTTCACGGAAACTGAGGTAATTTCTGACACAGATTTTCAGTATTCACATTTTGATTGCACCAGAAAAACATCTCTGACCGTTACAGATGTAGGGCTTGTTTTGTTACACAACAAGACTGCTCCAAATTTTTAACTCACCATTTCATTTGGGGACGAGTTTAGAGTGCGGCACCTTAATTTAAGGTTAAAAAACGATATACAATCAAAATGTTAAAAAACACATAATTTAGAATATTATTGTATAATTAAAATATGGGAAAACTACCTAAATCATCACTCAACTTTGGTCATTAGACCTATTTTAGTCACTCAACTTTAAAAACGCTCATTTTCATCACTCAACTTTCAACATTGTGATGTTTTCATCATTCCACCGTTAACTCAGTTAACACCGTTATGACATGGCTTATTTTAAATCATTCCAACGTTGCTTCATAGGTTCTTGCTGTTGTTTTGGTCCAGAAACATTGTCATACTTGGCAGAATACCTACCAACTATTGATTTTCGAGAGGTAACATCTTCATAACCATTGAGTAAGTTGAGCACCTTTTTATTTGGCCCAGGTTCCTTTATTTTATCTCCGTGATGAATTACAGATGCAGCTTCTGGTACACTGGACTGCTCATCAGCTTCAAATGTAATTCTATCCTCTTTCATTTTGACAGAAGATTCTACACAAACAAGGCAATAATAAAGCTGAAAAGTAACGAAAATGACTGCATGATCGATAATATCGAGTCTTACAATAGGGAACCCAGGTATGTGTTGCCTGTCCGAACAGCAAGCATATTGCGCTCAACATGAGCTTGTGCTGGTGTAGTAAAGGCTCTAACATCCGCTGTTCGATCACACCAGCCAGTACTTGGTACCTAATCATCAAAATAAAATCCTCCGCACAATATTATTCTGAAGTTCGAAAACTCTCGGTTCAAAGTATTCGCGCATGTGGTTAGGACTAATATTCACTAAAAATATGAAATTCTACGCACCTGAGGTTGCTAGAAACGGCCATATATACACCGTAGGCTACACTGGTGGATAATATGGGAACATTTTCGACTTCGTCGACAGAAGACTTATCGACAGCCTTTCTCGCATTTATCACGGCGTTTGTGGCAGCTGTGCCAACCTACAAGACACAAAATTCCATTAAATGCCGGATTTCGGATTGATAAATCAATTTGCAAAAAGATACTAGTAGCAGCTGCAAACTTTTACCAGGGAGGAAGTGGTGCCTACTGCGAAAAGCTTTGCCCCGTTACGCTGCAGAGCATATACAATTGAAACACGAACAATGGTTCGTTCATTCGTGATTGATCAAGATATCGTATCTTTTAAAATTTAAAGACGGGAAAGATTTCCTTACCATTATTGCACATAATCTCTGCAAAAGTGAATATGAAGTCCCATGGAGAGCAAACTGCAGACAGAATTTCATAATCACAAATCATTTTTATTTTTCATCTTAGAAAGATTGCACGAGATCTCCATGCAACTTCATCAGCAATTATAAAGCTTTAAAGTTTAACCTGAAAAGCGTTATCGGGACAGCCATGGAAGAACTTGGAAATGACTCCGGCATTGACTGCAAGAGGAGGCCGGAGAGAGACGGTAGGAGCAGGAAGATAAACAAGCATGAAATCTGCAATTATGGCCATTACCTAGGACAAAAAAACAAATTGGTAATTTAAGATGGATCGCTCAAAGTCGGGGAAAACCGGAAAATATACATCACACAGCCATAATTTCTGAAGCTAAGAGGATACACATTTTTTCCGAAGGAAAACCGAAAACCTCATTGCCATGGATTATAAATACAGCTTACAAGAAAGTATTGATTGCTAAAGAACGAACCGTCACCGGTTATATTAGTTCATACAGTTTCACAGTCCAATGAAGTACTAGAATCTGCAGCTTTTCTAAATTTTCGAAGAACTAGAAAACACGAGACACATTCTCTACGGAGAGATTACTAGCTCCTTGAAAAAGTTTTCTCTGCGACCTTTCTTTAAACCCGCCAAACTGCATCAGCCAACGCATGAGCCCGGACTTTTCAAGCGCCAGGAACCTCTGTATAACCGACCCGGGAACCTTCCCGGATTTGATCGCCGCCGCCAAGTCCTTCGGCAGGCTCTCCATTGACCTCTCTGCCTCCGCCAGTATAATCATGGCCTGCTTCTCCATTATCATCAGACAGATTGCTCTTCATCTCTTCAACTTTGATTTTCTTCCTGTGAAAGTTTTTCCCCTTTCGATGAACTTCAACAGTACCAACACCGTCCACAACCATCAAAGGACCTGTATCTCTTACATAAGTTCCACTTACAGGTCCACAACCAAGTATGACAATGTTTCTGGACCAAACATGGCATAAAAAATTATTAAAATAAGCCATGTCATAACGGTGTTAACTGAGTTAACGGTGAAATGATGAAAACATCACAATGTTGAAAGTTGAGTGATGAAAATGAGCGTTTTTAAAGTTGAGTGACTAAAATAGGTCTAATGACCAAAGTTGAGTGATGATTTAGGTAGTTTTCCCTTAAAATATTATACTTTTTGATAACATTTTAAGTTCTGTGTTTTTCACGACAAATTTTAAAACTTGTCATAAAACCACAAACTAAGTTTTGAAACTTGCCGAAAAACACCAACTTAAAATGTTATAAAAAATTACAACATTTTAGGTAGTGTGATAACATTTTAAGTTCTGTATTTTCGAATAATCTGATTATATTTTTAATCTTAAATTAGACTGTTGCACCGAAAGTTTTCAGCCATTCCAGGGCAGGAATTTTATTAGTCGCGAGAGAAATTCAAAATTGCTAATCCCATGTTAGCATAGTCAGCTGCCAATTAACAGTTAACAAGATTTGACTTAAAGTGTAAAATTAAGATATTAAAAAAGTAAAGTGCAATTTAATCCTAAAATTATGACTCTCATCTTAAATTAGTCTATAAACTTTTAAACATTGCAATTTTATCCTCAAATTATGACTCACATCCTAAATTGAGCCCAAACTATTAAACATTCCAATTTCATACTCAACATTCGTGAGTGTGACATGTGAATCAAATAATTCTCGACCTCGTCCCGCT
Organism: Hibiscus trionum; assembly: GCA_030270665.1. Taxonomy (NCBI): domain Eukaryota; kingdom Viridiplantae; phylum Streptophyta; class Magnoliopsida; order Malvales; family Malvaceae; genus Hibiscus; species Hibiscus trionum. Next base: position 4,842,863 of record BSYR01000014.1, read on the forward strand.
CGATTTCCACCCTAATAGTGTTTCATTGCCCATTTTTGATTAAAAACAGGGTTTATTAATAACATTTAAACGAATAATTTAGTAAACACAGTGTGATATCTTTAGAGAATACAGAGGATGAAGTAAAAGTATTAAAAAACCAAAGATGGCAACAAACTCGAACTAAAATTCGACCGACATTACAAGCATGTAATGTTTCAAACTCGATAGTTAAATTACCAACATCAACTTTTAACATAGGATAGATCCGACTTACCTTCCTTGGAATCTTATCAAAACTCCCTTATACACTCTTTCTACTAACATGACAAACCTAAGGAGCATTGACATGGATTCCCTCAACTAGACACTGTATTATCACTAACCGTAATGGAATTCTGCCGTGTTGTGCCCCCGGACATTAAAGTTGAAGCAGTGGCAACGCCATCACGATTCCGAAGATGGAAAACAGCAACAACATCATCCATGTTGGGAATGGCTGCTTTCTGTTCCTTGTATCCCTCGGTTTATCTACCTTTTTAACGTCTTCCCCTGAAGAGTTGACAAGTTTTTCTATCTCGGGTTTAGGGTTATCTCCTTGAGGTGATTCTGCTGATAAATGCTCTGGCACAAGTTGCTGCTGCTTGTTGTACTTATCGACATACTCTGGAAACAATTTCCTGAATGTTGGACTGCCATAGAAAGACCTAGGTTGTGATTCTCAATTTGGAAAAGTTTAGGAAAGTTTATCTGTTGGCTAATAAGAATCCAGCCAATGCTAATAAATTTAGCTTCAACATGACAACATTTAACGGGAGCAAAAGCACAAACAATTAATCATACTAGCAGGAAATGGTGAAACTTGTTTGAACTTTGAAGAGCCTAGTTCTCAAAAAAAGAAAGATGAAAAGAAAACGAATCCAGTGGAGGTGAAGCCATAAACTTACTTTTTACAATTAAAAGAAAGGGATGTCTTTGCCAGGCGTTGCTTCTCAGCAGCGGTAGTGTTTACGCTGCCGGTGGTAGGACTGTTATCCATCTGCACAATGAAAAAAGGCAGCTTGGTTTAAGGGCACATTCCAAAGGCAAGCAAGAAGTACTGCAGCTTATCAAAATTCAAAACTGCAATTTAAATGAATTAAGACACAAGAAAGACTCCAAGTTTCACCATGAAAGACAGAAGCCCTGTAAGTATGCTGCACAATAAAACAAAAAAGTTAGCAATCTTTGGCAATTGTCTCACGAGTAAAGGTGCCCAAAAAGAAGGTGCCAAAAAAAAGGTGCAATTAGACTGAAATCCTGTACCTTGATACAGACCACATAGGGTTCCAACTTTCTGGATGAACTGAAAAAGAACATGAGCAAGGTTAAAATGAAATCAGTTATTACTTATTAGAGACATAAATAAACAGAAATATCTGAATCATTCTTCAAAAAACTTACAATCACTCATGGATAAGCATATTTTCTTCTGTGTCATAAATCGTCCATTGGGGGTGATCATTCTACATGAAAGAAAATTTTAATTTGACGTCACAAAAAGCTGTGTTTTCTATCATAAATTTTGAAAAGTCAACTGCAAGAAACTACATACGTTATTCCAGGAGGTTTGTAAGGATACTCAGGAGGGAACTTGATCTTTCCATAGTAATACCCACCTTAGCTCCAAAAAAAGGGGAAAAAGGAACACCAGATAGCAGCATCAGATAGCTACTTCCAGATTCTACAACGAGTTAGATAAAAGTAACCACAAGCTATCATGGGATAAACTAGCCAACCTGCAAAAGGCGTTCCTTCACTCCCTTCCAGCACATAATCTGAAAGAGTGAAGCAGAAAAATTAAATGAAGTCCATAAAATCTACTGCATCCACACTATGACTTGGATGAAACTCATATTAGTTCAATCATAATAAACCACTGCTGCAACCTTCGTTCAGTATAAAAAGACTGGAGAAGCTTGGGATTACAAGTCCAACATTAGGAGTAACTAGGAAACAAGCCAATTTTAACATTGAACTTCATATGTAGAAGAATAACATGCCATGTACTGATCACTATATTATCAGAACGCGTCCTTACTTGCAAGACCAAGAAAAAATTAACTAAGCAAATTAAGGTCGACTTCCAATTCCTTCAAGGCAATATCTTGAAGTTTTAATTAGATAAGATTAAAATAAGATCATAAGACAATAGAGATGGAAGATGTTTTGACGTTAGTATTAGTCTGTTATAGAACTTTATCTAAAGAAAGGAGATAAAAAGATTTAATAAACTTACGCCACTCAAGAATGTCACTTGGGGATGGGCGAGCAACAACATGAGAAACTGGTTCCTAGAATTTCATAGAATAACTGTTAAAAATCTGAAGAAAAAAACATGTTATACCAATAACAACAATCATTCTAGCATCAATATTTTTTTTAATAATATCAAATTATTAGTGAAGGGAGAGAGAAATATCACTTTTTATATATTTTTTTTCAAATGAAATTAAACATAATGCTTAATTGCTTATTGGTAAACCAATAAAACAGACAAGTAGACAACAATTTTGTACAAAACTAAATTTCCAGTTCATTCACTATTGAAGCAAATTCTGCAGTAACAAGCCTCATAAACAGGATACCAGAGTTAAATTTTCCTTGTAACTAAAAAAAAGAAGCTTATAAACCACAGAGAAATGATCGCAAAATTGCACCAACACGAAAGTTTAACTAGGCAACATTAACAAGATTTCTACAACATCTAAGCATTTCCCAGGCTCAACGATTCATATAGAGTAACAATAGAAGGAATTGACGAAAATAATACAAAGAGAAAACAATACCTTACAAAGTGCTCTATATTCTTTCTGAAGGCGCTTAATGCACGACTTTTCTGCCATCTAGAACCCTAAAACCGGTCTCAGCCACAACCAAATAAACACCCCACCCTCCGTTTTGTTCCTTCGACTTTCAAATTAAAACTATTCACCGAAACAAAACAGAGAAAAATAAGAACAAAAATAGTCAAATACAAGACTACACAATATATTCCACAACCATATGACTAAAATCATCTACCTAAAGATACACATAAGCAATCAAATCAGCTTATTAAAGGAATAACAATCGAGTCATCAAGATCCAAGACCACAAAACTCCAGTAACGAATTTGACGAGTTCATAATCAAGAATCACGAGTATAACTCAACAAAAGCAACATACATTTGAATTTCTGTTCCTAAGTATTAAAACAAAGAATTCAACCTAATTAAAAGGTTTACATTAGGGTTCGAATTTTCATTTTTTTCCTTATAAAATATAAAATAGTGTGAACTTCTGGAACGGAATCACCAAAATCAATACCAATTAATTAGAAGAGAAAATTGATAAATTCATCGAATGACTAATATGTTAATCAATTAAACAACAAGTCAACGTCTAAACCAGGATCTCTACCTAATTAAACCTGAAAAAAAATCAATAAAAAAACGAGATCGATCTTACAGTAACGAAATTCATACAAAAAACTTCAAATAAATGGTTCCAAAATCGAAAAAAATTTGAAAAAAAAATAGGATTACCTGGGGAAATGAGGCGGTTATTTTATGAAGAAAGGAGAATCGAAGCCGGAATTAGAATAATTATAATAAGAAAAAAGGAAAATGAAAAAGAGAGAAAAAGCGAGAGGGGGTGGTTATTTTGATTTGACGCTCGTTGGATTGGGTTTGCTTTATAAGGCTTGTACTGTAGCGTACAACTACTGCTATTACTGCTTCAAATCTGTCCTTTACCTATCATTGGGTTGGAAATAAACTAAAGTGCAGAGTTGTTCATGGGCTCTGACTCGAATTCTAATTTTTATTTAATTTTATAAGTTATTTTATTATTATTTTTAATAATTTAAAATTAATTAATATAATATATATAATTATAAATATAATTAATAAGGGGTCAGCGTTTGATCAATTTGAGTAAAAAAAAATTGAGTTATTCGAGTTAACGTATCATTATTTACAACTCAAGTTGTAGTTGAAATTTTTTTCGATTCGAGTCGAGTTTTCGAGTTCCTATATAAATTTAATCGTAATTATTTATCATGTTTATAGTACAGTTTATTTTCAATTTAAACGACTTTCTCTAATAATATAAGATATGCATATATATATGTATATATATATATATTCTTCATATTTTTTTTTCATATGTGGCATATATTTCTTCATATTTTTATATCGGTATATATATACTAGGAAAAATTAAGGGACTCTACTCGAACTTAATAATCAATTCATTAATTACTAAAAATTTTGAGTTATTCGAGTCATTCGAATTTTCATTTTACAACTCAAATTTTATTAGAGTTTTTTTTGAGTCAGAGTGGAGTTTACTAAGTTTCGATTCGAATCAAATTAAGTCTAGTTTTTTTACCTCAAATCAAATCAAAAATTTTAATTTTTTCGAGTCAAGTTAAGTTTTGCTTGGCTCTACAATTAATACATTTATAAAAATACAATTATAAATAATTATTATAAAATATAAATGAATGGGTTGATAATTAAAATATATTCGGATCTAAACCATCTACAAATGCTATTTGCGTATAATGAAATTTAAATTTGAGTGCTAATGGTTTAGGGGCTCACTTTTGTAAACTTTATCAATGCATTGTTGGTTCTTTTATTGGATTTTTTTTGGATTGTGAGGAGAACAAGGCCCAAATAACTGTACGGGGACAATATATATCTCTATCTATAATAAAATTGTCTAATGAGTGTCTGGCTCAACACGTTATTTATGGTCTCATCTAATTATATTTTTTCATGTTATATTTTTCAAGGCGAATCATCACCTCTTTCCTACAAAAAATTAAGACATAAATAGTTATTTGAAAGTTATATTGAATGGGTGAATGTTATTAGATAGACCATAAATGACGTAGTGAGTCGAGTTCATCTAATAATTTTTCCTATTTATAAGATTTTGAACATCACCATGAGGTGAGATCTAAATGGTCGTACAATAGTGCAACGGATCAACACGCTTTGCGAGTTTGTTTGTAGGCCAGTTGCCTTCACGTATAATCCAACGGATGCCTGTCATCTAATCTTTATGTCGAAATTTGTCAATTGCACGAACTTAAAAGGCTGAACTAGTACTTGCATTCGGGTCTCGAAAATCAAATTGGCCCCTTTCGAAAAATACACTCAAACAAACCTTTATACATTAAACAAGTCTTTTCACTAGCTGAATCTATTTTTTTTTATTATAGTGTTAATGTGACATTAAACTTACTGACGACATAGTGGTTTTGGACATGTACAATAAGTGCGACTGCATTTGACATTTGAAAAAAGATAGCCCTAGAATGAGTTCTCATATATATATATATATATATATATATTCTTAACCCTAAATCTTAACACTGAAATTATCAAGGTTATACACTTTAATTTACATAATATTGTGTATTAAATTTTTTCTAAATAAAAAATGGTAATCTTCACTAGTTGTCCCTTTCGTTTAGGGTGTGTTCTATTTTGGTCACCAAAATTCAAAAAAGATTATTCTGGTCACTTACGTTTAGAATTGTTTTTATTTTGGTCCTTTGGCCGTCAGTCTCCGTTTCTTAAAAAATAGTTTCTAATTTAACCCCCAAACTTTCAAAATTTTATTTTTTATCATCTCCAAAAATTATAAAAATAAAACCTCAAAATATTAATTCAAAACCCTAACCTCCGCCTCTCTTTCCCTATAAATTTACTACACACAAAGAACACAGAAAATCACACAATCGAAAATTGTAACCATAAATCTTAACAAAACCATTGATGTTAATTAGTACCCTGTTGAAACTGCCAAAAGATCAAATTTGCGTGGCTCCCCTAAATCACAATAAAATAGATAAAAACGAGTTGATAAATTGGTCAAACTATGAGAGGAAAGCTTTGGTTTCTTAAATTTTCCTAATAACCGGCTTACTTATGTAGGAGATCAGACTTTTAAGTGTACGCGTATTTGAACCGAAATTACCTATGTAGGTAATGGTGTGTTCCCTAACCTCTGCCTCCCCTGTTAATTACTACCCTGTTGTAACCAGAAATCTTAACAAAATCATTGATGGCGAAAAATGGTGTGTTCCCTAACCTTTGCCTCCCCTCCCTTATAAATTTATTGCACACAAAAAACACAAAAAATCACACAACTGAAAATTCGTAGCCAAGGCTTGAGCGGCATATTGTTATCTTTCAAACGTATTGTATTCTAATTAATAAGTATGCAATCAGAATCTACATGGATAAAATTTATAGTGAGATCTCAAAAAACAAATAATTTCCGAGTTTATTAATCCCTTCAGGATCCCTGGGAGCTTGCAATGGAAGCTGACGCTTTTAATCTTGGGGGAATGGGTTGTAGTGCTGGGTTATAGCATTGATTTAATTGTAAGAGGTTTTAGTTTTGTAATTTTTGGGGAAGATGATAAAAAATAAAGTTTTAAAAGTTTGAAGGTTAAATTAGAAATTAATTTTTTTTAAGTAACGAAGACTAACGGCTAAAGGACAAAAATAGAAAAGATTTTAAACGTAAGTGACTAGAATAATCTTTTTTAAATTTTGGTGACTAAAATAGAACACACTAAATAAAAGGGACCACGGATGAAGATTACCCATAAAAAAAGTCCTAAACAGCCTTCTAAAAAGCAATGTTGTACAATTAGGATCTCTGCTTAGCTGCTCCAAGTACCAAGTGTGACCAGCTTGACAATCGGAGAAACTAGTTCTGCTGCAATTACTATTATCATATTTTGCCTTTCTTCCATAACAGCTGTTACCTGCAGTATCAATTTTTTTAACTGCGAATTTTTGATTTATTAGCTGACTAATCTAGATCGAGTTCCGCAGAGATGCATTATGAAAGCAACCTTCCTAATCTAGTTTTTTTCCGTTTAAAACGACATGATTCAAACTCTTGACCGGAATTCAGCGTCTCATCCGGTGATGACTGATGCAATATCTTTCTTTCAGCTGCAGAGATCCAACATTAACATTTTTAACATTATAAAACCAAACACATTTATCTCCCCAAGAAACAAATAAATTAGTCAAAAACAGCCTGCTTAATCACATGAGCCCTCTGAAACAAAAAGGAAATCACTGTGGTCAGAGTTACAACATGTAACAGTCAACACTACAGCACATGATCTCACTTAGATGTTCCATTATTTTTCTTCAAGAAACTCTATAAGTAGCAAGATTTGGAGAAATCAAAGATCAAAACAACTTTGTTGAACAAAGATTCCCAACACATTTTAGCACACAGCTGCCATGAAAGCAAACACTCAACCACTGCCACTTCTTCCTCTTGTTCTTCTACTACTGCTGCTTTCAACAGCTCGAGCGGAAGCTCGTTCGATTCGACACGATCGTGCTTCATCGGTATCGAGAAAGGCTAAGGTTCCTGGAGATTTGCGAGCTGAGAAGAGAAATCCAAAGAAACTGGTGGATTCCAGCTTCAGGAGAATACCTCCAAGCACTTCAAATCCTATAGGGAACTAGTAAAATTCATGCCCTTCGAATTCAACAGTTCATGGCTTCCTCTGCAACTTGAAGCTTTTACTGTAGTTTGATTTAGATATAGTGTTTGTCTGAAACATCAGTTTAGTTTTGGTTTGTTTTGTTCTGTTTTCTGGGGTTACATTAATGTCTGCTAATGTAGAGTAATAGCTTGAGAGGCATTAGTCATTAGAAAAGAGCATTTTTATTGTGTGATGTACAGCTCTTAATTGAAGGGGAATTAAGGGGTTATACATATACGAGCATGAATTTTTTTGAACTAAAATCTGTTAGTTTTATTGGAAAAATATATCCAAAATAATTATGACGAATTTTTTTAATAACATAATCTGCTATGGACATAGCAGTTGCAGTATTGTGGTTTCAAATGGTGTTGTTACCGTCATGTAACGGTCGTTGTTGTGGTTGCATACCGTTATTTAAATCTTTGTCCCTAATAGCAAGTAATGAAAAAAATAAATAAATTTAGATTCATAACAATGTGTATTGAAATATTGATCCCCTAATAACAAGTATTAGAAAAAAATTGAATTTTAAGAGTAACCTCTACTAATAAATATTAGAAAAAATTAGCTCATATTAACGAGTATTGAAAAAAGTTGGGCCACTAATAACTAGTATTAGAAACAATTGGACCCTAACAACAAATATAATTCTAAAAAAATTACAAACATGTAATTTCCTTGAGCGGTGGGCCCTGGGTGCCACGGACAACCTTATTGTCCTGGCCTAGGGCCGAGTCTGCCTTAAAGCGTTGATCGACGGTGAGAAACAATGGAATATGTCGAAAAAATGTGCAGCAATGCTCTTGTAATGATCAAGAACATGACAAGACATGGATATCGCAAACAAGATGCTAATGAAGAGATCAAACAGAAAGCTTGAGGAGAAAGAAAACAACACTGGCTAGCCAGAGTGGTTGTCTGTGTACAACAGGCGTAAAGCTTCGATCGTCTTTCAGTGACCCTGGACGTGGTTGTGGCAGCAGATGGTAGCGAGACTAACATTATGTTCATCGGAGATAGAAGGACTAGGACGATCATCACCGGGAAACAAAATGCGGTCGATTAAAGCACAACTTTCCACTCTGCCACAGTTGGTAAGTCCATTATTTACATTAGATCAGTACAATAAGAATATTTGATTGATAATTGTTGCTCAGCATGTGGTTGCAGCTGTGGTTGGTGAACGATTAATTTTTCGCTCGAGACATAACATTCGAAAGCGAGCACCGCAGGTCCGTCCAAGCACCGAGCCGTTGCTCTCCGTGTCGGCGCTGATTGCAACATGCTTGCATACCAAGACACTCTCTATGTTCACCCAAAAACACCCATTTGGTCATTTTTGGAAGGAATAGATGCAAAAGTTGAGAAAAGGACCGTTGCTTCCTTTCAACATGGAACGAATCTAGAAGGTTTGGAAAAAAAAAAGTAAAGCCTTGGAGTTGTCAAAGAGGTCGCCTCTTTACTTTTCTCTCTAACCATTCTTTTTTCCGTATAAAAAAATAGCGGCATCGAATATTTAAATTACAAATGATATTGTAATCACTGCGAGTATCGAGATCATGAGTATAACAAAAAATAGATATCATTGCTGCCATAACAATTATGGGTATTATAATTTCTGATAATACTAAAACTGCTATTTAACTACCGCTATTATATTTACGGACCGTTATTTAAATTCTTCAGCTGCATTGCATGGGTGGCTGCCGGGCACGACAAATCATTCGCCTCTGACCGATTCCATTCTACCAAAAGAGACTTTTGACGAGCTGCTTCTTTCTTTGAATTCATGCAACTTTTCTCCATTTTCAGCTGTCTTATAGATTGCATTTTGATCATATATTTTAATGATAATTATTTCATGCACAAGCGTTGTGAAAATTTTATTTATATAAAAAAAATTCGTTTTAGGAGCTAGAGATTTTGTTTAAGGGTTTCAATGGATGAATTTTGAATTTAGAGGGCGTTGCTAGAATTTAAAGTTTAGGGTTAAAATTTAGTGTTTGTATGTTAAAACCTAACTCTCTACCCATATTATCCTAAAACTAAATTCTAACCCTAACCCTAATCTCTACGCTCTAAATTCTAAAGCAGATCCTAAATCTTAACCCTAAACCTTATATTCTAAATTCATACACTTAAACCTCTAAACTTTATATCATATTTTTATTTTTACCGCCAGTGTATGAGATATTGTCTCCTATTTTAAAAATATAAATTTTAAAAAATGTGGTTTAACCATAAGTCGAATTGAGTCGAGTCATATAATAAGAATAAAATCAAAAAAATTAAAAGTGACATCAGAATAAAATTAATGAATAAAATGACCCCGTCATTACTCATGTCAAATACACTTAATTCTAATAAAAAATTAAGTTCATACTCATTATCGGCCTAGGCCATAAATTTATTTTATTATTTAAAAATAGCTTAAGAGCTTAATAAGCCTCTAAAATTTTGTAAAAAAAATTAATTAAGCCCCTATTTTTTTCATCTCATTAAACACTCAAACTAAAGAAGAAGAAGAAGAAAAAATCAATTTTACCTGTTGACCAACTTTAACCGTTAACTTAGATTTTTTTAAAAATTTTTGGGCACGTGTCCCAACAGGATAATGCCTCTTGTGATTTTTATGAATTTTAAAATTTATTTTTTTAAAAAATATATAAAAATCGAAAAAAAACTAAAAAATTTAAAAAAATTCTGGAAAATTTTAAAAATCATTTTAAAAATATTTTTAATTTCTAAATTTATCTAAAATAATAAATAATAAATTTTTAAAAGATTAAAATATTTTAAAAATATTAAATAGAATTATACAATTATAAAAAATAAATTGAAAAAAATATAAAACAATAAAAGTTATTTTGGTTTTTTAAATAAATCTTATTGTTTTATATTTTTTAAAATATCATTTATTGTTTTATATTTTAAAAATCAAAATAAGTTTTATTGTTTATATTTTTCAACTTATTTTTATATTTTCATAATAATATTTATTATTTTAAAATTTTTAAAATATTTTAATCTTTTGAAAATTATTATTTATTATTTTTGAATAAATTTTGAAATTAAAAAATATTTTTATATATTTAAAATATTTTTAAGAATTTTCCAGATTTTAAAAAAATAGATTTTTTTCCTGATTTCATATATTTTTAAAAATTAAAATTTAAAATTCCTAAAAATGACAAGTGTCATTATCCTATTGCGACACATGTAAAAAAATTAAAAGAAAAACCTTAGTCTAAGTTGTTCAAAGAGCCAAGAAAAAAAAATAGAGGCTTCATTGAATTTTTTTACAAAAAAATAGAAACTTATTGAACACTTAAACCTTTAAAAATTAATCAAATATTAAAAATATATTTTTATAATTAAACAAATAAAATTATTTTTCATTATTTTGATCAGCCCGACCTAAAATGAAGCATTACTGGAGCCTGATTTAGATTGATCTACGAGCTCGTTCAACAGGGGTTTTTGAACGTAAAATCTCTGTTAATTGGCCGTTTTCATATAAATTGAAAAAATCAGCTGTAAAAATTCTTCCCCGTTAAAAAACTATGCTGAACGCAACCTACGTCTAGGTATAATCAAAGGCTTCTATGGCAATGTTTTGGAGAAGAGAATTCAAAATCAAATTCTTTTCGAATTTTGGTATAAAGGTGGGCCTAATAAGTAATATGATAGTGATGAAAGACATCACAAGCGTTGAATTTAAATATTAATACGATTATGTATTTGGGATAGAATCTAATTATACAGTATAAAAGTTAAAAAAATTATACGTTCTTTGGATTGTTGAATAAGAGAAATGGATGGATAAGATTAACAGTAAAATATATAAAAATTATCACTTGAAAAAAAATAAGGAGTTAATTTTAGCCATTCGTTTCCTGCATCCAACGATCCAGATCAACTTACACAATGTAAATCTCTTTAAGTTTTACATGTTTTCTGGATCGTTAGATGGGGAAATGGATGACTCAGATTAACTCCTTACTCTGTTTTTTATAAGTGATAATCTTCACATATTTACTGTTAATCTCATCCATTTGTTTCACTCATCCAACGGGTCCAAAAAATGTGTAAAACTTAAAGAGTTTTACTCCGTGTAAACGGATCCTATCCCTAGTTATATTATTACACAGAGTAAAACTCTTTAAGTTTTACACGTTTTTTTGGAGCGTTGGATGAGTGAAACAAATGTATGAGATTAACAATAAATATGTGAAGATTATCACTTGAAAAAAAAAAGTAAGGAGTTAATCTGAGTCGTCCATTCCCTCATCTAACGATCCAATAAACGTGTAAAACTTAAAGAGTTTTACATTGTATAAGTTAATCCTAACTCATATAACTATTATAAGAATTATTTTTTTATAAATATATTCGACAACAGAGATCCCAAACCCTCGACCCGATGAGAATTTTAAATACAAATTAACCCATGGCAACAAAAATAATAATAATAAAAATATATAAAAAAATATTTATGACAGAGTGGATCTCTGTTACAATGTGCTTAAGTCCATGAAGCACATGGTAATGTCAAAACCTATATGGTTAATTAGTAATTAATTATTTCTTTATCTGTAAAATAATACGTGAATCAATTCATTAATCCGCAGACGACTTTTAAATAGGTAAAAGGTATTTTATATTGATTTAAAATTTAATCCATACAACAAATTTTGTTCACTATTATCGTTAATTGATCACCCCTTGTTGTCCCAGTGATAAAGGATGATGTAATTCATTCAAGTGACTCGGGTTTGAGCACCAGTTTTACACGATGTGTCCACCTTATTAAAAAATACTAAGAAAGTTAAACATGTACTACCCTTATATCACACCAGTATATTAAAAAAACTTTTTATTTATAACTGTTAGGTGAATAATTAATGGTAAAGTTTGAATAGAAATTAGTTAAGATCAAGGTTTTGAAGAAAAATAATAATATAGGGACTCAATGTTACAAAATTAAAGTATAAAAACTAAAATTTAAAGTTAAAAATAATACATGCACCCAAACATATTTAAACCTTCTCAAACCGTGGGTGCCAAGGTAAACCGACAACTTCAGGTAAAATTTCGATTTCACCCCCACAAAAATGTCTTTAATTTTCTCTCAGTTTTTTTTTCGTTCGCATTTGGCTTTTAAACGCGTGTATATAAGTAAACAGAGATGCGGAGACTTGTGATTGGCAATTGCAAAGCCAGAAATTTCCTTAAAAGTTAACGTCAAAACTATCAGTTTCAACAATCTCTAACCTCCTCTTCTCATTCCCCATATCCTTTCTTCTTCTTCTTCTTCAACAATGGCTCCTCCTGTTACTGTTAATAGTATTAACCCCAAGGTACCGGGTTTTTCTGCCTTTTTTCTTTCATTCTGGGCTGTTTCTGAATCTGGGTTTCTCTTGTTTTCTCTTATTCTTTCCATTTATTGTTTAATTTGATGTTGGGTGTTGATTTATTGATACTTCTGAATCTGGGTTTTTATGCTTTGTGTATTGTGTTTCGTTTCAGCCTATGGGGTTAGGGGAAGAGTTCTCCCCTTGGTTTAAGTGCTTTCTTATACCTATTTTTTCATTACTCGAATGATGATTTCAATTTTCATGTTGTGCTTGTTTATCAGTTTTCAATATTCTCCAACGATATGCATGTTTCGGTTAAAAGTTTAACCTTTTTTTTTAATTTGAAACATGTTTTTTTCTTTGGAATGGTTCATCTTTTCTTCTCTTTTATGTAAATGATCATGGCTTTGTAGTGAGTAGAGGCCCCCGTTTTTAGTACATGTACTCCCATTCTAGTTTGAACCAGCTTAAGACCTTTTGTGCAATCGATCTATTCAGGGACATATGCCGTATTTTATGTTAGGGGTGCGAACCTTTATACTTGGTAAAAAGTACATGTGAATTTGAAATTCCAGGGTGAATTTGAAATTTTCATGGGTGTGACTGTCCCCTAGCACCCCTCGGTCCATCCTTGGATCGATTTCCTTTGACTAATTCTATCTTTATCACCAGGTCATAGAATGCGAGTATGCTGTCCGCGGCGAGATTGTCATCCTTGCGCAGGTATTGTGCCGATCTGCGTCATCTCTCGTGTATTCGTAACAATTTTATTATGAGTTATGTTTTCATGTGTTTGTGCATATCTGATTGTAACCGGAAAGTTGAACTGAAAGGTGAATTTTGGGTGATTTCAGCACCATTACTCATGTGTTGGTCGGTTTTCGTTATGTTTTAGAAGCTTTGAAATGAATGCTGCTAATATAGTTTCTTATTATCTCTCAGAAATTGCAAGAAGAGATAACGAAAAAGCCTGAGGCTCACCCCTTTGAAGAGGTACATGCATATCTTTCTTCCATTACAGTTTTTTAATGGACTCTTGTAGAGTTGAAATCTCATTTATGCTTCATTGACAATATAACTATTTCCCCTTCCTTTTTCTCTCCCATGGTTAAATACAAATCTTCGTACTTATATCATATTATTACCATTTATGAATGATTATTGCTCTTGTTTAAAAGAAGCTTTTATCTGATACTCTATGAGTATTTTGTATTTGGCATTAAAGGCTAATTGTATTTTGCAGATTCTGTACTGCAACATCGGTAATCCTCAGTCTCTCGGTCAGCAGCCGATAACCTTTTTCCGAGAGGTTGGTTTCTTGTTACTAGATATTGATTACCATAAAGTTGTGTTGTCGTGAATGAAGAAATTCTCACTAGGATGTCTCTGCTGTAGGTTCTTGCATTATGCGACCATCCATCCCTTTTGGACAAAAGTGAAACACAGCGTTTATTCAGGTATTGAGATTTAATATTAGCCATCAGTTTTGTTGTTTGTTCTGTTAAATTTTGTATCTATTCCATTTTGGTTAAGTCTATTAGAATAGAAGGGGAGATTTTTCCCGGTATTATATATCTTGTGAGGAATCTATTCTTGATGGTTTGCAATGGCTGAAAACTTCAACAACTTCTATTGAGCTCCGTGAAAGTAGAACATAAAGAATCTTTCACTTTGGCCGATTACCTGTTTTTCTTTGACAGTCATTCCTTTTCCCTGTGTAATTTGGTTCATGGCTTGTTGCAGTGCGGACTCCATTCAGCGGGCTTCGAAAATTCTTGATCAAATTCCAGGAAGGGCAACTGGTGCCTACAGTCACAGCCAGGTTCCTATCATTGTTCATATCTTGGAATTTTGACAATTTATTATTATTTTGAAATCAATTTATGCCTTTTCTTTTTGACCACTTATGCTTGCATATTGTTCATATCAGGGTATCAAGGGATTACGTGATACTATTGCCGCTGGAATTGAGGCTCGTGATGGTTTTCCTGCTGATCCAAATGATATATTCTTGACAGATGGTGCCAGCCCCGCAGTAAGTTTCCATCTCAATCTTTCATTTTTACATAAAAGATGAGTTCCTCGTGAAAGCGCGTACAATGGAATGAATTTTTTTCTCCGGATTTCCAGGTGCATATGATGATGCAGTTATTGATACGATCTGAGAAAGATGGAATCCTCTGTCCCATCCCTCAGTATCCTTTATACTCTGCTTCAATTGCTCTACATGGTGGAACTTTGGTATGCTTATAATAACTTAAAGCATTATTTATAATTTTAGATATGTGTAAGCTGTCTGTATGATTCAGCCGTTTTCGATCAGCAGATTGTTGTAATTATAATTTTCTTTTGGCTTTTACAGGTTCCCTACTATCTTGATGAAGCAACAGGATGGGGTCTGGAAGTATCCGACCTCAAGAAACAACTGGATGCAGCCAAGTCCAAGGGCATCGATGTTAGGGCCTTGGTTGTTATAAATCCAGGCAATCCAACAGGACAGGTACTCATTAAAATGCTTTCGAAAAGCATATTCTATACGAAAGAATTTCTTGAATCACATTCTCACGAGATTTCATTTTATCATTTTGATTGCAGGTTCTTGCTGAGGAAAACCAGAAGGATATTGTGGCGTTCTGCAAGGAGGAAGGTCTTGTTTTGCTGGCAGACGAGGTAGGTTTATTTCCATATGTTCTTGCTTTGCCATTCTTTGACAATGACCTTGCTTTCCCAAGGACGAGTTCGCATTGCATTGACCTTAATAACAAACCACCTATGGTTTTACAGGTTTACCAGGAGAATGTTTATGTTACCGAAAAGAAATTCCACTCTTTTAAGAAGGTTTCTCGATCTATGGGTTATGGTGAGAAGGATATACACTTAGTATCTTTTCAGTCAGTCTCGAAAGGTAACAGTTGGTTTTATCTTAGCTCGTATCATTTTGTTTATCGATGGTGAACAAGCTTAACACAATTCAGAATTTTGATGGAGAATGTGCACTGTTTTACTGTCTCTAGGATATTATGGAGAGTGCGGAAAAAGGGGAGGTTACATGGAAATTACCGGTTTTGGTGCTGATGTCAGGGAACATATATACAAATTAGCATCTGTTAATCTGTGCTCTAACATCTCTGGTCAAATTCTTGCTAGCCTTGTCATGAGCCCGCCTAAGGTTATAAAACTTTTGCCATTTAAATTCTGTTTTCTGTTTTCATTTCAATGACATTGGATTTATGACACAAATACTGCTTTTGTATCTTCCAACTATTATGCTTTATAATGTTTGACAATTTGGAAGTTGTCTGGTACATCGGTGGCATGTAAAAGCTACCGGCTCCAGTTCGACCGCCTTCTATAGGCATATGATGTTTGTTGCAAAAGATAAAAATACGAAACTTGCAGGTCGGAGATGAATCCTACGAGTCATACAGAGCTGAAAGAGATGGAATCCTCTCCTCTTTAGCGAGGCGTGCAAAGGTTAGTCCTCTCTTACGTTTGATCAGTTTAAAACAAATAATGGACGATAAATCTCACTCTCTAATATGGGAACTCGAGGTTGCCGGTGTAGAAGATTTAAAGTATATGACTTAACAAAATTTCGAATGCAGACACTGGAAGATGCATTCAACAAGCTGGAAGGTGTAACATGCAACAAGGCAGAAGGTGCAATGTATCTTTTCCCCAGAATTACTCTGACTGAAAAGGCAATCAAAGCTGCTGGAGAAGCAAAAACGGCACCAGATGCATTCTACTGCCGTCGTCTCCTCACCGAAACCGGAATCGTTTTTGTTCCCGGTTCTGGCTTTAGGCAGGTGAGTTGACAAGAGTTTGATTGGATCAACATAAATATTTGAAGGCTCCTTAATGAGTGGAACTAACATGTGGTATTTTTCTCATAGGTCCCTGGCACTTGGCATTTTAGGTGCACGATACTTCCTCAGGAAGAGAAGATTCCGGCCGTCGTCACTCGTCTAACAGATTTCCATAAACGTTTCATGGAGGAATTCTGTGACTAAGTCTGAGATGCCCTTTGCAAGAATTTACAATAAGATGTGTCCTTTACCATATAGACATGGACACTTTAGTGTGTGTACCTTTTCTTTGTTTAATAGAAACATGCAGACTTTTTTCCCCTTGTCCACCTCTTTTCAATTTTGATGTCTTGATGGCAAAACCTCTTTACAATAAATTTTAATTATTATGGTAAGATTTTTTTTAATTAAAGATGATATAAATTTAGGAAAATTAAATTAATGATTTACTTAATATGATAATTCTTAGGGTAAATTATGTAAATAGTCTTTGAACTTTTAAGATATTTTTATATTAATCATTGAACTTTCAAAACTTGTGATATAGTCATTGAACTTTTAGTTTATTTTTATTAAGGTCATTTTCATTAACTGCGGCTAGCGGATGCTAATGTGACACATTAAAAGATTTAAAAAAGACATACATCATTCTTCCTTTTGATATTTTTTTTTCATGTTCACGTCTTTGTTTCTTCCAAGCCTAATTGAAGAGAGGAATGTTAGATCAAATTAGATATTACCAATTTTACTTAAATAAATTACTTATTATACCCATGAAATAACAAAGACTTTAGAATAAACCGGTAAAATCATAAATTACAATAAAATTAGATTTTTTTGGCAAAATGACAAAAGATGCCCCCAACGTTTGCATGTTTTTTCATTTTGCCCCCTATTCTTTTTTTTGGTCCAAAGATGCCCCCAACGTTTGCTTATTTTGTCATTTGGCCCCCTATTCTTTCTTTGGGTCCAAATATGCCCCCCAACGTTTCATTCATAGTCCAAATATGCCCCTGCTGGATGTAAACTGTCAATCAACTGACGGTCAACAGCTTATAAAAAAATTTTGACGTGGCATCAGCAGATCTTAATACGCGGCAAGTCCAGTCAGCATCAGCTGTTGAACGTCAGTTGACTGACAGTTTCCATCTAACGGGGGCATATTTGGACCAAGTTGAAACGTTGGGGGCATATTTGGACTACGAATGAAACGTTGGGGGTATATTTGGACCCAAAAAAAGAATAGGGGGCCAAATGACAAAACAAGCAAACGTTGGGGGCATCTTTGGACCAAAAAAAGAATAGGGGGCCAAATGACAAAACACGCAAACGTTGGAGGCATCTTTGAACTTTTAAGATATTTTTATATTAATCATTGAACTTTCAAAACTTGTGATATAGTCATTGAACTTTTAGTTTATTTTTATTAAGGTCATTTTCATTAACTGCGGCTAGCGGATGTTGATGTGACACATTAAAAGATTTAAAAAAGACATACATCATTCTTCCTTTTGATATTTTTTTTTCATGTTCACGTCTTTGTTTCTTCCAAGCCTAATTGAAGAGAGGAATGTTAGATCAAATTAGATATTACCAATTTTACTTAAATAAATTACTTATTATACCCATGAAATAACAAAGACTTTAGAATAAACCGGTAAAATCATAAATTACAATAAAATTAGATTTTTTTGTACTAAAGGTAGAATGGCAGCTGTCATTTTCAAATCTAATTAAGTTAGAATTTTCTAAGAGAAGTAGATAGACATCAATATTCTCTAACCGCGGTTAACGAAAATAACCTTAAAGAAAGTAAATTAAAAGTTTAATGAATATATTACAAGTGTTAAAAGTTCGATAGTCACAATAAAAATATTCTATTAAGTTTAGGGACTATTTATGTAGTTTACCCTAATTCTTAATATACTTCATTCTTTATGGAAAATATTATACTTGATGTTTTTGGTTGTCTTACAGACAAGTAAGCATTGTCAAGAATCGCATATCACGCAAATAACATAAATGCAAACAATTTACTCTAAAAAAAAGCAAGGCAGCAACCAGATTGTAGAATCTGAGAACAGAATTGTGCACTTAAAACAATGTCCTTTTTTCTGATTCTGATCGGCTGTAATTAAAATTATCCAACTCAGTAGGTGAGTTTAGTGCCAAACCAAAAACTAATGTTTCATAAGCTTGAATCCCCAGAAAACAAATACGAAATTCTCCCCCAACTCATGCATCATAAACGAAGAAAGTCATTGCACCGTAAGTTCGTCTATGACAATGCGTTCTCATAGGCGAGTAATAACCGCTTCCACCTCGGAAGGTGTATACAGATGGTATGTTGGTGCTACTTTGGCAATATCAACATTGTTGGGAGTCACCTGCAGGAATATTGTTGTCCGATGACAGATATTAGTCAGCGAAATAAACAAATATTTACGGGGCAATCTAAAAATCGCAAATATTTTATGCAGAACTATACCTTTTCTTCCATTACTTGCTTCAAAATGGACAGTGCAATTGTTTCGGCTTCCAGAAGAGTTAGTTCCTGCAGGGGCGAATCCGTAGTATAAATCTCAGCAAATTGTTGCTCCGGTACCATAAAACTTAATAACTTGACTCGTAAAGTTACTGAGCTAAGCACTCCAAAGATGAAAAACAACATAACAGAGGTGAAGGTACCTTGTTGAATTGCTCTTGCAAAGAGCTGTCTGCACCTTCGGAACCCGAACCTATAGCTTTTGCATTGCATTGCCAAAATGTTCCAGAGGGATCAGTATAGTATCTGCAAAAAATAAGTTGGATATGAAAATGATAGCGTAGACATGTGCCTGCCTATCAATACTGTACCAGTCGATTTTGTTTTGCACTCTCTAGGAACCGTATTTGGGTTTCTTTTCTAAC
Source organism: Hibiscus trionum (assembly GCA_030270665.1). Classification (NCBI taxonomy): domain Eukaryota; kingdom Viridiplantae; phylum Streptophyta; class Magnoliopsida; order Malvales; family Malvaceae; genus Hibiscus; species Hibiscus trionum. The sequence goes on from BSYR01000014.1 coordinate 4,862,479, forward strand.
AGAGCCTGGATACTTCATTTTGTCAGTCCAAGCAAGCCAACCATAAATCATTCTAATCGAAAATGATAACCCGGATACCTCCTAACTTAAACACTTATAGGGATCTATTACTTCTATGTTATAACAATGCTAGACCGCATAGGTTTGAAAAGCCATGCTACTCGGATCAATGATCATGCACATTAATTGTAAATCTTGCATAAATATGTTAGGGAGTGGTAGCCATATCATGTATACGACACATTAAAGTTTATTACAGTTTTAACTTCTTAAAACCTTGCATCTAAATCAAGCATGCAGCAATTAGTACATACCATATAACTATATCTCTATTGAATTACCACTACCAGATGACTGCTAGACCGTGAGAACCGTCTTAATTGTGGTGACGGCAATTTCTAATAGATGGCATTCTTCAGAGAAAGGCGGTTGAGTGACTATGTTTTAACTGATCACATAAGTGATGATATAATTACTTGGCAACAACAGAAATGTTTGTCCTAAAAAGTTAATTTCTCATATGCTGAAAGGGATTTTTCTATATGAAAGCGAATACAAATAAATTTATCGAGTACTTACAAGCTAGGCCCATTCTCATCATGACCAGCAATGAGAAGAGACACCCCAAATGGTCGGGACTGTATAGGAAAACATTATTGTACGTAAATAAGCATTTCAAAAGTAATCACATAGGCAGAATTTTATATCAGATGGAAAAAGAAACTGAATACACAAGTATAGAAGTCATTCTGGCTATATGGCACTCTGTTTATTGCTTACTGAGATGAGCAAAAAGTATCACGGAAAAGGAAACCAAAATATCTATGTGAATATACCGAAATGATAAACAACTATACCATGGACTCTTCATCTCCTTCACCAAATCGAAGGGCCAGATCACAAAGAGCTTGTGTTGTGGACTCTACAGTCATTGGCTCACCATATGAGAATCTGTGGTTCTGTGTGAATGTGGAAGATATCAGCATAAAAGGAACACATAAGTTCATATCAATGGTAGGTCAGGTCACTAACAAGTAACAACTATGATACCTGAGTCTCAACTCGTGCATGTTCAACAAGTGTACGTGCATCAGCAATCAACCCACTCATAGCACATCCTATATGGTCATCAATTTCCATAATCTTCTCAACACTGCTGGGTTCCTGAAAGCATGTCCAGTACTTATAAGGCCTGGAAAAAGTTACAATAATCTACATTCCACAAAATCTACTATATGCGGCACATGCGACATGCTGGATTTCAAGCATCATTTTAAGAAAACAAGTGTAGATTCGACTGAAAATCAAAGCAAAGAAATGGGAGGTAACGGAATCTTAGGGAGTATAGAGCAGCATACAGAGAGAGGAGACGGTGATAGCAAGTTGAATAGAATACTTAACAAGTCTTACACATTTCATTACATCACAAGGAACCAGCATACTGCCCAGCACATTACGAGAATCAACAAAAAAAATCGGAATAAGTAATTGCAAACTCCGTTGCTCGGACCCATATTCTCAATTCTTGGGTCTTGATTAGTAATCAATATTGACATGTTTGCAACTGAAGAGTAGGCCATCGGTCAAAAGAGACTCCTTAAGACACTAAAAAGCTAAACATTTCTTCATTCTCCATGGAACTCCACATCTTAAAAACACATCCTCTAAAATGCATTTTAGCAACAAAAAAAATACACAACAAAGCGAAAGAAAATTAATAAAAACAGAACCTTTTTCTTCTAATACAAACAAGCAAGGGCTAATTATACAAGTTCAGAAATGATTTGCATTTATAATAACATTAAATCAAGTAAGATCACAGACCAGCAATGGCGAAGTAATACGCTTCTCGACAGCCAGCACAACCCCATCTTTCGTCTTTATCCCAATTGCAGTCGAGCCCAGCTGCAGTGCAATTAATAAAAACCCATTAATTTAAAAAAAAAAAGACCCAACAGAAAATTTTCTTTCGATGATTTTCTAAGGAAACAAACAGAAAAAAGTTTCTACCTTGATGGCCTCAATAGCATATTCCACCTGGAACAATCTTCCCTCGGGAGAAAATGTGTTCACCCCACGGTCATACTCAGTCCTTCCAAAACCAAACACCAAACATTAAGAAAAAAAAGGAGGAACGCCGTGGAATTAAACTTCACCATGAACAAATTTGCTTTGATTTGGTACCTGGTGAGAAACATCTTGGATCGATTGACTGTTGGATCTAACAAAACCTTAAGAAAAAGAGAAAACCCACAAATTTTTAGCCTATTTCTGAAAAGAAAATCAACTGGAAAAAAGAAATTGAAATGAGACGAGTGATTTACTTGCGAAAGAGTATTTCAAAGAGAGCAACCAAGCGGAAGGAAAGAGAAAGCTGCCGCTTTTCTTAAAGCCTACTAGTCTTCTTGCAAAACAAGCCAGCACATAAAAACGACAGCGTTTCGGGTCGTGTATGTATGCAGGCTTCAACCTTTAATTTGGGCTTTGAATTCATTGGGTAACCCATTCTCTCACCCATTTAATTGATATCGTATTAATCAAGTCTTTTCGTCGGTACAAATCTAATACGTTGTCCGAACGATATATTTTTTTAACATGTCATATTCAAGTTGTCCAAACGAAGGTGTGAAATATGTGCTTACAATTCAAACTTTTTGTTTAAGATATGTTCCATGTCAAATTTAAACCGATATTTATCATTTAAATTAACAACTAAACTGATAAAAGGACTTGACTGATACAATATTTTAAAGACTCAATAAAAATGTTTAAAAATTTAAGGTCTAATTTGAATTTAGATAATAATTTATAGACTTTTGATGCAATAAACCTTATTTAAAACTCAAGTCCCACATTAAAGTTAAAGGGAAAAAATTTTGATACACAGTTAGGGGTTAGAGCTTTAGGTTGTAAGATTTAAAATTTAAGATTAGTGTATAAAATTTAGGGTATAAGATTTAAAGTTTAGTTTTTTAAGGTTAGGTTAAGAATTTAAGATTTGAGTTTTATAATGTAAATATGTCGACTTGTGTAAAATTAGTTTTACACAGCTTGTATATTAAAATTTTACCATAAAGTTTTTTTTCTCGGCATTTTACCCCATAGTTAAACCTAATTCATCGTTTTGGCATTGTTGAGGTTAAAATATGTTCAAGTCCATATACTCTTTATATATTTGGAATCCAGTCTTACTATTTGTAATTAAATTTGAATTTTTAAAGAGACTAAATTCTTAATGGACGAAGAGTACAATGATCTTTTTTTTTGGGATCAAAAAAAAAAAGAAGAGTACAAGGATCTTGGAGCATATTTTAACCAATTGTTGAATAATAAATTAGTCCAATGGTAAAAACATACTTTGACCCCTCCAAAAACCTATAATTCCATTATGACCCCTAGGAAAAATCTGCTTCTCCCTGATTGGAAGCAAAAACTTGGAAAAATTGCTGAGTCCTTTTCTTCAAGCCCAGCAGTAGTTAAATAGTTTTACATTGTTATATATATATATATATATATTATGGGATATGATCCAGTTACACAGTGTAAAATGTTAGAATCAAACCATAATAGATATGAAATCTAAACCCAAGATCTATCATGTTAAACCATCAAGAACAATAAACCGAATCAACTGAATGCGGAAGCGTACCTGAATTAATTGATAAACTAAAAACTTTGAATTGTGATGTTGAAATCCCAAATCTTGGTATTGATCTTCCAAGAAGATAGGTTATCTCTTGACGTAAAACTCTCTGACGGGGAAGGAGAGAAAAACAAGTTAACCTATTTCTTGGGGACCACTACCTCTTTATATAGTTGATTTAATCAACTATTAAATATTTATAACTCTGCCCCTCATTGAATTATAAATATATCTTATGGTATCTACACTTTTATTTCCATGACATTTTAATACCTATGACACGCTTAACTTAATTGGTCACTTTATTTTGTGTCATACTTTATAATAGCAACATACATTTTACATATGTGCCCACAATTGCGGATTTTAATCCAACAATCTCCCACTTGGGCAACATATGTTTCTTGATAAATGTACAACCTTATGAGCTCAAAATTTTGCTATTATATAATAGGTATTCTATAACAATCTCGTCCATCAACTATATCCACATAGGATCAAAGCGATCTTCGCCATATCAATCATGACTGGACCCATCAATGGTCACGTATACAAATATAGTCAAATGACATAGATCAATCATGGATGTGTAGCATGGAAAATTACATGAAATGTGAACCATACATGTCTATTTCCAACTGGTCCTCCTAAACCTTAGTGAGATCAAACTTTACTGAATTCAGAGTGTGCATAAACCAAAAGAACTTTATTTCTGCAGAAAATAATCTTAAATAACTTTAAACTGAAGTAACTGAAATTGTGTCTAAACCGAATGAGCATTTTTTTTTAAAAATTACAAACTCCCACTAAAACCGAATATCCTTAAATAACATTACACCCACATGAGTAGTGTGCTCATGAAAGACCTAGGGTGACAGTTTCTTAATATGCGCGCAATTATGGAGTTTGTACCAACATGCTCTATAGACACACAATCACTCTGAATTTTCTTTAACAACTAGGAACTTAATATTTATGTGCTTTAAATTTGAAGTGTTCCTATTGTTTATAGAATAAATGAATGCATATTTATTGTCACAAAATAACTGAAGTGGTCTTTCTATTCAATCTATAAGTAGCAGTTCATGTGACAGAATTCTTTTGCATCAATATTCAAATAGAATCGAAGTCTGTAAACCTGATGATCTCTAACTTACCAGAACTCCGACATGTGAGCAAGTATTTTTTTTTTTGTTCTCTGAAGATACCTCATAACCCCATTGGCTGCTATCCAATGGTCCATAATATGATTCCTCAAATATCTGTCTAACATTCCAACAATGTACACAATTTCCAAATGCATACATACTTAAGCATAAATTAGATTCTCAATAGCTTATGTTTAGAGAATCTTTTGGATTTTCTAAATTTCAAGGTTACTTTTAGGGCATTGAGTAAGATAATACTTATCTTCTTTAGCAATATGAGTGTCACTTGGTTTACTCCCACTGAACTTGTAGTATATACAAGTGTCAACCAAATTTATCTCAAAACCGAATGAGATAATCAACATGAAATTTATAATTTCATTAATAAGAGTCTTACATAAGCTCATAGATAGATTTCTTTAATTTACATATCATTGATATTGTATCATAAGACACAACTCTATGATTGTACCATATAAATAGTTTCTTTAATGTCGTCATTGAAAAAAAAAAACAAGCTTAACATCTATCTAATGTAGCTTACGACTAAAACAAGCAACAAGTGTAATAATTATCTTGAAAGAGCCTTTCAATAAAACTTGAGAGAAAATCTCTGTAAAATCAATGTCTTCTTTTAGAGTATATCCTTTAGATACAAGACGTGCTTTATACTTATCCATATTACTATTTGCATCCCTCTTGGTTTTTAAATATCTATTTACAACCAATTGGTTTGCACCTTCAGGTAATAAGACAAGTTCATAAACTTTATTGTCTTGCATAAAATTATACTTTTCTTGAATGACATCAATCCACTTTTGAGAGTTAAAACTTTTATGGTCTGATAAGAAAATAATTGAACATTTTCTATCATTCCAATATTACCTTATTTTCTTGAAGAAATACAATATAATAATCTGGAATAGTATTTCATCTTCCTCTTGTGGACCTCTTTAATGACACTTGTTTTTTTTAAGGTTGTTGAGTTTGTTCTTCTAAAACAATTACTTTATCTTGAATGGGAGTTGTTCAACATTGTTTTGTTGAGGTACTTGATTCACTTCTTGATTAATGATAGGTGTGGAAACTTAAACATCATCAAAAGTGACAGTATGAATTAAATTATAATTCAATTCATCCTCAATAACAATGTATCTAACCTTATTTCTCCCTCCAAACTCAACATCCTAAAAAAAGTTATAAATCTCTCCTTAAAGTAATCTTCATTGTGGGATCATAAAATTTGCAGCCCATGGATCACTCAAAATAACCGAAGTAGTTGCTCACTTTTGAAGTTTAATTACTTCACATATGTCTTAACTTATACAAAAGAATCAACACTTTGTAACTTATTGTTGTTTCTTTTGACTAGAACCCTTAGCAACTTTATTCTAATATTTTCTTTTATTGTCCTTATTCTTAGAGACACTAACTAAATGAGCACTAATTAAATTAATACTTTTACACTTATAATGCTTCAACTTTTCTTCCTCTTGAACACAATGAGAAATAAGCTCAAATAGAGTCTATTTCTCCCTTTAAAAATTGTAACTTGAATTGGTTAAACTGTATAGGAAGCAGTGCCAAAATCATAAGAACAAACAATTGTTAGAAAGTTCGATCTTATGTGCCTTAAATTTTGAAGCAATATAAAGAATTTTTATAATCTACTCTCTCACATTTCCTTGACCCTTATACTTCATAGACATCAAAGAAAGCATAAGTGATGTCATCTTAACCTTAATGTTTTGGGTAAAATATTTCTTAATTTCGTCAAGGAAACCTTTAGTTTGAGTAGTTTCTTTAAATTTGTGCTCCTAAAGACATCTAGAATGTTGTACTTTAAGATCATTAGACTCACGCGATTCGAACGATCTCACCTCTCAAAATACCTTTTATAAGTGCTTACTGCAGTGAGAGGTACAAGTTGTTCTTTCCTTAGTGCAAAGTCTATGTTCATACAACTAAATACTATATGTAAGTGTCTTTTTTTTATTCCTTGAAATTAGTTTCACTAAACATGAGTGTAGAATGTATTTAACAGATATTGTGATAACAAAGGATAAATTAACTAAATATAAAATAAAATTAAATAAATAAAATTAAAACAAGCTCACATAAATATTCAAAAGTAAACAAATAAATTCAAAATAATGGCTAGTTCCCCTCAAGATACCAAGCACAACATTAATATCAAGTCTTTGGACAATAATATTAACTGTAAGTGGTACTCTTGTTGTAGTAATCAAACATTGACAATAAACTATGTCAAACAATAGGCTAATCTTTGGACTAACGTATTGCTCACATAAAATACCTTATAATTGTCACACATTTATCGTCACAATTGTCGTTGTAATTCTGCCAAATATTAACTTTCCTTTGGGCCAATTAATAAACGCATGAATTACAAAAACCCATAATCATCTTAATATTTTAAATAAACTAATCTACACAAAAGCGGTCACTTTGGTGACATTATGTTTCAACTAATCTATTAGAATATTAGATGTCCGAAGCCAAAATATGAATTTATTTATTTCAAAAAAAATTCTTAATTTTTTTTATCTTTCAATTAAATTAAAAGATAACCAAAATAATAATAAATTTGAATAAAGGTAAACCTTATATTAAGATATCGAACACTCCATTAATATTTCATCTTTGGACAAAACATTAACTTGCAAGTGATATCTTGGTATAGTAATCAAACATTGATAATAAGAACATGTCAAACAGAAATCCTCCTTTGGGCCGATTTATTGCTGACACGTAAAACTGAATAATTATCACATGTTTATTACCACAGTTGCACATGTAATAATGTTAATTATTAACCTTCCTTTGGGCCGATTAATACTAACATAATCCGACTTACATGCACAAAACCTTCTATATTTTAAAATAAAATAATTTCCACAATAGAGGTCACTTTGGTGACTTAATGTTTCAATTAATTTATCTTAAAATATGTACTATAAATATACCGATATCCAAATTTAAAATTGTGTAACAGTCAAAACTGAAATTTCTGATAACACTTAAGTTTCTGAAATAACCCAAAATAAGGTTGTCTGAATGGGGCTATCAGAAATCGAAAAACTTAAATCTTTGACTATTTCTTAACAAAAATGTCTTAAACCTTAAGCATGCATTTCTCAAAATCGAAGTCGAATTCAAAACATTCAATCTTTAACTAAAAGCCAAAATTAAAAGTATTATACAAATGAGTAATTCATATAATAATCACATAAAATCTTAAAATATCCATAATAACATAATGATCAAAAATGATTTTTTTTTGATCAAACTGAATTGAATATATATCATTGCCAAACATATGTTCTATAATTTATAACAATAATAGCGTGTGATCAAAATCAAATTTAAACAAAATGATTCAAACCCAAATAATTGCTTACAATAACAGCAACATAATTGAACCATTGTAACATATGATACTAACCTACTTTAAAGGTAGTATACTGTAATTTTTTTTTCTTTTCCAATTACAATGAATGAATTAAACCAACTTTATAATCGATATAGTTTTAAGGCTATTCGAACATAAAAGAGAAACTGAGAGGCAATTCAAAACCATAATATAATATAACCGCTAAAAGATTTAAATGCCTCAATAACATAAATAAAACCCTAAAACAAAACTTGATTATTCAACAAAAGTTTAGAGCAAATTAAAATACCCTTCCTTATCTTAATACTTAAAACCCTAAAAAAAAACTTAATCCATAAAAGAAACTTAATCTGCCGACATTGAACAAGTTCAATGGCCAATAACCTAACTAAAGAAAAAGCATAGAAACATAATTGCCTTTAATTTCTACTTATTCCAATTGATTAACGCGGCGATAAAAGAAATTAAAATATATTTTTTTAATCAATCAAAACCCTAAATTATTATAATCGAAACTTGACGATTACACCGATAGCACATATGCATAGTTGCATACCATCAATTTTACACAAATTTATAACTGAAGCACTGTATCATGATATTAAATCTTTAGAAATAATTAAGGCTAAATCAATCCAAAAAATAGAAAAATAACTGATTCTTAATAATCCAACATGACGAGGCTCTGACGCCACTTGTTAGAATCAAACCATAATAGATATAAAATCTAAACCCAAGATCTATCATGTTAAACCATCAAGAACAATAAACCGAATCAACTGAATGCGGAAGCGTACCTGAATTAATTGATAAACTAAAAACTTTGAATTGTGATGTTGAAATCCCAAATCTTGGTATTGATCTTCCAAGAAGATAGGTTATCTCTTGACGTAAAACTCTCTGACGGGGAAGGAGAGAAAAACAAGTTAACCTATTTCTTGGGGACCACTACCTCTTTATATAGTTGATTTAATCAACTATTTAAATATTTATAACTCTGTCCCTCATTGAATTATAAATATATCTTATGGTATCTACACTTTTATTTCCATGACATTTTAATACCTATGACACGCTTAACTTAATTGGTCACTTTATTTTGTGTCATACTTTATAATAGCAACATACATTTTACATATGTGCCCACAATTGCGGATTTTAATCCAACATAAAACTCAGCCATCCGTTTCACTCATCCAACGATTTAAAAAAACATGTAAAACTCTTTAAGTTTTACACTGTGTAAATTAATCTTAACCCATAAGTGATGACATATTGTACACATTGTCAGCAACCAGCAAGCAAAGCCCCACACCTGGGAACAGTAAAGGAGTAAACCAAGGACCATTCCAATTTCCAATTAGCCAATTCACCTGTAGATGATGCTAGCCTAGGCATTGTCAGAAATGCCATGTTTTGCAACTGCAACTACTGCTTTTGTCTGCCTTTGGTCTTTTCTGCTTGTTTTGGCCTTCTTGTCTTTCTTTCTTCACTTTGGTCTTGTTCTGTTGGATCACTCCATCACCTTTACCATATCTTTTTCTTAAGACACTTGTTCTGCTACTGTAGAACTTTTATCAAAAACTTTTGACCACACACGTCAAATTGTTGACATATCGAGTTCAAGATCCGATTCCGATATCGATCAAGATTTTATAACCGAAAACAAGGTTGGGGTATAGGATGTGCGGTGGCACCACTTGTTCGATATAAGGTGAAGACTGTTTGATGATTGTTCCTAGATCATCAAACATGACTAGATAACAGTATAACGGAACGGGGATCGAACTCGATTGATATGATTCTCTTTTATTAGGATATTGATTAGGAACTTGTTAGTTTATGTCCCAAATGCAAATGCAAATCTAAAATCTAGTGTAATGTTCTAAAGCTTCTGGTGCAGAACATGTGCAATTATCAGTATGTCACAATGGCTGCTATGGTAGTGGAAGAGTTGGTCCACTAGTATTACCAGACAAGTTCCTTGTTCTACTCGAACAGAATGGAACATAAAAAGGACAAAATCCTTAATCCTTGTATGGATCAAATGAGTGGCACAAACACAACAATGGTGAAAAAAAACTTTTAGAGATGATCCCATTTTTGAAACTCATGATGTATCCTTTTCAGTGTCTGTTATTGCAAGGTAAACAACCACATGAGATGTTGCCAGAAAAATTCGGGTTACTTCGGTTACTAATCGGGGCGTTGTTCGACTTTTGCATTTGCTCGGCATGTTGTTGTTGAGCAGAAGCTCTCCATTCCTCGGCTTTTCGATGAACAATCGCCATTCTTTTCATTAATTTCTCCTCTAATTTCGATCTCATCCTTTGTATTTTCACCTACAGAAAAAAGAAGTTAATGTTAGTCCACTAGATGGATTCATTGGCACATAATTAAATATACTATGGAGCTTATTTCAGTTTCCCAGGAATTTTTTAATGCTGGAAGTTCACATGGAGATGGAATTACAAGTTACAACCACCACGGTTTCGATAAAAAATACACTCCAGCAGAGGTGAACCAGTCAAGAAAAGCAAGAGATGTGAAGGTATCTCCGAGTTGCGGGTGGCTCGATGAAGAACAAAACCGATTTAATAAGTTCGGATAATGCTTTGAAGTATAGTCCAGTTAGCATATTCAGTTGATGAATAACGTTTCAAAGGTACTAAATACGGTATGACGATAGGAACCGGCTGTAAAGTCGAGAAAGATCGAACAAGTACCTCGAGTTTTCTTGATTGAGCTTCTGCTTTTGCACTTTGAAGGTTCACCCAAGCTTGGATTTTTGCTTCCTCTCTTTGGTACCTGTGACACAATAATAGTCATTACTGAAATGCTACATAACTAAGACAATGATAAAATATATTTTACCTATTTACCTCAGGCAACATTTAGTCCTTTCCTCTTCCTCCCATGTAGGCGTTCTCGAATCCGGAACACTTCTCTGGCACACACTGCCGGTCTCGAAATGTCTAAGGCTCTTCGACACTTCTTCCTCCTCCTCTTCCCTAGAGCTCCAATTCGATGTGATAGAATCATATTGTGACCCCAGTTGTAACTTAGCTAGATGACACTCTTGCAGCTGTGAAATGTCAATTGTGCTATTAGAACTATTCGAATTGGCGGATGCCAATGGACCTGACCGATTATCCGGCGTGTTATGCCGCGCGGGCGACAAGTTCTTGAACGGTGTGTGACTTCTAGATGTCGTGGAACTCCCGAGCGGAGTCATCTCTGTCCCGGCATCTTTATGGAACACTTCGGTGCCTGCATTTTTCATGGTTTCACTCACCGAATTTCGGAAAAGAAACCCTTCTCTTGAGGGCTCTGAACATCTGAAATTCGGTAAAATCGGTTCGACCTCGTCTGTGAACTTATCTACACAATTATGCATCAAAACAGATGTGATTATAAAGCCTAATTGTATTCATCAGCTCACAATCAAAACAGTAAACCACAAGAATCAAACAATGGAACAGTTTAAAGTACTAGATTAAACTTTTAGATTCTACCTTTTAGAAAGACATCATTGGAGCCATGGATTCCACTAAATCCTCCAGTTTGATTATGTTGTTCCAATGAAACTGTCCCTTTAAAGCTTGATTTCTCAGACAATACTTCAGCTTGTTGCTTAAAGTTATCACATTGTTTAGCTACCATGGCCGGTGGCAGCTTAATGGTGTGACTGTGAGCAGGAGAGTCATGGCCAGAGCTATTGATTAGCCATTTCTCTGCATCATCCCACTTTGAAGGAAAGCTTTTTCTACCACCACCGCCGCCGCTGAAGCTGAAAACAGGCCTGCCTGGTGTAGAAGGAGCTTCAAAAACTCTCCTTTGTGTTGTCACTGAGTTCACCCCAACTCTCCTCCTCTGCATTGAAACATCCAAACCCGAAGCCGACATCGGAAAAGACTTGACAAACTCAGATGTCTCCTTGAGATTAAGCTTGCAAAGTGTGTCTGAAAACGTGTCTGAAAATGGGTTATCATTGTTTTGTCCATAAATGCTCGTTGCATTACTCTCCATAGCCGGTTCCTGAATCACATGAAACAAAAACACAAACACATTAACTGCAGAAATCAACAAACACAAAGAATGAAACAAATGTGGGATCTTGAAGCTCAAAATACCCCATTAGAGAACAAAAGTGGAGGTTGAAAGTATTTGGGGCTTGCAAGATCCATTCTTTTTGCTGAAAATGAACTGATTTTTCTTGGTCAGGAGGTGGGGTTTTTTTTTTTGAAAATACTAACAGGTTAATATAAACTGTGGCATGTGAAAGCGATTGCAGTTTGAAGTTTTGAACAGACAAAGGAGTTGGCTATACAAGGAAAAAGCTTAGACTTGTAGAGAACTATGGACCATTATAGAGGCCACAAACATGTCATTCGGTTCGAGTTCAGTTCAAGTCATTTCTGGTCTGATATCTTTTGGTTTTAATTCGGTTTGATTTTAATTCGGATCTATGGTGAATCGTGTCATATCGGGTTGGTTGGTTTTCGGATCGATCAATATCGGGCCGTTTATTCTTGGTTCGGCTGATTTTAGTTCAGGTTAATAGGAGATCAATCGGGTTTTAAGTCGAGTCATTCTTTTACACGCTATATACGGCTTTATAAAGTCAATACATTTGACTTTATGGTGAGTTGTGCGGCAGTTCACATTTAATCTTTCTTTATTTTTTTAATATATTTTCTTTATTTTGGATTGTCTTCGTTCGGGTTCATTCGGTTCGGTTGAAAATTAGTTCTGATCTATTTCGATTCAACTAAAATTCTAATCGGTTCTAGTTCAGTTCGATTTATTTCAAGTTTTGGATTAAATTCGGATCATTATGTTCGGATCGACATCGAGTCTCGAATCAAGTTTGACAAGTCTATGTACCAATGTACTACTGTTTCATAAGTCCCACATGGGCTGGATAAGTGAATAACCATTAAACAAAAGCTTAAATTGCAGCATTTACCCTTTCAAAATGAAACAACAGTGACACATTGTCCCAGTCTCACGAATTTACATAAATGAGCTAGGAGACGAAATAGTACATCAAAAGGAGAGGAACTTTGGGAGCTGAACATAATTTAATACTACAAAAGGATGTAAAAAACAACAACTTTTACTCCTTGAATTTAACAATTTCTTGCAACTTAGTCCCTGAACTTGGCCTTTCTGTATGTGGCTACATCATCTGAAGGACTAAAATTAGGAAAAGTTACAAACTTCAGGGATTAAAAGTTCCTTTATCCCTTTAATCCTTGACCATTGAGTCATCAGTTCTGAGCTAAAAAGCAAAGAAATGGACAAGATGAAACAACTTCTGTATTGGTTTGTTTATATGCTTCTTCTGTATTCTTTTTGAGAAGCTTCTCAATTGGATTTCATCTTTACTTTAGAGTGTGGGCATTTCACAATCCATAGGCTCATAAGCTGTTGGATTGCAAGTAAGCACTAGTTAAAAAACTTCAAAACTTTTTTTTTCGATTCGATTAATATCCGAACACAAATACGGAAATACGATTGGCCGAGTGCATATAAGCCCTTGAAAGAAATGTATACCAGCATTTGATCTTTAGGTTAACTACTAGAATAGTCACTTATGTTTCCCTAGTACAGAGTTGGTCACCGATTTTGAAAAACGACCAATAAGGTCACTTATGTTTTCGGGGCGTAAACTTTTGGTCACTCAGCTGTTTGTTGTCGACTTGTCGTTAAACATTGACGGCTTGCTGACCTGGCAGTGAAAAAATAAGGGTAAACTATTGCAATGGCTACTAAAGTTTATCTCATGTACATTTCTGCTCTCCATTTTTTTTAAAAAATAAACATTATGGTCACTACTAAAAATGTTTCTTTATAATTTCACCCTTGAATTTTTAAAAATTCATTTTTCAACCCTAAAACTTTACAATCAATTAGTACAATAATATTATAAAGGCTTAAATGAAAAATAGATGCCCAACATATACCATTTTTTAAATTTCAAGTGCCCAAATTGCTCGTATTTAATAACTAAACTTTCAAATTGCTCCTATTTTTTCACTCTGGATTATTTAATGAAAAATAGAGTGTGGGCATTTCACAATCCATAGGCTCATAAGTTGTTGGATTGCAAGTAAGCACTAGTTAAAAAACTTCAACAAAAAAATCGATTCGATTAATATTCGAACACGAATACGGAAATACGAATGGCCGAGTAGTACATATAAGCCCTTGAAAGAAATGTATACCAGCATTTGATCTTTTTGGATGGTTGGGAGTTGGAACAATTGGTTTTTAGTGCAAATAAATACTACAGCTAGGTGATGAACAAAGCATCTCTTTCAAAAATTCAAAGCCAACACTATGAAACTTGTCAGTTTGGCATATGCTGACTGTGTGTATAGCTTAAAAAATACAGTACAATAAGTATTGCAGTGTTTAGTACTTTTGTTCATTAATGTGTGTGTCTACATACAATTATGGGGTGGGTCTAGATGCACCAAGGAGTCTAGGATGGTCATTTCAACCGGACTCCGCGTGTTCTGACCCGGCTTGATCGGGCTTTTGTGAGAATAAAAAAAATTGTGTTTGGGTCGAGTTTTTATTAAAGGTATGGTCGGGATCGGATTTAGGGTAAAAAAAATTTGACCGGAGCCAAGACTAATAGTGTAATTTTTCACTATATTTTTCAGGGATATTTTATAATAATACTCCTCTTCATATTTTTTTATAATTAGTTCCATAAAATTGATTTTTTTACAATTAGGTTCTCAAATTTAATTATTTTTTTACAATCAGGTCTCTAAAATTAATTTATTTTACAATTAAGTCCCTAAAATTAAGTCCCTAAAATTAAGTTTTTTTTTATTAATCGGGTTCAAGTTGATGTATATAATTCTTGGGCCGGAACGAGTTTTTTAAAGAGTAGGGTTGGATCGGGTTCTGGTTTAGGGTAAATATTTTTGGGTCGGCCAAAACCCCGACTCATACCCATCTCTTGGTGCAACAGGGTTACGATACGGTTATGGTACGACACAACCAAAATGTTACAAAAACACGGAACCTAAAATGTAACCCATCAACTGAAATGTTACAAAATTTGATAACAGTTTAAGTTGGTGTTTTTTTACAAGTTCTGAAACATGTAAAAGAACCTAAAAATAGAAGCAAATTGATGATCAACTTAAATATTATCAAAAGGTATAATATTTTAAGTTTCATATTTTATAATATTTTGGTTGTGCCCGATCGTAATGGTACTGTATTTCTATTGTACCGTAGACTCTGATACAAGTATGTTAGGTTTTTGTTTTTCGGTTCCTATAAAAATGAGGGTCTGCAGAAATCATCAAAATAATTGAAGTTTGTATTTAAGCACCGAAATTGTTGAACTTTAAAGCTATTAATGGTTGATGGTTAGCAAGACAATCAAATTCAAAGAGATACATGTTGCTAAAATCAATCAAATAGAAGCAAATTGGTGATCAATGGTGTCTTTTAACTCTCTTCATTTTGGTTGAGATCTTATGTTCAAGTTGTAACATTAAAAATCGAAGAGTTGAAGCAACTTTTAGTTCCTAAACTTGTCAACTTTACCAGCTTGATCTTGATTTTTTTTTATCTTTATTAAGCCTCGAACTTGGTAAATTTTATCACTTTTAATGTAGTAACACTCTGAGATTGTTTCACGTGGCACATTTTAAGAGTATCACGTTGTTATAAGGATAAAAATAGCCAAAAATTCAAGTTGACTGACTAATGTGGATCAAAGGGGTCAAATTTCGAAAAGTTAACAACTCTAGAGACTAAAAGTTGATTTATTCAAAATATAGAGTTGTAGAAAAGAATTAGAGGTTAATATTGGAGTTTTAGGATGGAAAAACAACATTGGCATAGTTACAGGGTAATTATTCCACAAGTGCATTAGTTTTAGGGTTTATGAGTTTAGGATCAGTGGTTAGAATTTATGGTTTAAGGTTAACATTTAGGGTTTATAGGTTAAAACTTAAATCCTCGTCATGTTACTCTAAAAATTAACTCTAAACCTTAAAATTAAGGCGCTTGTGGACAGTGGCGAATTCAAAAAATTAGGATGGGCACACATATATTAATAACACATTTTTTGAAGATGAAAATACTAATAATATTTGAATTATAATAAGACGTCTTACAACTACAAATAAATTTTACAATTATTCTCTTGTGGACATCATTTTTTTGATATCGTTGTATGATTTTTTCATTGTCTACATTATCGAACATATCTTTCTCAATAAAAATAACTAAGGATCATTCAATCATTCATCTATCATACAGTTGCGCAGTCAATTCTTTATAAAGTGAATCGCAAATAATATTTTTTTTCAGTGTTGCGATTGCAACCGATGGAACTAAAGTCAACTTCAAAAGTAAATACACAAATGGGTACACAACATGATTAATTATCTTAAACATTTTTTTCAGATATATCAGAAAGTTCTTTTAGATAAAAAAATCTTTTATCTGAACAAACATTAATAATATAATTCTCAAGCTAACAATCAAGCAACATAGGTCTCTTATAAAAATTCATAAAGATAAAATTTGGCTAGGTGAATCAATATTTTTTTATCAAAAAAAAGATACAAGTCTCTTGGACTCAAGCAAGCCGCACAAAGAAACAACTATGTATTTGTCTAAAAAAACCCATGCGCTTTTGAAATTGTCTATTAATCACATGATAAAATAATTAAACTTGAAAAGTAATACAAATTTAAAATTTAATGGACTTTTCTGCCGTACCTCCCTAAAATAACAAACAATTATTTTATTTTTTTTCATAGCATCATAATAATGCTTTTATTAATGAACCACCGTAGTGGTGAAAGATAAAAAGAACTACAAAGGGCTGAAACAATTATTGATTCCCCAACAAAATAACATGAAAAAAGGCAACTAACACCTAACTATCTACATAACATTCATAATGTCTTGACCACTATGTTACAATGCTTAAGATAATTTATTAGTAAACTCCATATATATTTTTCATTAAGTGTAAATTAAACAAAAACTCAAAAGAATGTGAAAAATTCAACAACATATAAGATTTAATTATTTGTTCTGAATATGTGTCATCTTCCTCAATAATTTCAAGCACATCTATCACAGAAGAAAATATAATAATCAATCTAACAATTATTTTATAATGTGAACCTCAACGAATATCTCCAGTTCTCTTTATAACATCTCCTTGATTTAATCCACGAATAAAAATTCTCTATCTTTTTGGTTCCCCTATATATGTCCCAACATAAAAAAAATAAAGTTTAAGATTTAGAGTGTATGGTTTAAGGTTTAGGATTTATGATATCGAAATTAGGGTTAGAGTGTAAGGCTTATTATTTATGATAAAGAAATTAGGGTTAGTGTGTATGGTTTAGTGTTGGGGCATAGATATGAACACCAAAAAGGGAAGATGGTTTTTGTTCTTAATTCACGACCGCTTAAGATTTCACTACTTTACAATGATTCTCTTACTTTAATCATTTGACTAGTTTGGATTTTTTTTTATCTTACATGAAGCACCAACCATATTAACATTTAACCACACTAGCATAATTTCAGGGTGTGCATAAATGAATTTTATGGTGGGCACAAAAATATAAAATGAATATTTAACAAACTAATTTTTTTCACCTAACTTTGCATCTGCCACTGCTTGTGGGAACTTTTAGTTTTTACTGCAAGTGTATTAAATATATATTCATAATTTTATAGGTTAATATTTAATACACAGATAATGGAAAACTTTTTTCCCCAAAAACATGCATATTTAAGTTTTAAAACTTAAAATCTAAATCCTTAACCCTAAAATTATTGAAAGACTCGATGTCTTCAATCAAAAACAGATGTGATAAAGGGTGTAGAGGTTTTTTTTTAAATTGGAAAAACAAAAACCGAAAAAGAAATGACAATTTGACACGATCGATTTTAAAGTGGTTCGACCTTCTAACCAAGGGCTACATCCACTACCTTATCATCCACTCTAAGGATTTCTCAATTCACTAACAATGAATTTTTCCTTTTTACAGGCTCAAGGGATAACATTTACATCCCTATCTTTTTACGGGCTAAGATAGAACCCTCTCCCTAATTTTTACACAATTTTTATTTTGTAATCTCTTGTAATTCTAGTTGATCCTTATAAAAATTATGGAGAGGGTTTTATTTTAGCCCATGAAAAGATAGGGATGTAAAGATAGAACCCTATCTAGGTGGGCGTTTACACATTTTGGCTCACTAGGATTGGACAAAATTACAAGAGATTAGAAAATAGACAATGAAAAACTCTACTCTTTTGATCTTTAAGCATGAATGTTCATCCTTTTGTTCTTTAAGTGTTTCAAGCCTTCTTTTATAGTGTGGAATGAGTTACTAGCCGTTTATGGTCGTCGGGGATGATTTGGAGCCGTTGGAAAGTCATAAAGTTGAGCTTTAAATTCTCACCTGCACATAAGTTTCGAAACTCTTAGAGTTAGATTTAAAAATTTAACTGTTGGAGTCCAAAATTTCAAAACTTACTCTATGGTTTCGAATCTTGAAAACTGTCTAGAATCAGAAGTTTAGAAATTTCTGCAGAAGTATGGAAACTCTTATAAGAGGCAGTTTCGAAACTTCTTGTAAAGTTTAGAAATTTTGCTCCAGCATTTTCAAGAATTAATTAGTTTTGACTTTGTGAAAATGTTTTAAATTGAGAAAAAGAGTCAAAACACTTAAAAAAACATTTTAAAACATATTTTTCAAGTTTTATTAACTTTGAAATATTTTTGCAATTTTGTTTAAGTCCAAAAACATTTTTCATTGAGTTATATCAAAATCAAATATTCAACAGCTATAAATCACAAATCATAATCCCTAAGCTCTAAACCTTAAATTTTATCTCTAAACTCTAACTTAAAACACTAAAAACATAAACCCTTTAAACTCTAAACCTTAAAAATTAAACTCATGTCCCTTAAAATAAAACCTACTTGTACATACTAAAGTTTACACTGACAATGCATCAAACATTTTTCTTAATTTTATCCCTCGTTTAAATGTATGATTCAATTTTAAGTCTATTTAACTCAACTTCGAATATAATCGAAATAAAAAATTTCATACTTGGAAAAAAAATAAAAAGGAAGACTAGAGTTACACAGGGTGAAATGTGGTCCTAACATTTGATTGAATCTGTAAGATATAGGCCACCCACCAGGTAGCTGAACTCTGGGTTCCTAAAACCAGTTAAAATTTCAATTTTCAACCTACACCTATTTGAATTATTAATTTTTTTATGTGTTCTTTGGCCCAAAATAATATAAATGATTGAATTGTATTGAATGCTACATTCATTTATACATACACCACTGAGAAAAAACAGTGCCCTTTGGCATCTTTTGGTTGATTTTAAAAGACTTGATACTTAAAATGGATATGTAATTTAATGAAATTTTCCTTTTTGATCTTCATTATTTGTTCGATTAATTTGATTCTTGAATTTTATTTTGTGTGTTGTGTTAGCCCTTTAAATTCTTTTTTTTTCAGAAATGCCACATGGAACCTAGTTTTCTCTCAAGACTAGCGTCACATGATTCGTTTCATTTCTTTTTGCGTAATGATGGTTGCCGATTGTTAGTGTTTATTGTATTTTATTTTTTTTATTATGTTTTTTATTTTTATTTTATTTTTTAAAATTTTTAATAAACATTTTTGCTCTTGTGACACATTTTTTATCTGTATTTGTGGCATGTTTTTTTTTGCTTTTGTTGTAAATTTTCTCTGTTGTTTGACACGCTTTTCGCATACCTTAGTGGCCGTTTGGTGCTCGTACAGAGATCCTCATTACGTTAGTTCTTTGATTTTAGGGGTGAGCAAAACTCGACTCGAAAAAATTTCAAATAAAATTTGAGTTGTAAAATAAAAATTCGAATAAGTCAAAAATCTTAATAATTAGTTGATTGATTTTTAAGTTTGAATTGAAATTAAAAAATATGAAGAAATATATACCGATATTAAAAAATATGAAGAAATATATATATATATATATCTTATATGATTAGAGAAAGTCGTTTAAATTGAAATTAAATCATACTATAACATGATAAATAATTACAATTAAATTTGTATGGGAACTCAAACTTGACTCGACTCGAATCGAAAAAATTTCAATTAAAGTTTGAGTTGTAAAATATGATGTGTCAACTCGAATAACTCGAAATTTTTTACTGGACTCGACTCGATCAAACTCTCACCCAGTCTAATTTGGGTTGTCGGTGCTCATAGAAAGTTTGATCCCTTTGGTGGTTATTTGCCGATGTAATTAAATCTGTGTAGCAGAGTAATTTGCTTGATAGTTTAATTCACTCACACTCCTTTACCTCATAAAGCGTCTCGTTTGGATAGAAACAAAAAAATTATAAAGGTTTTTGACGATGTACTTTTCTTTGCACCTTTGGATTACAATATTACATGCTTTATTTTTTTATGAGTTTTGTTGGTGGATATAATATCCATTTTGTTTTTAAGTGTGTTGTATTTGTACTACTTGATTTTTTTTAATAAAATTTAGATTGTTCAAAAATATATCACATGACCCAATCAAATTTTGTCACGTGTAGTTAATGTTAAAAATTTTGAAAATATAGGCGTTATAGTTTTAGGGTTTAAAATTTAGGGGCAATGGTTAGGATTTATGAGTTAGAGGTTAGAGTTTAGATTTTAGGGTAATATGGTGAGGATTTAGATTTTAATCTATAAACCCTAAATTATAACCAGAAACTCTAAATTATATTCACAATCACTAAATTCTAAAGTACTAAATATGAACCGTTAAACATTGCGCCCTAAACTAAATCCTTAAATAATTATCCAAAAAAATTTAGCAAAAAATATCACATGACCCACAAAAATGTGATTGGTTGGAAAAGCAAATAATGGAAAAGAGTAATCCCAGTAAACACTTCAACGTTTGTCTTAACGTGGCACCTGCAAAACCAACAAGCAACACAAATTTTATATTGCTTAATAAACTCAATGATTAAAACAGAGATGTAAATCTCATCGTTGATTTGTAAACACATACCTCCAATGTCCCATGTTGTCACCATTATCATAATAAATATTACACAAAAATCAACAGCTTATTTAAACTGTGCAAAACCAGCACTTCAATCTCCATTTTTCTGTCTTAAAACATAAACCAATGTCTTTAGCAAGCTCCTTTCCTCTTCATGTTCCAGTTACAGCTTCGAGTTCACCTGCAAAACATGTCAACAAGATTGTGATGCTTAGCAAAAACCAGGTTCCAAACAAGAAAACACCCACTTTTCAGATCAAATCCTTCTCCAAGAACAAGGTGAACAATTCTTGTTTAGAGTTTTTTTTCAGGACATAACTGGCAAAACTTGTGTTCCATGTTTGTTGTTGTAGTTGTCTGCAACATGAATGCTTGAATGTCTGGTTGCAGGTTTTTGAGGATCAGTCTGCAGGTGTAATCTGTTATAGAGATGAAAATGGAGAAATGGTTTGCGAAGGATACGATGAAGGACCTCGATTTCGTCAACAAACATTCTATCATCTTAGGTAAGAACTAAGAACCCTGTATTGAATCTTCAGTTGACAACAGTCCCGAAATCGAATGTTCGAATTACTTACTGTATATTTTTCATTGTTGAACCGATACCAGAGATGCTGAGATCCTTGATCTTCTTCAAGATAGATGGCTTCAAATTGTTAATGGTGTCAATGAATTTTAACAAGCTCCACTAATGCAAACACGGCTCTCACCGGATTCCGCAATTTAACGAAAAACTGTAATTCGAATGCTAAAATCATCTGCCAACAAGCGCAAGACTCTGTTAACTCTAGATTCAATGTTTGAACAGTGTGAAAATTCTTCCCTGCTTTTTCCAGGAATAGTTGTAGAATCTGTAATGCTTGTTTCAGTAAAAAAAATGAAAATATATTGCAAAAATGAAAATCTCTTTCTATTGTAATCAATCACTTTGTTTTTCCATAATGTAATAAACTAACAGTATGATGGAACATGTATGCTAAATACAAGAAGAAAAAAACATGTTTTGTACAAAAATTTCATGCAAGGGTCACTAAATATTTGACCTATGACAGAAATTTCCATGGCTTAGAAAAGGCTGTCCTAACAAAAAAAATATATGTGGATTTTCTTCTCTTTTGTTGTGTAAATGAACCCCCCCCCCTAAAAGAATTGAAAAATGGGAATCAATCTTATGAACAAAGGAAAACAGAATGGGAGAGATGAACTCCGAGATTTCGCTCATGAAATCACTAAACGGAGATCCCGTGTTGTCCGTTCTCTTCACCTGTATCTGACTGAGATTTGCCTGATGTGGTAGGAGAAGACCACTGATCTGGGATCATTAGAAAATACGTTGTCATTGCTTTCCGGAACCTTTTCTTATATTGCTTTGGTGAAATTACAGTTGGTGATGCATTCTTCGGTCCACCGAGGATGCCGGAAGCCTTCACCCAAGTTTCAAGATGCTTGTCCCAGGTATACTGCCTCATGTAATCAATGATTCCGACAACTAGCTCGTGCTTCTCGTCATCCACTCCTACTAGTAACGAGTAATCCATCACGTCGCTTGCCTGCAAGGTTGAAAAGATAAAGAAATAAGAAAAACGGGGTGTCATGCACTTTTAGGTAATCTAAACTAGAAATGCATGTCATGCAGAGGGATCTCCAGGCCCGAAAACTTACTGCAAGAAAAGCAGTGTCATTCCAGATTGCTCTTTCCAATAACCGCTTTGCTTTATTACTCACGAAAATCGGGGAAGTCCGCATTGATTCAATCAAATTCTGATCTAGAAGAACCTTGTTGCCTCCACTAGATTGGGGAACGTAACGAGATCTAGATCCTTTGAGATCATATTGCCGTGAGACATTTCGTCCGAACAGAACATTCTCCATAACCAGAACATCCATCTTTGCCTCTTTCCCACCTTTAAGATGCTTTGCCGAAACCTTCCAACAGAAATCAACAATAAGAAAATAATGATCACAGAAAATATGTGCAATACCATCTCATTCCTAAAAGCGCATAAAATCAAAGGTTTCATTGGAAAGTATCCATAATTATCATCGTACAACCGGGATAATTTTAAACTTAAAAGATATATTATGTCAGGGCTATTCCAACTAATTGACCAAAATTAGATTAATGATTATCATATGTAGCATTAGAGCATCTTAAGTCATAGGAACAAGCACCTGATAAATACCGAGAATCTTTGCCAGGCACGTCGGACTTCGAGAACTAATTGATTCGGACAAGTACTTGAAATATCCGGGTGCAATTTTTAAAAATGATTCCAACTCTGTCTTTGTGACTTGTTTAATGATAAACCGGTCATCCGAGGTTTTCGCAAAGAAAACGTTGCTCTTGCCGCCCTGAGCTTTCCACTTCCTGCAACGACTCAAAGACCTTATAAAATCAAGCTCTGATGGGCAACACATTCTCCTTAATGCTTCGAATCTCTTTGCATAATAGCATATAACAGTAAATTTCACTTTATCAGACGACCCATCATCTCCAAAAGACACCTTTACATGCAAAGACTTTGTGGGGGAATGTGGATCCATATTCGAGCTGCGAGATCCAGTAATGGTATCCATTGAAACAAGACTTCTATGAGGATCAAAGGTAATCTCATCAAAAGAATGTAACGACTGAATCACTGATTCAGGAAAAGATACTGAGGCTGTTAAATCCCCACTTTCTTTAGGCCTATCCCCGTCATCACTTACCTGGAAATGATATTCTGATGATGCTAGAGCGTATGATATCATACTTGTGGGCTCATCATCATAAACTGGAATAACAGTGTCATTAAAGCCCACCGGCAAAAGCAGTCGAGCCCCGTCTTGCACTTCCAACGCTCTAAACGATGAAACATATATCGGATCATATTCAGTAAATGTATCGAGCTTTGAAGCATTGCCTAAAAGGTTTTTGTTCAAGGAGCGGTAGAAGCTTAAGAAAGGCATTTTCAACCAGCTTACAGTGTCTTCCAAATTTTCAGAGCTTTTAGTGGACCATACCGATGAATGAGGATGAAAAACCTTCGGCTCAAGCTTTTCTTCAGAGTGGACATCAAAATCTAAGCCTTCTGTTACTGCATCCGCAACAGCAATATCTAAAGCAGCAGAATCAGAAAGAGAACACGAGATATTATTGGGTAGTACAACTGCTTGCTGAATTTCGCCGGTCCAAGCAGCATCGAGGGTATCTGACAAATTTTCAATGACAGGAAATTGGCCTTCAGACAAGGCCCGGCGAACATTTTCCAGAGGTTTCTCACATTCCAGTCGCTCAAACATGCTCTGGCTATCAGAAAGAATACCATAGTCTTCAGATACCAGATTTGAAGTTTCACTCGTATCTGGTTCTTGATGTATCAAGTCTGAGTGATTGGTGTTGCCATTTAATTCTCCTTGGTCAGAGCCCCTATCAAGCTTCGCATCTGCAAGAGCAAGGTCACAGCATTCGTTGCCTTTTCCAAGTTCCAGCATACCGATGTCCTGGAGGTTGTAATTTTCTAAATTGGTTGCAAAAACCAGGCGGTGATCCCACATATAAGATTGGAAAAGCAATTGCCGCCGCAACCGGTTAAGTTCAAGAATGTCAATAGCAGGTTCCCCTTTTTTCACTTCCCTTTTCAAAGCCTTTTGCAAGGTTTCCTGAACCAAATCCAAGAACAATAAGAAACCAAACACTAAAAACAGCAATAAATATATTTGACATTTGCCAAAGTTCTATTCTTTAACAGAATTATATAGATAAATGCAAAGGGTAATCACAATGGACCTCCAAAATTGAAACTTTTCAAAAAAACAATTGTTGACTATCTAAACATGAAAATTTCACAAAATACAGAGATTATTTATAACAGATATTTTTATTGTCTCAATCATCAGCAGTCATAGTTGTTCATTTTTCATGGTCAACGTAATCGAAAAAGTAAAACATGTAAAGGAAGTCTCACCTGAAACTCCATTTTCTCCTTTTGTAACATTCCTTCAAGCTCAGCAATTTGATGTCTCAGTTCAGGTGTTTTCGTGATACTATGAGGTGCCCCGGCCGCAATTAATTTATCTGTAATTTTACTTAGGGAATTTTGTACTTCAGAAAACATATGCTCTGCCCGGTCAACCACCTGTTTTCCGTTAATAAGATAAAATATATTACCCAACTGCAGAGAGATCTATATTGGCTACTTCAAAAAAACCAAAATTATTATCCGCACACCTTATCTGTCTCTTTCTGTATCCATTCCTGATTCTCGAAGTCAAAACTAACTTTTGAAGGTGGAAGGTAGATAGAATGGACATTAATTGTAGCATACCGAAAGCAAGCAACCATTCTCCCAAATCTACAGGTATTTAAACAATGAATAGTCAATTCATTTGAACATTCACAAAGTCTCTTAGAGCACTCATAGATATTATATGATTGATATCATCGACTGAGGAGTTGTATGGACAAAAAAGGCAGATTTTAAATCAAACAAGTACGTAGCAGTGATTAATGACACAATGTGGTGGATTATAATTATAGGTCAAGAGCCTGCACAAAAGCCGTCTTTTTAGCTTATTTTGAATGAGGCAACTATTTGTACTTAAATGATATCTGGTTAATAAATATAAAGATTATAGGAAACGGACCCGTAGAAACGAAGACAATCTCTATGTAAAGAATGGCCACAGCTTGCAACCCGGCTTGCAGCTGCATGGTTTGAAAAACTAAGCTCCAAAAACTTCCCAAACGATAAACCCCAAGCAGCATCAGACATCACTATTCTCCGGGTGGTCGGAGGTAAGCCATTGGCCATGGGACATCGCATGCATCTGTGCCACATCCAGATTTTGCCCAGTCTTTCACCGGATAAGAAATTTTCAGAGAGTTTCTTAACAGATATGGTGAGGGTTCCTTGTTGATGACTATAACACTGAATGTGTGCTTCCGAAGGCAAATCACATGAATGGCATCGGTAACTCTGAAAAATTAATGCACTCCATCATTTTTTTTGACAGAAAGGAAGCTGATAATATTACTAGAAGAAAAATTACAGGACATCCCTCAATTCTCGGGGAATACAAGAGATCCAGTCATGTGGACAAGAACCAAATGCACTCCATCGTTTCAAAAGGACTTTTGGGGTTTGTACAATGCTAAATATAAATGCAAGGGAAAAAATATTTACCTGATCCAATAAATCATCCCGTAAATACCGACCCAAAGGTTTATCAAAGCTGCCATAGTACTTGATTCGAAAGAGATGGGATCTTTCGCAGACACTCCCTTTCCACACGCATCGAGATGATAAAGAAACCAAAATGCTCTGGTTGTCTTTGGGTGATGGAGGAAATTCTTCTTTCAACGGTTTTGACTCCTCAGAAAGGTTATTAAGGTTATTACTATCTTGTTGCTCAGATGATGACTCTGAACCACCCGGCTGAATTTCAACTGCTGTGCTATGATTCTCTTGGACAATGTGTGCCATAGAAAATTGTCCCAAAGAATCTAATGGTACACGACTGCTAAAATTGAGATCATTATTCAAGAAAGCCGACTCCCTTTCCTCTACAAAAGCTTCTATCACTTTGGAATCCATATAATTGTTCTTGGAAAAGGCATCTGAAATCACTTTTTCAGAAGTAGACGGTGAAAGGTCAGTGAATTCTAAAGGGGGTGGACTTGAAGACAATAAGAAGATTGTACCATTAGGTAAAGTGGGAACACCATTAGCTCTTTGGTGTTCCTGGGACTTTTCATCGGCAGGAATAGTAAAACCAGGAAAGGTTGATATAGACCTCACAACGCTTGGTGGTTTATCAAGAAGTGCCACAGAAATCGGACTGTCCAAAGGCAATTCTGACATAGATGCTCCTTCATCAGCAAGAAACGATGTTTCCAGAGCCAAGTGATAAGCTGCAAAAATTCCATATTGGACCACATGCTTGACTTTCTTCAATTCATCTCCACTTGCCCCCCTAAGTAATATCTGAAGCAAATATATACATGCAAGCACACAGGTTAGATTAATTAAATTATCCATTACTACAAATTTAATATAGACCAACATTGTTGGGAAAATAAATATTATCAACAAAAAATTCTGTGTAAATTTTAATTTCATCTACTTTTATATTCTACTTACTATAGTTTTTGGTTAGTTTTCGATAACTTACAGTGCAACCCAATGGCTTTGGGCAGCCTTCAAAATACATTAATGTCTTGCTCAATTTCTTCCCTCCTTGTCCAGAAGAGCCAAGATATTCGACAAACTTCTCAACATGAAACTTTTCACAGCAACCCATCTTCTGAGAAGAAAGATGATCAACTGAAGGGACTATTTGAGAGCCTGTGCAGCGTGCAATGCGTTCTAACAATGTCCTCTTGACATTGAGAACAAGTGATATATTCTTTTCAAGAAGATTATCCTGGACGAATCGGGAAACTGATTTCTCTACCAGAAGGATGTCGGGTTGCTGTGCAACTATCTTTGCTACTGCCATCTTCAAATGGTCCATTTCCTGGTTAAAGAAGGATAAAAAATATAACAGGTAGGTAAAAAAAGCGTAGAAGCTCGTTGAAACAAAAGGCAGTAATCCTAAACACACACACACGAACGGGGAAAAATGAAATACCTGCTGCAACAAAGTATCGAAACTTGAAAGTAGGTTAGAGACTCGCTGGTATTCAAGAGCTCCACTAAGGATCAATAACTGAGGTTTCTCTATTTTGGAAGCCATTCGTCGATGAGCAACATTTTTCTTGCAAACAACTCCTTTGACAATCATACTATAAGAACCATAGCGGAATCAGAAAGAGAAAAGGAAAATGATAATGACCAATGCAGCAGTATAGTTGAATTGGCATGTTGGTATCAGGCAGCAAATGGAAGTGACAAAAATTGTGTAACTGATAGTCTACTATAAAAAATGTACTATTATGAAAACTTGCATTTCAAAAGTAAAGAACGGCATAATCAGTTGTATAGAAACAATTATCATCCTGCGTAGCAATTACCTGTCACACCGACGTCCAGAAGCTATGCATTTCACTTTAACATATCCACCGGGATCCATTCCTCCCCCGGTGCTTCTGTCCGGCTTTAAAAGTGTAGCAGCTTCCCATGAAAGAGCAGTAATGATCTCCAACCAGCTTTCTTTATCATTTTCATCACCCACAGGAAGGTTCTCGACCTGTAAAAGTTGAGATACCAAAGCCCTAAAATGTCCATCAACTATATTCTTCACTGCTTTCTTTTGCACCTCATTTGACTTATCCTTAAACCGAGACTTCCCACTACCAAAGCTGCTTGTGCGCAGAAATCCCAACTCTCCTGTAACACCACAATCTTCATCGTCATCGTCAAAGAGAGCAGGTTCCTTATCATCTTCTTCATCTTCGGGTTCAGGAGGGAGCCAGAGAAGTTTATTATCTTCAAAATCTATAGGATCAGCAGGATGTAAAGGAGATGATGCTTTGCATTCATCATCAACTCCACGCTGATCTTTCTTTGGAAGCGGTGGTAGTCCTTCCAAACCTGGTGAAGGGAAAGTGTAGGCTATAGTAGAACAGTTTAAACTTTTGAGGTCGGTAATTTCTTTATCGGGATGAAATTTATGCAACCCATCATCATTGTGCATATCCTCAAATTCAGAAGGAGTAGGACAGCCGCTTTCTTGAGAGAAAAGCTTTGTGTCAGAATCAGACATATAGAAGCTGAAGCTGCTGAGCGCATCATCCTCATCGTCACTCCTGATGCCACAAGAAAAGCAAAGCAACGAGTGAGCAATAGGAATAAAACATTAAGACCTCCTTTTGTCTCAACTCTTCCACTACATTTTAATGGCTACTGATTCTTCCCAAAACCTATTCGATAGATAGCCCTGATAAGGGGGGGGGGGGGACAAAAAATGCAGGTAAAGCTGCCAAAACACATGCACACTCAAACATCTAACTCCAAATTATGCGACTGATAGACAAAACCAGAAAAATTAAGACTGTAAGATTTTCTGATCTTACCTGTGGAATGAAAACTCATATTGGCTTGATAAAGGGGTCCCATAAACCCTAAAGGATGGATCATCTACATCCATTGT
Source organism: Hibiscus trionum (assembly GCA_030270665.1). Classification (NCBI taxonomy): domain Eukaryota; kingdom Viridiplantae; phylum Streptophyta; class Magnoliopsida; order Malvales; family Malvaceae; genus Hibiscus; species Hibiscus trionum. Next base: position 4,891,839 of record BSYR01000014.1, read on the forward strand.
CAGACCATTCCTCTTCGTTGGTGCTATATTTCCAGGCATGTCCGTGCTTTTATTCACTGCAGACAGTTGATGAGGGATAAGAATAGACCTTGGTCGAAATTGTTGATATGGTCCAGCTGTATATGGTGATAGTGAGCCAAGAGTAAAACTACTTTGAGGAGTTGCACCGGATGCGGTGCTGAAGAAACTTGCAGCCAATGGTGAAGTACTAAGTTCCTGTTCCGGCACTTGCTCTCCATCATCAATAGCAGTTGTCCCCTGCTCCCACTGCTTGAAACAAAAGTTACAAACCCGAATCCTATCCCACTCTTCTTGTGGAATACTTAAATCGTTAGATGGCACAGGAACCGAGTTTGCTGTACACTTGCCACAGAAAACCCTGCCGCAGAGTCGACAATGGTGTCTACGGTTAAATAACGTGAACGGATTCTCGCATTCATAGCACATCCTGCAGCTATGATCAGGCATCCAAAAATCCCTAGACACATTATCAGGGTCCGATCGCCAAGGGAGCCAAGTCTTTACTAAACCAACTATCTCAGAAATAGTCTTGTTAGATGCATCCATCTGTAAATGATCCTACTGCCCCTACTCATTATGCTCTCTTCATTCGACACTCGTAACAAACCATAAACAATACAACATCCAATTTCACCAACAGCGAAAATCGTAATCGGACGCTTCAACGAACAGATAATAGACCATTATGTCCTCCAATCCACCAATCAAACTAACCCTCACTTCTCCCTCTCAGTCCAAATGACTGATCCAAATTAAGAACTGGCAAGGCAACCTGATCTACTCCTAAAAATCAACTAAAACCAATTCACAATCTCATAATACAACAAAAAGGGGAAAACTTTATAAAGGGCAAAAAGATTGATCCTCAATCAGTACAGATAAGATCGAAGAACAATGAACCAACTCATAACCATCTGTCACCAATCACTCCCACGCGTAAATTTCAAACAAATCCCATTTATTGATCAAAATATCAGCAACATAAATATATTTCCTTAACTCAGCCAGCAATTAAAAAATCAATAAATTCAAACACACTTTACCTCAATCCGCCAACCCCAAACGTCAACAATCAATGGTCAATCTATTCAAGAACGAAGCAGGCAGCCAACCGCGTACGCAAACGCAAACGCAAACATTAAAAAACAAAAGGAAGAAAGTTGGTAAACAAAGCCAAATGAAAGGGAAAAGCTCGCAAAACCCAGAATGGAAATCTTTATCAAGAAACTAATAAATCGATAAAATTCTAGTCATGGCTCTTGATCATGAGCATCAGCTTATAATGTAAAGAGAAGAAGAACCCCATTGCACTTCTTATAAAATATTTAACAAATTTGTATGGAAAAAAAATCTGGGTTTATTTATATTTAATTTCACAATCTACAAAATTGAGTCAAATTTTCATACTTTTGAATTTTGTTTGTTTACATTGCTGCTGATGCGTATTGTTTTGCACCATTATAATTTGGCGGAGAAAACGACACTCATTTAACGTGGGCACCATGGATGACAATGAATTGGAATTTATAAATTCAAAGTCTAAGTCTAATTCAATTAATAATTAGATTTTTTAAAATTTAAGTTCGAATTTAAGTTCAATTACATACATTGAAATCCGATCTAATAAAATATCTAAAATTTAAATTCAAATCCGAAAATTTATAATCAATTAATTTTTTTCTTTTTTAGAGTAACAACTCAAACAAATATATTTTATTAAACAAATCAAGATGATTAAGGGGAAGAATTACTTGTTTAAAATCAGGAATTCTGAATTTAGAAAAGATAGATACCCAATCACGATTCCACGATGTTGATTCCTAAGTCGCAACGATAACGCTCTCACATCTACGTAGTTCACCCAGTTGAAACGAGCATATAAAACTCTCTAAACTTTAGTGGGTTTTTCTAAAACACATTAATGACTGACAGATCTTTCATGCCTTTTGTAATCTTAATTCAACTTATAATAAGATTTCAATATATATAATCTTAATTTAACTTTAATTATAATTATAATATATATATATATTAAATATATATAATCCAATTTCAACTTAATTAGGACTTCAATATATATATATATATATTAAATATATATATATATCTATATTTTTTTTAAATCTAAGAGTTTTAAATGTTTTATATAGATTTAAATCGGAAACAGATCGGATCATGGCAATGTCTATATTTGATCCACCTCCTATTAAGATTCGGACTTTTTTCATATTCAAATTCGAACTTTTTTATCAAATTTGGATCAATTTTTTCTTCGAATCAGATTCAGATTATAGTGTCATCACTAAGTACATGACTTTTAAAATGGGTACATGATTTGAACATGGACTTTGGTGTACGTGAACAAAACCTAATTTCCAGCCAATTATTTTGGAATAAAACACCTTTTAGTCCCTAGAGTTTAACAATTTTTTAAATTTGATTCTTAAATTTTTTTATTATATTATAATATTAGTTCTGAACTTAAATTTTAGGTCATTTCAATCATGTCGTACCCTAAAGGTTGTATCATGTGTTGTTAGATTGTCATGTTATCAAAATAATTATTGTTACATCTATTATACCCTTCATCGCACTCTTTAGTGAAACATGTTCTTAACTATTAGGTTCTCCACAACACCTTCTCCATATGACACTCTTTTGCTCACATCCCCGACCATATTATTATTGAGGAAGCAATTGTGCCATGATAACACGATTATTAAATATGTTTGGTCTATCAAGCCAACAATAGCGGAGTCAGAATTTATATATAGTGGAGTCATAATAAGGTATGAAATTTGGGGAATTTTCATAGCACTACAATAACTATTGTTGAGCCCAAATGCTAAAAAAAATCAAATGGGGTCATTTGCAAGACACTTTAGATAAATTAACGGGTCTTTTGCACCCTAAACATTCTACATACATCTGCCCATGCAAGCCAACTCTACAAACTGACAGACAAAGCTATTATGTCATATCATCATATCTTACTGGATATAAACGTGACAAAATTGTCCGACTTTCCCGATATAACTATGACTCTCCCAAGTGAAATCTGGTAAATTAAAACAAGAGCAATGTATCTCATTCCTCGCAGTCACTATTAACCATGACTTTTATCTAAATCAGAAGGAATTAACCGCTTAAAACGCCTCAACCTTCGAGGACTAATGTGGATAAAAAAAAGGTTTAAGGACCAAGTTAGAAACAACTGCCAAGTATGGGTATTAAAAATTGTTTTTATCCATTTTTCTGAAAGGACAAAATTAGGCTTCAGATAGGGACAAAGATTATCTACTTATATCCTAAGTTTTGGGCTTTTGGCTTTCATTATTTTTAAAACACATATAATAGTGTCTCGTGTTAGTGTCTCGAAGATAAAAGATGACATATTTCATTTAAATAATTTGAGTTTAAATAATTTAATTTATTTTTAATATTTCTGTCGACGTTATTTTTTTTTAATCGAAATTGGTAAAAATCTATCAAAAGTTTAGAATCGTCATCGATTGTTTTGGGTTGGATACGACCGAAAGCCTATAAGACTGATCTGTGTCTACATCAAGATCATCGTCGGGTTTAGGATTCGGTTATGAGTGGATAAGGTTATAATACCCTCACTACGTCCAAAATTAGTACTTTTGAGTTTATGTTGTCTTTATAAAAAAAATTCAAAACGCGATTAATAGCACTAATAGTAATAATAGTAAAAAAAATTGAACGGAATGTAATAATAATAAGTATAGAATGTTTATATTTATATAGTACCAACGATATTACTATACGAATATTGTATATAAGTAGTAATTATAATTAGGGACAGAGCCAGGATTGAACTATGAGGGAACATACCGATTAACTTTAAAACGAATAAGGTTTTAAAAGGTAATTAAACCATAAAATTAAGTGTGTTTAAGTTTAATTTTACAAAATTTAAACTTGAAAGGTCTTAAAATATAATTAAATCAAAAAAATGAGTGGTGAAGGTTTAATTTTATTAATTCTAAAAGAATAATAAACCAATAAATTTTAGGAGGGACAATAGTTTAATTACAATGTATTCAAAACTATTTAAACCTAAAATATAATTAACTCATTAAGTTTTAAGGGGCAATTGCCCGTCCTACTTTGGATATAGCACCGTCTCTAATTATAATGAAGTTATGACTCATTATTAATAATAATAATAATAATAATAATAATAATAATAATAATAATAATAATAATAATAATATAGACGGCAAATCGGCAATGAAAAGACAAAGTACCAAAGCTCAAAAGATTTTAGCTCAAATATTGGACCCTGAATACGTGTTTAACATACGGCAAGTTATTATGGTACAATATCAACCAAAAATGTTATTAAATAATATAATATTTTTAATTTTATATTTCAAATCTTATAACATTTTCAGTTGATGCCGCACCGTACAGCAAAATTACCCACTCTATCACGAGTTGTTGCAGCAGCCGAATTTGGAGCTGGCATAACTGGTCTGATCCTTGACACGTGGATTTGTAAGTTGACTCGGGAATTAATTTATTGGGTTAAAATGTTCCATTTGGGTTTTTATCAAATTTGAGCTCGGTTATAGTATTTTACAATTTAAAATGCAACTACATCACTAAAATAGTGACTTTGAACAAAAGATATCAATCCTCCTCCTCATGTATTTTATCAATTTTTTTTGTTTTTATTTTAATAAGAATCTCTGTTTCTGTAGCACGTTCTTTCTCTGTCCTAGTGACACGCTTCTTTTTCTGTCTTTGTGACATGTTTTTGTTTTATTTTTTTAGTTTAGTTCATCTGTCTTTGTGGCAGGTTTCAGCATACCCCTAACGTTCGGTTGTTGTTCGTACAGAGATTCACTCGGTGCTAGTTTCTGATTCATGGTGTTGTCGGTGGCCACTTGAATGTTTTATCCCCACTCGTTGATGGTTGTTTACCGATAAAATCAGTCCTAGGTAGTGGTACCTTTCTCCTGACAGAAAGGATCACACACCATTTCTTCCTTCTTTATGTGTCTCGTTTGGACAGAAACAAGGAGATTCAAGAAACTTTTGAATTTTCGTTGGTATGCGTTTTTCCATAGAAATTTTCGTTTTCATTATTTTTGAGTTGTAAGAATTTTTTTAGGTTGCTTTAACCCAAATTTTCTTCTTCTTGATTGCGTTGTAATTAAGTTTTTCTATAGTTTTAATGAAAATTAAGTTCCTATTTCAAAAAAAAATTCTTAAAAACAGTACCAACCATTTACATTGAACTTATATTATATTTTTTTTTTAAAAAAAATGTTTTTTCCTCGAGAGATTTTTAAACATTTTTTTTCAATCCAAATCATGTATAGGAAAATCGGAAATCAATCAAGGAACCTTTTTGCATTAAAAAAATAAGGAAATTAATAGAATGTTTATTATTTTTATATTTAAATCACATCAATTATTTAATAACAACTTTAAATATTCTATTTAATTTAAAAATATTCGATTTAAAAGAAAAAAAATAGATTTAAAAATTCGAATATTTAATTAAATTTTTATAGGAACTCGAAAACTCGACTCGGCTTCACTCGACTCGAATTGAAAAAATTTCAAATAAAGTTTGAGTTGTAAAATATGACGCGTTAACTCGAATAAATCAAAAAAAATTGACTCGACTCGATCGAACGCTCACCTCTATTTTAAGATATGACGCGTCAACTCGAATAACTCGAAATATTCAAATATTTTAAATCATTTTTTTTCTTTTAAATCGAATATTTTTTTAAAATATAATATTTAATATTTTCATATTTAAATCGCATCAAATATTTAATAACCACTTTAAATATTCGATTTAAAAGAAAAAAATTAATTTAAAATATTCGAATATTTAATTAAATTTTTATAGGAACTCAAAAACTCGACTCGGCTTCACTCGACTCGAATTGAAAAAATTTCAAATAAAGTTTGAGTTGTAAAATATGACGTGTCAACTCGAATAACTCAAATTTTTTTGACTTGAATCGATCGAACGATACGACGCGTCAACTCGAATAACTCGAAATATTCGAATATTTTAAATTATTTTTTCTTTTAAATCAAATATTTTTTAAAATAGAATATTTAATATTTTCATATTTAAATCGCATCAAATATTTAATAACTACTTTAAATATTCGATTTAAAAGAAAAAAAATTTGATTTAAAATATTCAAATATTTAATTAAATTTTTATAGGAACTCGAAAACTCGACTCGACTCGAATCGAAAAAATTTCAAAAAAAGTTTGAGTTGTAAAATATGACACATCAACTCGAATAACTCAAAATGTTTTGACTCGACTCGATCGAACGCTCACCTCTATCTTAAGATATGACGCGTCAACTCGAAATATTCGAATATTTTAAATCATTTTTTCTTTTAAATATTCGAATATTTAATAACTACTTTAAATATTCGATTTAATTTAAAAATATTCGATTTACAAGAAAAATTGATTTAAAATATTCGAATATTTAAAATTGTTATTAAATATTCGAATTTTTAAAAGAAAAATATTTAAAGTAGTTATTTAATATTCGAATATTTTAAATTATTTTTTTAAATCGAATATTTTTATATTAAATTAAATAATTAAAGTAGTTATTAAATATTTGATGTGATTTAAATATGAAAATATTAAATATTCTATTTTAAAAAAATATTCATTTAAATGAAAAAATTATTTAAAATATTCAAATATTTCGAGTTATTCGAGTTGACGCGTCATATTTTAAGATAGAGACAAGCGTTCAATCGAGTCGAGTGAAAAAATTTCGAGTTATTCGAGTTGACGCGTCATATTTTACAATTCAAACTTTATTTGAAATATTTTTGATTCGAGTCGAGTTTTCGAGTTCCTATAAAAATTTAATTGTAATTATTTATCATGTTACCATACTTTGGAATTTTTCTTTAAGGACCAAATTGAAAGAATGTGTAAATAACGAGGGCTAAATTTAGTGAATTGTTTCGAATTAATACTAAATTGATTGAATGTATAAATATGAAGGACTAAATGTGTTATTATACCAAATTTTATAACAACCACTTAACGAAATTTAACGTCTAGTTACCATTTTGTTATAAAACATAAAGTTTAAATGTCATTTTGTGATTTTTGAAAGTTTGATTACAATTTTGTTTTTTTTTTACCAAAGTTCAGTGACCGTCTGTGTACTTTACCCTAAAAACTATTCGGTGGGATGTTTTTAAGTGTTCAGATTTAAGCAATGTAGTCTGTAGATATACGCAAATTTATTCAGATATAAAATTTAATATACAAATTATAAGATAGAATGATAAAAAAAATAGTAAACACTATTTGGGAATACAAGGCTAATGTCATTAGCTCTAATTTATTTATAATTTTGTCTTTGAAGTTTATTGTTTTATCAATTTAATCCTTTAAAATTAGTCTTGTTCGTGGGTCAAGTGGCTCGTCCAATCTGGTCTAAATATAATTTAATAAATTAGATATATATATTATAATTTAACTTTAATTATAAAATGTAAAATTTAAATTTCTTTAAAATCAAAATAGATATTTTCAATGAGACAAGTTGGATCCAAATCCAAACATGATATTTTTAAAAATCAAGCTCCAATCCGACACACCAGCCCACAAGCGCTTCTATTATAATAAAAAATATTAAAAATCTCATTAATTGTATTAATAATGTGTATTTTTTCCAAATGTTATTTAATATATTAATTATATTAATAATATGTGAAATGTAAGTTTTAGATGGAGTCCAATAAAAGAGTTCTATGAACATTTATACCTATATCTTCTATTATAATACTGAAAAATAATCTTATTTAAAAAAATTTATCACAATAACAATTCATAGCTCCAATTCTCAAGACCTGACTCGTTCGCTAGAGACGAAGTTAGGAACAGACACGAACCTTGACTTCCCTTTGTTAAATGGATAAATTTTAATCTCTCTCAAATATTTCAATTTACTGCTTTCAACAATTCGATTTTTTTTTTCTATTAAGAAAACAAATCGATTTTTCAAAGTCAGCAAAAATGGGTTGGGCCAAGATTTGAGAGATGCAAAATTGCAAGGATAGTTTTGGTAAATATAATATGATAAACAACCAAAAATAGTTGGATTTTCTTATGTTACATGAATAGTTGATCAAAAATGGTTTGGGACTTTATGGACAAAACCAACCCAAACAAATATAGTTGTGAAATCATCAACCAAGCCCAAGAAGCTTACTTGACCCTAAATTATATTGACATTGGAGGAGAATAAAATTTGACTCAATTTGAAAAGTAAAATATTTTGATTTAACTTGAATCTTAATATTATAAACTCAACTCAATTTAAAAAAAATAAATAAATTTTGAGTTATAAAGTGAGATTTGAATAACTCAAAATTAACGAAGGAGTGACTAGGGATGGGCATTTCACCCGGGCCCGACGGGTTCTGACCTGACTCGGTCCGATCAGTCGGGTATTTATATGAAAAAATCGGGTTCGTGTCGGGTTCGGGTTTTATGGTGAAAAATCCGACCCGACCCGAGACTAATAGTGTAATTTTCCCCTAAACTTTTTAGGGATATTTGTAATAATACCCCTCTTTATATATTTTTTTAAATTAGGTCCTTAAAATTAATTTTTTATTTACAATTTAGTCCTTAAATTTATTGTTTTTTATAATTATGTCTCTTAAAATTATTTTTTACAATCAGGTCCCTAAAATTATTTTTTTTATAGGTCGGGTCAGAGTCAGGTTTAGAATATTTATTTTCGGGTCGGGTCGAGTTCGGTTTTAGGATTATTAGTTTCGGGTCGGGTTTAGGGTAGACCAAAAACTCGACTCGTGCCCATCCCTAGGAGTGACAAAAAAAACGTTCAATGCCTAAACTTCAATGAGTAAAATGAACGTTTTGAAACTTCAGTGAGTAAATTGAATGTGTTGAAACTTTAGTGACCAAAATAGTTTTGAGAGTAAAGTTCAATGATGATTTACGTAATTTACCCTATAAATATTTACAATTAAATTTGAAGAAAAAATCAAACATCTCGACCTGACCTAATTCGAAAAAATTTAAATAAAATTTGAATTTTAAAATAAGACTTGTCATTCAAATTTTTTTATTCGATTCGACTCAATCGAATGTTCACCCTATTTATCGGTGCCAAAAGTTTTCAAATTTTAATCGTGTAGCCAATGAAAATTTAATCTTTTATTAATGGTGGACTAACCTCTTAACTATATATGTATACATGAACACACACACCCCACACCATCTTTAATCATGCCATTACTGCTTTGATGTGAATAATTCAAAGAAAAGAACTATGAACATATAAAAGATGCAAGAACTTTCTTCCAATACTACATGTACAACTTTAAATTATAAAATAACACTTCTTTATTGATAACTTTGAAATCCGAATTTTTTTAAGTTCTTTTTATTAAATTCATTTTTACCTAATTCAACTTAACTCAAAAACTCGGAATTATCAAGTTGGTGAAAAATGAGAATTACTATATATGTGTTTTGTGCATTCACCTGACAAATTTGACTCGAGACCCGAATTGATTTATTCGAATTGAGACTTGATATCGACCCTAACAAGATGACCAAAATTTGATTCGAAGCTCGAACTAAACCGAACTAAAACCAACCCGAATTTTAGTTGAACAAAAAATGGACCCAAATGTATTTCCAAGCGAACCGAATAGACTTGAATCGAAAGCAACCCGAAATAAAGAAAATATATTAAAATAAAGAAAGATAAGATGTGAATTGTCGCACAACTCAACAAAAAGCCAAATATACATGCAATATAAAAGTCATATATATGGTGGAAAAACCTAACTCGGCCTGATAGCCCGACTAAAACCGATCGATCTTCTATTAACCCGAAATTGATCTGACCCGAAATCAACCGAAATGAATGAACCTGAACCGTTTTCACTCGAACCAAAAGTCAACCGAATCGAAAAATCAACCAACCCGACCGACCGACACGATACCTGAACCAAAAATCAACATAAACCCAAACTAAAACCGAACTAGACCCGAACCGATCCAAACTGAACTTAAACCGAATGTAATAAAACACAAAATAACATGAACCGAACGACTCGTTTGCTATCTCTAGTTGTTTAGACAAGTGAAACCCCATAGTTTGCATGGGTTGGTTGAGATTTGCAACATTTGAAACTGAGAAGGGTGCAAATATTTTAGAGGTTGTCCGCCAATAACCAGTTGATCTAGTGGGATAAAATGTTAAATTCGTTAAGCAAATTCAAGGGTTCGAAGTCTAACTTTGTAAACGGAGAAAATTGTACTTGAAGAATAGCCCTTATAATAAATTTATACAAAACTTAATCCGAATTAATAGATCAACGATCAATAAATATTAGTGGAATACAAATGATAGAAACAAAAAAAAATCATCCATGGCAATGGGGGCTTATAATTCAAAAGATAAATGATGGGTGATGTTGGACCATTATTATTTAATATATTTAGTTTCAGTTTCTACGGCCATAGGCCTGTTATTAGACAATTTTAAATTTAAATGAATATATTTTTATTTAATTAATTAAAAAAACGACCCTAAGTTTAATTATTTAGAAAAATGATTCCGTGTTAGTCTATGTAAGGTAAACCTATGTCCTACAAAAAAATAGGTTTCAAACCTGTGTCCTATTAAAAGTAAGTTTTATGTTAGAAAACGTGGTAAATTAATTTTTTTTCTTACTAACTTATTTAACACGAAACTTGTATTTTGTTAAAAACAAGTTTGTCTTACGTGAACAATTTAGAGGTTATTTTTTTTAAATAATTTTACATGGAGGTCATTCTTGTATTAAATAATAAAAGAGGATATTGATTTAAAATTGTGATGTTATTGCCTCCAATTTAGCCCACTTTCAACGCCATTGATGCCTCTTTGATCATTTCACAACCGTGGTCCCCCATGCCAGTATCAAATTGGTCCCACCTGAATACAAAACCCGCCAAATTAATTCTGCACTAGAGTTGGGTCAATATGCAAGTATGATTTTTTTAACCGTTAATTTTTTGAATGATCACTTATGTTTTCTCTTAGTACAGAATTGGTCACTGATTTTAAAAAACGACCACGTTTTCGATCTGTAAACTTTTGGTCACTGAGACGTTTTTTCTCGTTAAACTTTAACGACGGGCTGATATGACACAATAAAAAATTATAAATTACCTAGATAGTCCCTAAATTATTACTTCACTCTTATTTTGACCATCAAAATAAAAATAGTTTGTATGATTACACATTTAATCTTTTACATTTATATTTTTTTATTTCTTCTCCCCTCCACCATCTTCCATACACTTCTTCATAATAGAAAGTTAGAGATTTGGTTAGATGAAGAAGAGTATAGAAGATAGTGGAGGGCAGAAGAAATAAAAAATATAAATATGAATGATTAAATGTGTAATTATACAAATTGTTTTTATTTTGATGGTCAAATTAAGAGTGAAGTAATAGTTTAGGGAATATCTAGGAAATTTATCCCTTTTTATTGTGCCATATTAGCCAGCCGTTAAAGTTTAACATGAACAAATGTCTCAGTGACCAAAAGTTTACAGATCGAAAACGTAAGTGACCTTACTGGTTGTTTTCTAAAATTAATGACCAACTCTGTACTGAGGGAAAACATAAGTGATCATCCCAGTAGTTAGCTCTTTTTTATATATGCATTGCTATTCTATTTTTTGTTCGATTAATCTAGATCAAATATTATAGAGGCTCATTATGAAGATGACCCTCACAATTTAATTTATTTCATTCACAATATTAAAATTCAAACTGTTGACCTGATGTCTAACGTATCATCTTGCAAGACCAAATGATGGTTGATATATATAATAATTCTACATTGGTTTCAATATGTCGAGTGTCTTTGTTATATTTCAAAATTTAAAATTTAATTTTTTGTTTGAACAATAAAGTTGGCTTCATTCAAACATAAACAGTACACATACAATACATCAAACAACAAAGGGGAATAAAAGGGTTTCACAGCAACCCAGAACAAAGACAAAATGTGTGTATACAACGTGTTTCGAGAGAGAGATGTTTAGAGAAAGCGGGTTGACTTCCTAAACTGTGAATACTAAAATTGAAATTTTGGAAAATAAAAATGTTGAATAAAATATGTTTGGTTGTAAATTTTGAAAAATATTTTTTTAGAAAATAAAAATGAGTAAAAATTTAAAAAACAAAAAATATATATTTTTATCATTTTATTGAATTTTTTTAGAAGAGTGGAAAACATGAAAAACAAAAGTTTTAAATTTTAATTCTATTTAACTCGGTTCAAATCATTCTGATGACATTTTTAAAATTTCAGTTTATTTAATCAGATTTTATTTTATTTATTGTATTAATATTTTTCTAATAATTATGTTCTAATTCAATTATTTAATGAATAATCATTTATTTATTTTTATTTTGAAAAATTAGATATAAAATATAGGCAAAAGGTCAAAAATAGCCTCCAACGTTTCACATTTTAGTCATTTTAACCATATCTTTTTTTTTGTGCAAACAACCACCTAACGTTTCATTTTTCGTTTAAATTTCACCATTGTTGGATGAAAAACGTCAGTCAACTAACGGTAACGGTCAACGCTTGAGGCTGACGTAACATGTCTGCAGGGCATGGGGAGATGACGTGGCACTGCCACATGGAAATTTTGCTGACGTGACATTTAAAAAAAATAAAAATAAATTAATTATTTTTTAAAATATTTTTAACCAATCGCCACATCAGCAAAGTGCCACATCATCTCCTCATGCCCTGCAGACATACCACGTCAACCTCAGGCGTTGACTGTTAGTTAACTAACAGTTTTCATCTAACAATGATGAAATTTGAACGAAAAATAAAATGTTAGGTGGATGTTTGCACAAAAAAATAGGGCTAAAATGACCAAAATATGAATAGTTGGGGGGCTATTTTTAACTTTTTTTCCTAAAACATATTTTCACTATTTTCATTTTTGAAAACAAGTTTTCATTTCTATTAACGAAATATGTTTTCTAATTTTCGAAAAACTGAAAATGAAAATTATTTTCTAAAAATAAAAATAAAAAACAAAATTAGAAAATATTTTTTTAGAACTAAACGGACCATAATAATTCCTCTAATAATTTTATTAAAAAGAATAACCACAAACTTTGAATAAATACACTACAAAACAAATATTATTTTAATTTTAATCGGAGAAATTGGTTGGATATTATTGTTAGATTTTTTTTGAATGTATTGTACTGCCTAAATTATTTTTTAAATTATTGCATTTTCAACAATAAATTTGAAGATGGATTGAGTGGAACCCGTATATGAACAATGCAATAATATTTTTCTATTTAAAAGTGAAGAAATGTGATGCATATTCGGCTAGGGCAGCTGCACGCATTTTGGTTATTTCCACTGTTCAAAGACAGAATGAAGGTAATTCGCCTTTAATATTTCAATATAAAAAATTTAAAGTTTGATCAAACTTCATATTCACTATAGAGAATACAATAGATTTAAAAATAATTTGAACAGTACAATGATTCTGTTTGATAAACAATTTTTTGAGCTAAAATTAGAGGTTTGAAGTATTTTTAGAGGTTTGATCAGTCAAATTCACTAATTTAAATGTTTGGTAAATACAGGATTGTAATAGCGGATTGAGGTGAAACCTCTCATTTTGAAAAAAACTTCATTTTAAGAGTTTTTGAGCTAGAGGTTTGAATAAAATACTTATAAAGACTATTTTGTCCTTGATAATTATAATTTTTTTTCTAAATAATATAAATTTGAATAATTAATAAAATTAAAAAATAATTTCTTAAATAATTTTATTTTATCGACAAGTAAGTATGATTTTATTGAAAATAAGAAATTAATATATACATTTAAATTTACTAATTATTAAAACTATACTAAAAAGAATTACACAAATAAAAAATAATATATACATCCTACATTTATGCTTAGTAATGATGTTAAAAAAATAATTTTCATAATCCAATTAATATTTATAGATACAAAATATTAATAACTAATAAATTATTCAAACAGGTACTGGATATAATCATGTTCTTATATCTCATTTTGTTTGTTTAAATAATCAAACAGCTATGAGCTATCAGTTAATTTTACCAAACACTTCTATACAATCAGCTAATGCAATCTGCTAGTTAAATCAGCTAATACTATCAGCTATCCGCTATCAACTAATATAATCCGCTATCAGGCATCAGTATCCGCTAATTGTCAAACAGAGCCAATATATTTAAAAAAATTCCAACAATAATATCCAACCAATTTCTTCAATTTTAATTAACATTAAATTCTAATTTAATAAGAACAAATAATCTCACCTTCTTTTCTTAAAAAAAAATGCATTATAAAAATTTAATCATGAAAAACAAATATTCAATACATTCAGCATTGCCTAAGCTTTGTATAGTACAAATTCCATAATCATAATGATGATAATTACGTTAAATCCAAATCCATGTCCAGCTGCCAACAACAACACAGTTCGAATCTCTCTCCTTTTTATGCACATTTCCATCTTCTCTGAATTCCCACATTCCCACTTCACTACCCCAAAGCTCCTTCAATGGCGTTTTCCCTCTTCTTCTTCCTTTCCTTACTCTCTTTAGCTTCATCGGCTTCAACGGACCATCCTAAAACCTTCATCGTCAGAGTCCAAAACGACGCCAAACCCTCCATTTTCACCACCCACAAGCACTGGTACGAGTCTTCCCTTTCCTCCATCCTCTCCCCGTCAACACCAACCCAACTCCTCCACGTTTACGACACCGTTTTCCATGGATTCTCCGCTAAGCTTACCCCTACTGAAGCCCTCAAGCTTCAAACGCTTCCCCATGTCCTGGCTGTAATCCCCGAACAAGTCCGGCGACTTCACACCACGCGCTCTCCTCACTTTTTGGGTCTCAAAACCACTGACAGCGCCGGGATTTTGAAGGAAGCTGACTTCGGGTCGGATCTTGTCATCGGGGTTATCGATACGGGTATTTGGCCGGAGCGTCAAAGCTTCAACGACCGTGACTTGGGGCCTGTTCCTTCTAAATGGAAAGGCCAATGTGTGGCGACAAAAGATTTTACTTCCGGTGTTTGTAATAGAAAGCTGATCGGAGCGAGGTTTTTCTGTAATGGGTACGAAGCGACTAACGGGAAAATGAACGAGACGTCGGAGTTTCGTTCCCCGCGAGATTCCGACGGTCATGGTACCCACACCGCTTCCATTGCTGCCGGAAGGTACGTTTTTCCAGCTTCTACTTTAGGTTATGCTAAAGGTGTAGCAGCCGGGATGGCTCCAAAAGCGAGACTCGCCGCTTATAAAGTTTGCTGGAATGCCGGTTGTTTTGACTCTGATATTCTCGCCGCCTTTGACGCCGCCGTGGCTGATGGGGTTGATGTAATTTCGTTGAGTGTTGGCGGTGTTGTGGTACCCTATCATCTCGACGCCATTGCCATCGGTGCTTTCAGTGCTGCTGATAAGGGGATATTTGTTTCGGCCTCCGCCGGGAACGGCGGTCCCGGTGGATTGACTGTCACTAATGTCGCTCCATGGGTGGCTACGGTTGGTGCTGGGACGATTGATAGGGATTTTCCCGCTGAGGTCAAGCTTGGAAATGGGAAGGTCGTGCCTGGGGTGAGTATCTACAATGGGCCGGGTTTAACTCCGGGTCGGATGTATCCGTTGGTATACGCCGGCACCGGCGACGGCGATGGGTATTCATCTTCTTTGTGCTTGGAAGGGTCTTTGGATCCTGAGTTTGTGAAAGGTAAAATCGTTGTATGTGATAGAGGGATTAATTCAAGAGCTGCTAAAGGTGAAGTTGTCAAAAAATCCGGTGGAATTGGAATGATTTTGGCTAACGGCGCATTCGACGGCGAAGGGTTGGTTGCCGATTGCCATGTCCTGCCAGCGACCGCCGTCGGTGCCGCAAACGGTGATGAGATAAGAAGCTACATTGATTCAGCATCTAAATCAAAGTCATCAGCCACTGCCACTATTGTCTTTCAAGGGACTCGTTTAGGTGTCCAACCAGCTCCGGTCGTGGCATCATTTTCAGCTCGAGGGCCGAACCCGGAGACACCCGAAATTCTGAAACCCGACATGATTGCTCCCGGGTTGAACATCCTCGCTGCCTGGCCGGACAAAGTCAGCCCATCCGGCGTTTCTTCGGACAATCGAATGACCGAGTTTAACATACTTTCAGGCACATCAATGGCATGTCCCCATGTTTCAGGGTTAGCCGCATTGTTAAAAGCAGCACACCCCGAATGGAGCCCCGCAGCCATAAAATCCGCCCTGATGACCACCGCTTACACTGTCGACAACCGCGGCACAACCATGATAGATGAATCCAATAGGAACACTTCCACCGTGATGGATTTCGGATCAGGCCATGTCCATCCCACCAAAGCCATGGACCCTGGCCTGGTCTACGACATAACCACCATGGATTACATCGACTTCTTATGCAACTCCAATTACACAATCACCAACATCAAAGTACTCACAAGGAAGACAGCCGACTGCAGCGGTGCCAAAAGGGCCGGCCACGTCGGAAACCTGAATTACCCCTCGTTTTCAGCCGTATTTCAACAATACGGCAGGCACAACATGTCTACACATCTCATTAGACAAGTGACAAACGTTGGAGACCCAAATTCAGTTTACAAAGTCAGAATCGACCCACCGAGTGGCACCGTAGTCACAGTCGAACCGGAACAGCTCGTTTTTAGAAGGGTTGGCCAGAAATTGAACTTCCTTGTAAGGGTTCAAACCTTGGCAGTCAAGCTATCCCCTGGTGAGACTAACATGAGAAGTGGCTCAATAGTGTGGTCTGATGGGAAACATAATGTCACTAGTCCCTTAATTGTGACACTGCAGCAACCTTTGTGAACTTGTTAGTATGATGTTAAATTGTTTAGGGTTTTAGGAATTTTGGGTCACCTTGGTTTTTTAATATATATCTTCATGTGTGATGAGATTTATGCTAGGGTTTTCTATATCAGAAAACTGGTGGAGTTGGCTTGTAATGCAAGGTAGAGGTAAGTGTTTTTTTAATGTAAAAATTGTGTTTTGAGAAAATCACGAGGGTTGTAATTGTGTCCTAAAACCAGTAATTACCTTGGATGTATTCATGACTATAATCCGTTCACTCTTCGCGTGGTTTCAAATTCTAATATTTACCTTAACAATACTATTTTAATACTACTTAATTAAAATAAGAATTGGAATGTAATTGTGTCCTAAAATCCCTCTCTACATATGAATTCCTTTAAAAGGCGAAATAGCTTGAATAATCTCATATTCTTAAAATTAAAAAAATGTGTCAAAACTTAATACTCCAAAACGTTTTTCAACCCAAGAGCTTTATAACGAGCAGGGTAAAAGAAATAAGATGATAAAGAAGGAAAAAATCCCCTCTTAAAAGGATAATACATTTTACATGTCCCTAACCTTTCATTTAGGGTGAGGTAACCTTAAGGTAATACACAAATTCGTACAATCTACACAAATTTTTATTTAAATAGTAAGAATTTACGTTATAATATAAAAATTTGTGTAGTTACACAAATTTTTACCCAATGCAAAATTTACATAAATTCTTACCCAATTGATAAGAATTTGTGTACCTAGTTAGTAAAAATTTCGGTTCTACCTAAATCATTACCTAATTTTACATAATTTCTTACAAAAATAATAAAAACTTATATTTAACCACATTTTAACCGCACCATAAAGTAACTTACCTTAGCACCTCCCTTCAATATATGAGTACTCCTTACCTTAGATAATACTTTTGACTCTCTAATTATCATGACATGATCATTTTATTTTGTATTATTTCGATTGATTTTATCTATAGATAAATCTACATGGTGGGTAAGAGGGACAACGTCCTCTCTCAGAAATTGTATACTTTAATTGTATTTTAGATCATTGATAGTCATGAAATCATTATAATTAAGTCTATATTTTTAAAAATTAATTGGTCTATTATTCTTTTAGGACTCTCTCAATTAAAATTAATAAAATTAAGTATTTATCTCTTATTTTTGTGGTTTAATTACTTTTTAACATCCTACTTGTTTTTAAAATTAATCAACTTATTCTCTCAGTTTAATCTTAACTACATTTCTGATTTCATTAATAGTTGACATCTATCATGACTAACATATATATAGAAAGAGAAAATATTTCATGCACTAACGATAGAAAATTTATTTTTTTACGAGCATGCTCAATTTAGAGTTTAGATGTTTAGTTTAAGGTTTGTATTTTAAGGTTTGTTATTAGAATTTAAAATTTAAGGTTTCAAGATTGGAAAATTCTTTGATAGAATATAAGGCTTTTATTTTTAAAGTTTAAAGATTTATGTTGTGATTTAGGGTTTAGATTATATGTGTAGAATTTAAGGTTTATAGTTAGAATTTAGAGTTTAAGGTTTAGGTTTTAAGGTTTTAGAGCTAAAAAATTAAGTTTTAGATTTTATAGCTTAAATATAAAGGGTTATGTAATTTTTTTTGCACAATTTATGTATTAAAATATAGGAAAATTCTGCCACGCTCGACGAGCACTGATGAGCACCACTAACGATGAGCACCGATAAGCACCATTAATTCAATTTCTAAAGATTAAAAATCTAAAGAACTCACCGTATAACTATAAATTATTTAAAAATTAAAAGATAAATTAATTAAAATATATTATTTTATTTTTAATTTTTTAAAAATATAAATCAAAATACTTATCTACCTTTAAATTACAAAATCCTAATTTTTGTTCATTTAAAATTCAAGTTGCTGCCGATAGGACATCCCGTCAGAGGATGCTATTGTCACAGTTGCTACCTGCAACATTATGCTAGGGCTTTCTATAACGCTCCATATTATAATTGTCTGCGTTGAAATTGAAACGAAAGAGTCCAGAACGGAAGAATCAGTTGGACGCTTACACTGTAAAAAGACGTACAGACGATATAGATGATAGCGATTAAGTAGAATTATATTAGAAAGAAGTTCTTTAGTGATTTTATTTTGCAATTTTTTCCAGATGCGTTTGGATAGCTAAGTCGGGTTTGAGAAAAAAATTGTTTAAATTGAAATTCGGCGGCGACAGTAACAGCGACGGCAGCTTAAATTTCAAATAAAAAAAATTAGGGTTTTGTAATTTAGGGGTAGATAAGTATTTTGATTTATGTTTAAAAGAAAATTGAAAATATAATAATATATTTTAATTAATTTACCTTTTGATTTTTAAAAAAAATTATAATTATACGATGAGTTCTTTAAATTTTTAATATTTATAAATTGAATTAATGGTGCTTAACGGTGCTCGTCGTTAGTGGTGTTTAACGGTGCTCGTCAAGCGTGGTAGACTCATCCTAAAATATAAGGGCGACGCACGACAAAACTTCCTTGTATTAATAACTCATATATCTGAATGAAAATGTCGGGTATATAAATAACATGAAATCCGCACGAACCAACTTACCTAAGTGGTTAAGGGTACGATTGTTATTTTTAGAGGTCAGAGGTTCGAGCACCAACAGTTGCAGCAGGGTGATTGAGCATGCATTGTCATATAGTTGAGAGTATATTCAGAACAAATACTACTTGTAATCACCGGATTTTTCTAGCATGCGGCCGCCTAATATACGGCTAATATACGGCGTTACCGGAAACATGATAAGGTATATAATGTATTCGGTAAAGCGGTACCGGATATGTTGATATGAAATGATGTATCCGGTAAAAAACAGAAAAAAATGAATAAATAATGGTAACCGGTAATTTGAAGTTAACGGTCAGACATAAAAAACCGGTAGCGTCTAATTTGTTATAATGTATTCGGTAAGCGGTACCGGATATGTTGATTTCGAAAGTATCCATACTTTTGAAAAGTTTAACGAAACTTGTTATCAATATATTCGGTAGTAGGATAACATAATAGGTAGCCAATAAGAATCGATACCTTATACAAAATTATCGATATTTTAATAAAAACATTGGAACTGGTTCAATTGTGGGTCGATAGTATGGATACTTAAATAAAACATATGGATAGTTATATTAAATGTTTCGATACGTTTATTAGAAGTATGTATACTTTCTTTTACTTGCAGGCAAAGTATGAATACTTATATCAAATGTTTGGATACTTCTATCAGAGGTATGAATACTTTCGAAAAAGTATGGAAAATTTATAAAAATTATGGATACTTCTATTAAATCGTTTATATGAATTAGAATGAAGGAAAAAGATTACAAAAGCAAAAGATTAACAACAAATTAGACGGCAACGGAAAGAAAAAAAGAAATTGAGAAGAAAAAAAAGACTCCTCCCTTCAAGTCCCCCTGCCACCCATGGAACTTGTTCCAGCACCAGCTTGATGTCCAACCATCTGTGCATATGGTCGCATCTCAAACTTGACCTTTTGGTTGCCTAATGAACAATTTTTTTTTGCATAAGTATGAGCAGAAGTGTATCTTGTTATTAATAAAAGAAGAAAATGATAGAGAATTCTAACCTTGGAGATGGTGGTTGAAGATGTGTATGTCTTCTTTTTCAGTCATGTAACCATATAGTTGGCGTTGGCTGGAAGGAGGGGATGGAGCATGACGTTGCCAAGCATCTAACCTGAAACCTTGGGCAGCAAACTGGTTATGCAGACGCTGAGCATCTAGATAACCTCTTGCCGTGCTCTCAAAAATCAGAAGGCTCATCCCACGATGGCCTTCTGGACCGTATGAATGACGAGCCTTGGCAACAGCACCATAGGAACTGAAATGGTCGAGAAGCTGTTGGTTTCCCATACCAATCCACTGAAGCAAGCATAAAATTTAAAAAACAAGTTAAGTATTAAAATATAATATTAATGAAAACATAATTCAGAGAAGTTATATAACTACCTTCCCATCTCCATCTCTATGAAGCTGTGTGTTCATAATCATCACCATGGGTGGCCAGAGTATTTAGTGATGAGGTTCCTGGTTGCTTGAAGGCGGGGGGGAGACAATAGCAGCATCATTAATCAGACCACTCCATTGGCCTGAAGCTTGACATTGAGGTTGAGGAGTGGCCGAAGTACCCCTTCTTCGCAATTCCTCCTCTAACATCTGACTCAGGAGGCGATGAATTTTCAGTTTTTCTCCTCCTTTGGTTTTTGCATGGGTGAGTAGGGACTGAAGGCCACCAAACGACTTGAAGGCACCAGGACCTCCGTGGCATGCTGGACACAGCCATTTCGTAGTAGGGTCGTTGACAGAGTGCATTCGATCGAAGGCCTCGAAGAAACTCCTGAAGCATTTGCTGGATTTCAAAGCCTCGTGGCTTAGTTGTTCGTCATTATCAGAATCTGAATCAATATAGAAATCATCATCACTGTTTGATGA
This sequence comes from Hibiscus trionum, assembly GCA_030270665.1. Taxonomy (NCBI): domain Eukaryota; kingdom Viridiplantae; phylum Streptophyta; class Magnoliopsida; order Malvales; family Malvaceae; genus Hibiscus; species Hibiscus trionum. Next base: position 4,913,343 of record BSYR01000014.1, read on the forward strand.
TGTCTCGAAATCAATCTTCCTCTTTGCCAAAGGCTGAGGATTTTTACCCGAACTTCTTCTTGAACTCATTGTAGAATAGAAGATTGTGAAAAAGAACTGATTATAAAAGTAAAGGAAAGGGTTTAGTAGATTAATTTGAAGATGTTGTGAAGAGTAAATAGAGGAGTTGTTAATTTATAGGCAAATTCCGACTGGGAGGGAAAGTGATAATGCTTGAGACTGAAAAGGCAGAGATTCGTTCGTTCTCCTCGTTTCCCGGGTTATAGAAATAAATGCGGAGAAGGTACATGAACAGAACGGTGCATGTGATACGTTGGAAAGACGTGAAAATGAAAAGGTAGAATCAGATTCGTTCTTCTCCTCGCTTCCCGGGGTTATAGAAATAAATGAGTAGAACTAGGAGAACTACCCAATAAATGAAGGTCATGAAGGGTGCATGCGTGATACAAGTGAAAAGACACGATACTGAAAATGAAGAATCAGATTCGTTCCGGGGATAATGGGTTTCAGCTTTATACAGGATGAGCAGTAAACGGTGCATGTGATACAAGTTAAATGACATAACACTGGAATGCAAAGTTGTAGAAGTGTATAATGAAAACGGTAATAATAAATCGGATACATTGATGTAATGAATAAAGAATACAGTAAAAATATACCGGAAACATTAATGTTTTTGCAAACGTATCGATAATTACATTAAAACATGGAAAAAAGTATCGAAAATCTTGTTCCCATTAAGCTATGGCAAGCCTTAAGTTATTGTTAATTATCGATATTTTTGTAAAAGCATCGATATTTTCGAACGATATTCGAACCGGAAACATTGATCTTCTCTCAAAAGTATCGGGTTTTTTATTAATAGTGTGTAAATCGTATCGAAACTGTTGTTCCAGTATGCAATTGGGATCCATATGTGAATTAAAAGTATCGATAATTGTTTGCAAGTAGGATTAAAGTATCGAAAATTTCGACCATAATTGCTAACGTAGCATGTAATTTTACAACAGTATCGAAACATTTTCAGAAAGGGGGAATAATGTATCGAAACTTTATTTGGAGGCAGTGGACAAGTAAGGGATAAATGATGAAATAAGACGTCATATAACATAATTGGAAGATAATTTCAGAAGTTTATTGTTAATCTGAATCATCGTAGTCAGTGGACACGTCTGAACTTAGGTTTAGTTCTTCGATCAGCTGTTGTTTTCTTTGTCGACGCATGTACATAAAAAGTTGCAGCTCGTCCGCAGCCGCATCAACATCCGGTGAAGACTGTGCGTGTTCAGTGTTCGGATTAGGTTGTACGGGTGCAGACGAACTACCTTCGCCGGCGTTGACGTCGTCAAACTTAACATGTAAATCGACATCTGTAGCTCCGACGGAATTGAGGCGGTCATACATGTTACGAACGTCTGTTTCGTTCGTAAGCTTCATAACGTAGTGCGTTTCGTTTGCTGACGGTGTTGGGATTCGACATTCCATGGAAGAAATATGTTTGTCGCCGTGTTTACTAACCTCGATTGTTGTCAACTGTATTAAATCTTTCAGTGACATTTTGGCGGTGATTGTTGACTGAAAATGAGTATCGAGAAAATGAAATGTTGCCTGAAATTTTGCCATAAGGTGAGCAAAAGATTTGGTGTTTAGAGAGAATTTGGAATGAGTAAATGATGGTGGAATTCGTGGGTATTTATAGGAAAGAAAAACACCACATAAGTAAATTTAAGTGGAATGAAAACTTTAATTCGCATTTCATTTAAGAAAACTTTCAACATGTATTCTTTAATAAGTAAATTCAGAGAATCCTTTGTGCATGAAAGTATCAATAATTTTATAGTAACCGACAGAAAGTATCGATCAGACTCGTGTTGTTATGATGGAATTTTACAACAGGATCGAAACATTTTAAGTACGTTGGAAAAATGTATCGAAACTTTAGTTCCAGTAACCTCGGACAATCCTGTGTGCCTGAAAGTATCGATAATTGTTATCGTGAAGGACATAAAGAATCGATATTTTCGAGCAGATTCGGTAACGTATCATGGAATTTAACAAAAGTATCGAAACATTTTCAGAAAGAGGAATAATTGTATCGAAACTTTAGTTACAGTAACCTATGAGAATTCATTGTTTCTGAAAGTATCGATAAATTTTATCGTGAAGGACAGGAAGAATCGATATTTTCGCGCAGATTTGGTAACGGATCATGGAATTTTACAACAGGATCGAAACTTTTTCAGTAGGCGGGGAAATTGTATCGATAATAGACTACAATTTATTGCACGTTAACTTTGTAGGAAGGAAGAAATAAATGCTCTTAATGCTTTCAACAACCATCAACCACCACAACCTACCGAATTTACTACCTGAAAATGAAAGCAACACAACGACAACAGAAGTCATTTACAGGTAAGGGTTGGACCACTTCAAAAAATCATGTTTAATAAAATGGAAGGTACTCCATCCAACGGTGTTAATGGTAGCGGGAATTTGCAAGACGAACAGTTGACCGTTGATGATTCGGAACGGTTGGTAGGTCAGCTCTTTTCTTCACGTGAGGAAGCATGGAATTTTTACAAGGCATACGCAATAAAACATGGTTTTAGTGCACGTCGAGGAACAACACGGCTGGATGGCGAAGGGAATGTGAAGACACATGAATTTTGTTGTTCAAAAGAAGGGTTTAGGTGTACGAAAGTCGAAACTGTTAATCGTCAACGATCTCATACGCCACTCACACGAACAGGATGCAAGGCCAAAATCGTTGTCACAGCAACAACAACAAAAGATCAGTGGGTTCTAAGTAAGTCTTTCCACGAACATAATCATGCATTGTGCACACCTTTTATGACACCATTTATGCGTTCAAATAGAGGTGTGACTGAGGCTGATGTGGCTGAGGCAACAGCGTTGAAAGATGTTGGTGTAGGTACATCAAAGGTAATGAAATATTTCATGAATCAGGCAGAGGGATTTCATAATGTTGGATTTACTAGTAAAGACCTGTACAATGCACTTGATAGAGGTAAAGCAAAGGAGCTTGTCAATGGGGATGTGAATGCACTCATTGCTTACTTTGATTACAAGAAAAAAGATGATCCGGGGTTTTTTTATGACATACTCCACAGATGAATCAGGGGCATTGCAGCATCTTATTTGGGCTGATTCAACATCGAGATCAGATTACACTTGCTTCGGTGATGTTATTGCGTTCGACACAACTTACAAAGGTAATTACTATGCACGACCAATTATGCCTATTGTCGGTGTCAATCATCACCATAGCACAATAGTATTTGCTACTGCGATCATAGCTGACGAAACGACTCAATCGTTCGAGTGGGTGCTGCGAAATTTTCTACAAGACATGATGAATAAAGCGCCTCTTTCAGTTGTGACAGATGGGGATAGGGCAATGCAGAGGGCTATCAAATGTGTTTTCCCTTATGCGAAGCACATATTATGTTCCTGGCATCTATCTCGCAATGTAGAAGCTAACATTGCTGACAGCAAATTTAGCACAGCATTTAATAGATGTATGAGTTCGTGGTGGACAACCAGCGAATTTGATAGTGAATGGTCTAGGGTGATTTCCGAATTCAACGTCGAAAACCATTCATAGGTGATAGAGAAGGGAAATACTCGGAACTTATGGGCTCAAGCATATCAAACGGGTCATTTCTTTGCGATCCACACAAAGAAGCGAGTCCTTGAATGCTGCACTCGGACGTGCCCTGATACAGAAGAAGACATATGTAGACGTAGTTCGTACAATTGAACAAACTATTGGTAAAATTCGTATCAACGAGTTGCAAGCAGATTGCTTAAGTTCGCAGACAACGCCCTTCCAGATCACTAAACTCAAAGACCTAGAAAGCAATGGTGGTGAAATTTATACGCGAGCATCATTTGGTATCTTCCAAGAATAACTTCAAGAGGAGACCTTGTACCGGATTGACGAACAAATTCAGTCCTTATCAGATGAGTGTATGCATTTTGTTATGTCAAAGTACAAGGAAAAGAACATTAGATTTGACCTATCTGTTGATGTTGTCTCGGAATCCGTCACATGCTCGTGTAGGAAATTTGAGACAGTAGGAATTCCATGTTCCCATCAACTGCATGTTCTGAAGCACTTGGATTACACATGTATTCCAAAGTCGTTGATTCTAACTCGATGGACCAAGGAGGCGAAGGCTGCTGCACCAAGTTTCCTTGACTTCAATGTAGCACCTGAAGCTATGCAAATGGCACGGTTCGCGGCCCTACGTGCAACGTCAAGTCGTTTATGCTACTTTGCATCAAAGACAGATGCATCTTTCATAACCGCAAGAGATGAGATGAAAAGACTAACTGCCGAATTTGAACACTCGTTCGGTTTGAAAGATTCAAGTAAACGACGAAATGTTGATAATGGAGTTCGCGTTGGCGACCCTAAACGAAGAACATGAAAGAGAAAAATAGTCCAAAAGAAGATGGTCCAGAAGAAAAGTAGGCAATGCTCTTTCTGCAACATTGAGGGACATAACAGAGTAACGTGTCCTAAATTAAAGCTGGGTCTGGATTCTTGTACACAACCTACCTCGAGTGACTTTTTTGACAACGATGCGGAATGGTCCTACGGCCCCGGAGATGAGTCTTGTAATGTAAGTTACTTTATCTATTCTACAACATATTGTCTTCAATTGTTTGTTTATGGTTAATTTTAATATCAATCACTTGTTTATGTCTCAGGGCAAGGAGGACATTTGGAATACAACAAGTACCGATCAACAGACATTGTGACTACATACAACCAGGGGCGGAGGCAGAATTTTTTCTAAGGGGTGTCATTTTTTGAACGGTATTTAAGAGGGGTTAATTTTTTTATAAAGAGGTGTCATTTTATTTATAAATAGGTGTGAATTATATAATTTTCAATTTGTTCATATACAAATTATATAGAAAAATACGATTTCCAAAAAAATTTGGGGTGTCATCAGACACCCCAATCCCCTTGGTGGCTCCGCATATGCATACAACAATATGATATAACATTCAAATGTCTAAAGGGTTATTTTTAACAAATTCGGGTACAGTACTATGGTCATTCGCCAACTTTTCAAAAAATTCTCGGATGCTTCCGCCCTTTTCTGTGGATATATAAAAATAAGCCAAATTAGCAGACTGTCAACATCTTCAATATATAAATAAACCAATGGAATAAGTCACATATGTAACTGTCATACCTAACGCATTGTCGTTGCAAGATGATTGGTTATAGGGATGCGGACATATGTAGTTGTATTCCTATACAGAAAACATAAATTAACAAAATAATAGCATATTACGTTATTAATAAATTGAATGTCAAAAATATTACTCACTGGATTATGCCTCATTTTCTCGGTAGAATCATCCACCAACAGTGTATTCTCCTCTTTGAATTGAGGATACTCATTCCAAACTTGATGCAAGTCTTTGCAGAAGGTGTATTCCTCTTCTTCTTTGCACTTTGATTGATCCTGTTTATAGTAAATTGTAAAACACAAATTTGTAAGAATCATAACAAATTCAATGTCAGTGCCAAATAAGAAGCATCTTACCCAGATGAATATATATCGTTCATATTGTACGGGTAGTTTGTTAAGAGCAAGGTCAATGTTATGCCTGCAATCGTGAACAATTACCACGATAAACTTCAAAATCTTTAAGAGGTCAACGTTAAATGTTAACAATTTTAATCATAACGGTGCTAACCTCAACTTCGATGACCATATTCCAACAAAAAAATTCTCTAAACAAAATTGCATAAATTCTTCTACACCTGGCCTCAGTATAACATCTACAACATGAAAAAAAATTCAACATTATTGTTTTCTTTATAGCCGTAAACAAATTTGCAGACATTTAATTACCTCTGGGAGTTTGTTTTGTATAATATGCAAGGACTCCGTTGACATCAAAAATGACAAGTTTTTTGTTCTGTGTTACAGAAATCATATATCTGTTGGGGTCTTCACTGTCATCATCATCTGAACTGTGTACCTCTTCATCATTCTCCTCTTCAGGCACCGTATCATCCTCTTCATGCACAACTGGATTCTCCACTTCTGTTATAAGCATGTCAATAGTCAAATAACCGAATGTGAATAGTAAATTTAAAGGGTTATTTTACCTATGGGTTTGTATTTGCTTTGAAGCCATTGATTACGGAAGTTGGAGAAGTCAGCACGAAGTGAGGAAATATATGCTCGCATTTTTCCTATTTGGTCATTAATATCGCCAAAACGAGCATCCATATGCTCGCGGAAATGAACCATGTAAGCCATCACTGACTTCATGGTAATCACCCCTTCGATCTCATCTTCTTGCATCCGCTCGTGGGGTTCTGCTTCAACTGTCACCACTTGGTCGTTGCCTTGTTCCGCTCGAATTACACATTTGTTTATCCAACCGACGTTTTCAATAAAATTGTATCCCGCTTTTGTCAAGGTAATCATGTCGATCTTCCGGGATAGTCGAAGAGGGTAGTCAAGATTGAATTCCACTCCTTCCTTCCTCAATATATGGCAAATTATGCATCCATATGGTAGTGAGGTTGTAATGGAAGCACCCTTCTTCACTATATGTAGAATTGTCTCATATATCAGTTTTGCTATGTTTGGAGCGGTTCTTGATTCATATTTAGACAACCACCAGTAATCAGTATCTCGAATTTGTGAAAATTTCCCACCGGACGGCCGAAGAAACCAAGTGACAAGAAGGTGAAACAATCTGCCCTCCGCACCAAGGTTAATGGGACTATTCCGATCAACACCTTTCATGGTAGGTTCTAAAACATGTTCATTCGAATCTCCTACATTCTTCACTCCTATACCAGCAGCAATAGATGACGCATCTATATATATCTCCTTACCCATGACATGAGTCGTAATTCCTAATATTTTTCCCGTACTAGGCTGGAGGTCTAATTTTGCATTACTGTAGAAAACTCTAACCAGATTGGGGTAATATTTTGGTTCTACACCAAGCAGTTCAAGCCAGCCCCAATTTGTAAATGTTTCTTTAAACCCAAATTTGTTTTTCTCATCGAAGAAGAAGTCCAAGTCAATAACACGTTCTGGACGAATCTTCCTCGTTTTGAAATTGCTATCATATGTAAGTTTCTCATCGGTGCTTCTAAAGTTTTGCGATTCAAAAGACATATTTTCTTCAGAAGAACTTGAACTTACTTGACCAGCAGACCTTGATTTCGAAGATGTCTTTATCTTGGCAGCAGAACCTCTCTTCTGTTTGAGTGCCCCTTTTATGGGTACCCCTTTTTTGGGTGCCATTACAACTGTTATATGCAGAAGAGGAACGGTTACTCCAAAATCGTGCAACACCCTAACCCTAAAGTACGCAAAATCAGTCACTTTTACTAACATGTAAATATGATCGTACAAATCGTCCTCGTCGGTGTTGAGTTTACCCAGGTTGAACGGTGCAATTTCTCTGAACGGTGGTAATCGTCGTTGGAGTTGAAGAGTTCTCTGCAATAGTTTCGATAAAATCCTTTAAGTTTAGTGCTGGTTTAAATAGAAATCCCGCCTATATTTCCGATTTAATCGTTACCGGAAACATTGACATGTCTCCGGGTACATTGTTTTTTTCAGTAATGAAAACGGTAAAGTTTCGATAATTTGATATTTGAAGGAAAAAAAGTTTCGATAATTTGATAATGAAGGAAAAAAAGTTTCGATTTTGTCGTGGATTGTTACTCTAAGGATACATATATTTCGTATAAAAGTTTCGATATTTTTACTCATAGCGGCAGAAAAGGTATCCAAACTTTAATTCCAATTAGCTACGGCAGTCCGTATGTGTCAAAAAGTTTCGATAATTTGATAATGAAGGAAAAAAAGTTTCGATTTTGTCGTGGATTGTTACTCTAAGGATACATATATTTCGTATAAAAGTTTCGATATTTTTACTCATAGCGGCAAAAAAGGTATCGAAACTTTAATTCCAGTAAGCTACGGCAGTCCGTCTGTGTCAAAATGTTTCGATAATTTGATAATGAAGGAAAAAAAGTTTCGATTTTGTCGGGGATTGTTACTCTAAGGATACATATATTTCGTATAAAAGTTTCGATATTTTTACTCATAGCGGCAGAAAAAGTATCGAAACTTTAATTCCATTAAGCTATAGCAGTCCGTCTGTGTCAAAAGTTATCGATAATTTAATAATGAAGGAAAAAAAGTTCCGATTTTGTCGGGGATTGTTACTCTAAGGATACATATATTTCGTATAAAAGTTTCGATATTTTTACAAGAGTATCGACAATTGCATCATAAAGAAAAATAAGTATTGATTTCTTCTGGATTTTTTATACGGAATGTCTCTACACTTTTTCAAGAAGCTAATATGTTAACATAATTTACAACAAACTAACTACGATATCATCATTTACATAGTGGGAAAAATTATGGTAACATAATTATGTTTTCATACGTTCCAGGCAAGCAGTTGTGAACTTCGCTCTCCTTCTATTACAATCGTGATTTACGAGATCGTTTAAAACTCTCGGACGATCAAAATCCCCAACAACCTACATTCAAATTAGGAGTCAATGTCAGTGCCAAAATTTATTAAAAATAAAGTCCTTTTCGGACCACTTACCAAATCATCCGGTGACCTCCCTTCAGAAATAGCTTCCATCCACATGACCACATACATTCCGCAATCATGTCTATTATAATGACGCAAAATGTCAAATAGTAGATAAGCACAATGAATTTTTTGACTTATTAAATACTCAAATTTCATACATGTTCGTTTGCACCTTCGTCTTACGGACCACGAATTTTAAATCCCTCGGTGGTACCTTAATCTTCCCAAATTGGGCACAAAACGCCTCGTCCTCACTAAATTTATGTAAACATTCCAACTGCGTCAAAAAAAATTAAAATTAGATTACGAAGAATTTATGCATTATAAATTACAAAATGTATCGACACATACTGTTTTCTTGGTTTCCTCCACTCTAGTCTTGTGCCGGGGAGATCTATGTAAACTATCAAGAAACGATGCTACACGATCAACCATATCCAACACCAAGAGACACCAATGATTATTCGAATCGTTTATTGGCATGAAGATCTACAACAATTGTCACACAAGATATTAGAACATTTATTGTTATTATTTACATACTTAACAACATGTACGCAAAAATATCTTACCATGTCACAATCGGTGAAATTATTATGGTCTATCAATGTTCTAGAAAAGAAGCTTATAAGATTCGGCGCATTTTGACCGTCCATTATCAACCCGGTCTGCATTTTAAAAAACAATCTCTATTAATTGACCAGCCATGAACAAATTGGACACGAAAATTTGTAAAACTGTAACTTACCACAAATTCGGATGGTAGATAGCAAATCTTCCGCTTCGCTGAACTTTTCCTCATCGAATCGTAACCCAACAACCAGCCTTTCAAATTAATAATCGGACTTATTAGCCATTCCCCGGGTTTTAAGCAGCCAAGGTCGCCTACTGTGCCGTGTTCGAGCCCGTAATCTAGGATAGCATCTCTATAGAAGCAATTTTTTGTATTAATTTTTTCCCACATTTATTTAAATATCACTCGCAAAGCAATATATATAACTTACGATGGTTCTAACAATCCACTATTCCATACATAATCACACATCGCAGCCTCCACGGCATCAATTCCACTTGGTATTTTCACCTTTGTAACCTACGATATATCAATAGATATTAGCCACAACACAATAATCAAAACGGATGTCATTTGTATTCTTCATTTTACCTTTTTAGTCTTCTGCTTCTTTGGTGCAGGACACCCTGAATCGAACCCTACATGTATTGGATGATCCGGTGTCCTCGTATCTTCATGGTGGACCTCTCTTATATTTTCCTCCACCCTCTTACTCAATTCTTCTACATTTTCTTCATCATTTTTTATAAGTTCATCATATTTTGCCTCAACATAACTCCTCTTTTTGTTTATTTCAGGACTTAAATGTATCCCCTCATCCAATTTTTTTCCACCATTTCAATCACCCCTTTAACTCACCCCTCAATTCCACCACTTCTTTAACAACACCATTAAACTTTTCCCCTACTTCCCCCTTTAAGCTCTCAATAGCCTGTTCGATTCTGGATTGTCTTTGCAAACAATCAGAAACGAGTTTTTTAACCTCCGCCAACTCAGCAATCAATATGTCAATTTTACTTCCCCCTTCATTCACTTTCACCTTATATTCTACCTTCTCCTCTTCCTCCTCTTCATCCTCTTCCTCCTCTTCCTCCTCGCCAACCTTCACAAATAAACTACATTATTAGAGCATCTTTCTTTTTTAAGTCCTTAGTAATCTAACAATATGAGCATTACCCTTACCTTCTTTTTCGGTAATTCCAACTTTAACTTTGCCATAACTCGAACAACTTCTTCCTTGCCCCAGGCAGTGATGCGTGCCACTCCGGTTTTTCGAAATGTCGGCACACAAGAAGAATCTGACCAAAAATCATACAATGCAACCTGCATTTTCTATAAACTTTATCATTTTATATAATAACTACTTACAAAGTTTTCTAAACCAATACCAATATTCAACTCGTTTACCTCTAAGACAGCAATGCATCCTTTGAGGTATGAGGGGGTTTTGGACTTTTGAAAAGTCTTGATTGCATCAATTAATTTGTCATACACATATGAAGCCCAATTTAATTCACCTCTAAACCCGGAGTCGCACAATAACTTCATACTATCCTTGCTCGGGGATGAATCACCCGTTGGACAAAGGAATACTCCGACAATGTACAATAGTACCCGGGCCTTCAGATCATCCCCTTCATACTTGTCACTTTTTATTTCGTCCTCAAGTGTAGCAAATGACACATTAGACGTTAGGCCATACTTCTGCACAAGTAATTTCCAATCCTCCCTCTTTATAACTTCATCCACACTCTGGCCTTTATTTTGTAGCCCCAATACGGCTTCAGCAATTCGGACACTAAAATGAAATGAATATTCTCCGTATCGCACATCACACTTCTGCAAATCAAAATCTCCCATCAACAACCGACACAATTCCCTCCGAATTGGTCGGTCCTGAATCCCAATAAGAGATCCAAACCCCATTTCTTCCAACAGATTTGATTTATCCTTCGCTTTCAACTCCTCTACTATGTGGTGCACTCGTTTTATGCTACACCTAGTCGACACTTCCTATGTAAATAATATTCATATAATGTCAGAGTTTTTATATATCATTTATCAAAATATTTACAACTATAATGAATACCTTCTTCTTCTTCTTCTTCGCCTCATAGTTTTCTCTAGCATTTATGGACAACATGTTGAATGGTTGCTTCTCAGTTTCACTCATCGTGTACCATTTTTTCACCACCACGTCTCTCATCTGCAAATTATGCATAAACCATAAACAATCAAAATATTCAACCTCCAATATATTCACTATAATTTCAATTTACATACAGAACCGACAGTGTAAGTCCCACAATCTCTCATCCTCTGACATTCTTCAATACTGTCATGATAGGAAAGTTTAAATGTTCTTAAATACTTTCATCCAATTACAATTTACAGATTAATCATTTCACAATTTCTACTTACTAGAAGTACAGAAATCCACCCTTTGGTTTCTTCGGATTTTCCTCCCTATCTACTCTCTCCGCCTCCATTTGAATCATTTCAGTCTCATCTTGAACAACATCTTCATGATCCTTAGAACCCATCTCGCTCGCTTCAGTTTTCTGACAAAATTTTCGATATATAATTTCTACCGACATTATTAATTTCTACCGATAAGTTTTCAGAACAAAGTTCCGATATTTTTTTTCCTAAATATAATTACACAATTTCGACCTATATCGAGGAGTCGATCCGAATTCCGATTTTACTTCAACATCACTAAACTCAAAACATTATCCCCAACTACCCAATACTACATTACCAAAAAAACTAGGGTTTCGACAACATACCTTTTACTTCAAAGTCCCCAAACCCAAAACCTTTCCTTTCGATTCTGATACAACAAATTAGGCTTTCTGTAAATGCAACCAAACTCGGCTCGATTTCAAATACTCTCCTCTCTTAGGTTTTCTGTAAATGCAAGCAATACAAAGGCGAGTGGGAGAGTAGATACTTTTAACCGGTTATATCATTATGAATTAATATGAATTGTGTCGATTCTTTCGACACCAAACAATAAATCCGGTAAAGATTTACCGGTTACATTATATGAATTAATAATGTAACCGGTTATGTAGAATTTTTTTAATTGTACCGATTCTTTTGCGCACGCTCTTAAAAAAATATCGATATTTTCGATATTTTTTTCCAACCGCGGTTACATTGGTGTTCAAAAAGTTTCGATAATGATTTATAAAGTATGGATACTTTCGAAATAAACAACAAATTAGGCGCTACCGAATATATTGAAATTCGGATCAACATAACCGGTAATTTTACCGGTTTTGTTATAGTCCAAATGTCCGAGTCCCCATCAGCTCCAACTTAACAACAAATTCGGCGCTACCGAATATATTGATATTCGGATCAACATAATCGGTAACTTTTACCGGAAACATGATCTTTAATTGTACCGATTCTTTTGCGCACGCTCTTAAAAAAATATCGATATTTTCGATATTTTTTTCCAACCGCGGTTACATTGGTGTTCAAAAAGTTTCGATAATGATTTATAAAGTATGGATACTTTCGAAATAAACAACAAATTAGGCGCTACCGAATATATTGAAATTCGGATCAACATAACCGGTAATTTTACCGGTTTTGTTATAGTCCAAATGTCCGAGTCCCCATCAGCTCCAACTTAACAACAAATTCGGCGCTACCGAATATATTGATATTCGGATCAACATAATCGGTAACTTTTACCGGAAACATGATCTTTAATTGTACCGATTCTTTTGCGCACGCTCTTAAAAAAATATCGATATTTTCGATATTTTTTTCCAACCGCGGTTACATTGTTGTTCAAAAAGTTTCGATAATGATTTATAAAGTATGGATAGTTTCGAAATAAACAACAAATTAGGCGCTACCGAATATATTGAAATTCGGATCAACATAACCGGTAATTTTACCGGTTTTGTTATAGTCCAAATGTCCGAGTCCCCATCAGCTCCAACTTAACAACAAATTCGGCGCTACCGAATATATTGATATTCGGATCAACATAATCGGTAACTTTTACCGGAAACATGATCTTTAATTGTACCGATTCTTTTGCGCACGCTCTTAAAAAAATATCGATATTTTCGATATTTTTTTCCAACCGCGGTTACATTGTTGTTCAAAAAGTTTCGATAATGATTTATAAAGTATGGATAGTTTCGAAATAAACAACAAATTAGGCGCTACCGAATATATTGAAATTCGGATCAACATAACCGGTAATTTTACCGGTTTTGTTATAGTCCAAATGTCCGAGTCCCCATCAGCTCCAACTTAACAACAAATTCGGCGCTACCGAATATATTGATATTCGGATCAACATAATCGGTAACTTTTACAGGAAACATGATCTTTAATTGTACCGATTCTTTTGCGCACGCTCTTAAAAAAATATCGATATTTTCGATATTTTTTTCCAACCGCGGTTACATTGTTGTTCAAAAAGTTTCGATAATGATTTATAAAGTATGGATACTTTCGAAATAAACAACAAATTAGGCGCTACCGAATATATTGAAATTCGGATCAACATAACCGGTAATTTTACCGGTTTTGTTATAGTCCAAATGTCCGAGTCCCCATCAGCTCCAACTTAACAACAAATTCGGCGCTACCGAATATATTGATATTCGGATCAACATAATCGGTAACTTTTACCGGAAACATGATCTTTAATTGTACCGATTCTTTTGCGCACGCTCTTAAAAAAATATCGATATTTTCGATATTTTTTTCCAACCGCGGTTACATTGTTGTTCAAAAAGTTTCGATAATGATTTATAAAGTATGGATAGTTTCGAAATAAACAACAAATTAGGCGCTACCGAATATATTGAAATTCGGATCAACATAACCGGTAATTTTACCGGTTTTGTTATAGTCCAAATGTCCGAGTCCCCATCAGCTCCAACTTAACAACAAATTCGGCGCTACCGAATATATTGATATTCGGATCAACATAATCGGTAACTTTTACAGGAAACATGATCTTTAATTGTACCGATTCTTTTGCGCACGCTCTTAAAAAAATATCGATATTTTCGATATTTTTTTCCAACCGCGGTTACATTGTTGTTCAAAAAGTTTCGATAATGATTTATAAAGTATGGATACTTTCGAAATAAACAACAAATTAGGCGCTACCGAATATATTGAAATTCGGATCAACATAACCGGTAATTTTACCGGTTTTGTTATAGTCCAAATGTCCGAGTCCCCATCAGCTCCAACTTAACAACAAATTCGGCGCTACCGAATATATTGATATTCGGATCAACATAATCGGTAACTTTTACCGGAAACATGATCTTTAATTGTACCGATTCTTTTGCGCACGCTCTTAAAAAAATATCGATATTTTCGATATTTTTTTCCAACCGCGGTTACATTGGTGTTCAAAAAGTTTCGATAATGATTTATAAAGTATGGATACTTTCGAAATAAACAACAAATTAGGCGCTACCGAATATATTGAAATTCGGATCAACATAACCGGTAATTTTACCGGTTTTGTTATAGTCCAAATGTCCGAGTCCCCATCAGCTCCAACTTAACAACAAATTAGGCGCTACCGAATATATTGAAATTCGGATCAACATAACCGGTAATTTTACCGGTTTTGTTATAGTCCAAATGTCCGAGTCCCCATCAGCTCCAACTTAACAACAAATTCGGCGCTACCGAATATATTGATATTCGGATCAACATAATCGGTAACTTTTACCGGAAACATGATCTTTAATTGTACCGATTCTTTTGCGCACGCTCTTAAAAAAATATCGATATTTTCGATATTTTTTTCCAACCGCGGTTACATTGGTGTTCAAAAAGTTTCGATAATGATTTATAAAGTATGGATACTTTCGAAATAAACAACAAATTAGGCGCTACCGAATATATTGAAATTCGGATCAACATAACCGGTAATTTTACCGGTTTTGTTATAGTCCAAATGTCCGAGTCCCCATCAGCTCCAACTTAACAACAAATTCGGCGCTACCGACTATATTGATATTCGGATCAACATAATCGGTAACTTTTACCGAAAACATGATCTTTAACCAGTCACCTCCCTAGCCAGTTACGACGTATATTAGCTGCATATTAGGCGCCGTACCGCAGAACCTCCCGTAATCACCTTAACTTAAAAAAAAAACATTGAATCCTAATGATTGTTGCTTATGACATGGCAAATCCATGTCTATAAAAGGAACAGAATCGATGTTAACCGTGCAACCAACACAACGTAGCTGGAAAACATCACATGAAAATCATGGTTAATCATAACATTAACACGGTTTTCTAGCTGTTTTTCTTGTTTTGTTTTTACTTCAACTCAACTCATGCTTTTGTTCAAAAGTTGCATAATTGAACCTTTTGCATTGTGGGGGGGGGGGGGGGGGGAAAGTAGCCCACGTCGTTTAGCTTCCGATAGCACCAATTTTCTTGGTTATATGTATGTTTATTTTACGATTCATGTTAGAAGTGCGAGATTGTTTTTCTCAACAATGTCATCTTTAAGGTTCGAATTTATGTTATTTTTTTAGAGTGTAATGTGTCTTACCAATACATCACACACTTGTTAGTAATAGCATCAAATTTCTAACATGACTTTATACGAGTACTTGATGATCGATCTTTGACATGTTTTATGGGTATTGTGTTTAAACATGGTATGAAATATCCGTCAGTTTGCTCCGCCGTCAAATTTTTTTTGTTTGGTGGATCCTGAGTTGGTCCAGATGTACGACGTTGTTTTCCCACAATTAGTGTTTGACGATGTTTGTTGTTTTCTTTTTTTTTGCTTGATTTTCCGACCGCTTTATTCGGATTTGTTATTTTTTTCCGATTCGGGTCTATATATGACCCGTTTGTCTATGGGTCTATGTCGCCCACTATGTACACTTGTTATTAATAAAACGTTGTCTTTGATATAAAGAAATCAGAAAACTAACATTGTTTTATTTGGATCTGGGTCCATCACATAGGCACAAGCCCACATTGTTATAGGACGGCCCATGAAACCGCCTTTTAAAAATAATAAACTATGTGTTTCTCTCTCTGTTCGTGACCAAGTAGGAGCTATAATCAAACGTTGAAAGAGATACTAGTGTATTAATTAGAACGAGTAAAAATTTTATTTGATTAGTATTTAAATTAAAAAAGACCTAAAATACTATTATACCGAAAAAATAGAAAGCGACAAGTGCCATCCCAAGTCATACATCCCTTCGTCCACTCAGATTTTACGGCTATTTATCGGGTTTAGGATCGAGGAGTTTTTAATTTGGGTTTAGTTCGGATTGAGTCAAGTTTTGTGAAGGATAAAGTTAAATCGAGTTTGAGTTTATAGTAAAATCTCCGACCTGAGAAAATAGTATAATTTCCCTATATATTTAAGAATAATTATTATAATGTCATTGTATAATTTCAATTAACTCTCTCTTATCGAATAAAAAAATTATGTTGAATCCAATCGAATCGAAGACATGATTTTATCCCAAATTCAAGTCAAGCGGAAACTTTCAGTTTCCAAGTTGAACGGCCAAAAACATGTTCCGACTCATGCTCATCCCTACATGTTATAAGTAGGTATAGGGCCAGATATAAGGGGAGCATCCTAAGCGACCGTTCAAGCCCCCAACAAGCTTAAGGCCGTTAAAATTTATTTATCTATATTTTTTAATTTTAATTTTTTAATTGATCAAATAAATAAATTAATCTAGTGTTAAAAAAATTAATTATATTTCCTAAATAAATAAATAAATTTAACAATGGAAATAATGTGTTTGAAATATTAAATTAATTGTTTAAAGTAATGAGATGAATAAAAATCATACACCTCTTTTTGGTGCCCTTTCTATGTCCAATACTAAAAAATTAAATTATAAATCATAACCCTAAATTCTAAATCATAAATCATAATCTCTACACCAATACCTTAAACCATAACTTTAAACCATAACCCTAAACTCTAAACCTAATTTTTTGCTGTTGAGGCATAAATAGAGGCACCAAAAAATAAAGAATTTCTATTCATAATAAAATATTCTTTTATTATATAAGGGTCTATTTTTAGTTTTCATTTAAGGCCTAAAAAATTCTAAGATGAACCTGCGTAGGTATAATTATATTCTCAACTCTTAAAAAGCTAATCACGATTTAATAGTTAATCAATAAAACCTCAAACCTCAAACTTAAACTTTAAATCATAAACTCTAAATCTCAAACCTCAAACCCTAAACTCAAACCATAACACCAAACATTAAACCCTAAAACCTAAACCATAACCCATAAACCATAAACCCTAAACTCTAAAATCTAAACCCTAAACCGTTTTAAGTGAGTATTAATTACATTAAACAACTTAAAATTAATTAAACATTATTTTTTAGGAATGTATTAAATTACATTTTACTAGATTTCATTACAAAGCAAAACAAGCATTAATTATAAGAATCTATAGAGTTTTTATTGACGGCCATTAAAATTGTCAATAGCAAAATCCTTTTAAATAGATGGGTTTTTTTGAAGTAGATAATAATACCAATATTGTATTAAAAAAATTAATGACGCGTGATGCAATTTCACATTTGTAAAAAGAAAATATCAAAATTTATATACAAGTATGATTGTACGACAGTTGTTCAATTATATTATCCAATAAGAAGACTTTTTAAGAAATCAAGTTGAATATAAATTCTAGAGCTTTGATTTCAATCATTTTGGTTTGTCACCATTTTCCTGTGGCGAAAAGTAATAATTGATTCAATGAAAACAACTTTGAGATCAAAAGACTGAAAATTGTTGATTAACAAAAGAAATTTGACCTAAGCCACTTCCATGATATTATATATATAGGGTTATGATGAGTTACGCATTGTAAAATTCTTTTAAGTTTTACACGTTTTTTAGACCGTTAGATAGGGAAATAAATGGCTGAGATTAACTCCTTACCTTTTTTCCAAGTGATAATCTTCACATATTCTACTGTTAATCTCAGTCATCCGTTTCACTCATCCAACGATTTAAAAAACTTATCAAACTTAAAGAGTTTTACATTGTGTAACTGGATCTTAAGGGTTTAGGCTGTAGGGCGTAGAATTTAAGGTTTGTGACTAGATTTTAGAGTCTAGGGTTTAGTTTTCAGGGTGTTAGAGCTACAGATTTAGGTTTAGATTTTATAGCTTAAATATGAAGAGTTGTGTAAATTATTTCTAAAAATAAATAGACCTGGCAAACTTGACCCGAGACCCGAAACCCGAACCGAAACCCGATTTTTGACCCGAACATGATGATTAAAAGTTGACCCGAAACCCGAACCGAATCGAACCGAACCGAACCGAATTTTTTTGTTGAACCGAAATGGACCCGAACCGAATGTTACCCGAACCGAAAGCTGAACCGAAAGATGAACCGAATATCGACTCGATTTTAACCCGATTTTAACCCGATTTTGACCCGATTTTAACCCGAATATCTATTTTTAACAATATAATAAATAATAAAATGAAGTATAGAAATTTGAGATCTTGGTGACCAATTTTATAATTTCATCATAAAATATAGCATAAAATTGAAATTGTAGACTAAATTGACAATTTGGAAGTGGGGAAATTTGAGAGTCCAATGACCAATTTTGTAATTATACCATATAAATAAATAGGGTCAATTTTGGCTAAAAATTAAATCTTTGAAATTAAAATGAATGAAAATATCAATATATTAAATTAATAGACTAAATTACAAAGATTAGTTAATTTCAACTAAAAGTAAATTTTTAGAGACTATCACTACGGGGAGGGGATTTCTATATCCGAAGTCTAAACCGTGGGAATACTTGTGACTAAATTAAATTAAAACTTAAAGTTGACTAAAATTTAACATTTTAAATGCAACATGACCTAAAAAGTAATTAATCTCTAGCTTAAAAAAATTGGTGGCTTATTTCCCTCCAAAATTTTGTCTTTTCTCTCTCTATTTTTTTCAATTGTCTTTTTCTTTTTTTTTTCAATCTAGCTTAAAAAATTGGTGGCTTATTTCCCTCCAAAATTTTGTTTTTTCCCTCTCTATTTTTATCAATTGTCTTTCTCTTTTTCTTAATTTAATTGAGTTTCAATTTAGATTAATTTAATTGAAATTTCACATTTAGTTTTAAAATTATTTTAATTATGTCCGTGATTTATG
Organism: Hibiscus trionum; assembly: GCA_030270665.1. Classification (NCBI taxonomy): domain Eukaryota; kingdom Viridiplantae; phylum Streptophyta; class Magnoliopsida; order Malvales; family Malvaceae; genus Hibiscus; species Hibiscus trionum. The sequence continues at coordinate 4,932,748 of BSYR01000014.1, forward strand.
CTTTTAGATTTTAGTTAGTTCAATTAGATCCTAAGTTTAATAAATTAATTCATTTCAGACATTATTATTATTATTATTATTATTATTATTATAAACTTTGATTTAATATAATTATACAAAAAAATTATATGGATACATGAAGCTTTGATTTAAATATTTAATCAAATTCAAATGCATAGATTAACAAGTTAAATCAGAATTAATCTCATACACCAATAACTCTAAACTAAACCATAAATACTAAATCTCAAACCTTTAACCCAACTCAAATCGAATTGACCTAAAAATTTAAATGTTGACCCGACCCGAAATTGACCCGATTTTAACCCGAACCGAAAGCGACCCGAACGACCCAATTTTGACCCGAACCGAAAGCGACCGATCCGATATTGACCCGACCCGAAAACAACCGATCCGATTTTGACCCGATCCAATACCCGAACCGAATCCGACTCATCACAGACCCGAATTAGACCCGAACCGAACCGACCCGAACCGAATCTAAACCGATTCTAGATAGACTCGAAATGACCCGAACCGAAACGACCCGAACCGAACCCGAACCGAATGACCCGATTGCCACCTCTAAAAATAAATATCTGATCATTTTTTAATATTTCTAAATTAACGGATTACGAATGTAACGACAAAAAAGTGTAATAATAATAAGTTTAGGCACATGTAATCTCGAGTTTTTTAAACAATCCTTATCTATGGACCGTGTTAGAAAAGAGATATTAGACTTTGACCCTTAAAAATATCAAGTTATATTAAAGGTTATGTAATTATCCTTAACAAGGTAAGAAATTTGAATCATGTTGTTATGAATAGATTATATTAAATTAAAGGGCCGCTCTTATAATAAATTTATATTGTATTCGATTCAAATTAATCAATAAATAAATTTAATATCGATATTATAAAAACAATTGTGGTTAAACCAGATAAAAAGGCTGGCTTCTAAATATCTATAAAGTCCAGGGCCCATGTACAATTTCATCTCTTTGGAATTAGCTATGTAGTTGACAACTCCTTTGAAAGATTAATTCGGTATGATATTAATGTATTTGTGACATATTCGTATATTTTTAAAACATATAAATTATAAAATGTTCATGAAATTTAAAATATTAAAAATTTAATTATAGAAAGTTTGATGTATTAATTTTTAAATTTATTTTATATTGAATTCTTATTATAATCTTTTATTAGTGTTATATTTATTCCATGTTTCAATTAAGTAAAAAAAATCAAGTCAAACAAGCGTTGTGCTTGGTTGTTTGCTTGACCAAAACATTTGAACCACTTGGCCAACTTGGATCTAAATTCAGTGTATCGATATTATCAAAACTTATAAAACTATTATAATTTAATAAAAATTAAGTTTAGGGTTTAGGATTAAAGTTTAATGTTAGAGTTTAGGGAATTATGGTAGTGTACTTTTTTAGGGTTCAAAATTTAAAATTTAATGTTATGACATAAAATTTTATTTTTTAATATTAGGGCATAAAAAAGTAACACTGAAAAGTGACGTAATAACATTTTACTAGGGATAATCAAATTACTCAAATCGTACGACTACCTATCTGGTCTCTATAGAATTGGATTTTTTTTTTTAATTTAGGTTTAGTTCAGATCGAATCAGGTTTTGTGAAGGATAAAGTCAGATCGAATTCTAGTTTAAGAGGAAAAATTTACGACCCAAGATAATAGTATTGATTAATTACTATAGTGTCATTATATATATTTTCAATTAATTTTCTATTTTATCTAATAAAAATAAATAAAAATTATTTATGTCAAATTAAGTCGAATTGAAGAGAGATTTTATCTCAAATTCAATTCGAGTGAAAACTTTATGTATTCAGGTTGAACAATCAAAAACTCGTTCTGACTCACGATCTTCCCTACATTTTTACACGTAGGTCTAATTATATTTCCAACTCTTAAAAGGTAATCACTCTCAATTAATAATTTAATTAAATTTTGTCAGATTTCATCAATAATTAGTTGGTCTAGTAGAATGAGGTGTTAGGTTCTTTAAGTAAGGTTGGGTGTTCGAATTTTGATGTTGTAAATGGAGACAACTGGATTAGAAAGGTCGCATCCATACTAAATCTCTACAAAATTTAATCCAGATTGATTGACTAATAAATCAGATACCAATGATTAAACTCAAAAGAATACGTGACATTTTAAACATATAAGTATATATTATGTAAGTGCCCTGTGTTACACATATAATCTCAAGTAGATGATTATAACATTTTTGAAGTAGATAATATCAATATTGTGTAAACAAAATTAATGACGTGTGATAAAAATGTCACCTTTCGTAAAGTGAATATCAAAATTTTATGGTTTAAATGTTTAAACAATATAAAGAGTTTGAATCATGTCGTTGCGAATTGGACAAATTAAATTGAAGGATCACTTTTATAATGAACAACTACAGTACCTGATTTAAATTAATTAACGAATGAATTAAATACCAATAATTATAAAAAAAATTATGGTTAAACCAGATGAAATGTTGGCTTCTAAATATCTATAAAGTCCATGGCCCATGTACCAAGTTCATCTCTTTGGAATTAGCTAGTTGACAACTCCTATGAATGATTAATTCGCTATGATATTTATGTATTTGTATCATATTCAATATTTTACAAACACATAAATTATTATATTTTTATGAAATTAAAATATTAAAATTAATAATATAGAAAAAAATAGATGAATTTTATTCTTTGTATTCCAACACATCAACAACAAAAAACATCAAGAGTTCCCATGTACATGTAAGCTATGACTAGGGGTGGGCATTGTCGGGTACCGGGTACCCGGATGAACCTCATTAAGCGGCTCGTGTTCCGGTTCATTATATCCGAGTACTCGTAAAATTCAGGTACCCGGATAATCGGGTATCGGGTTCTTATTTTTTTAATTCTAAAATTAAAAAAATCACATGTTAAACACAAATTTTTTTTTTAAATAAATTTAAAACTTAAAAGAATATAATACAAACATAGAAAAAATGTAGGGATTTAAACTTAATTTTAGAGTGAAAATATTAAGAAACATAAAATAAAAATATAATTTTAAATATAAAAAATATATATATTAAATTTTATCGGTTCGGGTCGGGTGCCCGGTAAGGGAAAACTTCCGGCCCGTGTCCCGGGAAATTTGCCGGGTCGGATACCTGACCCAGTCGAGTAATTTTTTTCAGAAATTACCCAGCATTTTAAGTTCGGATCGTTGGATTTTCGAGTCGGGTCAATCGGGTCGGGTATTTTTGCTCACCCCTAACTATGACTATGTGCAACTCAATCAAAAAAATTATACAAGTAAATCCCAAGAAAATAAATGCTATAATGCCTCGATTGTTGACTATACATGAAACAGTTCCATCTACTATAAATGAAGCTCTCCTTGATCCAGCTTGGGCAGAGGCTGTCAATCAAGAATTCACTGCCCTTCAAAACAATGATACATGAGATTTGGTCGAACTATCACCTGGCAAAAAGGCAATAGGTTGCAAATGGTTGTTCCGCATCAAGCACAATGCTGATGGCACTGTTAGCAAGTTCAAAGCAAAGCTCGTAGCGAAAAGATATTCCCAAACACCAGGCTTCGACTTCATGGAAACCTTCAGTCCCGTGGTGAGGTTCTTCACGGTTAACATTCTAGTCTCTGTGGCAGTAACAAATCACTAGCCAATTCACCAAGTTGATGTCAACAACGCATTCCTTAAGGGGGATCTTCAAGAAGCTGTATACATGCATCAACCAGCAGGTTCTCATCAAAACAGCACCTCTGGTAAACCTCTTTTCTGCAAGCTAAAGAAAGCTATTTATGAGCTGAGGCAAGCTCCTCAAAATTGGTTTGTGCAACTCAAATCTTTCTTGAGTACACTTGGCTTTGTTGCATCTCGTTCCGACTCCACCCTGTTTATACTCAAACAAGACCACCTCACAATCTATCTAACAGTGTATGTGGATGACATGCTACTAACAGGGAACATTGAGTCACATGTTCATCAAATCATTCAAGCCCTCCATTCCAAGTTCTCTCTCAAGGATCTTGGTCAACTTCACTACTTCCTTGGAATCGAAGCTCGACCACTTGATAGAGGCATGTTCCTCACTCAGCAACAATACATACATGGGCTACTCATTCGAACAGACACAGTGGTAGCCAAATCAACATCCACACCCATGGTAACATTTCCAAAGCTAAGCAAACATGATGGTACACTCATCACTGAAGCACACAGTTACAGAAGCATTGTAGGCGCGCTTCAATACATTTGCCACACGAGACCTGACCTCTCATTTGCTTTTAATAAGGTCGCTCAGTTCATGCAAAATCCAACCGATGTTCACTGGCAAGCCCTCAAACGAATCCTTCGATACTTGAGCACTACACATGATTATGGCATCTGGTTTCAACCACAGTGCAACGATAATCTCCAAATCATAGCATTCTCTGATGCTGATTGGGGAAGTGACTTGGATGACAGACGATCCACCACAGGCTACTGTGTCATGCTCGGCAACCACCTAATCTCATGGTGCTCGAAGAAGCAGCAGGCAATCTCTCGATCTTCGGCGGAAGCAGAATACCGAAGCTTGGCTGATGCAGCTTCAGAAATATTGTGGGTCCAATCTGTTCTCAAAGAAATAGGAGTTAACCTGCACAATTCACCTCTTCTCTAGTGCGACAACACCAGCACGGTCTCCATGGCAGCGAACCCTGTGCTCCATGCAAAGACCAAACACGTAGACCTCGACCTGCACTTTGTCAGAGAAAAAGTCAGCACACAGCATCTACAAATCAATTATATACTCGCATGGTGTCAGGTGGCATATATTCTCACCAAGGCTTTACCTACTCAACAGTTCCAAGACTTCAGAGCCAAGTTACACACTCGAAAGCCAGAAGAAAAAACGTGCAGGGAAAATGTTGAAGATAATGATGAATTCGATAGGTCAATACAGCTGGAATCACAACTGTAACCTCTTCCAACTCACTCCAATTCTGTTGGAGCTGGTACAGCCTAAATTTACTACACGTGTCCTTCACCACACTATTAGGGTTTTCCCCTCCTTGTGTATATAATGTAAAGCAGTAAATGAATGAAAGCAAGCTGATATTATCCTCATTCCTTATGCTTATCTATGTCATTTTATCATACTATTAGTATTCTCAACATGTTTAACTTTACTTCTAAGTTTTAACTTAATAATCTCCTTAACCTACTTAATAACCAGATCGGCAGAACTTTTAATATGCTGAAAAATTCTTTTATTTCTTTCTCACCACACCATAATATAGAAAATTTTGATGTGTTAATTTTTAAATTCATTTTCTATTGAATTCTTATTATAATCTTTTATATTATGTTATATTTATTCCGGATGAAAATTATCTGCCCCCAAAGTATGCCCCCATTTGTGCCCCCACTTTAAAATAGTGGGTTTAGAGTTTAGGGTTTGGGGTTTAAGGTTGGGGCTTAGGGTTAGGGTGTAGAGAATTAGGGGTAGAGTGTATTTTTTAGGGTTTAGAGTTTAGGGTTTAGGATATGAAAATTAGGATTATGAGGTAAGATTTAATTTTTAAGTATTTTTAAGCAGAGGCATAGAAGGAGACATAGTTAGGGGTAGAAGATTTTTACTCATTTATTCCATGTTTCAATTAAGTCAAACAAGTGCTTTGCTTGGATATTTTCATTTGAAGCCACTTGGCCAACTTGGATCTGAATTCAGTGTATCGACATTATTAAAACTTATAAATAAAAATAATATTTTTTTTTATCAAATTGAAGTGTGTAGACCACACTTCCAAACTATTTTTCTTAATAAAAAATATGGAAAGAACGTGTAGGCCACGTACTCCGCTTTAACCACCTTTCACTTAACAAATCACAATTTGATTATCTTTTACTTATTAAAGTAGTAGTTAATTAAAATGAGATTCACTATTTAGATGAGTGGTTTTGAATGTTTATGTTGTTCATCTTGTATAAATTTGATTCTCGACATTTATCTTAGAAATGTAAATATTATTCTAGTTAATAAAAAATACTTAATTAAATCATGACAAAAAATAGAGAAAAGGGAAGGTGAAGTTTTGTCTTAAGATTGATAAATCATATGTCATAGAAATTAATTATTACAAAATATAGTTAGATTGTCAATCAAAATATGTTCGAGTTTATATCAAAATAAATTTAGACAAATATCACACACGGTACAACTTAAATTAGAATACAATCTGAGAAGAAATACATAATATTTATAGAAAATCAGGCTCGAACTTAAAATCTTAAAGATTCTAAAATCTCATTCTTGGCATTGAATAAAACCTTATTAACAAAAAACAAACAATTATTCATAACATATTCTCGAGATTCAACAAGCTATTGTGTTATAAGGAAAAACAGAAATGCCAGAAATCAGAATACAATATTTTATTTTCTTTGACATTTTAGATACAAATATCTGAAAAAAGATTAATCTCAATTATGACAACATCTCTTAATTCTAAAGAATTGAAACAACTTGTGTTTGGTGGGTGAAGTGTGAACCCACTTGTTTCAACAAAAAAACAAGAAAAAGAAAATGGTTCTACAAGATAATTATTAGCATGTCCCCATAAGAACAATGGGGATGTTGATCATATATGTGTAGTACAATAAAAAAAAGTAATTGATAAGGTAGAGATTCTAGAATTTTAAAAATTTAAGTTTTGAGTCATGTCATGAATATATTACGTGTAATTTTTCGTTAAATTTATTATGGTTTAAGTCGTATTATATATAGTTTTGTTTAAATTTATTTTTTATTTTAAATATATCTCGATTATTAGTCTGGTTTTACTCGGTGATGGTTAATTTTTAATTTTAAAAGTATCAAAATATTATTAAAAATGTTGGCATAAATTAAAATCATAATTTAATTTTTTTAATATGTTGGTGTGATGTAAGGGTAGCATCTGTTCAATTTTCTTAGTCTTTTCAAAGACGGAACACACAACATGCATTACTGGTGCTCAAACTCAGGTCCCAATGAATGATGAACATCTACCTTTGCCACCAGGACACAAGGGGATGAGCAATTTAATGTTAGAATTTAAGATACAAATTTTAGGATTAAAAATTTGAATTATATAATTTAAATAAAATACACACATTTTATACCAAACTATAACTTAACATAAAATTGGAAGCTAAATGGAAATAGAGAAATCCAAGGTAATCGGAGGTGAGCAATAATTGGGAACAAATTGCATGGAAAAAAATATTAAATTGAAACGTGTATTAGCATCAAAACTTATAAAACTATTATTAATTAACAAAATAATAATTTTATCAAATTGAAGTGTGGTCTCCACACTTCAAAACTTTTTCTTCTTCTTAATAATAACAAAGAAATAACGAGTAGGCCACGTACTCGTCTTTAACCAACTTTCTCTTAATAAATCACAATTTGATCATCTTTTACTAATTAAAGTAATTAGTAGATTGTGACAAACAAGTAGAGAAAAGGATGTTGAACTTTTTGTCTTAATAATTATAAAATATATATCATTAAAATTAATTATCACAAAATATAATGGTCTTAGTGAAAAAGCGAATGATGTTCATCTTAGGAGACGTTGATTTAATCGTTTTGTCTGCAAAGTACGTACATTGTCCAAGAGTTAAGAATATGTATGAACAGATATTACTTTGTAATCAACTTTAGATTATTCAAAAAAATTATCACAAAATATAATTAGATTGTTAACATGATCTAAAAAGTCAAATATAATATTTACGAAAAATAAGAATCAGATTCAAAATCTTAAAGTTTTTAAAATCTCAATTTTATCATTGAACTAAAATCTTATTAACGATACAGAAAGAATTGTTTACAATACATTCTCAAAATTCAACCAGCTATCATGTTCAAAGAAAAAACAAAAACGACATGAATTTAAATATAATATCTTTATTTTCTTTGACATTTTAAACACATATTTTAAAAAGATTAATCTAAATCGCAACAATGTCACTTAATTATAAAAAAGGACGGTCTGGTCCACTCCCTTTCGCTTAGGTCCCGGGTTCAAGACCCCTCAAGAACGTTACTTTCACTTAAATTTCCTCCCCCCCTCTAACTAAAAGTAGAATATGATACTTGGTTTTTTATTTTCACAAATGTAGTTTATTTTAGAAATAAAACACTTTACAATAAAAGTGATGTCGGAGGAAACACACGCCGCTTTTAAACAGTGAATGTCTTTTTTCAATTAAAAAATTAAAGTCGGAGGAAACACACCGTCTTTGAACAGTGTTTTACACTGAAATCGGATTGTAAGCCTACCATCTTCAACATATTTTAATTAAAAAAAAAGATGCACAGTGAAATCGGATTGTATTCTCACCGACTTCATTTTTACTGTAGCAAATGCTATAGATTTAAAAATAAAAACAAAGATGCCATATTTATGTGGGGAAAATCCCCCTGTAATATTGGTGCAATTTCCCCAACATATAGGAGGAGGAGGAGGAGGAGGAGGAGGAGGAGGAGGAGGAGGAGGAGGAGGAGGAGGAGGAGGAGGAGGAGGAGGTTATAGAATTCTAAAATTTTAAGTTTTAGTCTATCATGAATGTACTATGTGTAGTTTTGTTTAAATTTATTTTGATTTTGAATATATCTTGATTATTAGGCTAATTCTACTTTGTGATACTGATACTAAATTTTTAGGTTTAAGAATGTCAAAAGTTTGCAATTTTTATGGAAAAAAATCAATGAAGTCCTACTTTTTTTTTATTTAACAAGGCGGTGTCACGTTAAATTTTCAATAAAAAAGTAAAATTTATTTAAAAACTATATAGATTTAGACTTTAGAAAAGAAAACTGACTAAATTATAACATTGCTATTTTCTAATAAAAAGAAAAAATGGTACCCCAGGTATTCGGAGGTAAGCAATAATTGTGAACAAATTGCATGAAAAAATAAATAAATTTTTAAAATTTTCAAGAGATGTGGTCGGGTTTAATATTTTCTAGATTTTTTTTTTCGGATCTGATCGAATAATAGTCCAACTCTGTAACAACACCATGTATTTAGTGGTCGTATAAATCCTTGGTTTGGCCTTAAAAACACAAACACACGCACAAAATTGAAAACAAAAACACTCTTCAAAAAACGGCGTCGTTTAATAAAATATTAACATTCTTTTCTTTTTCTTTCTATTTTCCGAATAAATCTAATTTGGCAATATTAATATGGAGTTTGGATTGGAGAAATGGTGGGCCAGCCTTTCCAAACTCAAGACCTTGTCTTTAGCAAAGCCGTCCAGCGGGTCCACTCTGCCTTTTCCATGTTCTAATTTTGAAAACCGTCGTTTTATTTGATTCTGATTTGTCGTTTCGTTCCATATTTACGCCATATTCCGGTGCACGCACCTGCTCTTTTAACCTTTTTTTTCCGCACCCCCTTTTCATTCCGGAATTCGTGACTGTACATTTGTTGGAAGTTTCTCGTGTGCTTTATAGTTAGGTATAAGCGTTGCATCGAGTCGAATTAAAAAATTTTAAGTTATTCGAGTTGACGCATTATATTTTATAACTTAAATTTTATTTAAATTTTTTTCGATTTGAGTCGAGTTTTTGAGTTTATATACAAATTTAATTGTAATTATTTATCATATTATAGTGCGATTTGATTCTAATTAAAACGACTTTTTTTTAATTATATAAGATATATATATATATATTTTTTCATATGTGGCATATATTTATTTATATATTTTTCTTTCGCTATATATACCAGAAAAAATTGAAGGACTCAATGCAAATTTAAAAATAAATCCAATAATTACTAAAAGTTTCGAGTTATTCGAATTTTTATTTTACAACTCAAACTTTATTTGAAATTTTATCGAGTCGAGTTTATGAAATTTCGAGTTGAGTCAGTGAGTCGAGTCGAGTCGAAAAATTCAATTTATTCGAGTCGAGTTGAGTTTTGCTCGCCTTTACTTATAGTTGATTAAAACTTGATTCGAGGGTAAATTTATGTGCAGGAGATAATTAAAATTTTTGTCATTAAAATTCAAGGGTAAACTATAACGGATGTCACTCTATATATGTAAAGTTACATTTTGGTCACTCAATTATGGGTAATGTTATATTTGGATCACTCAATTATTAAATGTTATATTTGGGTCACTATGTTAAATTGGGTCACTCTTCATATTAAAAAAAATATCAATTTAGTCTTTTTTTCATCCAAATCACTTGTATACCCCGTTAACACCAGAACACTTCATTTGAAAATCATTAGTAATCTAATACACAAATTGAGTGACTCAAATGTAACCTTACTCATAATTGAGTGACCCAAATGTAACATTACCCATAATTAAGTGTGACCCAAATGTAACCTTACCCATGATTAAGTGACCCAAATGTAACATTTAATATTTGGGTAACCCAAATGTAACTTTAACCCATAATTGAGTGACTCAAATTTAACCTTTAATAATTACGTGACCCAAATGTAACCTTACTCATAATTGAGTGACCCAAATGTACCATTATCCATAATTGAGTGACCTAAATGTAATATTACTCATAATTGAGTGATTTAAATGTAACATTATCCATAATTGAGTGGCCTTCGTTCTAGTTTACCCAAAATTCAAAACATTTGACATTGTATTTCGAAAAAGGAAAAAAAAATATGCAGGCTGTGGGGTTCGAACCCACGCGCACTTATGTGCAGAAGATCTTAAGTCTTCCCCCTTAACCACTCGGGCAAACCTGCTGATGCGTGTCTCAATACATTGTTTGTTAATCAAAGCTTTTTAAGAAAGAAACCATGTGTCAAATTCAAAGGCTGCTATAATAAAGAAACTTATCCCTATTTTCATGGAATAACTTAATTGAAGATTGGAGTTAGCTTCATTTTAATCAAATTGATTGGAGGTGAAATTGGTGATAGTTAAAATGGATAGTTAATTTAATAGAAAGAGACATTAAATTATTATTTAAATAAAATTATAAGTTTGAATCATCATGATAAATAAAAGAACATTGAATTAGAAAAGTTACTTTTATAATGAGTCTTTAAAATATTTAATATATATTAATTAGACAATAAATCAAATTATGGTAAAAGTTTGTTTTCATACCCAAAAAAAGTTATGGTAAAATAATTTGTTAAATTTAAGATATACTTTGAGTGGTAATGAGAATAATTGTTACAATGTTTTTATTTTTATATCCTTCAATTATCTCTCTATTTTATTTAATAAAAATATTTTTTTATTTGTGTTGGTTGGGGCGGGACAAGGAGGGTTTTATTCCAGAATTTAGGTCGGACAGGTAAAACATCTCTAAAATGTCGGATTGAGTTCAATTGGAGCCTTTTAATTTTCAAATATGATGCAAGTTAGTTAAAAGTTCAACCCAACTCGACCCATGACCATCCCTAATTTCAATCTTTATTTTATTATATACCTTTTCATATTTTTGTTTCATTCCCGGTAGACATTATGAATGAAAAAATTTCAATTAGAAATATCGTCTCTATAATGAGCCGTTGAATGCACACACATTGTGCAAACAAAATAATCTGAATCCGGATGCCATTCACGTTTCCACTAGGACTACTCGATGGGTTCAATTAAAAAATCTTATTTGTAATTTCAATCCTCAAACAAGGGTGAAAAGGTAAGCACAATGTTTCCATTGTTTCCTCCGCAAGAAATATAAAACGCACATTATTAGCCCACAAAACCCTCAAAAATGAACTCATTTAATTTCACTTCTCAACAACCGAAATCCACAAAGCTGAAGGAATCGTTTTCTCTAGTTTAATTCGCATTTTCCATCAAGTGTAAGCTCAAATTCTCTGCAAATCTTTCCAACCGGAGTTTTTTTTCTCTGATCAAACACCACCATGTGTGGAGGTGCTATTATCTCCGATTTCATACCGCCGGCGCGGTCGTCGCGACGCTTGACGGCCGATTTCCTGTGGCCTGATCTGAAAAAATCCGGATTCAAGAAGCGCTCCGGCAGAAGGTACTCAAAGCCGGCGATCGATTTGGACGATGATTTCGAGACGGACTTCCAGGAGTTTAAGGATGAAGGATCTGATGTAGATGACTACGATGTCAAGCCATTTGCGTTCTCTGCTGCAAAGAAATCAGCTTCTGCTGCCTCACATGGTAAATAACAATAATAATTTCTTCTTCTTTATTTTCCTTAATATTGAAGTTATATTTTGAAGGCCTAATCCGGTTAGATTATTGATTAATTCTTAGTGACATTTTCAAATAAATAAATTATATTGCTTAACATTTGTTGTGATTAATTTTTTGTTGCTTGTTTGGTTATTTGATATAATAGAAGTTGGCCTCGAGAATATCTTGGTTAGTATTTTTACTTGAAATTTTGTTAAAAAGCCTGTGTTCTTTATATATATATAAGCGTTTCCTTTTTATATCTCTATTTTTGTTGCTTTATTTTTTTTCTTCATTTTAAGCTGAAAATATGGACCGAAAAATAAAATTCTAGAAGTTAGATTATACTTAAAATCTTAGCAATTTAAAGCTGCTTCAACTTGAGTGAACAAAGATCTCTCTGTAATAATACTGAGGTTTTCTGCAAACACATCAATTCATTTTGTTGTTTGTCTCCTGAGATTGATATCTGTTGAAATAAAGTTTGATTCATTATTTAATAGGAAAGCTTTTGTTTAAATTAACTTTTAATTGTTTATATATGACCAATCTCATCTGTATGGATTATTGTATTTCTACCTTCCTTTTGTTTGAAATCTTGTTATGTAGGAGATCATGTTGTCTATCTCCAAAAGGAGTAATCAGGGTTTGTTTAATTGATTTGGAAGAAATTTAGTTCGATAAACGACACGTGGAGTAATAATTCCTGGATGTAATAACTAAAGATGTTTTTCTCATGATTAATGTCTTAAATTCTGTTGCCTTGTGAAAAATTTGTTGTGATTTGTATAGATCTTCATTGACTAGTAACATTTATTTATGGTTCATGTATCTGTATGGTCATTAAAACTTTCCTTTGCAATTATTGAAGGTTTGAACTCCGGAAATTCCGTGCAAATCGACGGTCAAGCTGAGAAATGCACGAAAAGAAAGAGGAAGAACCAGTATCGTGGGATCCGACAGCGTCCATGGGGTAAGTGGGCTGCTGAAATCCGAGACCCGACGAAAGGGGTTAGGGTCTGGTTAGGAACTTTCAATACTGCTGAAGATGCTGCGAGAGCTTATGATGCTGAGGCGCGGAAAATTCGTGGTAATAAAGCCAAGGTGAACTTCCCTGACGAGACTCCCCGTGTCTCTCCGAAGATCGCAGCCAAGACAAATTGTCAGAAACCAGTCTCCAAGTCAAACTTGAGCCCTGTCCAACCACATCTGAACCAGAATTTCAGTTACCTGAACAATCCAGAGCAGGAATACTTTGATACCATGGGTCTCGTAGAAGAGAAGCCTCTGATGAATCAATTTGCATATGCGCACCTGGTTCCTACATCTATAGATGCCGGATTTAAGCCGTTTAATCAATCTGATAATTCCCCTGTGTATTTCAATTCTGACCAGGGAAGTAACTCCATTGACTGTTCTGATTATGGCTGGGGAGAACAGGGTTCCAAAACTCCCGAAATATCATCCATTCTTGAAGCTTCAATAGAGGGTGATGAGTTCCTGGAGGATGCAAACCCTAATAAGAAGCTGAAACCAAGTTCTGACAATGTTATGCCTACTGAAGACAATTCGGCAAAGAGTTTATCCGATGAGCTCTTGGCTTTAGGCAATCAGATGAAGTACTTCCAAATGTCGCCTTTCCTTGACGGGAACTGGGATGCCTCGATTGATGCATTCCTCAACGGAGACGCAACACAGGACGTCGGAAACCCCATGGATCTCTGGAGCTTGGATGACTTCCCTTCGATCCCCGGGGCCGGTTTCTGAGCAAAAACTTTGCCCTGCTTACTAGTTTTTGTAAATAAAGCAACATGTGAGTGAGTTTCACAAACCTCTCTGGCAGCTTTCTTTACAACATTATTTGAACAAAATGTTGATTCGTTTAATATATTTTGCTTCTGTTTTGTTGGTTTACTTTCTTTCAGGAATTTGATCAATAATGTGTTGTGAAGTCGAAGCCGAAGTAAAAGCGAAGCTATGTTACATGCTTAAAGCCTCGTCGTCTGCAGTTCGATCGGAGGTTTCTCTTAGTATGTTTTCTCTCTTTAATGTCTTTTATTTTTGTAGACTTCTGGACTTGGAAATATTAAGTTTTAATGATTGTATAAGTGATTTATGTGTGGATTTTGATTATGAAAATACCGAGAACATATGAATGTTTTAAACTTTGCTCTTTGTTTCTCTCTTGCTTTCCTTTTAGTTCTTTAAGATTTTACTATAACTCGGATATACCCTCCGACCACTTACTAAACTCCATGCTATTGTGTCTATTAATTCGATAATCAACATATGTAATAGCTCGACAGACAAAGTTACTTCAGTACTAGATAGTTGACAGACTAATAGAATAGACTCATATGAAGAGCTAGGTTTATTGAATTATTTCGATTAAGGCAAAGTTAATAGAATACACAAGTTTCGGAGATTGAATATGTTATTATGCCAATCCTTTATTTTAATAACAGAGTGACCTTGTTTTTCATAAAATTTTAATCGACTGACATGTTTGTTTCTAAACTTATAATTGAGTGACTGGATTTTTACATTATGAAAAAAAGTGTCATGTTTCATGTTTGCCCCTGAACTTATAATTGAACAACTCAGTTGTTACTTTTAGTATAAGAGTGACATGTTTGTTATTAGACTTATAACTAAGTGACTTCTATTGTAATCCAGATTAGTCGAATAATAGATTTGATATCTAATAATTATATACAAAAAGTTTGGTGTGATATCCCCACCATCGTAGGGATTTAAGGGGGGCATTGGCAGCCCGCAACATACGGTGGTAGAATGGAGGAAGAAACGACCACTGAAAAGAAATCAAAGCATTTGTCATTAAAGGGATCTCGTGATTGTCGGTACGGTTAATATTGGCAGCAGCAGAAAGATGCTTAAAGGGATCTCGTGAACGTGTATAAAAAGCAACAAGCGAAGGCACGGGTGCATAAAACTCGGTTCGATTAAAATAATTAAATTATTTCACTCGATGTGAAAAGATATTAATTTGTAATTTTTTAAACTCGAATTGAAAAAAATCAAATAAAATTTGAATAATGAAATAGAAATTCAAATAATAAGAATAACTTAAAAATTTTAATAATTAGTAGATCAGTTTTCATGTTCTAATTGAATTTCTCAATTCTGCTTGAGTTATAAAATATGATTTTCTAATTTAACTAAATTATTTTTGGGTAAACTACACTGGTAGTCACCGAACTTTTAGGGCGCTTTCAATAAGGTCACCAAACTTTTAAAACTTTCATTACAGTCACCTAACTTTTAATTCGCTTTCAATAAGGTCACTATCGTCAACCACCGTTAAAAAAGCTGACATGGCATGTTAAATTTAAGGGTAAAATACAATGTTAGTCACTAGACTTTTAAGAGGCATTCAATATGGTCACCGAACTTTTAAAATTTTCATTACCATCACTCAACTTTTAATTCACTTTCATTACCGTTAAAAAAAAGCTGATGTGACACGTTAAGTTTAAAAATAAACTTTTTCCCACCCTATTTTATCTCTATGTTTTATTTTCTTCCATACAAACATGTCTATCTTTTATATACATTAATATTTTCCTTTGAACTCCTCATTATTCAGTGCATGACTCAGTAAATGTCGGGCCTGAAGCATAAAGAGGATTTTAATGAGCAAAATTTTAGTTATTTCTTTATCATTCCATCATCAGATGTCTCCCAATATTTTTCTTGTTCTCACACATGTCGCATGCATGTTTAGATACATTAATATTTTCCTTGATGTGTTACTAGAGAAGTAACGGCCTTCACCAAAAAATTACAATTTGATTCATATGGAAGAAAGAGATATGTTTGGATGGAAGAAAATAAGAGGGGAGAGAAAATATGGTGGGAAAATGTTTATTTTTAAACTTAACGTGTCACATCAGCTTTTTTTAACGGTAATGAAAGCGAATTAAAAGTTGAGTGATAGTAATGAAATTTTAATTGTTCGGTGACCATATTGAAAGCCTCTTAAAAGTTCAGTGACTAACAGTGTATTTTACCCTTACATTTAACATGCCACATCAGCTTTTTTAACGGTGGTTGACGGCAGTGACCTTATTGAAAGCGAATTAAAAGTTGGGTGACTATAATAAAAGTTTTAAAAGTTCAGTGACCTTATTGAAAGCGCCCTAAAAATTCAGTGACTATCAGTGTAGTTTACCCATTATTTTTTTATTAGACTCGATCAAATGTTCAGTCTTTTAGCACAGAGGGAAAGAGGAAGCTAATAATGGCTTATGTTTGTGGTGATTGAAATCATTTGTATTAGTTTTACGTATCATCAAATATGGGAACATAGTCCGATTGGTTTTCACATATTTTGTTCTCATATTTTATTATTTTACTGCATAAGTGTTTGTAGAAATTTTATTTATACAATCACATTAATTTTAGTGTTTAGAAATTCTATTTAGCTTAAAGTTTAGTGTTTAAGTGTAGTAATTTTAAATTTATAGGCTATTGATAAGATCTTGAGTTTAGGGTTAAAATTTAGGGTTTATAGGTTAAAACTTAAATCACTAACCATATTAACTAAAACATATACTTTAACTCTAGATTTTAACTATAAATTTTAAATTCTAACTATGAACCTTAAATTTTAAATCCACACACTAACACTCTTAAACTCTAACCCGTAAACTAAAATCATAAACCCTAGAATAAGATGCTTGTGGAAAGAAAAAAATTACCGTTTGTGTATAGAATAATAATCGCTATAATATATGTAATACATTTTGATCCAAAAGCAAAAAAATATATAATTTTAAACACAATTATAAATTTTAGCTTTTACATTTTGGTTAAAAGTTTGTTTGTTTAGTATTGTTTATAGGTCTAAAAGCATTATTGGCCTCAAAACTCAAAAGGACTTTCAAATACTATTAAACAAGTTCTAAAATGTTTTTAAAATGAGTTATATTTTGATATACAAATTGTATAAAAAGTTTATACAATCTTTCATATTTAAACTAAAAATTTAAATCCCAAATCTTAACACCCCAAATTCTAAACACTAAAATCTAAATTCTCACCACAAACACAAAAAATATAGCACACACCTAGTACTCTAAACTCTAACTCTAAACCTAAATCCTAATCTTAAACTTTAAATCTATTTTATAGTGTTAAACATAAATAAGATCACCAAAAAGTAGATACAATTTTTACTCAACAACGCCACCTATGTTAAGATGACAATCAGCAACGTTAAAACACTCACTCTTCAATTATAACTCTTCTTTCAACTATCAAGATGCAAAGTATTTGTTAGGGAAATTTATGATAATATGTTATATGTAATTTGTTAAAATTTAAACTTTTTTTTTGAATTACAACATGCCGGCAAATTTATTGAGGAACAACAACAAAAACAAGAAATAGGAACAACGGCAAATTTACGACAACATGCCTGTGACTTGGCCGAGAGGAAGAATCGGAGCCTGGGATTCAAACCGTCGGCCATCCGTCAGCAAAACTAGAAGAACTATACTTTTAACCAATTGTTCTAAAGTTTGTCGACAACTTCAAATACGATTGTTTCGCGAGAAAATAGAACTATACTTTGTGAATTTAGAGGGAAAAAAATGTGGAGCGAATAAACAATTTCAACAACGGCGAACATTCCAATATGAAGAAACTATTCAGATTTGATTAATCAAGTTCCATGGCAACATAACGAGACTGCATATCCACTAAAACTCGATAGATTTACATCAACCATTTGCAGATAAAGGAAATACAACAAAATGGAAAGGAAAAGGAACGTAGATCTCTAATTCTAGACATTAAACAACTGTCAAACAAAGGAATCTAAGCCCTCTCACCTCTAATTCTCCTGGCAAGTTGGATATCCTTAGGCATAATCGTAACCCTCTTAGCATGAATAGCGCACAGGTTAGTATCCTCAAACAGTCCGACGAGATAAGCCTCGGCAGCTTCTTGAAGAGCAGCGACGGCGCTGCTTTGGAATCTCAGATCGGTCTTGAAATCTTGAGCGATTTCCCTCACCAGCCTCTGGAACGGAAGCTTTCGGATCAGGAGCTCAGTGCTCTTCTGGTACTTCCTGATTTCCCTAAGAGCAACGGTTCCTGGTCTGAATCGGTGAGGCTTCTTCACTCCTCCGGTCGCCGGAGCCGACTTCCTAGCGGCCTTCGTGGCCAGCTGCTTGCGTGGAGCTTTGCCGCCGGTCGATTTCCTAGCAGTTTGCTTGGTACGGGCCATTGTTTTGATAATTTGATGAGCGGAAAAATAGTGTTTGGATCTGGAAATCTTGTTGATGGGTGAATTGCGAAATCTAGGAGGGAATGTATATAAAGGAAATCTGGGAGAAGCGGGAATTGAGTAGTTAAGGAAATTTTTAAAATGGGATAATATAAACCGTAGATTTAACGGTTTTATCGACGGCTGCTAATTGTTCAAATCGTAATCCGTGTACGACGAAAATTGGCCAATAAGATTCGTTCTTTTAAGCGGCATTGTTTTACCAACGTATTTTTTTAAAATTCCTTAAATAGTCACTAAACGTTTTCAGTCATTTACGTATTGGTCACTCTAGAATTAATTCACTAATGGAAGACTCATTGTGCATGCCACATCCATTCTAGCTATAATTCGTTTTTCACATTTTGGTCACTTAAACTTTAAGTCAATAACATTTTGGTCACCCAAAAAATCCTAAATTATTTACATTTTATATATAATGTCATTTCTTCTTACTAACAACTATAGACGATAAATGAGCAAAACAAATTGTCTTTCATATCAAAATTTCATTTTCTCTATACAATTGAAATTACTTAATTTTTATAATTTTTTATTTACTTATCCATGCATTAAAAAAATAACATTGTTAAATAATAATAAAATAAAATTGTGTGCACGATGTCGAACAAAATTAGTATATATAAACCGATTCACTTGTGCAAAATTAATATATTTTAACATGTTTTTTATGTTAACATTTTAAAAATTCAATTATAAGATTTAGCAGTATTGTTAGGCACTTTTTACAAATAAAATTTAAATCAATTCAATATCTCTATCAGATTGGTTGAAATTGTTATACATATAAAAATATGTGCAAATTTTAAAAGAAAGTCATTTATTCATTTTTTAAAAAACAAATATAATTTTTCTAATAAAATAAAATGAAAAAATAACAATATTATCATTTTCTGTTCACTACCTTCTGCATGTTTATATGAATAAATTCTAATGTAAATAAAGGTTAGAATGTTTTAATTGTAATTTAGATGATAAAAAATTTCTGGATTTAATTTGGGTGTTTATTGGGTATTATGTTTAAGATTTGGGATGGATGCAAAATTTGTGTTTGATTAGTAATGTTTGCAATTTTTTAACATATTAGAGCATACAAATTATTATTGCAATGCTCAATTAGTGTGAAGTGAATTAGAATTAAGGCTTAAATATAGCTTTGCTACCTAAATTATACAAATTCTCTCAAGTTGGTATTTAAAGAATTTTTTTCTCTCAAGTTGGTATTTGAACTATACACTTTCTCCCAACATGGTATCTAAAGAACTTTTCCTCCCAAGTTGATACCCAAACTTTAATTCCATTCACTATTTTAATACTTTTATTAACAGTTTTAGTCCCTAAAACTTATACATTCAATAAATTTAGTTATAATTTGAAATAATTCAATAATGTTAATATTTTATATTTAAAAATTCCATCAATTTAATCGTTTTTGTGAGAATATCAAATCAAGCGAGTCCATCGGATCAAAACAACAATTGAATAACTGAATTATATCAACAAGTTTTGTTTAAACTTTTATTATACCAAAAAAATAATATAACATTTCTTAGAGAAGAACAAACCATTTAGGTGAATAACACATAATAAATTGATAGAATTTTTAAATATGAAGAGTTATATTTATTAAATTGTTTCAAATTATGACCAAATTAATAGAATGTATAAGTTTTGGTACCAACTTGGGATAAGGTGACTAGTACAAGTAACAATTTGGAAGCAAAAAAATTTTAAATACCAAGTTGGGAGAAAATGTATAGTTCATGTACTAATGTGAGATTAATTTTTCTTTAAGTATCAACTTGGAAAAATGTGTCTAATTTAGTACCAAATGTATATTTAAGCCTAGCATTAACAATTGAACAAATCAATAGAAAGGGATGAAGATTTTCATGATGATGGTTGGATTTTCTATCCAAAGTGAACAAGGTATTTAAGAAAAAGCTTAAATTTTTTAAAAAAATTGAGGATTATTACTATGTCTCATTAAAAATTTTAGTTTTAGTCGGAGGAAAATAGTACAATTGTTAATAAATACAAAAATTCACTAAATAATTCCAAACATTAAACGCACTAAACAAGACTATAGTAGTCGTCATAAAACAAAGAAAAGACCTCAACAAAAGGCGATAAGAAGCGATGACACAAAAAAATCTCCGGTCATGGCAATTTTCGCCAAACCATCTGCAAGCTTGTTACCTTCACGAGAAACATGCCCTATTTGAATTTCCCAAGGACGATTCAAAAGATCTCGGCATGTGGAGCTGAACAAACATTTGGCTGATCAAATGTGGTTAAGAAATATTTAATCAAACGTTTGGCAGATCAAATGTGGAGCTGAACAAGCAATTCTTAAAACTAATTGGATTTCATTAGGAGACATTCATGTGGAAAACACCAAATTACATAGCATCGCAATAAAATACCATTGATTTACATCAATCATTAACAGAGAATGCTAATGCATCAAAATCAAGAAACTTAAATTTTTGATTCTTAAGCCCTCTCGCCTCTAATCCTCCTAGCAAGCTGAATATCCTTAGGCATAATCGTAACCCTCTTAGCTTGAATGGCACACAGATTCGTATCTTCGAAAAGTTCGACTAGGTAAGCCTCCGCAGCTTCTTGAAGAGCGGCGACGGCGCTGCTTTGAAACCTCAGATCAGTTTTGAAATCTTGTGCGATTTCCCTCACCAGCCTCTGGAACGGAAGCTTTCGGATTAAGAGCTCGGTACTCTTCTAGTACTTTCTGATTTCCCTGAGAGCTACGGTTCCTGGACAGAAACGGTGAGGCTTCTTCACTCCTCCGGTCGCTGGAGCTGACTTCCTAGCAGCTTTTGTAGCTAGCTGCTAACGTGGAGCCTTGCCGCCGGTGGACTTCCGGGCTGTTTGCTTGGTACGAGCCATTTGTGGAAAAATGTGATTGGATTGAGAGAAAGAGAAGGAAATTTGAAGGAAAATGCTTTCGATGGAGTTTTCTGTGGAATTGAGGGGCGTATATATTAAGGAGGATTTGGGAGAAGCGGGAATAAGTAATTAAATAAATATTTTAAATCGGCATAATATGAACCGTAGATTGGAAGGGATTTGTAACACCCGGGTTTAGGGGTTAGGTGAAAATAATATTTTAATATTATTTGGGCTCAGGTTTATAATTAAAATAATCCTTTAAGTTTCGAGTTTCAAAAATAAATATTTGAAATTGAACCAAATTGAAGGAATTGTAAAGTGGAGAGTTTTTAAAGAGGAAAGAAGATAGCCATTCATTAGTGGCCTTTTGGTAATTTGCCTATCTTTTAATTTAAATCCTTTTTTCTATCATCTTTCACTATTCATCTTCTCCTTCAACCAAATATAACGTGGAATAGAGCTCACCCTCCTATATCACTATTCCATCCAAAAAGCTCATCCATTTCAACTCATTTTTGAAAGGTAACATCGTTTTTGACTTCTCCTCAACTCCCTCTCTTTAAAAGTACCATTAGTTTTCATTTCCATTGAAGTTTTGAAAATGGGGATTTCAAAAGATTTGATTAAAAATGGTGCCTTTGTGTAGCTAAACTTAATATTTTGATTTAATATGGTTAGTTATGAAGTATAGGAGTCAAATGGTACAACATATGTGAATTTTGCTTGATTTTGAGCAATTCCCGAATTTGGGTATAAATGGGGTTTTTGGAGGGTTTTGGATGAGTTTTGGGGGTTGTTTTAGGTTGGAATTGATGGTCCAATGTTAGCACTATGGGTAGGGGTTGATTTGGGATCATTTGTGGGTACAATGGGTGTTGGAAACATGGATTTTGGAAGAGATATTGAGGTTATCTGAGATTGCTAATTATGGGGTTTGTTCATGGCTTGAAACATTGTAAATTGTATTTGAATTGTGTTTCGGGTTGGTATTTTGATGTTTGGGCTGATTTGAGGTTATTTAGAAGCAAGAACTTGGGTCGGTGAAGCATCGAGAGGAAATCCGAAAACTTGAGGGTGGTTGCTTGCTTGGCTTGGAGCTTGGAAGCTTAAGTGAGTGGTTAAATGTTTAAAGTGGTTTTTAAATGGTTGGTTCGAGTATGTGGACTAGGTCGGGCTTGGTAGACCCACCTAGAGTTAGGATTAGGGTGGTAGCCTAATCCTAAACTTGATCTAGAGCTATTGGATGAACTTGTATTTGGATGTTTATGCCTCGTATGACTTGTGATATGATTGATTTATGTATAATGTGTTATACATGTGAGATGAGGCATGATTTGTGATGCTTATGGCATGCATGGAAATGGTTCATGATTGTGATCATGGTGAGTACGTGCTAAGCACGGAATTGATTGAAATGAATAATATGGAATGAGTTAAATGTTGGCACTAGTATGCTTGAGTACAAATGATCGATCATTAGGATGTTAGTGTGCACACATGAGTCTAAATTCGCGTGTGGCCTTGGTGGCGTTGAGTCACCAAGGAGGAGTACGGGTTCGCCCAGAAATTGTATTTATATGTAGTCGATGATGAGTGGAATCCCATCGATGGGGCGTGAGGATGAGTGGAATCCCCTCCGCGAGACCGGTGATGAGTGTAATCCCACCGTGAGGTAAAGTGGTTGTTGGATGTGAGTTCCAACGTGTTTATCCGCGTATTCGGGTCATAGCTAGGTGCCAATATTGATTGATATGTGTACCAATGTGTTGTGAAATGTGATCTCTATTTGGATGTTTTTATGTGATTACATACGATGTGAATTAGAGCTTGTTGAGCATAGCATATAATTTGGATATTGTTCATGCATCTTTAACTTTTGGCTCTTGAGGACCCTTGGTAATTATGTATCTACCTTGGCTAAGATCGTGCTTGGACCCTGCATTGTCGAGATTTGTTTTTAAAGAGCTTACCCTCACTAAGCTTATTGCTTACGCTATCTCTTTGTTCGACAATGCAGATCCTTAGTTCGTGGGTTGCTTGCGCAAGTGGAGGGCCTCCAAGTGTGGTTATTGGCTTTGAGTACGTCAAGTATGAGCTTTTAATGTTTGAACATGTAATAGCTAAGCAATGGAATTTGTGTTATTTTGATGGATATTGTTAGTTGTTTAGGAGCTTGTCTAGACTCCTTGTTATGTTGCTTTTGTATGGCTTGCTGATGCCATGTTTGAATTGCAAACCATGTCTAATTTCGCTTACCAAGTATGTTGGTATTGTGCCTTTTGAGGTTGTCTTTGTGTTTGAATGTTGAAGTATGAGACCTTGAATGCTTATATGTCATCTTTGATCAATTGCATGATTTCCTTGATGTATGTACATGTTGGGTGCTTGTATGGCTAAATATTGGTCTGTAAATGTTGTTTGTATGTTCGTATGTGGCTAAGTAAGTCTTAAATCGCATCTAGGTTTGAGTCTTGTGTGTTTTTGCTGAGTTTGGAGACTTGCAGTGCAGGGCGTATCGGTACGCCTAAGGGCCGTATCGATACGGCCTTGCCTCCAGGACTCAAGTTTGGCTGGGCGTATCGATACGCGATGGTGTATCGATACGGTTTTTGCTCACTGAAATTCTGAGATTTTGGTGAGTTATTACCGTATCGGTACGGTGTGTTAGCGTATCGGTACGAGTTTATCTAGTTGACCACAAGATGTTGACTGGGAAGGGCGTATCGATACGCTCAAGGGCTATATCGATACAGTCTTCCTGTGTTGACCCTTGGGTGTTGACTTTGGTCAAGGCGTATCGATACCCTTGACAGGTGTAACGATACAACCTGCTTAAATACAGAAAATGGGTTGTTTTATGAATGATGTCATGAATGATCGTTTTTGTATTGCTCATGTTCCCGCTGACGTGTTTCACATAGGTAATGATAATGCAATTAGATAAGATTAATAAAAGAAATTTTCTAGGTCGATAACCAAGGAGGAACCTTAACGGGTTTCGCTTCACTTTTCCCCGTGTGGCCCACTCGGACCGGTCAAGCGTCCGAACCGGGACGAGGGGGTTA
Organism: Hibiscus trionum; assembly: GCA_030270665.1. NCBI lineage: Eukaryota > Viridiplantae > Streptophyta > Magnoliopsida > Malvales > Malvaceae > Hibiscus > Hibiscus trionum. The sequence continues at coordinate 4,957,273 of BSYR01000014.1, forward strand.
CAGGATTATCGACGGCTGAAAAGTTGCTAAAGTATCGATCCGTGTGTGGTGGAAATTAACCAATAAGATTTGTTCTTTTAAGCGGTACTGTTATTTGTTTTGAAGTTTGGCACATTTTTAAATTTTTTATCTGGATTAAGAGAGGGAATCTATGCCGTCCACGTGTTAAATACCAACGGTTATGATCCACTGTAGAGAGTGAGGTTTGGATAGCAATCCGTGAGATAGCCGGACAGCCAATGGATTTTTTTTTTGACTTTTCACACTTCAAATAATATTTTCTTTTACCTAGGTATGGTCATTTGATCCAGACCCGACTCCATAGGGTCGATATTTTTAAAAGAAAAGTTTAGGTACGCGTCGGGTCGGTTTGATTTTTGGGTAAAGGATACTTGACCCGAAATAATAGTTTAGTTTTATTAATTTAGATATAACTTCTATAATGGCTCTGTCTTTATTTATATATATTTTTTAATTATCTCATTGTTTTATCTAATAAAATGGAATGATTATTATAATATCTCATTCATATTTGTATTTTTTTCATTTAACTCTCTGTTTTATCGAATAAAATAAAAAATATATTTATGTCTCGTTGAGTCGGGTTCGAATATTTACTCTAAAATTTTGACAGATTCAAATTCAGGTGAAACATCATAAAAAAGTTGGATCATGTGTTAATTTTTTAAATCGAGCGTGAATCGATAAAAAAAACAACATATGACCATCCCTGCTTTTACCTAACAAAATAAATTGTTGCTGCTTATAATTAAAATGATGTTATAAGTGACATATGATATGTCCTCATTATGCTTAGAAAAAATTGAGTCAAAGATTTTGAATATGATAGTTTAGGTTTAAATATATGAGGGTTCTCATTATGTTGTTGTTTTTATAAATTTTGTAACAACATTTTGATAGGTGCTTTTCTTTATTATAACATTGAAAAACCCTTAATCTTTGCTTTACCTTGCAAGCATTGACAAAAAAATCAGCCGCACAACTGATTTAAATAATTAAATTTTAACCAACTATCAAAAAAATTGCACAATATCTCTTAAACAAAATTATAGAGTAGAGAATTCAGAGCGTGACTATAGTGAAAAAAATGATGTCCTTTTTATAAGTATCGGATTTGAGCACATGTGTGTACGGATGACCATGGATCGGTTGGGTTGGATATTTAGTTGATCCGCACCGACTCGAAAATTTAATACTTCCATCCAAACCAATTCGACATTTTATGACGTTCTATTCGAACCCGTATTCTAGAGTAAGAACCCGAACCCAACCAGACTTAACCCAACATAAACAAATATTATCAATTTTTATTATTATTCGATAAAATAAGGAGCTAATCGAAAAAATACAAATAGAGAGGGAACATTATAATAATTATTCTGTTTTATTAGGCAAAATAAAGAAATAATTGAAATATATATATATATATATATATATATATATATATATATATATATATATATATATATATATATATATAGAGAGAGAGAGAGAGAGAGATGCATTGTGAATGATCGGGTCGGGTCAGAATTTGTCCCGACTTCATCCTCAAAAAACCTAACTGAACCCATTTTTTTTTTAAAAATAACCATAAATGATCGAGGCGGGTTATAACTTGCCGAGTATGGGTCAAATGGTCATCTCTCCATCTGTGTGCCTTTGTCAAAGGATTAAGAAAAAAATAAATATATATTATCATTTAATCACGCCATTATATTTAAAAAAGTTATAGAATCAGAAATGACATTATGAATGAATAAAACTGAATCAGAGGAATCGAGTTTGTAATAAACTTTTTTAATGGTCTAAAAGTGATTACAAGGTAGTATCTATTCATACATATTCTTAACCTTTTAACAATGCACATACATCTTGTAGACAAATCGATTTGAACATATGTCCCATAAGATGAATATTATCCGTTTTTCTATTGAAACACTTGTTGTAACCCCCTCGTCCCGGTCTGGCCGGATGACCGGTCCGAGTGGGCCACACGGGGAAAACCGAAGCGAAACCCGTTAAGGTTCCCCCTCGGTTAACAAACTTATATTTTTTTTCCTTTTTAAATCTTGTCTAGATGAGTATTAGATCCTAAGTGGTCATACAACGGAACAACATTCACAAATCAAACAAACGAACTCAAACGAACATGTTACAGCCCAATTTTAAGCTTATACTGCAGGTGGTATCGATACACCTAAGGGGTGTATCGATACCCCTTGACTAGGTCAACTGGTCTAAGTCAACCCGTAGAGGCCGTATCGATACACCCAAGGGGTGTATCGATACCCTCCCCAACGGTTGACTTCCCACGGTCAAAGCTAAGACACGGTATCGATACACCTGGGGATGGTATCGATACCGAACTGGATAGTAGCTCCAGTGACAAAAAAGGTATCGGTACACCAGAGGCCCGTATCAATACCAAAATGGACAGTAGCTCCAGTGACCAAAATGGTATCGATACCCCTCTCAAGTGTATCGATACACGAGGCCTGAACAAGAAGGTGGTATCGATACCGTACCAACCGTATCGATACCCCTGCACAGCAAGGCCTCCCAAACTTAGCAAAAACGATCAAGACTCGAACCTAGATGCAAATTAGGACTTCCCTAGACCCAAACAAGCATTCATACAACATTCGTATACCACCAAGCAACCATACAAACACTCAAAAAACATAAACATCAAGGAGATCATGCAATAGACCCAAGATGGCATCCAAGCATTCAAGTTCATACATCAACATTCAAACATGAAGGCAACCTCAAGAGACACATAGCTAACATTTAGAATAAGCAATTTAGGCATGGATACAATTCAAATATGGCAACACAAGCCATACAAAAACATGATAACATGGAGTCTAAACAAGCTCCTAAACAACCAACAATTATCCATCAAAAGACACATGTCCCATTGCTTAAACTATTACATGTTCAACATTTAAAAGTCATACTTGATGTACTCAAGGCTAACAACCACACTTGGAGCCTTCCACTTGCGCAAGCAACCCACGAACTAAGGATCTGTAATGTTGAACAAAGAGAGCGTAAGCAATGATGCTTAGTGAGGGTAAGCTCTAAAAACAAACCTCAACATTGTAGGGTCCGAGCACGATCTAGCCAAGGCATTTTACAAACATACCAAGGATCCACAAGAGCCACAAGATAAGATGCATGAGCAATATATACAAGTAAATGTCATGATCAACAAGCTCTAAACTCCTCAACATAAGTAGCCACATCAAACATCCAAATAAGGATCATTTATCACAACACATTGAAACGATTATCAATCAACATTGGCACCTAGCTATGACTCAAATACGCGGATAACCGTTGGAACTCACATCCAACAACACAACCATTACCTGACGGTGGGATTACACTCATCACCGGTCTCGCGGAGGGGATTCCACTCATCCTCACGCCCCGTCGATGGGATTCCACTCATCACCGACTATATTTAAATACAATTTTCGGGCGTACCCGTACTCCTCCTTGGTGACTCAACGCCACCAAGGCCACGCGCGACTTTTGACTCATGTGTACACACTAACATCCTAATGATCGATCATTTGTATTCAAGTATACTAGTGCCAATATTTACTCACTTCACATTACTCATTTCAATCAATTCCGTTCTTAGCACGTACTCATCAACAACCATCATCATGCATGTCTCAAGCATCACAAGTCATGCCTCATCTCACATGTATAACACAATATACATAGCAATCATATTACATTTCATACGAGACATACACAACCACACAAATGAGTTCATCCAAAGGCTCTAGATCAAGTTTAGGATTAGGCTACCACCCTAATCCTAACTCTAGGTGGGTCTACCAAGCCCAACCTAGTCCATATACTCGAACCAACCATTTTAAATCTATTTAAAACATTTAACCACTCACCTAAGCTTCCAAGCTCAAAAACCAAGCAAGCGACCACCTTCAATTTCCCGGATTCACTTCCGACGCTTCACCGATGCCCAAACTCGATTCTAATCAATCCCAAACACAAACAAAACATCCACAATCAATAACTCATCATCGGAACTAACCCGTATTAACATTATCAAGCATTCAACACTTAAAAATCAACCCCAAAAACAGAATTTCCGAGCAGCCCCTATAACCCACTGAATTCTCCCATTTCAAACATTCAACCAACCATCAAACACACCCAAAGTGACCCTCATATATCATACTAACACCAGCCCTCAAAAACCAACATTAAACAACCCCAAAAACCACTTTAAAACCCTCCAAAAACCCCCCTTGAAACCCAATTCCGAAAATTCCCCAAAATCATTTGAAATTCACATATATCATACCATTTGACTTCTATATACCATAACTAAGCATAATAAGTCAGAATATTAAGTTTAGATACACAAAGGCACCATTTTTAATCAAATCCTTTGAAAACCCCATTTTCAAAACTTCAATGAAAATGAAAATAAATGGTACTTTTAAAGAGAGGGAGTTGAGGAGAGGTCAAAAACGTTATTACCTTTCAAATTGGAGTTGAAATGGAGAAGCTTTTTGGATGAAATAGTAATGGGGGAAGAAGAGCTCTTTCACGTTGGGAGGAAATGAAGAAGAGAGTGAATAATGGAAAGATGATAGGAAAAAGGGGGTTTAAATTTGATGATGGGTAAATTACCCAAAAGGCCGTTAATGAATGGTTATCATTGTCTTTAAAGTAGCTCTTCAATTTTGAGTCTAAATCATTTTGGTCCCATTCAAATCGTTTATTTTGAAACCCGAAATTTTAAAGGATCATTTTATTTATGAACCCGAGCCCAAAATAATATTAAAATATTATTTTCACCTAACCCCTAAACCCGGGTGTTACATTTATTGGATTCAGTTTATTAACTTTTAATATTTTATTTAAATCAATCAATTAATAAATCAGTTGTATATAATAAACAAATTAAATTTCAAAACCTAATGAGACTAAACGAATAAAAAACTAGAAAGAGCTTTGAATTAGTGAAAAAAAAAGATTAAAAGAGAGACGAGTGAGTCTCTAATAATTATTGCTTCTTATGGGCACCGAAATTCTCCACGCCCAATACCAATTTTGTATTTATCTGTACAGTTTGTTTATGATTAGATTAATACCTAAAATATATTTAAATATAATTTGTATATAATCAAATGTAAATTAATATACAGTTACACTCAAGTGTATATATGAAATTCAAACATAAAGAGCATGCGATGATGGCCTGGTGGTCAGAGCACGCTCACCTGCTCCACTCCCTTCCCCTTAGGTCCCGGGTTCAAGACCCCTCAGGAGCATTGCCTTCACCTAGATTTCCCCCCTCCCCCTCTAGGTAGAAGTAGAATAGGATTTTCAAAAAGAAATTCAAACATAAAATCTTAAAATTTTAAATTTCGCTCTCTCTTTTGGCTTATATATTAAAAAGCCCCTTAAATTACTGTAGCTTGTTTAAATAAAACCTCACAGTAATTTTTTAACTTATTAGCCCGTGTTCTTTAGGATTTAGGATTTTTACCCTGAGATTCAATACTTCTATCTGATTATTTGATTTCTTATAAGTGTAACATTGGTCAATTTAAATATATATATATATATATATATATATATATATATATACACAATCCGATATAACAGAAAAATCACTAAATTGCTCAAATTAGAAGTTTTTGGACTAAATTCCAAATGTATGGAAAAGTACAAGGACTGAAATGCATAGATAGACTTTAAATTAAAGGCCTAATGACACTTTCTCTCGATATTTTTTTAAATATTTTAGTCTTTATTTCTTTATTTTACCTATTTTGACCCTCAATTTTTTATTAGTATTATTTTTTCAAAGTAAACCATTTGAAAAAATATAATAAATTATAACTATATATTTCATATCTTTATAATATTTATAATTGTAACATATATATTCACATTTTTCTCGCAAAATAATAATACAATGGAAGTCCACATTGACAAAGAGACAAAATGTTTAAAGTCAGTTTAATTTTTATAATCTAATTAATATTAATAGATACAAAATAGTAATAACTAATAAATTGTTCAAACAAGTATTGAATATAATCATGTTTTTACATGTCATTTTGTTTGCTCAAATAATCAAACAACTATCAATTATTAGTTAATTTTACTAAACACTTTTATACAATCAGCTAATACAATCCGCTAATTAAATCAACTAATGCTATCATCTATTCGCTATCAGCTAATATAATCCGCTATCAGCTATCCGCTAATTGTCAAACAGGGCCAAAGATTTAAATGTCAAACGAGATGGAAAAAGTTTTAGGACTGAAATATATTTTTGTAAAAGTTCGAGGATGAAAGATATAGTAAAACTAAATTAAAAGCGGATTTTTGAATTGCGGGCGGCCTGGAGAGGGAACACCCGCAATAAATTTGTGCTAATCATTTTGAATTGCGCTAACCAATCACGTTTCCGACACGTGGCGCCACTGTCGGCCCAAGGAAACAAAATGTGAAGTGTGGGATTTAAATATACCCATGCACATTTCACGTGCCCGGGGGTTGCAACTCCCACGTTTTGCCACGTCGTCTCACCAGCTGTCTCCAAATACGGCGGAGATCTTTGCCACGTTGAATCGGTCGTCTATCTCAGTCGTCCGATCGCCGTGCATTTTATTTCGCGGTCAACATTATATATATAATTAATATAAAAATAAGAAAGAAAAATTATTTAAAATAAAAACCGAAAATAACGGTTGTCGTTTCTGTTCTGATTCCATGATGGAGGGAACAGCTAACCCCATGTTAGGGAGTCTTTAGTTTTCACAATTCAACCCATTCGCTTATGCTCGGTGGTTGGGTGTTTGTTTTTATGTATATGTTGTTTTCTCAATCAAAATAATAATTTTGTTTCACTACCATTCCTATATATATTGTGTAATTATAACATGCACCGGTGGAAATATTTTGTTTCTACAAGTACTCTAATTTTAGCGGTTAAAGATTTAATTTAAAGTTTAAAGTTTAGGGGTTTAGGTTTATGTGCTTAGAATTTAGGGATCATGGTTTGAATTTAGAGTTTAAGGTTAGAATTTAGGGGTTATAGGTAAAAAAACTAAATATCTACCATGTTACTCTAAAACCTAAATGCTAACCTCTAAACCTTGTACACTAACACTAAACCTTAAATTCTAACCACATACCCTAAATTTTAAACCCCTAAACATAAACCCCTAAATTATAAACCTAAACTAGATCCCTAACCCCTTAAATTAAGGCGCTTGTGGAAATAAAATGTTTTCTACTACTAGTGCATCATATATTTTCCCTATAAATTGTGATGGAAAAAAGTTGAAATGATGGTAGTCGTCGTGTTTTGGACAGTTTATCAATTTTAATTAAGACAGGGAGTCGCAGTCAAAAGTGATTATGAAGAATGAGAGAGATGTGGTGGTCTGGATATATTAAGAGAGGTTTGACAGAAGTGTCAAGTCCATGCTTGACTTAAACATATTAGATGTATGTAGTGGCGAATCTTGACAATCCAATTTGAGGAGATTATTTAAAAATTTTGAAAACTTTGAAAGCTTAAATTATAATTTTTAAAGATTTTAAAAGGTTTAATTTAAAATTTTCATAAGAATGCAAGGGTATAACTAAAAATTTCAAAAATATTGAAACCTATTAATACTTTTAAAATTTTTAGGAAGAGGTTTAATTAAAATCATTAAAAAAATTTGAAGGAGCCAAATTAATTTTTTTTAAATTTTTAAAGGACTAAATGTAAAATTTTTAAGTTGAGGGAAGTCCCCACTAGCTCTAATGGAGGTTCGTCTCTGGACGTATATCTTAAGTTCGAGAGCTGGTGAGTGAAATTCACAACAACAAAAATATGATGGATGTGACAGTATACTCATGGGTTATGACTATCCTATTATAGGCCTAGATTGTGGGACAAACTGTTGAGTTGTGAGGAGCTCGAATCGATCACCGAAACCGTCAAGGAGGGTTGTTTTTGTTTGGTGGTTGAATTGCCTAAAATCGAAATAAAATTAGACAAGAGACACAATGATTTTAGAGTGGTTCGGCCTTCTAACAAGCACCTACGTCCACTACCTTAGCACACCACTAAGGATTTCCCAATTCACTCAACAATGAATTCGTCCCCTTTTCCCGGTTTAGGAGGAAACCGTTACAACCCTATCTTTTGGACTTGGCTAAGATAGAACCAACTCTAGTTTTTCTCTCAAGGCTAAACTAGAACCTCTCCTTTTACAAGGGATATGTTTGGTAAACTAAATACCTCTCTAGGTGGGTGTTTACACAACTTTAAGCTCACAAGAGTACAAAGGATTTACAATTAAGCACTCTCTAAAGACTATGTACAAGAGAATAGTGAAAATAAGACTTAAACTCTAATTCTCTTGATCATGTTGCTTGGATGTAGTCTCTAACATTCTTCAAGTGTTCCAGCCTTCAATTTATAGTCCCAATTGAGTTTGTAGCCGTTACTAGCCGTTGGGGATGATTTAGAGCCGTTGAGGACTTTATTTCCCTTCATTAATGCTGTTCTGCAGCTATAGGTATCGATACGCGTGGAACGGTATCGATACGGCCTTAATAGGAACTAGCCGTTGGGCTCTTGCCAGCCTGGGCGTATCGATACGCTTGAGGGCGTATCGGTACGGCTTGACATTTAAATGGCCGTTGGGAAATAGCCGTTGGGGTAGTTGAAATGGGATCGATACGCTTACCTGGCGTATCGAAACGACCCCACTCCGTATCGATACGGGTTTTGACAGTGGCCAAACTGGGGCAAAAAGGTATCGGTACGGGGGTTTACCGTATCGATACTGATACTCTGAAAACACAAGTTTGGCTATGAAAAACATGAAAAATCTTTGTCAAAAACCTCTTAAAATACCTCAAACATAATTTCAAGTTGTTTGGACTTAAAACCAAGTTTTAAATTCTTTTCAAATTAGTCCAAAACATTTTTCAATTATTATATCAAAACATTAGTTCTACAATCTCCCCCTTTTTGATATAATAAAACCAACTTGAAAAATTGTTTGGGATTCTCCCCCTTTAACTTTAAAAATGTGAATAAGAGATTAAAGATATGAAATCAAATAAAGCTCCCCCTTATTCATTTGAAAATTCAAATTTTCAAACCAATTTCTCCCCCTTTTTATTATATCAAAAAGAATTTAAAATGACTTTTAGCTCAAAATAACATAGGAGGCAAAAAAAAATGACACACTTAAAATTTTTGGTTTAAAATTGGCTCCCCCTTACTCATTGCATCATATTAGGCTTAAAAATTAATCTAAGACTTTAAACAAAAGTTAGATAACCATAATGTATAAAATAAAAGCATTAAGCTTAGAGGTTACCCAATCTTCTTCTCATTGTGTGACTTGAGCATTCTTTGATTTCGCTTTGCTTGCCATTGCTCCAACACACCTACAAAAGACATTCACTTGATTTTTGGTATCCAAATTGCTTTGGATCCATTTACGTTAGTCACAATGTCTTTAGTTCCCTTAGGAACTCATACTTGTCTAATCCTATAAGATTGTCTCTTCTTTATAGGACAAGTATGTATAGAATGACCATGATAATGGCAATGTGAGCATTTTGCCATTATGTGACAAGATGAATTATTGAAAATAATTTCCTTTTCTTTTGTTAAGCTTTCAAGCTTAACTTTTAAATCAATATTTTCTTTTTCTAAACCATCTTTGCTTGTTTTTGAAAACTCTAAATCATTTTTCAAAATTTTATTTTGGTTTTCAAAATCCACTTTTGTTTTTAAAAGAAAATCATTTTCAATTTCAAGTTTCGAAATAATTTTCTTAAATTTGGAATTCATGGTCTCAAATTCCAAAAATAATTAATCGAAAGCATCTTGCAACTCATCGAAAGAGTAAGAATTAAGCTCACTAGAGTTAGAAGATACCTTAGGCTCATCGAGAGCCAAAACACCATCCACCTTTGGATTGGAGAGAAGGTTTGCACATGATTGATCATCATCTTTCTTTTCTCCATTCTTGTTGCCATAGAGCTTCTCAAGTTTTTCCCATATATCTTTGGCACTTTTGCATGTGGAGACTTTCTTGGAAACGACTTCATTGAGGCTACAATAGAGGATGTGCATCGCCTTGGTGTTTAGCTTTGCCTTCGTGTCGTTGGCATCCATTTGCCTTTTCTTCTTCTTTGGAGCTTCCAAATGCCCATCTTCAATGATGTCCCAAACCTCATAGTCTTGAGACTTGGTGAAGAATTTCATGATATTTGCCCATTGGAAGTATGATTCTCCTTCAAAGAGTGGAGGACACGAGATAGAGCGGCCTTCTTCAAATCTTGCCATTTTCTTGAACGGTGGACTTCGAGCGTTAGATCTTTACTCCCGGATGTTAGTCCTTCGATAGAGACGAGGCTCTGATACCAATTGTTGAGTTGTGAGAAGCTCGAATCGATCACTGAAACCGTCAAGGAGGGTTGTTTTTGTTTGGTGGTTGAATTGGCTAAAATCGAAATAAAATTAGACAAGAGACACAATGATTTTAGAGTGGTTCGGCCTTCTAACAAGCACCTACATCCACTACCTTGGCACACTACTAAGGATTTCCCAATTCACTCAACAATGAATTCGTCCCCTTTTCCCGGTTAAGGAGGAAACCGTTACAACCCTATCTTTTGGACTTGGCTAAGATAGAACCAACTCTACTTTTTCTCTCAAGGCTAAACTAGAACCTCTCATTTTACAAGGGATATGTTTGGTAAACTAAATACCTCTCTAGGTGGGTGTTTACACAACTTTAAGCTCACAAGAGTACAAAGGATTTACAATTAAGCACTCTCTAAAGACTATGTACAAGAGAATAGTAAAAATAAGACTTAAACTCTAATTCTCTTGATCATGTTGCTTGGATGTAGTCTCTAACATTCTTCAAGTGTTCCAGCCTTCAATTTATAGTCCCAATTGAGTTTGTAGCCGTTACTATCCGTTGGGGATGATTTAGAGCCGTTGAGGACTTTATTTCCCTTCATTAATGATGTTCTGCAGCTATAGGTATCGATACGCGTGGAACGGTATCGATACGGCCTTCATAGGAACTAGCCGTTGGGCTCTTGCCAGCCTGGGCGTATCGATACGCTTGAGGGCGTATCGGTACGCTTGAGGGCGTATCGGTACGGCTTGACATTTAAATGGCCGTTGGGAAATAGCCGTTGGGGTAGTTGAAATGGGATCGGTACGCTTACCTGGCGTATCGAAACGACCCCACTCCGTATCGATACGGCAAGGGCATGTATCGATACGGGTTTTAACAGTGGCCAAACTGGGGCAAAAAGGTATCGGTACGGGGGTTTACCGTATCGATACTGATACTCTGTAAACACAAGTTTGGCTATGAAAAACATGAAAAATCTTTGTCAAAAACCTCTTAAAATACATCAAACATAATTTCAAGTTGTTTGGACTTAAAACCAAGTTTTAAATTCTTTTCAAATTAGTCCAAAACATTTTTCAATTATTATATCAAAACATTAGTTCTACACAAACAAACTTGACGTTGACAAAGAAATTTTTCGAATATTTGGTCAAGAAAAAATATATAGTGCGGAGGAGTTACAATGAAAGACATACTATGTTTAACACATATTATTAAAGAATTAATAAAATAAGTTGAGAAGATCAATTTTATAATAGATTTCTACAGTATTTTACTTGAATTATTCAAACACCGATAAATGTAGCAGAAAAATATTAAAAATGAAAAATATTTACTCCACAAACTGAATGAAAACAAGTAGTTGAGCCCAATGAGTGGTCCCAATGAAAAAACGGATGATGTATATCCTAGGAGACTCAAGTTCAATTCTGTTGAGTGGATCAAGTGATTGATCAAAGCCAAAAGGGGTGAATTGGGTTTTTAAAAATTTGGAAGTGAAGTGGAATGAAAAAAAAATAAAGAACAAGACAATTATAGTGGTTCAAGTTCCAAATGAACCGTTGAGTTGTGAGGAGCTCGGTTCGTTCAACCGATAAGGCTCACTAAGTGGTGGAGAGGTGGATTTTTGGGTGGAAGGGTTGTGGAAGCTAAAATGACAAGTGACACAATGATTTATAGTAGTTCAACCTTCTAACCAAGGTCTACATCCACTACCTTAGCTCCCCACTAAGGATTTCCAATCAATACACTATTGATTCGTCCCCTTTTCTAGGCTTAGGAGGAAACCCTTTACACCGATCAAGCTTTCTACCCAAAGCCTTGATCAAACCCTCTTTTACAAAGAGAAACAATAAGCAAACTTATATCCCTCTAATAGGCATTTGTTTGCACAATTTAGCACTCACCCAAAGCCTTGATCAATACACTATTGATTCGTCCCCTTTTCTAGTGTTTGTCTATACAAGAGTTGACAATTTAAGTACAAATACACTTTTTGATCATTTGTTGATTGATAATATGAGCATTAACCATTACTTGATGCTTGGAGGTCCCTTTTATACTCATTGATGAGTTTATAGCCGTTACTAGCCGTTGGGGATGAATTGGAGCCGTTGAGGACTTTAATTCCCACCATAAATGCAGTTCTGCAGCTCACCGTTTCGAAACGCTCGAACTCATTTCGAAACACCCTTTAAGTAGAAAGAGTCGTTGCAGTCTGACAAGGCACCCGTTTCGGAACGCCCCTGGCTGTTTCGGAATTCGTATCGAAACACCTAGACCCGTATCGAAACGCCTTGCATTTAAATGTTAGTTGGGAAATAGTCGTTGGGGTTTATGACCGTTGTGGTCGAAGCCACGTAGGCGTATCGAAACGGCATAGCCTGTTTCGAAACGCTTCTAAAAAATCTCATCCAGGGAAAACCCGTTTCGATACTAGTATTGAAACGTTTTAGCTACTGGAATACACCGTATCGAAACGCCCTAAGGTGTTTCGAAACGCCTGGAAGTTTTTGTGTAGATTGGCTTTTGAAAACATGTGAAAACCTTTTAAAAACTTCCCTAAACATAGTTTCAAGTTATTTGGACTTTGGAAATTGTTTTAAATACTTTTTAAATCAGTCCAAAACATTTTTCAATTATTATATCAAAACATTAGTTCTACAATCTCCCCCTTTTTGATATAATAAAACTAACTTGAAAAATTGTTTGGGATTCTCCCCCTTTAACTTTAAAAATGTGAGTAAGAGATTAAAGATATGAAATCAAATAAAGCTCCCCCTTATTCATTTGAAAATGCAATTTTTCAAACCATTTCTCCCCTTTTTGTTATATCAAAAAGAATTTAAAACATTAAGTTCGAAATAGCAATAGAGGTAAAAATTGACAAAAATATGAATTTGGTTTTAAAATGGCTCCCACTTACTCAAAGCATCAATAAAATGTAGTCCAACATTTATGATCATCTAGTTGAATCAAATAAAACAAATAAAACAAATAAATGCAAAAACAACTAGATTTTTACCAACACTTGAACCCAAAGGGAGGATGTGAAGCCTTCCTTCTTCAAGTGTTCTTCCTTGTGTGCCTGGAGCTCCCCCTCAATGTTTGACTTGTTGAACATATCCATCACACCTAGAAAAAGACAATCAAGTAATTTTTGGTATCCAAATTGCTTCGGATCCATGAACATTAGTAGCACAAATTTTAGTCCCCTTAGGAATCCATTTTTCAATGTCATCCTTTTTAATTGAAGTGGTTAGTCCTTTTGGGACCCAAACACTTCTAAAACATTTTCCTTTTACAAATCTAGGGGCATTAGATTGTCTAACATAAAATTTTGATTTTCCAAAATTATTTTTCTTTTCAAGCTCTTTGGAAATCAAATTCTTTTCTTCTTGAACTTTTTGAAGCAAATTTTGTAAATCAAAACATTTTAATTCAAACTCTTCGAGTTTTGCTTCAAGTTCAAGTTTGGTTTTAGAAATCAAATCATTTTGAATTTTTAACTTTGAAATCAATTTATTGTTTTTCAAAATGTGATTTTTAAAGTCTAAAACCAAATCATCATAGGCATCTTGTAATTCATCAAAAGTGTAAGAACATGAAGTAGATGAATTAGAAGTTCCCCTTGAATCTTCTTCGATGGCCATAAGGCAAAGGTTGGTTTGTTCATCGTCGGTGGAGTCCTCATCGCTCCAAGTAGCCACATATGCCTTCTTCTTATGGCTTGAAGTGCTTGCCCCCTCCTTTTCATGGATTCTCTTTCAAGCTCTCTCAATGCTTTCTTCATGAACGGGGCACACTTCTTGAAGAGATGAATTATCTCTTCTTCTTCATCATCCTCTTCACTTGAGTAGACATGATGAAAAGTGGAGGATTTGAGAGCCATGACACTTGCGTTGATGCCTAGCCCTTTGATTTTCTTCTCTCCCATAGCTTTAATTTCTTCCCTCTTCTTCTTATCTTCTTTATTCTTCTTCATGATTTGATAAGTAAGGAGTGACCCCATGAGTTCATCAAGCTTCAAGGTCTTCAAATTCTTGGATTCGATGATGGCGGTCCTCTTTGAGTCCCAAGACTCGGGAAGTGAGTAGATGAGCTTTCAAACAAGTTTCTCCTCCGGAATGACTTCTCCATATCCCTTGAGACCATTGGTGATAGTGGAGAACCTATCAAACATCTTCTCGATGTTTTCTTCTGGATCCATCTTGAAGTTCTCATACTCCAAAGTGATGAGCCCAATCTTGGTCTCCTTGACTTCATTGGTTCCCTCGTATGTGACTTCAAGCTAGTCTCATACCTCCTTGGCACTCTCACAAGAAGACATCTTCTCATAGATGGTTGGACCAAATGCACAAAACAAGATATGCAAGGCTTTGCAATTAAGCTCCATCTTCTTGCGATCGTCGGCACTCCACTCCGCTTTGCTTCGTTGAGGCACGAACAGACCATCTTCAACTATGTCCCATAGCTTGTAATCTCTAGATTTGATGAAGAACTTCATCTTTGTCTTCCAATGGGCATAGTGGGTTCCGTCGAAGAAAGGCAGTTTGTCGATGGATTGCGCCATTGAGCCGGTTGTGTGAAATGATGATCGAGCTTGCCGGATCTTCTCAATAGAATGTGAATCCTCCTCAATTGAGCCAAGCTCTGATACCAATTGTTGAGTTGTGAGGAGCTAGATTCGTTCAACCGATAAGGCTCACCAAGTGGTGGAGAGGTGGATTTTTGGGTGGAAGGGTTGTGGAAGCTAAAATGACAAGTGACACAATGATTTATAGTGGTTCAACCTTCTAACCAAGGTATACATCCACTACCTTAGCTCCCCACTAAGGATTTCCAATCAATCTACTATTGATTCGTCCCCTTTTCTAGGCTTAGGAGGAAACCCTTTACACCGATTAAGCTTTCTACCCAAAGCCTTGATCAAACCCTCTTTTACAAAGAGAAACAATAATCAAACTTAAATCCCTCTAATAGGTATTTGTTTGCACAATTTAGCACTCACTCAAAACCTAAAACACTTGAGCAAATTTGACAATTTTGGCTCACTAGTGTTTGTCTATACAAGAGTTGACAATTTAAGTACAAAGACACTTTTTTTTTATCATTTGTTGATTGAAAATATGAACATTAACCATTACTTGATGCTTGGAGGTCCCTTTTATACTCCTTGATGAGTTTATAGCCGTTGGGGATGAATTGGAGCCGTTGAAAACTTTAATTTCCACCATAAATGTGGTTCTGCAGCTCACCGTTTCGAAACGCTCGAACCCGTTTCAAAACACCCTTTAAGTAGAAAGAGCCGTTGCAGTCTGACAAGGCACCCGTTTCGGAACGCCCCTGGCCGTTTCGGAACACGTATCGAAACGCCTAGACCCGTATTGAAACTCCCTGCATTTAAATGTTAGTTGGGAAATAGACGTTGGGGTTTATGAACGTTGTGGTCGAAGCCACGTAGGCGTATCGAAACGGCATAGCCTATTTCGAAACGCTACTTAAAAATCTCATCCAGGGAAAGCCCGTTTCGATACCAGTATCGAAACGTTTTAGCTACTGGAATACACCGTATTGAAACGCCCTAAGGTGTTTCGAAACGCCTGGAAGTTTTTGTGTAGATCGACTTTTGAAAACATGTGAAAACCTTTTAAAAACTTCCTTAAACATAGTTTCAAGTTATTTGGACTTTGGAAATTGTTTTAAATACTTTTTAAATCAGTCCAAAACATTTTTCAATTAGTATATCAAAACATTAGTTCTACATGAACTCTACATCCACTACCTTAGCTCATACTAAGGATTTTCCAACAATTCCACTAATTGATCTTCCCCTTTTCAAGGCTTATGAGGAAACTTTTACAAAACCGATCAATTTTCTACCCAAAATTGACTAAACCCTCACTTGGTTACAAAGAAGAAATTGAAGGCAATAAGAATATCTCTCAATACAAATTTGCCCCTTTGAATACAAGCACTCAACCCAAATTAAAATACAAGATAAGATTTACACTCAATACAATTTGAGATTTTTCACAAGAATGAGAATTTAGGCACTTGAGCTTGGATTTTGTGTATGAATGTTTCTCTTAGATGCAATAGTTGTTGATGGTCTTCAATAGACTTGTTTTTATACCTTCTCCTAAACAAAGAGTATCTCTAAGGTACCTAAAGATCCTTTTAACGGCTATAAGATGAGACTCTCTAGGACTAGGTTGAAACCTAGCACACAAGCAAACACTAAACAATATATTCGGTCTACTTGCGGTAAGGTAAAGCAATGATCCAATCATAGAGTGATAAAGCTTAGAGTCAACACACTTACCTCATTCATCTTTGTCATGCTTTGTAGATGAGCTCATTGGTGTAGCTTGAGGCTTTGCTCCAAGCTAAACTTCTTGAGCATATCTTTCACGTACTTTGCTTAATTTATGAAGGTGTCATCCTTCCTTTGTTTGATTTGGAGTCCCAAAAAGAATGAGAGCTCCCCCATCATGCTCATCTCAAATTCACCTTGCATCAACTTAGAAAAATCTTGACAAACCAATTCATTAGTAGAACCAAATATAATATCATCAATTTAAACTTGAACTACTAATATATCTTTGCCATTGTTTTTAATAAAAAGTGTTGTGTCCACCTTTCCTTTATCAAAACCTTTTCCAACTAGAAAACTTGAAAGTCTTTCATATCAAGCTCTAGGATCTTGTTTTAAACCATACAAAGTTTTTGACAGTTTAAAAACATGGTTTGGAAAAATTGGATCTTCAAAACCCGGTGGTTATTCCACATACACTTCTTCATTTATAAACCATTTAAAAATGCACATTTGACATCTATTTGAAAAAGCTTGAAATCATGATAACATGCATATGCAAGCAACATCCTAATAGCTTCCATTCTAGCTACGGGCGCATAAGTTTCATCAAAATCTATTCCCTCTTCTTGAGTGTAATCTTGAGCAACAAGCATAGCCTTGTTTCTCACTATGTTACCACTCTCATCTAGTTTGTTTCTAAAGACCCATTTAGTTCCTATAGTAGATTTATTTCTAGGCCTATCAACTAATGTCCACACTTTACTTCTCTCAAATTGATTTAACTCATCTTGCATGACCATAATCCAAAAGTCATCTTTTAATGCTTCTTTAACATTATTAGGCTCAATGCATGAGATAAATGCAACATGATTAAGCATTTTAAGAGAAGAGCGAGTAGTTACCCCCTTGGATGGATCACCCAAGATTTCACCACCTTTTACATAGTTGTACTCCCTTGGGTAGCTCACTTCTTTTTCCTCAAGAGACATGTCTTGCAATGCTTCTAGAGGCAGTTCTTATGCTTCTTCCTCTTTAGTTGGAATCTCATTCACTTTTGATGATTCTCCACCATCATTAGCTTTAATGATCCCTACATCATCATCATCACAAGAATCCTTCCTCGGAAGAAGGTTATCATCGAAAACCACATGAATAGATTCCTCTACAACTAAAGTTCTTTTGTTAAACACACGATAGGCTTTAGAGTTTAAAGAGTAACCTAGAAAAATAGCTTCATCACTTTTTGTATCAAATTTACCTAAATTGTCTTTTCCATTATTTAAAACAAAACATTTGCAGCCAAAAGGATGAAAATAACTAATGTTAGGCTTTTTAGATTTTAAAATATCATAAGGGGTTTTCTTTAAAATATGCCTAATCATTACTCGTTTTATAATATAGCAAGCGGTGTTAGTGGCTTCCGCCCAAAAATACTTACGTAAATTATTTTCACAAAGCATAGTCCTAGCCATTTCTTCTAAAGTTCTATTTTTTTCTCTCAACTACCTCGTTTTGTGGAGTTCGAGGAGCCGAAAAATTATGACTAATCCCATTTTCATTACAAAATTCATCAAAACCCATATTTTGAAATTTCGTTCCATGATCACTTCTAATATGTGAAATTTTAAGTTCAAGATCATTTTGGGTTATTTTTGAAAATGTGATGAAGTTTTCTAAAGCCTCACCCTTGGTGCTTAAAAAGAGAACCCAAGTATATCTAGAGTAATCATCAACAAGCACAAAAGCATATGATTTTCCACCCAAGTTAGTAATCCTAATTGGCCCAAATAGATCCATATGAATTAATTGCAAACACCTACTTGTAGAAACATCATTAATGGATTTAAAGGATGGTCTATGTTGTTTACCCTTAGAGCATGCATCACATATTTTATCATTTGAGAACTTAATCTTGGGTAAACCTCTAACTAGATTTAGGGAAACTAATTTTTCCAAAACACTAATGCTAGCATGTCCTAGTTTCCTATGCCATAACCATGCATCATTTTCATTTTGTGCAACAAAACATGCATGGGATGTATGAATGTCATCTAGATGTACTATATATATGTTTCCTATGCAATGACCAATGAACATTGTTTTATTAGATTTAATGTCAACAATTTTACACACATTTTTATCAAATAAGACATTAAACCCTTTATCACACAATTGACTAATGCTCAATAAATTATGTTTTAGACCATTGACATACAACACATTTTCAATGAGTATGGTAAAGTGATTACCTATGGAGCCAATACCTTCAATGTGGCCTTTGGAGTTGTCACCAAATGTCACTACTCCTCCACTTTTGGCTTTAATTCCATGAATCAGCTATTGTCTCCGGTCATGTGCCTCGAGCATCCACTATCAAGGTACCATGAGTTTTGGCTTTGTGCTTTGGCCTTGTAGCAATGCTCCCCCTACAAACAAAGAATTTAGGCTTTGATTTTTGGTACCCAAATCATTTTGGGTCCACGAGTGTTAGCTCCCAAAAACTTGGTTCCATTAGGAATCCAAGGTGACGTGGCATTAACATTATTAGATTTAACAAGTTCCTTAGGAACCCATACACTTCTAATTCTTTTAGTTTTAGTATGCCTATAGGAGCCACTTTGTTTGTAGTTAAAATTCTTTCTCTTAGGTTGGTTTGTTCTAGATGATTCACCTATTTCATTTTTCAAAGGACCAACACTCTTGAAAGAATTTTTGAGCTCATTGAGCTCATCTAACACCTTTTGGTGTTCAATGTTACATTGAGAAATAAGATTATTTAAATCTACATTTCCTTTTTGAAAGTATTCAAGTTCATCTTGTAAACCTAATTTTTTTCTCAAATTCCAAGTTAGCTTGAGAAATTAAATCATTTTAGCATTCAAATCCGAAATGACTCTTTTATTTTTCAAAATGGACTTTTTATACTTCTCAACTAACTCATCATACACCTTTTGTAACTCATCATATGCTTCATGCAATTCATCATAGGTAAAATCAAAAGTAGACGAGTTAGAGGTTACCTTAGAATCCTCCTCAATAGCCATGAGGCAAAGGTTGGCCACTTCTTGTTCCTTATCCTCGGATGATTCCTCATCACTCCGAGTAGCAAGCTTGGCTTTGAGCTTCTTCTTCTTCTCAAAGCCCTTCTTCTTGAGTTGAGGACACTCGGAACGGATGTGACCCGATCTCTTGAACTCAAAGCATATGATCGAATCCTTTTCTTCCTCTTTGTTCTTGGTCTTAAAGTCCATTTTTCTTTAAAACTTTCTACCTCGGTTGGACCTCATGAACCGTGAGAATCTCTTGGCTATCATAGGAATTCTTCAAGACCTTCCTCCTCACTAGAAGTGCTCTTCTCATGTAGAGAAGCTTTGAGCAACTCCTAGTTTCTTCTTCTTGTCTACCTCTAGCTTTTCAACTCTTCTTTCTTCTTTTCATCTTCCCTTTCTTGCTTCATGATTTCATGAGTTAGGAGAGAACAAACTAGCTCATCAAGCTTTAGCGTCTTTAAATTCTTTGCCTCGATGATAGCGGTTTTTTTCCCATCCCAAGACTCGGGAAGAGAGTAGAGTAGCTTCCAGACTAGCTTGTCCTCCGGGATGATCTCTCCAAAACCTTTTAGCCCATTGACGATGGTTGAAAAGCGATCAAACATCTTAGATACAGTTTTGTCGAGCTCCATCTTGAAATTCTCATAGCTAAGATTGAGAATTCCAATATTTGTTTCCTTCACATCGCTTGTCCCTTCATAGGTTGTCTCAAGTGTATCCCACACTTCTTTAGCACTTTCGATGGAAGAGACCTTGGAGTAAATATCCGGTCCAAGAGCACAAAATAGCATGTGAAGAGCCTTGTCGTTGATTTGAAGCTTCTTTCGATCATCTTCACTCATTTCTATTTTTCTTTTCGGCACAAGTCTTCCTTCATCGTCTCTCTTCATCGGAATGATGGGACCATCCTCTATAGCATCCCAAACAAGGAAATCACTTGACTTTATGAAGAGGCGCATCCGATTCTTCCAATAAGGATAGTTGTCAATATTGAAGAAAGGTGGTTTGATGATCGATTGAGACTCGTACATGCTAGAGCCGGAGGTAGATGTCATGGCTTGCTTTGTAGATGATCACACTCTTCCTAGAATCTCCTTTTTTGTTTGTTAATCCTTTAAAGAGGTAGGCTCTGATACCAATTGTTGAGTGGATCAAATGATTGATCAAAGCCAAGAGGGGGTGAATTGGGTTTTTAAAATTTTGGAAGTGAAGTGGAATGAAAAAAATGAAGAACGAGGCAATTATAATGGTTCAAGTTCCAAATGAACTCTACATTTACTACCTTAGCTCCCACTAAGGATTTTCCAACAATTCCACTAATTGATATTCCCCTTTTCAAGGCTTAGGAGAAAACCTTTACAAAACCGGTCAATTTTCTACCCAAAATTGATCAAACCCTCACTTGGTTACAAAGAAGAAATTGAATGCAATAAGAATATCTCTCAATACAAATTTGCCCCTTTGAATACAAGCACTCAACCCAAATTGAAATACAAGATAAGATTTACACTCAATACAATTTGGGATTTTCACAAGAATGAGAATTTAAGCACTTGAGCTTGGATTTTGTGTATGGATGTTTCTCTTAGATGCAATAGTTGCTGCTGGTCTTCAATAGACTTGTTTTTATACCTTATCCATTAATTCTAGCCATTTGGGTGGTTAGGGAATTGATTGTAGCCGTTGGAACCCTCTCTTACCACCATAAATGCACCTCTACAGCCTACCGTATCAGTACTCGAGGAAGCGTATTGATACCTATCTCAAAAAAGAAAGAGTTATTGCACAAATATAAGAGAGGCGTATCGATACGCATTCAGGCGTATCGGTACGGGTTAGGGAATCGTTTCGATACGGGTAAGATCGTACCAATGCAATTTTTCCAACATAGATCACTGGAGAAAATCGCATCGATACGAGTTATAGATTATCGATACACATTAACTACCACTTTAAAATTTGGTTACCTACCAACTGACAAGGCAACAGTCGAAATATTTAAAGCTCTGATTTTAAAATTACTTTTAAACCGTATCGAAACAGGTGAGATCGTATCGGTACTCGATTCAAACTCCTTGTGATTTTATAGAGATAGCGTATCGATACAGATGGAATCTGTTTTGATACCTTGTTTCGATACGGTAAGGAGCGTATCGAAAAGTTTGTCTCTAGTAGCCATGTTTCGAAAAAAGGTATCGATACGGTAAGAAGCGTATCGATACACATAGACGTTTTTTTAGCAATTTAGCCTTGAAACACTTAAAAATATTTTGGAGTTTGAGTTTTTCAAACTAGAACAAAGCCTTGTTTATTTTAAATCTTTTAGGGGACTTAAAAATTCATTTCAAGTTTTACAATTTGGTCCTTAAAACACTTTGTTATATCAAAATCAAACATAGGTTTTACAAATTCGCTTTGTCTACGAGGTGTGTGTATAATTTCAAAGGGTTAAGAATTTATATGAACAACTACTACATTATAATCACCTTTAGACTATTCAAAAAATAGTTGAATCTCGACAGACAAGATTATATTATTAAGGGTTAAATGCACGTTATACCCATGAAGTTGTTCATTTTTCTCACATTAGCCCTAATGTAGGTTCGTCTCTGGACGTATGTCTTAAGTTCGAGAGCTGGTGAGTGAAATTCACAACAACAATAATATGATGGATGCGACGGTATACTCATGGGTTATGACTATCCTATTATAGGCCTAGATTGTGGGACAAACAAACTTGACATTCATCTTATCAAAGGTTTTGTAGCCTCTTGATGAGGTTACTTCAGAAAACTTTGATATCTCTTATTCTCGAGAACTATTTTACAAAAATATTTGTTACAGGTCTAGTCAAATTGGCGTTGACAAAGAAAATTTTCGAATATTTGGTCAAGCAAAAATATATAGTGCGGAGGAGTTACGATGAAAGACATACTAAGTTTAACACATATTATTAAAGAATTAATAAAATAAGTTGAGAAGATCAATTTTATAATAGATTTCTACAGTATTGTACTTTGAATTATTCAAACACCGATAAATGTAGCAGAAAAATATTAAAAATGTAAATTATTATAATTAAAATTTGTAATGATTTTTTAAGTTTTATTAAAATGATTTTTAAAAGATTTTTAAGCCTTTCAGTATATTTACTCCACAAACTGAATGAAGACAAGTAGTTGAACCCAATGGGTGGTCTCAGTGAAAAAACAGATATCCTAGGAGACTCAAGTTCAATTCGCTTTGACTACGAGGTGTGTGTACAATTTCAAAGGGTTATGAATTTATATGAACAACTACTACATTATAATCACCTTTAGACTATTCAAAAAATAGTTGAATCTCGACAGACGAGATTATATTATTAAGGGTTAAATGCACGTTATACCCATGAAGTTGTTCATTCTTCTCACATTAGCCCTAAATAAAATTGGGTAAACTACATAAAATGACTACCATATTATTAGAAAAGTCGCAATTTGACCACCTTACTTTTTTCTTGAAGAAATTAAACCATCATACTATTAAGTTGGATGCAATTTGACCACCCGTCGTTAGAGAGGTTAACGAAAGGGTGACGTGGCAGTTAAAAAAACAAGAATATAATTACACATTTGGTCCTCATTACTTTTACACTCTTTTAATTTAATCTTAAGCAAAGAATTGGGGGTGGGGAGATTCAAACCATGGTTAGATTGATGGGAAGAAGCTAGGCTTGCCACTAGGCCAAGTTTACTTTTGTGATATGAAGCTCCACTTATAATATATGTTAATGTTGTTATTAATGCTTGGAAAAATTGAAAGTAACAAAATTAGGGCTGAGGGGATTCGAACCAAGGCTCCCTTGGTGGAATGAAGCATGTGCTTTCCACTAGGCCAAACTTATTTTTGAGATATGAAGTACAACATATAATATATCTGTTATATTACTGTTAATGCATGGAAAATGGAGGAAATGCGATTTTAGGGAACTCGAACACAACATACTTATGATGCATAAAAACATTTAACCCAATTAAATAAATCTAATAATTAAATTAAAGTTAACAATATTTTGTATATATTTTAAGTTATATTTAGTGCACGATTAAAATAAAAAATTTAAAATTATATTAAATTTATTTAGCGAATCCAAACTCACGAACATAATTCAATCAATTCAATATAATTTTAATTTTTTATTTTAATCTTGCACTAAATATAATTTAAAATATATACAAAATATTATTAACTTTAATTTAATTATTAGATTTATTTAATTGGGTTAGATGTTTTTATGCATCATAAGTATGTTGTGTTTGAGTTCCATAAAACCGCATTTCCTCCATTCTCCATGCATTAACAGTAATATAACATATATATTATATGTTGTACTTCATATCACAAAATAAGCTTAACTTAGTGGTAAACACATCTTTTTATCCACCGATAGAGCCTTGGTTTGAATCCCCTCAACCTCAATTTTGTTACTTTCAATTTTTTAATTCATTAATAACAATATAAATAGGGGTGGGAATTGTCGGGTACCCGGTTCATTCGGGTACCTCAATCTTTGGCCCGTGTAACCCCCTCG
This sequence comes from Hibiscus trionum, assembly GCA_030270665.1. Taxonomy (NCBI): domain Eukaryota; kingdom Viridiplantae; phylum Streptophyta; class Magnoliopsida; order Malvales; family Malvaceae; genus Hibiscus; species Hibiscus trionum. The sequence goes on from BSYR01000014.1 coordinate 4,981,693, forward strand.
TCCCGGTCCGGACGCTTGACCAGTCCGAGTGGGTCACACGGGGAAAACCGAAGCGAAACCCGTTAAGGTTCCCCCTTGGTTAGCAACCCTAGAAAATTTCTTTTATTTATCTTGTCTAAATGCATTACCATGCCCTATGTGGAACACGTCAGCGAAAACACAAGCAATATAAAAGCGATCATTCACGACATCACTCATAAAACAGCCCATTTTCTGTATTTAAGCAGGCCGTATCGATACACCTATCAAGGGTATCGATACGCCTTGACCAAAGTCAACACCCAAAAGTCAACACAAGAAGACCGTATCGATACAGCCCTTGAGCGTATCGATACGCCCTTCCCAGTCAACATCTTGTGGTCAACGAGATGAACCCGTACCGATACGCTAAGACACCGTACCGATACGCTAATAACTCACCAAAATCTCAGAATTCCAGTGAGCTAAAACCGTATCGATACACCCCGTGTATCGATACGCCCAGCCAAAACTGAGTCATGCAGGCAAGACCGTATCGATTCGGCCCTCAGGCGTACCGATACGCCCTGCACTGCAAGTCTCCTAAACTTAGCAAAAACACACAAGACTCGAACCTAGATGCGATTTAAGACCTCCCTAGACCCATCCAAGCATTCATACAACATCTATAAACCAAGATCTAGTCATACAAGGCACCCAACATGTACATACATCATTCATCAAGGAAATCATGCATTTGATCAAAAGATGGCATACAAGCACTTAAGGTTCATGTCTTAGCAACCCAAACATACAAACATTCGAGACAAGCATCTTAAGCAAGATTTACGAATCAAACAAGGCATCCGAGAACCAAGCCAACATCAACATACATCAAAGCTCAAATCAACAACACCTACCCCATTGCTTTACTATTACAATCTACAGTTTAAAGATCATACGGGAGCTAACCAAAAGCAACACTTGGAGACCTTTCCTTGCCTTTGCCACCCACAAGCTACTGATCTGCATTGTCGAACAAAAAGGAGCGTAAGCATAAAAGCTTAGTGAGGGTAAGCTCATAAAACAAACCTTCGACAAAGCAGGGTCCAAGCACGAGCAACTACCATGATGGAATGCATGATCTTACCTCCGATCCACAAGAGCTGAATTATATATAATGCATGAACATATAATCAACATTATGCCATGCTCAACAACTCATAAGCTCGACATACAATGATACATAACTCAATGTATTAACCACATCATAAATCGCTTCACATTGGAAATCATATTTCATATCATATAGGCATATATGTATAATCTCATATTGGCACCTAGTCATGACTCGAATACGCGGATAACACGTTGGAACGCATTTCCAACATAACCATTACCTTCGGTGGGATTCCACTCATCACCGGTTCTCGCGGAGGGGATTTCACTCATCCTCACGCCCCGTCGATGGGATTCCACTCATCACCGACTAATATATATAAATTTCTGGTGGAATATTACATCATCGTACTCCTCCTTGGTGCCTTAACGCCACCAAGGCCACGCGCGAATTTGACTCTTGTGTGCACACTACATCCTAATGATCGATCATTGTACCCAAGCATACTAGTGCCAATATTAAACACAATCCATAAATCTTTCACAACATAACATCACAACAACTTCCGTGCTTAGCACGTACTCACCATGATCCTCAAAATCATGCAACCACCTCATAACCTCATTTCACAAGCCAACACTACATGTATATCATCCAAACAATTATCACATCATATTTCACACATACGTATATCCACATTACATTTGTCATCAACATGCATATAACAATGCATTAAGTCATGCCTCAACATACATGTATATCACATTATACATAATCATCATAACACAACTCATCATGAGGCATAACATCAATTAAAGAGTTCATCCAATGTCTCTAACTAAAGCTTAGGATTAGGCTACCACCCTAATCTTAACTCTAGGTGGGTCTACCAAACCCAACCTAGTCCACATGCTTGAACCAACCACTTAAAACCAATTTGAAAACATTAACCACTCACATTCACTACCAAGCTCAATTACCAAGCAAGCAATCACCTTCAAGCTTCCGGATTCACTCCCGAGGCTTCACCAACACAAGCTCTTGCCTCTAAACAACCTCAACACAATCCAAATAACTTCAAATCAGCCCAAGCATCAAGGTAGCTAACCCGGAATACAATTCAAACATCAAACACAACATTTCAAGCCATGAACAACCCCCAAAATTACCAAACCCGAGCAGCCCATAAACCTCAACCAAAACTCATGATTTCAACACATTTAACACTTCCAAATGCTTCCAAAACAACCCTCAACTATTACCCTAACATCAACCCTCAAATTCCAACACAAACCATACCCAAAACTCATCTAAAAACCCTCCTAAAAGCCCACCAAAACCCAAATTCGGGAATTCTTATAAAACACTTTAAAAATTATATATGTTGGACCATTTGGTTCATAAACACCATATCTAACAATATTAAATCAAAATCTTAAGTTAAAAACAATAAAGATGTCATTTTTATTCAAATCTTCCAAAAACCCAAATTCTAAAACTTGAACCAAAATGAAATCTAGTTGTACTTTTAAAGAGAGGAAGATGAGAGCAAGTCGGAAATATAATTACCTTTCAAAACCGAGCCTAAATGGGGGAGAAAGAAGATGGAATAGCAACTTAGAGGAGAACTCTCTATTTGTCGTCAAAATGGGGGAAAAGGGTGAGTGAAGAAGATGACCAAATGGACTTTTAATAAAAGAGGGGCTTTTAATTTGAAAGTTGGTTTATTTACGGTTTTGCCATTAATGAGGATAGCCAAAAGAATTTCCCAAATCCATGGAAATTTGATTCCAATTACATTTTGGTCCCACACGAAAAGTTTGTTTGAGAATTATAAAGACCAAAATATTTCTTTATTATTTTAATTATAAAATCGGACTCAAAATTTTATTTAAATATTATTTTCTCCCGGCCCCCAAACCCGGGTGTTACAGCCCTGAAACACCCGGGTAATAGGGTACCGGGTACCCGTATATTTTTTTTATTTTTTAATTCTAAAATCTAAAATAAAAATCACATATTAAACTCAAAAATATTTTTTAAAAAAAATTAAACTTAAAACTTAAAAGTATATAATAAAACATAAAAAATAATTTAGGAATTTAAATTTAGTTTTAGAGTAAAAATATTAAGAAACTTAAAATAAAAATATAATTGAAATATAAAATATATATATTAAATATTATCGGGTCAGGTCGAGTACCCGGTAACTTAAAAATCCCGGCCCGTGCCCCCGAGAAAATTCTCGGGTCGGGTAATTTTTTTAGAAAATTACTCGGTATTTTTAAGTTCGGGTCGTCGGGTCAACCGGGTCAGGTATTTTTGCTCGCCCCTAAATATAAACATATATTATATGTGGTACTTTATATCACAAAAGTAAGCTTGGCTTAGTGGCAAGCCTAACTTTTTTCCACCAATCTAACCCTGGTTCGAATCCCCCAGCCCCTTGCTTTCAATTTTCCTTCTCCAATCATGTGACACGTGTCACAACTTGATTGGAGGGGGAAAACTAATTAATTAAATTAAATAAAAATAATTAAAGTCATCCAATAAGGTGGTGACACATGTCACCAAATAATTAAATAATTAATTTATTTTATTAAATTGAAATTAGGATCAAATTAGTAGAGTGTATAAGTAACAAGGACCAAATGTATAATTATACCCTTATTTTTTAAACTGCCACATCACTTTTTCGTTAACCTCTAACGGCTGGTGGTTAAATTGCATCCAATTTAATAGTATGGTGGTTTAATTGCTTCGAAAAAAGTAAAGTGGTCAAATCGTGACTTTTATAATAGTATGGTGGTCATTTATGTAGTTTAATTGTTTCAAAAAAAGTAAGGTGGTCAAATCGTGACTTTTGTAATAGTATGGTGGTTATTTCACTTGTCCCTTTGATGTTCCAAAAAGTCATCCTTGTTAATCCTCTGTTACTTACAAATGAAAAAAAAAACAGTAAAACATTTATAAAACTCTCAAAATAAAAATCACACATTTTATATTATCTTTGAAATTTTTACAATTTTTTTTTTTTGTAAATTTATAATTTCTATACATTTTTTTGAAGATGGTGTCCTTTTTATGAAAATTTTCTATTTTTTTCAATTCTAACATTTATTTTCATAAAAAAATCAAAAAAGCTAAAAATGAACGTGCAAAATATTTTTAAAAATAAAATTATTGGATTATTAAAAAAACACAATTATTTTTTTTGAAAGATGTAATTTATATATTGATGTTCACAATATAGATTGTATTTTCATTTTTATAATAAAAAATGATGTTTGTTTCTTAAAATTCACTTTGTTGCATTTTTTTTAAAACGGTCACACGATTCTTTCTTATTAAGATACGTAGTGTTTTCTAATTGTATTATGCCATCTTAACGAAGAGAAACGACTGTAAACTAAATGTGATAACTTTTTTATTACAACAAATTTTAATATGTTTAAACTATTAATTATGACATCCTTTAAAAATCGAATAATAGCCGAAAACTAGTTGGTCTGGTGAGATAAGTCACTAGATTCATTAAGCAATGTCGGAAATATGAGTTCTTGTATTGTGAATGAAAAAAACTGAATTGTGAGGTCCCTATAACGGACTCTACAGTATTTAATTGGGATTAAATCACCCATTAAATTAGATATCCGTGGTTAATATATATATATATATATATATATATATATATTTCGTTTGATGCTTAGAAAAGTAAGAAAAAGTATATTATATTCCCTAAAAAGTAGTATATTATATTATGCAATGTAAAGTATCAAGTTGATCAACGAATGGAATATTAGCATATTCTAATTCACGATGAGATTACCGTATGGTACTTTTCTTCTTTATATATTTATTGGTCTAATCATTATTTTTTTGAACAATGGTCTAATCATTAATGTTCGATTTATTGATCGATATAGTCAGAATATTATAGTGGTCTAAGGGATATGTCCGAATTTTTTGATATAATTACTTTTCAGCATACACCAATTTTAAAAATTAATGAAATTATGCTTCAACCCTCTATTTTTATGGTTTAATTCTATTTTTAAAATGTTGTCAATTTTAAATACAAGTAACTTAACCTTCTTATAATTTTATTATAGTTTCGTCTTTGTTGGTCGATTAATTCATACTGTATAAAACAACTACTCTTTCAATTTAATTTTTTCTATTTACAACATGAAAAATTCTAATTTACTTAAGGTGTAAAGTTTATACAAGTTAAATATACATATACTCAGTGGTGGATCCACCTTTTGTGTGAGGTGGGCCTGAGCCCACCCTGAACTTTTCAACATTTACATATTTATCCCTATTTTTTAAAAAAATTATGAATCAGCCTTTAAATTTTTGTAATATTTAAGGTTTGTGCCCACCCTGAAACTTTAAAATTTTATCTGTGCCTACCCTCAAATATATTTCTAGATCCGCCACTGCATATACTATACTTCAAAGATATGTTAAAATTTTGCATTGGAATATATATAATTATTTATAATTATAAATGAAATAATCTTTTCAACCCGAAGTTCAGAGACAAACTAAATTCGGCCCCAGCTGCCGATTTAACCGAGTCAAAACGAGTAAGGACCATATATGTCCGAGTTATAAATAACTCGTCAATCCAATCATCAATTGACAAACAAAATCATAGTTACCGTGGAAAAAAACATAAATCAATTAAAAGTTTAAACACCTCACTATCTCGTATTTTGTAAAACAATATTTATTTAGGTAATTTGCCCGGTTGGTCCCCAATTATAAATTATAAATTATAGAGAGTTTTTTTAATAATATACCCACTGAATTTATTAAAAAAATAAAATAGAGAAATATTATAAGCAAAATAAAAATATAACAGAAGAAAAACAAAATAAAGTAAAACTAAAAAATTAGATAACGAAATATCAGACCAGCAAAACAAGCTCAGTAGATTTGTTGAGTTGATCGAACAATTGCAAATGGCCAAGAGGGGGTGAATTGGCAATTAAAATTTTGGTGGAAAGGAATGAGTGAAAAATAAAATTGCACAAGTAGTTATAGTGGTTCAAGTTCTCCAAATGAACTCTACATCCACTACCTTAGTTCACACTAAGGATTTTCAACCAATTCACTACTTGAATTCTTCCCCTTTTCTTGGACGAGGAGGTAACCTTACAAATTCGATTAAGCTTTCTACCCAAAGCTTAATCCACTCAAATTACAAAGAAAGGTTGTGGTAAACTCAAATGATTCCTCTCAAAGGATAATTGTCTACCCAATTACAATTTCAATAACCCCAAACTCACAATACAAATTGACAATTGAAACACACTAGAGTTGGGTACAAGAATTTGACTTTTAATAGCTTAAGGGTTTGGATTTTTTGCTTTGATGATGCTTATGGGTTGAATGGTTGTTGCTGACCTTCAAAGGACTTCAATTTATACCTCCTCTATTAATTCTAGCCGTTTGGGTGGTTGGGAACTTGAATAGAGACGTTGGGACTCTCTGTCACCACCATAAATGCACTTCTGCAGCTACCCGTATCGGTACTCGGGAAGCCGTATCGATACCTGTCTTAGAAAAGAAAGAGCTGTTGCGTGCAATAAATAAGGCATATCGAAACGCACGTATGCGTATCGGTACGGGGGATCGAAACGGCTAAGACCGTATTGATACCTTTTTCTCGACATAGCCCACTGTCGATTTCCGTTTCGATACGGGAGTTTGCCGTATCGATACGGATCAACTACCATTTTAAAATTACGTTACCTAACCAACGGTCAAAATATTTAAACCGACTTGATTTTAAAATTTATTAAAACAGTATCGATACGGGTGAAGTCGTATCGGTACGTCATTCAAACTCTTTTAGATTTTTACGAAGGAGCGTATCGATACAGATTGTATCTGTTTCGATACGGTGTTTCGATACGGTTAAGAGCGTATCGAAACACATTCTTCCAGTAGCCAACTTTGTAAAAAAGGTATCGATACGGCTGGAAGCGTATCGATACACCTGAACGTTTTTCAATAGTTTGGCCTTGGAACACTTAGAAAATATTTTGAGTTTGAGTTTTTCAAATCAGTTTTAAAGTGTTGGTGATTTAAAACTTATTAAGGGACTTATAAAACAATTTTAAGTTTTTCAATTTGATCCTTAAAGATTTAATTATATCAAAATCAAACATATGTTTCACAAGATTGTACACCTGCACCGATAAGGATAGGAAGAAACAGTGGGAAAAAAAAGCATGAAATAAAATTTATTGTCTATATCCAGCTATACGCTTAAAAATCGAAGCATGGGTGGTGAGTGAAACCAATAAATTTGCAGGATGTTTCACAAAACAAATCTGACTGCATTGACAAACGAACCACAAAAGAATGTCAAACTACTGGAAGGCCATCGATAACTGCAAATCAAACCCGAGCGTTGTGAGAAACCCGTCCGCGGATGTAAATTTGCAGGATGTTTCACAAAACAAATCGAAGCACATCAATAAATTTGCAGGATGTTTCACAAAACAAATCTGACTGCATTGACAAACGAACCACAAAAGAATGTCAAACTACTGGAAGGCCATCGATAACTGCAAATCAAACCCGAGCGTTGTGAAGAACCCGTCCGCGGATGTAAATTTGCCACAAAGGTAGACAAAAATGTGTCATAAGACATAGAAAAAGTGTGCCACAATAGCATATAAAAAACTAGAAAAAAATAAAATATAAAAGAAAACAAGAACTAAATATAAGAAATCAACGAGAAAAGAATACCGATGATCAACAACCAATATCAAGGTTGATGTCGCCGTAGGCTAATCTAGAAATAGAGAGTCCAAAATGATAAAGCACACGAGAAAGTAAAATGATGTTTTACTTCATAAATATTTTTTTTTATCAAAAATGAATCTATCACATACATAATAAGTCAACACACTTTTTTTTTATTAAATTAAGGAGCTAATTTTTACAAAATAATACATGACTCTTTAAATCTTTGAATATCATTAGTCAGAAAAGATAACCGAAGTTGCTATTGTCGTGGGTTTTGAAGACAAAGGGAGAAGAAATATAAAATTAGTTAGAAAATGAACTAAATTGGTAGTATATTGAAATGTTAAAAGTTTAATTTTTAGAAGTAGAACAAAATGTAACAATAGAATTTGTGGTATAAATTTGTTACTGTGCCCTCAGGGGTGCTCCTTAGGTTAAGTAATCATTTTATAGTCAGAGGACACAAAGATAATAAAACATATAGTTGGGTGACTAACTGGGTAGTTTACCCTATTTATTTATTTATTTATTTATAGTTTCGCATATTTTTAATGTTATTATTTTTAGTTTGTTTTTTGTGGTTTCCATTTCTCCGTTAGCTGTACGTTTCTCTTCTCTGCATCTTCTTCTCGATCTCCCCCTTCTTTCCAGCAAGTCGCGCCGTTTTCTCGCAGATTAATACCATTTTTTCCATTTTATTTTTTTTCTTCCCGTTTTTCTCAAGGTTGAGCTCTGTATTATGAATTTGTGATTTGTGACGCTTTTTTTATTATTTTTTTTTCTGTTTTCATCAGTGCATTATATAGATTGAATTTTGTAAATCGTGAGAGTTCTTTTTTATTCTTCTTTTTCGTGGTTCTCCGGTGATCTTTTTCTTGAATGAGCCCGAGCTTTGAGGCTCGGGGAACTCGGCATCCGAAAAAGCTAATGGCATCCGAGAATTGCAGTGACGGTGGACTCGATCCGAATCCTTGTTATTTGCAGAAATTCAGACTCTACGAGACTCGCTCGGTATTTTTTCACACTCGTATATGTATTCGTTTTGTTTCATGTTTTCGTAAGCTCGTGTATATGGCTGTTGGACTTCGTTCAAGGCTTTTGACCTTATCACGCTAAAGCTCTTTTGATCTTTTTGACTTTTTTGTTTTGTTTTGTTTATGTTTAATATTTTGGCGAATTATTAAGCAAATCTGTATATATACATGTATATATTTTGAGTGTTTATGAAATTATGATGATATTCAGATTTAGCTGATAGCCGCTCTTTGATTTGTTAAATCTTGGTTTACTTATTTCTGATATCGTATTTGCGTGTGTTGACTTGGATTTTTTTGGCTTGTGAATGCTTATTGAATTGGTATTTCACAATAGGAAGTCTAATTATGCAGTTTAACTTCCGTCGTCAATTTCTTTTTGCTTGTTATTGTAAGCAGTGATTCAGTTATTTGAATATTAGAAGTTTTCTATATCTAACATACGGCACTCGAACATTTTATTGTTCTAAATTCAGCTTTGCAGGATAAAATCTTCATGTAATAATAGGCTCGTAGCTGTCGTATTTTCTAGTTTGAATTTTCTTTTCTGTACAATTCTATTTAGCTGCAATCATCTCCTATGAAGTGTTAGGTTGTTCTTTTATCTCATAAAGCGATTCGTTACTCTTGAGGTCATGGCAAGTGATTGTTAATGTGGTTGGAAGCTACACAAACCTTCATTGTTCGATATAGAAATTACGCCACTTCCATCTCCATTACACGATATTAATGCAACATTTGTATATTCCTTGTGTGACAGCATTTCTATATGATTGGAAGAGACAAGAACAGAACTGATTGGAGGGTATTAAAGATTGATCGATTAGAACCTTCTGAACTTAATATTCTTGAAGATTCCACTACATACTCAGAAATTGAATGTTCTGATCTGTTAAGAAGGATACATGATGGGAACAGGTCCACAGGTGGACTTAAATTTGTTACAGCTTGTTATGGAATCATTGGTATGTAACATTACTCCGCTACACCTCCGCATGTCAGTCATTTTAGCATGATCTAATGAATCTCTCTCATTAATTTAGGGTTTGTGAAATTTTTGGGACCTTATTACATGCTGCTGATCACGAAAAGAAGGAAGATTGGTTCGATTTGTGGCCATACTATCTATGCCATTACCAAGAGCGAGATGATAACAATTCCCAATTCTTCTGCCCAGTCAAATATGGCTGATTCTAAGAATGAAAAAAGGTCTTTTGTCAATTCTGCTTGTAAATGTAATCTGTTCTTGGTATTTATAAGAAAACATATGAAATTAGCACTTTAAGTATTCATTGTCCATTTGTATTTAATTAGAATTGGGTCATGTTCTGGTTACTTTATCTTCTTCCCAATTAGTTATGTTTTTTTGGGACAATAATTTGAGTTCTGGAGTTCTCTCTTTAAAGTAGAAGAGTAGTTCCATGATGTGGAGATAATCTCTGTACTATTTTTGTTGTACACCCTGCATGTTATATCATTGATGTTGGCTGATGCAGCTGGAATTAACCACTTTTGTGGTTAATATGCCCCCCCCCCCCCCCTGTTGAGCCAATAAAGTCAGCTTTGACCAGTTTATTATAACATCTTCTTAGGTAATACTGTTTGTAGAGGATATTGCCAGTTCATTTCTTGCATATATACAGGGGTAACATCCTTGCTGTGTGATATTAGTATTACATGTTGAATGAGACAAGGTTTCATCAGGGTTTTGGGGGGAAATTGCTATCTTCCTCTTCAATTTTCTGGTTATAACTTATAGTTCACAGTTTTTTTTTCATCATTTTTAGTTCATCTAGTAGTAACTAACATTTCTAAACTAGGAATGTCTTTTCTTTCTTTCTTCTTTGTCCTTGTTAAAATAGATACAAGAAGCTCCTGCGCACAGTGGATCTTACAAAGGACTGCTTTTTCAGCTACTCTTACAATGCAATGCATAGCCTCCAAAAAAATTTATGTAAGAATGAGACAGGATTAGCACACTATGAAACGATGTTTGTCTGGAATGAGTTCTTAACTCGAGGAATCCGGAATAATCTCAAGAATACTCTGTGGACTGTTGCACTGGTATATGGCTTTTTCAAGCAGGTATGATACACTTCAGATTTCTTCCTATTCATTGATTTTGCATGGTAGGTGAGAATGGAATGATCTGCAAGAAGATTGTTAAGTTCAAGTAGTTAATTTTATTTCCATTCAGTTCCTGTATTTGGTTTATGCTTAAAACTTGTTGCTTTGCAGGAATCTAGATAACCCTGAACTTTTTTACTAGTTTCAACACTTATGGAATTTTTCAGTGTGGAATCTAGAATTATGATTGTCAATATCAGGACGACTTTCAGATTTGTAATTTCTTTGATTTTATTTTATTGAAGGGAATTATATTGTCTATAATCTTAAGGATTAAGAAAAACTAACCCCTTTACAAAGCTGTTGTTGAACATGTTAAAATGAGGTAACTAAAGCTGTTAAATAATGCAGGTTGATACTTTCAACATATGCTTAGCATGTTTGCAAATATTGTCGTTTCCTTTTGAGGCATGACTTTAAAGTTTTGATCTGACATCTGTTTTCCCAAATTGCTATCCAGGTCAAACTTTCTGTATCTGGAAGGGACGTTAAGTTAACTCTCATTGCAAGGCGTTCTCGACATTATGCTGGAACAAGGTTTAGATGCTTTACAAGCTATTGATTAAAATGTCTGCTGCATTAATTAGAACCTCCCTTTACCATTTATTTTGGTCCACAATTCATTAGGAAAATTAGCCTTTTGATAGTTTTCATTGTTAAATGCTTTGTGTTTTGACCTAGTTTTATGTTTTCTTTGGCTATTTTTGAGTTCTAGTTTGTTTCTTCTCCCTTTATATGATACATGAACTTTTTTTTCACCTACTTTTGTTGCTGATCTTTATTCAGACATGGCTCACTTTCTTATTTATGTTCTATTGCACAGATATTTAAAACGTGGCGTGAATGAGAAAGGTAGAGTAGCAAATGATGTTGAGACAGAACAAATTGTGTTTGAAGATGTTCCTGAAGGATGCCCCACACAAATAAGTTCTGTTGTCCAGAATAGAGGCTCTATCCCCCTTTTCTGGTCCCAGGAAACTTCGCGTTTGAATCTGAAACCTGACATTATATGTATGAATTCTTTCTTATTGAATAACAAAATTAGAGCCATAAGTCTGTAGTTTTATGGGGTAATTACAGTATATTTTCCTAATTTAACCTCTTGTTTCCAGTATCTAAGAAGGATCCAAATTATGAGGCCACAAAACTACATTTTGAAAATCTCGCAAGGAGATATGGAAATCCAATAATCATATTGAATTTGATAAAGGTAGGCCTTGCCCTGACTGTCAGTTTCCATAAACTTTGTGATATTCTTCTATCTGCGAACTGTGATGTTTGTTGATTCATTCTGCTTTCTATTCTGGTGATTAACAGAGATTTGAGAAGAAACCACGGGAAACTATTCTTCGTACAGAGTTTGCAAAGGCCATCAGATTTATCAATAAGAGTTTATCCAAGGAGAACCGTCTGAGGTTTCTTCACTGGGACCTAAATAGACACTCCAGAAAGTACTTCTTTGTCCCTACTTGACTTGCTGATGCAAAATTCTTACTTACTGATCTTTTAAAAGATGGTTGACTGAATAGAGCTGTTCATTTTTTGCAGAGCTACAAATGTGTTGGAACTTCTAGGCAGAGTGGCTGATTATGCATTAAACTTAACAGGCATCTTTTACTGTCAAATAACACCAAATCGTATACCTGATGGGTTGTTGAATTTATCTTGCTTGATGTAAGTAATATATGATTTGATCATATTTCTATGATGATGTATTATTTGTCTTTCTTTAATAAGTCCAGTCTATTGTTAAAATATTTACATGTAAAATTCCGAATCTCTTTTGCTACTAGTTCTTTGATCAAGAATATCTGTTTGCTCTGCCCTTTCTTTCATGAATTATCTCAACCTATAATTATTGCTGGAATAGATTATATTTGCATATGTATCTTATGGTGCTATTTGTTCTGTCTTGCGTTTGCTTTTGCCTTGAAAAATATAGCCTTTTTTACGTTTGTTTCGCTGATGCTTTTTCTAATTATTTATACTACTTTGGTTGCAAATCTTTTCAGGCAAAATGATAATAGTGAGAAGTTGGAAATGAACGCTGGTAGTGATAAACAGAATTCTACGGAAAATGTAAAGCCCCCCATGTTCCAGAATGGAGTCCTCAGAACCAACTGCATCGACTGTCTAGATCGCACTAATGTTGCCCAATATTCTTATGGTTTGATGGCTCTTGGACGCCAGCTCCATGCTATGGGGTTCACAGAATCCCAAACTATTGATCAGAATAGTCTTTTGGCAGAAGAATTAATGGTAGTTTATGAAAAAATGGGAGACACACTTGCTCTACAATATGGTGGCTCTGCAGCACACAGCAAGGTAATCCTTTGGGAGATTTAGGGAATTTTTGTAATCATCCCAAAAGAAATTGATGAAATAAATAAAAAACTTTATCAAATTTAATAAATGCTCCATCCATGCCGTCTAATTATTTTCTAGGTTCTTTAGATGGCATAGTAAACCCGGAAACCTTGTGGTAGTAAGTGCTTGGACTGAAACCTTAATGTATTATGCCCGAGTACATTTCATTAATCTGCATTGGTCTTGTCACACAGATATTTTGCCAAAGGAGAGGTCAATGGCAAGCAGCAACTCAGTCGCAGGAGTTGTTTAGAACTTTGCAACGTTACTATAGCAATGCATACATGGATGCAGAAAAGCAGAGTGCCATTAATTTGTAAGTTAAAAACAAGTTACTATAGAGAATAACTTACGGCAGAAATGCCATCGACAGAGGATCCAGTGCAATGAGCGCTCCCTCCCATTTCTTACACTATCCCATGGTAACAAATGTGCTCTCAGTGCACAAGGATGGTGATGGGTAATAACACTAGTAGATTTTGGCATTATCCTATGCAGGTTCCTGGGTCACTTTCAGCCACAACAGGGTAAACCAGCACTTTGGGAGTTGGATTCAGACCAACACTACAGCGTTGGAAGGCATGATCTTCTTAATGAGGGTGCTAGGTATAACGAGAGTCCAATTTGGCTAATAGATTTTATACCAATTTCTAGTTCCAATGGTTTTTTTTTTTGAGACTACATATTGCCAAAGAATTCTGTTTCTAGATATAATATGCAGGTCACAGCAGGTGTTAAGCAATATTCTTTCCTATGTTAATATGGTAAATCTAACCTTTCTTGCAATAACCACTAATGAGGTTGCTTCCTAATAATTGTAGGACATATTTTAAAAGATCAATGTCCGATGGAAACATCCTTTGTCCCATGGGTGCATCAAATGTCGGACACCATCAGCCTCTGTCTGATTATAGAAACGGAGCTACCCGTGATCTTTCAGATATGCCAACTCCTGACATTTCTTATTCCAGGTGTGCATGAACCTTTTCTTTCCCAGGCTCTTTCCAAATTCTGTTCTGAGTATAGTTTTTTTTAGAGGTTTATAGCAATTTTATGTCTTTAAGCAACATGGTAAATGTTTTAATCTTTGGTTGTATCACATACCAAAATTCTTTGGTGAACAAATCACCTCAAATGTTTCAAGCATCTGCTGTCTCACGTACCATTTTCTTTTTCTGGTTTTCTAGGTTCACTCCAAGATTGTCTTGCAGGCAACTTTTTGGAGATATGCAGGGCCAGTTTCCTGAAAGCAATCGCATATGTTACGAAAACGCGGATGAATGTAATTGCACCAATTTTGATATGGACTGGCTTTCTTCATCAGGAAATTCATGTGACGGTGATGCATATGACAGGTAGTTAGAAGTCGCCTTCAGAAACCTTTAAATTAATTTTTCACTCTGAAATCAGTTATCATTTTGCCACTACCAATTATTTCTGCTTTTTCCCATTCTTAGCTAGTACCATCACACCCCTTTAAATTAATTTATTCACACCCTTCCCGTTTAGCAATTGACGTTGGTACAACATTTGAGATTACAAGTTGTGTTTCATAGCAATCTCAATGCTAAATGAGAAAAACAATTTCGATTTTCCAATTAAACCCTAAAGTCGAACCAAAAAAATTACTTTGATATCTACTTTTGACGACACGAACATTTTTTTGTAGCAGTAGTTAACACTTAGAAGTCTTTAATTCATATAACAACCCGTCCTGCTTGTTTCTGCAGGTCCATCACCGGTCTATCGTCTGAAATTATGGAAATTATTGGTGCTGAACTAAGAATTGACGCGGCTACATCTCCGAGTGAATCTGGTTCTAGCATAAGGGTTAGTACTTTGTCTCTGCACCCCTTTCAATTATGTCCAAGAAAGTTCGGTCATCCGTGTATATATACATACACAGTGCACATGTCCACGCAGGCTGTATATACAGAGAATTCTTTTATGATAACCAGTGTTAGAGTTGCTTTAATCCATTTGATTTTCCCATTCCTATTAGTTGAAAACAATCTTTTTGCTTCTCTTTATTTGTATAGGGAGTGGACCGAACTGCGTCCGAAGTGACTTGTGATGGTCTCATGGATGTATATTCCGAGAAGTTCGTGGATTGGGTAACTAATGGAGACTTGCTTTTTCCAATGAACTTAAAGTCGAAGTAGTTAGTCGTAGTTTCGTGATAGAAATTCGTTTCAACCACACAACAAGAACCGAACTGAATCCGTCCGAAGGATGTGATATCAGTTCAAAATAATAAAAATAAATCGGCTGAAGATTTGAAAGAGGCTCTTGTTATATCCGACGATACGACCGCGTTTGCTTTAATCATGATGAATTCCATTAGGGGGGGAGTTTGTGAAGATTTAGCTGGTGTAAATTGGGACAATAGCTAATTGATTTTGGACCTGACTGCCTCAATCTGCCAAAACGCCGTAGGGGTTTCAAGTTCTCAAGCTTGTAAATATTTCATAAAATGGATATATGCCATCTGATTCAGAGCCCCTTGTGCTCCAGCATATATTTTATTTTTGGGATATACATAAATGTACACATTTATAATTTTTTTCTTTACGAAAACAAGTTAACATTTAAATTCAATTGTAAATATTATTTATATAATGTTAGTTAATTTTAAATTAAACAAAACAAATAAAATTCTTCATTTTTTTATTGAAATATATATCAAACAGAATTGCAATACTAACTTCAAACTTAAAAAGTTATCTAATTTTAAATAATTTTATGTTAATTGTGTTAGATAAACAAAACATATAAAATTCTTCATATTTTGACTATAAGTGATACCGCAAAGCATACAATTTTAGAATGACGAAAATATAAATTCATAACTTTATGATTCCAACAACAAAATAACAAAATTTCTAAAGCCAGATGTCTAGAAGAACACTATTTAACTAAACTTGTGCCAAAACACACAAATCCATCATTATCATAAGAGTTCAAAATGGACCAATTTTAAAGCAAAACATTTTCTAGAATAAATCCCTCATTCCCAACCTGTGGGAGCAGGGGGCGGGGCATCGATGGGAACACCTGCAATTGGTGCTGGAGGAGCTGCAGCATCCCACACATCGGCGGGAACAGCAACTGCATTCGGATTTACAAAGTAGAATTAAGTTAAGGAAACAATAAAATGTAAATTAAATAACATAAACAGAAATAGAACATGTTACCTTGGTCACCCCAGTTAACAGGAACAGGGACACCGGAAATAGGTGCCTGAACCACATCGGCAGCCCATTGATCGCCTATTTGTGCGGGCCATTGGTCAGCTGCTAAAGCACCCATTCCAAAATCTGCAGTAGGGAGTCCGTAATCAGGGGCCGCAACAGCCTCCTCCTCTTCCTGCTCTTTAGCTTCCTCAGGCTCCCTGTAGAAGAATAGATCCACCTACATACAAATCATGCATTAGACCACACAAATTGTATGGGCAATATCATGACAGTGATATATCTTTTACCATCACATCCCACTTCTGTCCGGGAGCAATTGTGCCGCGCATCTGAAGAACCATCCTTGCTAACAGCCAGAAAAGGCAACCAATGCTGTGCTTTCCCTTGTTGTTAGCAGGGATACCGATGTCAACATATCTCATCGGAGAGTCAGTATCACAAAAGGCAATGGTCGGAATGTTTCCGAGAGCTGCTTCCTTGATAGGCTGCAGAGAATACCTCGATTGTTAGCTAATCCAAGAACTCATCTCAATTTGACTGTATCATACAATTTACCTGGTGGTCAGTCCTGGGGTCCGTGAGGATAAGAAGACGAGGCTCGCTGAAAGAAGTCTGCATCTGGTTAGTGAATGTACCAGGAGTGTGCCTTCCGGCAATTGCATGACAACCGGTGTACTGGGCAAACTTCAGCACAGCTCTCTGACCATATGGCCTTGCAGATTGAACAATGATGTCTTGAGGGTTCTCGATAGAGACAATTACACGAGCGGCAAGCTGAAGCTTCTCCCAGGTCTTACCAAGGTTGATGATGTAAATTCCTATCAAATACATAAGAGAGAATTCCACCATTAAAAACATATATTAATACATAATTACAAGCAACTTTTAACCAAATAGACTAAAACATTAAGATAATATCATTTTCTGAATGTAAATTCAACTGGTAATATTTGCAGTTAGCAATCATATCAGTAAGACAGTAACCATACATACAAGCTAAAAAATCCAACATATAACTAACAGAACACCATTTATGTCGGAAACAAGTTGTCTAAATACACACAAGCCAAATCAAAAGCCCCATTACCGTATATAATTTCACCTAGCACAAAAATTTTGAATATTAAAAATGTATTTTTAGTATATATATATAATCAACGCATTGAACAGATCTCAGGTGTTACAATACACATGCTTTACTAATCTAATAAATCAAATAATCCCAACAATCATAACACTGGAAAACAACAACCCAAATCCTAATAGACAAAATACATGAAAAAGAACTGAAATTTAAGTTTCAGCAGCAAAAAAACGATGTAAATGGGAATAAAAAAACAGAAAAAAAAAACATAAGAAATGGAAATTTACCGTCATTGCGACGCTTGAAAACGTAACGCTCCATCTGGAAATCACAGTTCTTGGTACCGAGATGGACTTCTGCGGCCAACATCATCTGGATGTCGGCTTCTTTAGGAGAGAGCTGCCTTGCGGATGTCGGGGCCATCGCAGTCGCCATGTTGGTTTCCCGCAGAGAAGAATTTGTAAATGGAAAAGGCAGAGAGGCACGGGCGAGAGAGAGCTTCAGCAAGTTTTCAGTTCATTATAAACTAGGGTTTCCGAAACCCTAGTTAAAGGAAATGACGCTTATGGGCTCCTTGTTTTCTAGTATTTCCATTAAATTACTAAAAGCCCAATGTCTATGTAGATCTAATTTCCTATCTTTATTCTTTGCTATGCACGGGATAATTACATTTATCAGTTTTAATTAAATAAAGTAATTGATTTTATTAATAAATTAAGAAAAAAATAGGGATAACTACATATTTAAGCGTTACTGTTTTAATGTCTTACCTATATATATTTTTTACAAAATAGTACTTAATGTTACATTTTTGTTTTTATTTTGGTATATGTTGTTAAAAAATTAACGACATATTGATTAGAAAAGAGAAAATCGCATGTTACATGATGTCATGCCATTTTTCTCTCCTGGTCGACATGACACGCCGGCTAAAATTATAAAAAAACATGTGGCATGCTGACTAAGAGAGAAAAAGTGGTATGATAATTTGCCATGTGTAATTTTCTCTCTCATTGTCAGCATGTCAGTGTGTTTTTCTTTTTACTAGTTAGGATGTTGTTAAATTTTTAACGGCGGACACCAAAATAGAAATAAAACGTAATCTTAAGCCCCATTTTGCTAAAAAAAAAGTAATATATTAAAATAGTAACGCGAGATTAGATTAGGTACTAAATATGTAGTTATCCAAAAAAACAAAATTATAATCTTAACAATGAAAAGTCTACATAAGGCGATAAAAGGTGACGTTTCCACCTACACGAACAATTATGCAAATTTATTCGGATCTAAAACTCAACGTAAATATTATTTTATACTCGAATAAAATTAAAAAAAAAAACTACAAATAAATGTTAATTTTAAAGTCGATATAATTATATGTATCTAATTTTGTGCAAGCTATCAAATAAACATAATTTAAATTCAACACTTAATTTGTCCACGGTACAGTTTTCTAATACACTCTCCGATTATTTGTCGCACTCTATGTTATCTCTCAGCTTGATAATCGATTAATGTGATAGTTTGATTGATTGTCACTTCATTACTGGACAATTGACATATTAATAGAACAAACATATTATGACCTTAATGTCACCTGCCAGTAGACACAAGCACTCCAATTTTTTAAATATGAAAAATTAAATTTATTAAATTATTTTAAATTAGAACCAAATCAATAAAATATATAAAATTATAAGAATAAAATTATTATTAAGTTAATCTGTCTGATTCAATAACGATAAAATGACATGTTTATTACAAGATTCGAGTAACTAAAT
The DNA here is from genome assembly GCA_030270665.1 of Hibiscus trionum. Classification (NCBI taxonomy): domain Eukaryota; kingdom Viridiplantae; phylum Streptophyta; class Magnoliopsida; order Malvales; family Malvaceae; genus Hibiscus; species Hibiscus trionum. Next base: position 5,001,126 of record BSYR01000014.1, read on the forward strand.
TATTAGTTTTAAAAGGAAAAACAACGTATTTACTATAAAATCTATAATCGTGCGACTTGGGGGTGTACTTTTACCATTTATTTTAAGGGTAACATTTTGATATGTGTATTCATACCATATTTATACTATAAAACACAAATCTTAAATTCACAACTCTAACACCCTAACTATAAAAACTAAACCCTACCTCTTAAATTCTAAATTATAAACAATAATCTTAAATTTTAAACCTTAAACCCTAAATTACATTCATAACACTAAAACTAAAGGCTTCGTTAAACCTTAGTTTATGCGGCCATGCGTAACAAAGTTTTTTCCTCTTATTTTAACAACGGCTTAACTATAAAATAGGTGCCCAAACTTTGCCTCTTTTTTACAATAGGTGCCTAAATTATTTTTTAGCTAAAATAGGTGCCTAACGTTTTATTTTTGTCTGAAATAAGTGCCTAAAGTTTCATTCTGTTATTGTTTTAAGGTAACGCCGTTAAATTTTTTAACACCCAATCAGAATTTGACACATCTTATTTTATTTTGTTTTAAAAGATTTTTTTAAATTCTATTTTTAAAAAGTTTCAAAATAGTCCCCAATTCAAACACCCAAATTTAAAATTAATGTAATTGCCGCCGCCGATAGCCTCGCCGAAGTTCCCTGCCCATTTGTCCCGACCACTCATTGTCGGTACCGACAGGAGGCGCGTCAATCGGATGACGAACGCGAAACGCTCCAATCGTTCGACGTCCGATTGGTACGTCTCCCGCCGATTACCGACGATGGGTGGTTGAGGGAAATGAGCGGGAGACACCGGCGACGGAAGAGGTGAGGTTCGGTAAGGCCATTGTCAACGAAAATGCTATTAATTTTGAAATTTGGGGTTTTAGAAATTTAGGAATGTTCTGTAATTTTTTAAAATTCGAAATATTTGTAATTTAATTTATTTTTAGTTTGGTTTTGAAAATAAAAATGAAAAATAAAAAATAAAATCCACATGTCATGTTATAATTGGGTGATGAATTATTTTAACAAATTAACTTTAAAATGAACAAAAATAAAACGTAGACATATTTCAACTAAAAAATAGTTAAGGCATCTATTAAAAAAAATTAAAGTTTGGTCAGCCTTTAACCCCTAAACGGCTGAACCTCTTCAATCTTCATCTTCGTGCTCTTTTCCCTGCTTGAAGCCTAATGCAAAAGTAAAAATGTCAAATTCGAAAACCCCACAAGACGTTGAGCTCCTAAAATCCGATATAGCATCATTTGCTTCCTCTCTCGGATTAGTTGCAGATTCTTCTCTCCCGTATTTGGGCTTCAACGATATCGATTTTCGCAAACTCGGTTCCCTAAAACCTCCAAAAACACCAGAAACCAGAGTTCACAAGCTCTAAAAACTGATAAAAACTCAGAAAACAACCAAAAGCCAAATCCCAAGCCTCCAGTTTTGTCTCTTGAAGACAGCAATCAGAGTAACAGGTTTTCTAAAGAGCCTGATAAGTTCAAAACTAGGAGTGTAGTCATACTTTTGCTTGTTGTTAAAAGCTAAAATATGTTTTTTATGAGTATGTTTGCTGACTATATGATTTCATTGAATTTGATTTGTGGCAATGGGTTTAGTTTTACATGATGAATGTTGTTCGGTTCTTGTTGGATACTTTCCTTTTTCGGCCTCATTTAGATCCATTCAGCATGATACTTGGCACGTAGTCCTAAATGAGGCCGAAAAAGGAAAGTATCATCCTTTCTTACTATAGGATAGAAAATCATGAAAATTTGCTAATTAGTGAATGAGGTTTACATGTTACTTCAAGTCATCCATTGAGGGAGATAGTTTCATCTCTCGTTTTTAGGCCATCGTAACGTCTTCAGAAAGTTAAAAAATAAGCAAGTATCTTGTATTTAATAGCTATTATTGAGCATATTTCTTACCACAAAGTATTTTGCTTTGACTTGACTTGATGTAAAAGTTCTATTGCTCTCGATTTATTTGGAATTGCTTCTGATTATCAGAGCTTTATCTCTGTATAACAGTGTCTGAGCTGATTGCATTCTTAAGAATTATGAATCCACTGCTGATGTAAGGTCTTGTTTTTATGTTCTGTCAGTAACTCTTTTTTTAACTCCCATTGGTCAAAATTGTGATGTAATTCATCTTTTATTGGTTTTAGCTGGGAACTTGCTAATATGCCTTTTGTGGTGTACAGGTCAATTTTTTGCTAATATGTCACGGCCTCAGCCCTTTTAGCTCTCGGTTCACTCGATCACTAGGCCGTGCGGCACTCGAACAAGACTCCTCTTGTCCAAGTCAGCCCTTTTTTCCCTCGATGGACCTGCTCAAAATCAAGCAATGAGCACCTTAGTCTCAAGCCACAGTAAGGTCCTTCCCGCAAGGGGTCGAAACCGTGGGGCATAGCGGATGCACACGGTCGACCCCCTACTTTTCCGTACAAAAAGAAAATAGTTTTATTTTATTAAGACGGAGAAAATGAGTAACAGGTTACAAAAGAAGGACCACCCACACCATCGACTCGGACCACCCACACCGTGGGACAGGGCCACAACCGAGTAAACACGCCATAACCAGTCATGTGTCCCCATTTCAAGCACATATGTGTTGTTTGTATTTAGTTACAAGATTTTATTTGTATGGCTGCATTTCCCGTGTTTTATTTGATGTAATTAACTACTTGGTGTAGTTTTAATATTTATCTCTGGATGCATAGTTGTAATGTAGACTTGTAGTCTGATTAGTAAGTTTGTGGAAATAAGAGGTTTTATATTTCACAATTTCAGTACTAATTTCCGAGGTAGGAAAAAGTCAGCAGCCAGATAATGGAAGCAACAAAGCAGTAAAAAGCAGTCATAGGTCCAAGGAGAACAAAAGAGAAGGCAGTGGAGAATCACATGTTGAATTGGATTCTAGGCTTCTGTCTGCTCTCCTATTGGTCAGTATTCTCTGTCTGAGAGTTACTCTGCGTGTTTGAAAAAGATTTGCAGCCTGTTAGATATCCAGTTGTATTAGCGGTTAGTCAGTTAGATGGAAGTTAGTTGGTTAGATGGTTAAAACTGTTTCAGCTTAGCTTTGTATTCTTCCTATATAAACATTTTGTATACATTGTGTAAATCATCAAAGTAATAAAGAAATCTTTCTTGGTTTCAATTTGTAATAAGGTATCAGTTGTGAATTGCTATTCACGTTTTCTGCTTCTCTGATTCTTTTCTTTTCTTTTCTTTTCTTTTCCTTCAATCTTCTTCATGGCTGATTCTGAATCTCTTTCTGACCAATTCAACAATGGTAGCAATCCTTACTACCTTCATCAGTCTGACAATCCTGGTATGGTCTTGGTCACTCAGCCTCTCACGAATGACAACTACAATAGCTAGAAACGGTCTATGTTGATGGCTCTTTCTGCGAAAAACAAGACTGGTTTCATCGATGGTTCTATCCCTGCACCAGCATCTTCTTCAACTCAGTTTAATGCTTGGACACGGGCTAACAATCTCGTTAACTCGTGGATCTTGAACTCAGTTTCGAAGGATATTGCGGCTAGTCTTCTGTATCACTCCACTGCTGCGGCCATTTGGAAGGATCTTGAAGATCGATTTCACCAAACTAATGGTCCTCGAGTGTTTCATTTGAAGAAAAAATTGGGTGAGTTGTCTCAAGGTTCAGTTTCTGTTAGCACTTACTATACTCAGTTAAAGATTTTGTGGGATGAATTATCTTCTGTTAAGCCTCTTTGTTCTTGTTCCAAGTGTGATTGTGGTGGTGTTCAGAAAATGTTGGATGAACATCAAAAAGAACTAACCATGCAGTTCTTGATGGGGCTAAATGAATCCTATGCTTCCATTCGTGCACAGATTCTTTTGATGGATCCTTTTCCATCTATGTCTAAAGTTTTTTCTTGGATTCTTCAAGAAGAAAACCAGCATTCCATTGTTATTCATAGTTCTGTTCCTGAGCCTACTTTTGCAATCAAAGCCTCTATTGCAAAGAAATCTCGTCCACAGTGTAGTCATTGCAGCATGTTAGGCCACACCAAAGACAAATGTTACAAGCTCCATGGTTATCCTCCTGGATACAATTCTCGTTCGAAACAGAATTCTTTGGTTCACTCCAATGCTGTTGCTGCTCCTGATGGGTCTACTACAAATGATTCTTTGACTACAAAGCAGTGTCAACAACTCATAGCCATGCTTACTAATCAGTTGCAGGCTGCTTCGAGTTTGGAAGTTCCTTCTTCTTCTGTTAATTTCACTATGCAAGACAAGATTGTTTCTTATATTAACTCTTTAGGTTCTTGTGATGCTCATACTTGTTGGGTGATTGATTCTGGGGCTTCGAGGCATGTTTGCCATATTCGTAATTTCTTTGATTTCTTGCGTCCGGTTCAACACACATCCATTCTTTTACCTAATAACACTAAGGTTGAAGTTGGATTTTCTGGAGATATACATCTTTCTTCTACCTTGGTTCTAAAGAATGTGTTGTTTGTACCAAAATTTCAGTTTAATCTTTTGGCAGTTAGTGAGTTGGTGAAGCACTCTGATCTTTCTGTTCTATTTTGTAATGACTGTTGCCTTATTCAGGACCTACAGCAAGTGATTGGGAATGGTGAGTTTTATAAAGGACTTTACCTACTTCGCATACCAGGTGTACATGATATGAAGGCTGCTACATATGCTTCAGATGATCGTCAACATAATGTTTCTTCTTCAGTTGTATTAGCCTCTTGGCATGAAAGGCTTGGCCACCCTAGTCCTCAAGTATTACGTACTTTGCATGATGTACTACCATCTTGTAAATCTAATAAAAATGATCTTTGTAAAGTTTGTCCCCTTACTAAGCAACGTAGATTACCCTATTCTAATTCTACTTCTCGGGCTGTTGTTCCTTTTGAGTTATTGCATGCTGATATTTGGGGGCCATACAAAGTTGGTACATATGATCATAATAGGTTTTTCTTAACCTTGGTCGATGACTATTCTCGTTCTACTTGGACATTCTTACTTAAACGAAAATCTGATGTTAGTTCGATAGTACCTAATTTTATAGCAATGGTTAAGAGACAGTTTGGGTATGATTTAAAGATTTTTAGATCCGATAATGCACCAGAGTTGAAGTTCACTGATATGTTTTCTTCTTTGGGCATTGTACACCAATTCTCTTGTGTTGAGACTCCTCAACAAAATGCTGTTGTCGAACGTAAGCATCAGCATCTTCTCACCATTGCTCGAGCTCTTTACTTTCAATCCAAGGTGCCTATTGGTTTTTGGGGTGATTGTGTATTGACAGCTACTTATCTTCTGAATCGGCTTCCATCTTCTCTATTGGATAACAAGTCACCTTTTGAGTTGTTGCATCGTCGTGTTCCTGATTATAAGCATCTCAAGACTTTTGGGTGTCTTTGTTTTGTTTCTACTCTTCAGGCTCATCGAGACAAGTTTTCAGAACGGGTATTACCTGGTGTATTTTTAGGTTACGTAACTGGCATGAAGGGTTATAAGATACTTGTTCTTCAGACTAAAACCATCATGGTGTCTCGCAATGTGGTTTTCCATGAGAATATTTTTCCCTATCATTCGATTGCTTCTTCAAATTCCACTGATGATCCTTTTCCTGATATATCTTTGCCAGTTGTATATAGTGATAATGTTTCTTTTAATCAGGATACTTCTCGGCTGCATGTGCATGCTGATCAGCATGCTACACATACAACGGATATGGATCATGGGCCTGAATCTTCTATTGAGTTTATTCCACAAGATGAACATGAGCCTATTCAATCTCAGCCTGATCCTGATTGTCATGAGCCTGATCCCCACGAACTGGTTTCGCATGCACCTGAACCTGCATCAGTTTCCCATGAGCCTGCTCCATCTGATCATCATGAACCTGCTGTTGAACAAGTTGTTGAACATGTTGTTCCACATGTGCCTGCAGTCATTGATCAACTTCCAGTGGTCAGAAGGTCCTCTCGAGCTATAACTAAACCTTCTTATCTTCAGCATTATCACTGTAATACTGCCACATGTTCTTATCCTATTCAGGATTATATTTCTTCTGCTCGTTTATCTTCTTCATATGCCACATTTGTTGCTAACGTCTCCTCAGCGTATGAGCCTTCCTTCTACCATCAGGCTGTTCGATTTCCTGAATGGCAAAAGGCTATGGCTGAAGAGTTACATGCGATGGATTCCCTTTGTACTTGGACCATTGTTACCCTCCCCGATGGCAAGAAACCTATTGATTGTAAATGGGTTTATCGGGTTAAATATCATGCTGATGGCACTGTTGACAGGTACAAAGCACGCTTAGTTGCTAAGGGCTTTACACAGGTCGAGGGCATCGACTACATTGATACTTTTTCACCAGTGGCGAAGATGACATCTTTTAAACTTCTGCTTGCTTTGGCTGCTTCGCAAGGCTGGCATCTTCTTCAATTGGACGTGAATAATGGTTTTTTGAACGGTTTACTCGATGAGGAGGTTTACATGAAGATTCCTCTCGGGTACAAGGTTGATTCTGCTGGTTCTAATCTTGTTTGTAAATTGAATAAATCTATATACGGTCTTAAGCAAGCTTCTCGTCAGTGGTTTCATACTTTTTCTTCAGTAGTGCTTAAGCTCGGATTTGTTCAATCTCCTTCTGAGCATTCCTTGTTTGTTAAAGGGTCTGTGGATGACTTAGTTGCTTTGTTGGTCTACGTCGATGATATCATAATTGCTGGGAAGGATCTGTCTGCTCTTGCTCTTGTTCGTGAATTTCTTCAACAGCATTTCAAGCTTAAAGACTTGGGCTCCTTGCGTTATTTTTTGGGTTTCGAGGTGGCTCGAAATGCGTCTGGCATTTCATTGCCTCAGCGTCACTATGCTCTTCAGATTCTCGAAGACACAGGTTCCTTGGGTAAGAAGCCTGCTGAGTTGCCCATTGTCTCCCCACACAAGCTAAGTGCCCATGAAGGTGAACTTCTGCCTGATCCACATATATATCGTCGTTTGGTGGGTCGTCTTCTTTACCTTACGCATATGAGGCCCGACATTACATATACTGTTTATCTTCTGAGTCAATTTGTTTCTTCTCCAAGATTGCCTCACCTAAATGCAGTATACCATCTTTTATCCTACATCAAGGCTACTCCTGGCATGGGACTTTTCTTTTCAGCATCATGTACCATGCAGCTTAGTGCCTTCGTTGACTCGGATTATAGCTCATGTCCGGATACTCGTCGCTCCACCACTGGCTTTTGCACCTATCTTGGAGGCAATATCATCTCTTGGAAGTCAAAGAAATAGCATACGGTGAGTCGTTCCTCCTGTGAGGCTGAGTACCGAGCTATGGCTTCTGCAGTTTGCGAATTGGTTTGGATTGCTGCCTTGCTTTCTTCATTCCAGATATCTGTTGAGACTGCTTTCCTTTACTGCGACAACCAGGCTGCTATCCACCTTGCCCAGAATCAGGTGTTCCATGAGCGCACCAAACATATTGAGGTGGATTGCCATTTCGTTAGAGAGAAACTTTGTTCTGGTTTTCTACGTTTGTTTCATGTTCGATCCGGTGATCAACTTGCGGATATTTTCACTAAGGCTCTGCACTCACCTGCATTTCGACACTTCATTGACAAGATGGGACTTCTCAATATTCACCGATCTCCATCTTGAGGGGGGGTGTTAGATATCCAGTTGTATTAGCGGTTAGTCAGTTAGATGGAAGTTAGTTGGTTAGATGGTTAAAACTGTTTCAGCTTAGCTTTGTATTCTTCCTATATAAACATTCTGTATACATTGTGTAAATCATCAAAGTAATAAATAAATCTTTCTTGGTTTCAATTTGTAATACAGCCTTTTCCGACTTCCATGGTTTCTCCATTTGCACATCTACAGGGAGTCAATAGAGCATTTCCTTGTGTTTCAAGCAATGAAGCTGATGACATCGTTGATATAGAAACACCAATTCTCTTCCAACTGGTAGGCAGAATGACAGTTTTATTATTATTAGACAGTTAGAAATGCGGATAGATGTTTTGTTGCTAGTCATTGATGAGGTTTACCATAATTTTGGATGTTAACATGGACAATTTGCAGGTTCATTCCAAGAACTTTAATGTAGGAGTTCAAGCACTAATGCTTCTTGATAAAATATCATCGAAGAATCAGATTGTCGGCGATCGATTTACCGGGCCTTGTACTCAAAACTCTTACTTCCTGCTGCTATGAATTCATCTAAGGCAAGTAAAGCTGGGTTTGGTTAATTTTTTCTTCCAATGCTATATGTTTGTGATGGAAAAGAACCCGAAAGCAAGCTCATGGCATGGTGGATCCCAAATTGAGCCTGCTAAAAAGGTTAGCTTTATCTTCTCATTCAAAGTCCTTTTTTGCTTCGAGGTTTCAGTCCTAGCTGCCAAGCCAATGACTTCGAAATTTTGCTGGCTTATTATTTCTCTGTTTTCTCAGCTTGATATGAACAACCATTTGATTGGACAAGAGATTCTGTCATTAGCTGAAACAGATGTTCTTCATTGAATTTTTTCACTTCACTCGTGTCATGCATGCAAGTTTACAGGGCAAATTCTGTAATTAGTCCTTGTATTCTAATATTGTCAATTTTAGTATGTATACTAAAAAAATATTGAAGTTTCAATCTTAATCTTACCAGTGGACATTTAAATTTACAGCTTATGTAAATTACACGGATTAATAGTGTACATTGACTTAATAAATTTACCTGCTATTGTTTATGTGATTTTAAATTTTAAAAAGTACAAAGATAGAAAGTGGCAAAATTGGTTGTGGTGGCTGTGGCAAACGGCCGTTTACCGGCCACAGTAACCCTAAAATTTCCACGTATGGCTTCTAACGGGCGTTTTAGGACAATCGAATTTTTGAACTTTTGAGAGCCTAAATCTATAACCTACACATAATATAAGGACTGATTGAAGAATTTGACCCATGTGTTCATGTAAAGCTTGCTTGCCCTTTGGGATGTTAATTGGGCGGGAAAAGTGCGAAGGGTACTCTTTTCACACTTATCTTATCAAGATTTTTCATCTTCATCTCTGTCCCATGACTCGTTGCGAATACAAATTTTAAAATCATCCATTTTCTGCAACTCGCAAGACTAAAACTATCCCCGCTCATCATCACATGCGTTTTGAGACCCACCTAATCCCCTCTTCATCCGTCCCATGACTCAGTCATATAATATATTTATAAATATTAGTTAAATAAATATAAATCGAATTTGTTATAAAAAACATGAAATATCTGTTATTTGGACTCACATATGTGACATTATTTCAACTGTTATCGTTTTTAAATAATAATAACATACAAAATTAAATTTTATATAATACAAAAGTTTGAACTAAAAAGATATTAAAGCCTATTATAAAAGATAGAGAAATAGCACATATAACATGTAAAATAACATTTCAATTGTTGTGACAAATAAACAATATAGAAAGAACTAAAAAGAAAATAACAATAAAAAATAACATTTTAAAAAATAAGAACAAATACCAATAATTACATTATTTAATCTCGACATTTTAATTTGATTATTTTTAATTTATACATTTATAATAAAATATTAACTAGTATTAGTCTTATAATATGTATAAATTTTGAGTTATGACCCAAATGATAATCACTAATTCTATTAAGTCAAATTTTATTTTTAGTCATTGTATTATGTGTAAGTAGCTGTGGTTCTTGTTCTCTAGATCAGTTCAGCCTTCGTAATTTAACCTTTATCGTTTGAGTTATGACTGAAAAATTAAAATTTAAAAAATATATGGATTAAAATTAATCAGATTAGAGTATAGAGACTAAACTTACAACTTATGCATAACATAGAAATTAATGACAAAATTCGACTTACAAACAAAAATTTAAATAACAAAAAGTATTAATACATCAAAGTTGATTTATGTATTTTTATATGATATCGAGTACTCATAAAAAGTTGATTTGGTAACGTATACATTATAAAATTTGAAAAAGAAAACCCAAATAAATAAATAGTGAAACATTTGGTATTTAGTGTTTGGAAAAGGTGACTGCTTACCCACCAACCAGCTAGATTTTGTTGCTTTTCATCATGCATGAACAAGAACAATCAAACCACCATTTGCCCTACTATATTATTATTATTATTCTTGCATCATTTTTAAATATATTTTTATTTATTTTCCATTTTAATATATATTTTTTAAAATTCAACTTTTGATATCAACTATGTTATTCGATAATGGAGCAAATTGGATCGGGAAAATTCATGGAGAACCTTTGTAATATCTGATTTTCGAATTAGTCAATTAATGGAATGGAGCAAAAAAACATGTATGGTAAATTTACTATGATAAAAAAAATGCGATGTGCGTTAAGTAAAACTTAAGATTCGAATTATTGTGAGTGGAAAAAATAATGTCGAGAGAATTTTTCGCTGTTTAAACTTTAAAGGTTAACCTAACTCGAATTAAAATATAATTTGTACTCAATGTGATATATTTGTTCAGGAGGTCTGAGAAAAAAAGAAAGAAATAGAGAGAGAGAGAGTAAATTTTCTATAAAACCACATCAAGATTTATGATTTCAATAGCGTGGAAGAAGTGAGATTTAAGTTTATGCCAAGTATTAGTTGTTAAAGTGGTAATAATTCCATGGAAAAGTCTTGACCAACACTATATATATTTATATTTATATTACTACATCCAACGGTTTAAAAAAGTGTAAAAGTAATTGAGTTTTACTTATTTTCTAATATTATCTAGTTTTTTAGAGTTTAAAGGATAGAGTTTAGGGTTATGATTTTAGTATTTGTGATTAGTATGTTTTAAGGTTTGAGAATATATTTTATAGTTTAAGATTTAGCGCCTCTAAAAGGAATACATAATAACTTTAGAAGCTGGCTTGTGGAAAAAAAACTTTTCACTGGTCGTGTATTATATATATATATAATCCGAAAGTGCACAGGCTAGAGTCGTGGACCTGGAAAGGAATTAAAGATTCGTTCTTCAAATCTGATTCTGTGGGGTTATGCTTCCAGAACAATGCGAAAATCTTGGTTGGAGAGGGCCGTTCGATCCGTTTCTGGGAGGATAGGTGGATAGGTGAAAGGCCTTTAAAAACTGAGTTTCCCCGTATCTACGCCCTTGCGATAAACAAAAAGTGTGTGATCGCAGATTATGGAAAGAAAGATCAACTATCTTGGAGTTGGGTCATTCCCCTTAGACGACAACTTTTTGATTGGGATTTGGGACAATGGAATGCGTTGATGGGGTGCTTAAACAACTTTTCGTCCGCAGGAACCAATCAAGATACGCTGACTTGGAACGGCGAAGGTAGTGGAGTTTTTACTGTCAAGTCATTCCGAAAACTTTTCTATTCATGTCAAAATGTTAATGTTGAGTGGAGGAAGCTTGTGTGGAGAGGGTTCCCCCCCCCCCCCCCCCCGAAAATTGAGTTCTTTTTGTGGAGAGTATTGAAGAACGGAATACCAGTAAAAGGGAATTTGATCCGAAGAGGGGTGCTAAGTGTTGCGGACGGAAGGTGTTCATTTTGTAACGATTGTGTGGAGTCGGCTGAACATATTTTCCTTCATTGTCGGTACATCTGGGTTCTGTGGATGAAATTAGCTGGATTGTGGAATTTGGCCTTGGTTATTCCGAGCTCCATCTCCTCCTTTCTTTATATCTGGTTTGATTGTTGTGTGGGCAGGTTCGACAGCTCGATCTGGTTTTTCATTCCTATTGCTACCCTATGGACTATCTGGAGGTTGAGGAATGACATTGTCTTCAGTAACGGCAAATTCGATGCTGCGTTAATTTTCTTTCTTGCCAGGTACAGACCAGCGTGCTGGTATAAGGTGTAACACCCGGGTTTAGGGGTCGGGTGAAAATAATATTTTAATATTATTTCGGATTCGGTTTTATAATTTAAATAATAAAATATTTTCATGGGCCTCGGGATTGCAAAACAATTAAAGTATATGTTAGGCCTATCTTCTAAGTCCAAATTTCATGGACCATAGGAGATGGTACTTTTAGCCATTCATTAATGGCATTTTGGTTATAAAAAGGGACTTTCAAATTTAAATCCCCTTTTCTATTAAAAATAAAAGCTTGTCATCATCTTCCCCGCTCCCCATTTCAACATCTCACGACAATGGAGAGCTCTTCTCCCCATCTCACCATTTCATCCCCTTTCTCCTTCAATCTTGGAGCTTTTTGAAAGGTAAATGTGTTTTTGACTTGGCCTTGGTCTCCTCTTCATTTTGGAACCACTAATTCTCACTCAAACTATGTATTTCACATTTGGGTTTTTCAAAGTTTTAAGCTAAAGGTTAAAGCTTTATGGGTTTTTACTAAAGCCTTTGATTTGTTGTTGTTAGATATGTTGTTTGTGAACCTTGAGGTCCAACATAGTTGATTTTTACATGGTTTTATGCAAATTCCCGAATTTGGGTATAAATTGGGGTTTTGGAGGGTTTTGGGTGAGTTTTGGGGGTTGTTTTAGGTGGGAATTGATAGCCCAATGGTAGTACTATGGTTAGGGGTTGATTTGGGATCATTTGTGGGTGTAAAAGGTGTTGGAAACATGGATTTTGGAAGGGGTATTGGGGCTGTCCGAGATTGCAAAGTATGGGGTTTGGTCATGGCTTGCAACATTTTAAATTGTGATTGAATTGTATTCCAGGTTGGCCTTTTGATGTTGGGCTGATTTGGGATTGTTTGAAATGTGTTTGAGGTTGCCTTGAAGCGGGGATTTGCATTGGAGAAGCTTCGGGAAGAAATCCGGAAATTTGAGGGAGGTTGCTTGCTTGGCTTGGAGCTTGGAAGCTTAGGTGAGTGGTTAATGTTTTTAAAATGGTTTTAAGTGATTGGTTCAAGCATGTGAACTAGGTTGGGCTTGGTAGACCCACCTAGAGTTAGGATTAGGGTGGTAGCCTAATCCTAAACTTTAGTTAGAGACTTTGGTTGCACTCTTTAATGGTTGTATATGCCTCGTGTTAAATTGTGATGGTATCGATTATGTATATGATGTATACATGTATGTTGAGGCATGTGGGATGCATTGTTATATGCATGTTGATGATAGATATGATATGGTTATACACATGTGCAAAATATGATGTGATATGGTTGTTAATGATGTACATGTGGTGTTGTCATGTGAAATGAGATTATGAGGTGATTGCTTGATCCGAGGATCATGGCGAGTACATGCTAGGCATGGAAATGTGGTTTGTGCATGACGGTAAGTCATGGTGAGTACGTGCTAAGCACGGAAGTGTTATGAAATGATATTGTGAATGATTAATGAAATGTGTAGTATTGGCACTAGTATGCTTGGGTACAAATGATCGATCATTAGGATGTTTAGTGCGCACACGTGAGTCAAAATGCGCGCGTGGTCTTGATGATGGTAGTCATCAAGATGGAGTACGGGTTCGCCCGGAAATCTTCTTGTATATATTAGTCGATGATGAGTGGAATCCCATCGACGGGCGTGAGGATGAGTGGAATCCCCTCCGCGTGAAATGGGCGTGAGGATGAGTGGAATCCCCTCCGCGAGAAACGGTGATGAGTGTAATCCCACCGTCAGGTATTGTTGTTGTTGGATGTGAGTTCCAACGGTTATCTGCGTATTCGAGTCATAGCTAGGTGCCAATACGGATTGTAGTTTATGTTGCCAATATGTGATAAATTGTGAGCCAATGTGAATTAGGATGTGTTGCTAACAAGGTTTAATGTGTGTGATTACTTATGTTGTGGATTTAGACATGTTGAGCATGACATGATACTGAATATATGTTCATGCATCATCTATATTTATGGCTCGTGTGGATCGGAGGTAAGATCATGCACTTTATCTTGGTTGTAGCTCGTGCTTGGACCCTGCATTGTCGAAGGTTTGTTTTATGAGCTTACCCTCACTAAGCTTTTATGCTTACGCTCTCTTTTGTTCGACAATGTAGATCATTGGCTTGTGGGTGGCAAGGGCAAGGAAAGGCCTCCAAGTGTTGCTTACGGTTAGCTCAAGTATGATAGTTAAATTTAAAGGTTGTAATAGTAAAGCAATGGGATAGGTGTCGCGTTATGATGCTTTTGGAATGTTGTTGTTGTTGATGTTTAGGAGCATGTTAGACTCCTCGTATGTGTTGTTAATTTGGCTTTGGGATGTATGTTATGCTTGAAACCATGTTGGTATCTTTGCTATCTAGAATTGCCTAAGTGTCGGATATGCTAAAGCTTAATATCTCTAATGACATGTATGGATGTGTGGCTTGTGATGTTGTGCCTTAGTGTTTAGTCTTGTATGATGATGCTCAAGCATGCTTGTATGTTGGTTTGCCTTTAGAATTGTGGTTGGTGTGTTGTTGGAGGTTTTAGTGAGGTTTTGGGACACCCTTGTGCCTTAAAACAGCTAAAACCAATTTGCTGACAGAGGACGTTTCGAAACGGGCTACCCCATTTCGATACGGTCCCTTTGTTTTTGGTCGTGCGTTTCGAAACGGATAGGGGCTGTTTCGGTACACTTTCGCTACTGGAATTTTGAGAAATTGACGAGATGAAGGTGTTCCGAAACGGGTCCATGGTGTTTCGAAACGGTCAATTCTCGTTGACCACGAGAAATTGACCAGGGAGGGTGTTTCGGAACGGTCGACCCCCGTTCCGAAACGACATCCTCGTGTGGGCTTTGAGGTGTTGACCAGGACAAGGTGTTTCGATACACCTTGAGGGTGTTTCGAAACGGCCTGTTAATCCACATAAAAATGGGTTGTTTGGTTCAGGTTGTTTGAGTCTTGGTTGCATGAATGCTTGTCTTCCGTTGCTGTGATCACATAGGAATTAAATGTGCATTTAGGGAAGATTAAAATAAAAAAAAAATTTCTGGGTTGTTAACCGAGGAGGAACCTTAACGGGTTCCGCTTCGATTTTCCCCGTGTGGCCCACTCGGACCGGTCATCCGACCAGATCGGGACGAGGGGGTTACATAAGGCCTTTAACAAGACATGCTGCATCCCTTTGGATGCTCTGGTGAATGATTTGGCGTTAGGAAATGATAGAAGGCAGCAGCTTAATGTGAAGAACAAACCTATAGGTTGGCAACCCCCTCCGACGGGATTTATGAAGATTAATGTCGATGGGGCCGTATCGAAGCAACTTAACAAGGGGGATTGGAGGTATAATTTCTTTTTCTAGTGGTGCCCTGATCGCATCCTTTTCTGAATCGGTAGCCGGTGGTCCACCTCTGTTTGCGGAATTGCAGGCGATGAAGCGGGGTCTTTTAATGGCTAAGAATCTGCATGAGTGCCAGGGCAGTAGGCTCATTCTTGAAAGCGACTGTTCCGAGGCGATAAAATGGATTAACAATAGAGTGGGTTACCCTTCTATGTTTTGCAGATTGGTGGAAGACATTGCTAGTTTAGTTCTAAGCTTAAATTGTATGGTTAGATGGGTTCCTAGAACCGCGAATGTTAAAGCGGATTGCCTTGCTAAACGGGGCATAGGTTAGTACCAAAAGAAATCTTGGTTGTAAGAATTCAGGACTGTTTTTCTGATTTTTATTCAATAAAAGTTCTATGGTACTCTTTTCCTCCTTCCTCTACAAGCGTTTCCCTCGGAAATGCTTCATATGAAGGGGGTTTTTAACGAGGCCAATATTCTTATCAATATATATATATATATATATATATATATATATATATATAGGATGAGATCAAGTTACATGGTGTAAAACTCATTTAGTTTTACACTAATCTAGGACCATTCGATGAGTGAAATGTATGGATGAGATTAACAGTAAAAAATGTGAAGATTGTCACTTGGGAAAAAAAGATAAGGAAATAATCTGGGCCATTAATTACCATCATCTAACGGTCCAAAAACTGTGTAAAAGTTAAGTTGATCCTAACCTTATATATATAGAATTCTAAGATTAAAAGTTGAAAATGAAGAGATTTTTATGAGAGAAAAAATGTATAGTCTTATTCCCCAATTTACACTCATATTGATTTTTTACCGTACTTAATTTGAATTAATCCATTAATAAATCAAATATGATTATAAAAAATTAGTTTCAACAATATATATAAATTCTAACAATTCAATATGTTTTATATCATTCTTATTTGTTTTAGTGCACTGACACGTTTAATATAAATAGAAAAATAAACAAATGATTTTTTTTTCTCAAACAAAAATGTGCCCCACCATATGGTCAAATCAAACAGGAGCATTTCTTTTTTCAATTTGCACCCCCAAATATCTCATTCTTAGCTGGAATATTATCAAACAGTTGGCCTTAAGCTCGTTTTTCCCGTTTGCAATATTATTTCTGTCAAATTCTTTAAAAGATCCCTCTACTATATACTTTTTGCAGATTTAATCTCTCTTATAATTTCATTATTGATTTCTGGTTTCGGAATATATGTATTTTCAATCTTGAGGTTAATTTTGTTTGTTAACTCCATCAAATTATTTGACCTAATTTAATTTCTTAAACATGTAATTAGTGACAGAACTCAATATTATTTATTAAAGGGATCATTTAAAATGTCTAAATTTAAGGGGTAACAATATAAATTATATGTTTTAGGGGACAAAAATATAATTTTACCATTAGTGCAACTTAATTTTTTTTTAAATATTTAAAATTTTGGAGGGGACGTGACCCTACTAGTCTCCATCGAGTACGACCCTTGTATGTAATATGACATAACATATGCACCTTGCATTTTTGTTACAATTGGACAATAACAGTTCAGAAAAGCTAAGGTGTATGCGCCATAGAACTCACTTAGTGGTCCAAGTCGTGAAGGATGGTGTTGGTCTTCCTAAGTGACTTAGGTTCGAACAACGTAATTTGTAAGTGTGCGTGAGTGTACCAAATTCAAAATCGTACTAAAATACTATCTTGTAATTGAATTATAATGCTAAAAAGAATATGTTACATCAAATTATTTGACAGAACTAACAAATATAATTGATCTCATGACTGAAAATACATATTTTGGAACAAACAAATAATCCAGGGACCTTTATAGAATTTGACCTATTATTTATCTCTATCAATGCCCTCCATTCTTTATATACGAACCTTCCTCCATTTTTCTCTGCACTCCAACTCAAACGCAAAGCCCCTTTCTCTTCTTCAATAATCTCCTCTCTCTCTCTCTCTATATATATATGGCCAAAGTTGGGAAGCTAACAAAGCTCAAATCTGCAATAAAAAGATGGCCGTCTCTAACGAAACTGACCCGCACCAGCAGCGTCATAGCGGCATCGGATTCCGAAGAGAAGTCGAATGTCCCGAGTGGTCATCACCCGGTTTATGTCGGCAAGTCACGTCGGAGATACCTAGTAAGGTCGGAGATCATCTACCACCCTCTGTTTCAAGAGCTGATTGATAGGAAAAGTGGTGCTGGCGGCGGTGACGATGATGATGGTGAAGTCGTGGTGGTATCTTGCGAGGTTGTTTTGTTCGAGCACTTGCTTTGGATGCTCGGGAACGATGGAGCTCAGTTAGGTTCCATGGAAGAGTTGGTCGAGTTCTACACTTGCTGACCAAAAATAAAAGATTGAAGAACATATGGTGCTTATGTTGAATTTGTAAAAAGATGAAGGGCATGAATGCAAAATAATGGGAGTTTAAGTAGTGTTAGGAAAGTCCTTTTGGGGACGATGAGGAGATTAACCCATAATTTGATTTTAACGGCGGAATGATCGATGTTTGCTCATCAACAACTTTCATGTGAATTCGCTGTCATGTTTTTTTTTTTTTTTTACAGTTCAGGTTTGGAACTAAATATTTTTAAAAATGTCAATATCATTTTTTTTGCGACCAAAATTGGTTGTCAAATGGAAATTTGGCTGATTCCCAGTCTTTTATTTTTTATTTTTTAACAGAAGTTAATTTTATTAGAAATCAAATATATAAAATCATAATATGAGTTTATAATCATAAACATAAACTATATACATTATTATTTGGACATTTACTTATAACCATTGACACAAGAAGCTGACCACTTGAGGTGATCATACAAAGATCATACAAGAAAATTGTTAAAAAGACTCGAACAAAAGATATATATGAATAGATCTGACTACATCGAAAAAACGAACCACAAAAGGAGATCAAACTACTAAAAGATCACTGACAGCTGCAAATCAGAGTCGAGTGTCATGAGAAAACTATCCACGGATGTAAATCACGTACTCAAATCTAATTTGAGAGTTCAAAGCAGGGAAGATCAACGAGATAACAAATAAGTGGCATCTTGATTAGTCAAGATGACGTCAAACTCAACCATGAGAAAAAAACAAAAATAACGGCTAAACGGCAAAGAAAACCCCTAAAAACATGCCAAAAAATAGAAAAAAAACGTGTCATAAAGATAAAATTTATATATATTTGATGCACGATCAATTAATCCGAAAACTAATTCAATAATAGTGTGAAATTATTAAAAAATTTATTTTATGCTTATACGATATTAGTACATTAAATATAAATCCTTTAATTTTACGTTTGTACATAGTTAGGCAAAGTGAAATGAGACCTAATTCTCAAAGCTTTATGCAGCAAAAGATATGGCTGCATCATTTGTTGATTCTTTTTAGTGAAAAAACCCCAGCCAATAATTTTGAATTTTCATAGAAAAAAATGAAACGAAAAAAAAATTTTAGTTTTTTTTCTTCTTATGGCACCTTTATGAAAATATATAAAACAACATTTAATCATTGAATTTAGTAATTTTTTAATTCGGTCCTTGTTTTTCTGTCTATATTAGCTTTAAAATTTATTTATTTTGTTAGTTTGATTATGTGGCATTTTAAAATTATGTCATGTAGCATAATATTAATGGCCCGTCAACAAATTGATAAAAAAAATTCAAGTTCAAATATTAATGCATATACTAAAAAATTTAGAAACTAAGCTGGAAAAGTTATCAATAATTTAAGGACTAAATGTAACTTTATCTCTAATGATAGGGATGTTAATTTCAGCAAAAGTTGAGAATTCTATAATTTTATGTTAGGGATCGAGATAAAACAAAGTAAAATTATATATATATATATATATATATATATATAATAAACTAAAACAATATATTTTCTCATTTTTTAATATTGCAAGTCCGTTTGGTTTAAAAAAAATATTTTCTGTTTTCATTTTAAGTTCTCTAAAAATTAAAAAACATGTTTGGTTAATAGAGATGAAAAGTTGTTTTCAAACCTGAAAATAGTAAAAATGTGTTTGGTTTATAGCTTTTCAAAATAAAAATGAAAAAAATATTAAATAATTGAAATAAAATATAGTTAGAAAATATTATAATAATAATAATAATAATAAATAAAATATGAGTAAAAAAATTAAAGTTTAAAAAATTGCATTAGAAGAATTCGAACCTGGGTTAAAATGAGGTTAAATTTAAAAAACTCTTATTTTTACATTTTCTATTTTCCTAAAACATTTTCAAAACATATATTTTTTATGTTTTTAAATTTTCACTTATTTTTTTTCATTTCCCAAAAATCATTTTCTATTTTTATAACCTAACAGTTTTTTTTCATCGTTTTTTATTTTCTAAAAAAGAAAAAGAAAAAGAAAAGAGGTTAAGGCCACTGTCCATTCCCGTAAACAAGAAAAGGACTAAGGGTGAGTGTTGCACAATTCAATAAGTCGGTTTTACAATAAAGGGTAATGTTAATATGAACAAATTTAATGACTAAATTTGTGTTATGTTATTCTATATAAAAATTGAGTATAGAAAATTTTAAAAAATTTATATTAAAATATCTTAAATTATATCACTAGACTTTAATAAAATGATAAGTACTCTTTTTTTATTTTTTTTGTTGTACTCTTGGTTTCTCAAGACTTTACCCTGACTAACTTGGATCAACCATGCACATCTAATTTTGGTGGGTGAGTTTTTCAACATGGATTTTCCGCATCGAACTAGGGGTGGGAATCGGTCGGTTCAGGGACAATTTTGCATTCCCCACTCCGTCCCCAACACTTGTGGGTACGATTTTGGATAATTCCTGTGACATGCTTCGGTGAATTTTTCGTCCTCATTCTCATACCCATCGAATCCCTACGGTTTTCGTGAAATCTCCATCCTAAAAATTAAACAAAATTTACTATTTTACTAACCAAAATATATGGTCGAATATTTCAATTTACATGCCATATACTCAATACACTTAAACATATAGTTGAAGGGTAACAAGGTTTTTGTGTAAAATGAGCGGAAATAGAGAGATAAATAGATTATATAATTAACAAAAAATAGTAAATTACTAGAGAGGTCACCCAAACTTAATAAGGTTTAAACAAAAGACACAAATATATTGATAATAAGATAGGTAGATATACATGTAAATGAGAGTTAATTTTATATATTTTAAAAATTTTGTAAAATATCAGGTATCCTTGGGGATATTTTTCGGGAATCTCCACGGTTATTTATACGGTTACGGTTTGGTTATCCCCACAGTTCTGATATAGCAATCCCCGTCCCCATCTCCATTCGAGCTTCGATGATAATACTTTTCTCGTTCCTGTGGGCGAAGGTTTCGGGTATTCCCCACCCCTGTCGATTCGGATCCCACTATTTTCGAATATTCCCCACCCAATTCTCATCGTTATATCGAACTCAAAACCTACTTAAACAATATCAAATTGGTTATCACTTAAACCAACTTCATTGATATTGGTCTTTTCTACTTTAGTCAGCGGTAGAAAATTCAATTCTTATGATCAACTTCTACTTTTTTTCCTTTTGGTGTGTGACACCCGTGTTTTGGGGCTAGAAGTTAATCGGGTTAATTGGTTCGAGTCAGTAAAATGTATTTTTAATCAAATTGACCTTAGTGTGAGCAAATTGAGTTTAGAAAGAAAGGGAGGGATCACTTTGGTAATTAAACCAAAATAAAAATAAAGATCACTTTATCTATCATCTTTTCTCATTTCTTCTTCCTCACCGTGAAAACCTCCCAAAATTTCTCCCAAACCCTCTTTACTATTTCATTCGATTTCTTCATCAATTCAAGGGGCTTTTGAAAGGTAATCACATATTTGAACTCTCCTTTCCATTTCCTATTCATACATGGTCATAGATTTTAAAAATATGAACTTTTGAAAATTAGGGTTTATATCAAGTTTGGATTTTTAAGGGGGTTTTTCAATTGGTTTTGATAAATTGAGTTGGGACTTTAGTTAATCATATTAAAAGGTGTAACATATATCAATTTGGTTGAATTTTGATGAATTCCCGAAATTGGATAAAAATGGGTTTTTTTGAAGGGTTTTGGGTGAGTTTTGGGGGTTGTTTTAGGTGGAAATTGATAGCCCAATGGTAGTACTATGGTTAGGGGTTGATTTGGGATTGTTTGTGGGTGCTATGGATGTTGGAAACATGGTTTTTGGACATGGTTTAGGGGCTGCCCGAATTTGATAAAAATGGGATTTGTTCATGGTTTGCAACATGGTAAATTGCATTTGAATTGTATTCCGGGTTGGTATTTTGATGTTGGGCTGATTTGAAATTGTTTGAAATGTGTTCGAGGTTGTTTAGAAGCGGGAATTTGTGTTGGGGAAGCTTCGGGAAGGAATCCGGAAATTTGAGGGAGGTTGCTTGCTTGGCTTGGAGCTTGGAAGCTTAGGTGAGTGGTTAAATGTTTTTGAAATGGTTTTGAGTATTTGGTTCAAGCATGTGAACCTAGGATGGGCTTGGTAAACCCACCTAGAGTTGGGATTAGAGTGGTAGCCTAATCCCAAGCTTTGATTAGAGACTTTGGTTGCACTCTTTAATGATTGTATATGCAGTGGCGGAAGATAATGGTGCCATGTGGGTGCCATGGCCCCCCCAAATTTTGAAAAATTATAATTTAAACCCTTAGAATTTTTAAAAAATTTAATTTAGCCCCACAAAATTTTTAAAAATTCAGATTAAACTTCAAAGTTTTTGAACTTTTTTAATTAAATCCCTCTCATAATTTTTAAAAGTTCTCATCAAGCCTCTCAAATTTTTAAAAATTTTAGTTAAACCCCGAAATTTTTGAAAAAAAAATGTAAATTGATCTCTTCAAAATTTTTAAAATTTTTAATTTAAACTTGTATTTTTTAAAATTTTAAGTTGGCCCCCTCAAACTCTACCACCAAGTTCCGCCACTGTGTATATGCCTCGTGTTAAATTGTGATGATGTTGATTATGTATATGTTGTATACATGTAAGTTGAGGCATGTTGGATGCGTTGTTATATGCATGTTAATGATAGATATGATATGTTTATACACATGTGCAAAATATGATGTGATATGGTTGTTAATGATATACATGAGGTGTTGTCATGTGAAATGAGATTATGAGGTGATTGCTTGATCCGAGGATCATGGTGAATACATGCTAGGCATGGAAATGTGGTTTGTGCATGATAGTAAGTCATGGTGAGTACGTGCTAAGCACGGAAGTTGTTAATAAATGGTATTGTGGAATGTATTAGTATTGGCACTAGTATGCTTGGGTACAAATGATCGATCATTAGGATGTTAGTGTGTACACATGAGTCAAAAGTCGCGCGTGGCCTTGGTGGCGTTGAGTCACCAAGGAGGAGTACGGGTACGCCCGGAAATTGTATTTACATTAGTCGGTGATGAGTGGAATCCCATCGACGGGCGTGAGGATGAGTGAAATCCCCTCCGCGTGAGACGAGGCGTGAGGATGAGTGGAATCCCCTCCGCGTGAACGGTGATGAGTGGAATCCCACCGCCAGGTAATGGTTGTGTTGTTGGATGTGAGTTCCAACGGTTATCCGTGTATTCGAGTCATAGCTAGGTGCCAATACGGATTGTAGTTTATGTTGCCAATATGTGGTTAATTGTGAACCAATGTGATTTGGGATGTGTTGCTAACATGGTTTAATATATGCGATATCATATGTTGTGGGTTTAAACATGTTGAGCATGGCATGATATTGATTATATGTTCATGCATCATTTAGAATTATGGCTCGTGTTGACCGGAGGTAAGAACATGCATTTTATATTGGTTGTAGCTCGTGCTTGGACCCTGCATTGTCTTGGTTTGTTTTTAAAGAGCTCACCCTCACTAAGCTTTTATGCTTACGCTCTCTTTTGTTCGACAATGCAGATAAATAGCTTGTGGGTGGCAAAGGCAAGGGAAGGTCTCCAAGTGTTGCTTTTGGTGAGCTCAATGTATGAATTTTAAGTAATGGAATGTAATAGTTAAGCAATGGGATAGGAATTGTTGATTCGAGTCTTGATGTATGTCTATGGTTGACTTGATTTGTAAGCATGTTATATCTTGCCAAATGCTAGTACGATGGATGTCTTATGAGTGCTTAGGTTGCTTGAATGGCTTGTGGACTCACTTGATATGTGTGATGCTTATTGGTTCTTTTTAAATGTCTTCAAGCATGCTTGTATGAAAGGCTCTTAATGTGTATTTTGCCATGTTAGAAAGATTGTCCAAATCCATGCTTGTATGTGTTTGAGTATGTTAAATCTAGGATGTATGCCTCTAGACTTTGTTTGATGGTTTTATGTGCCTTTAGGGGTCCTATGGGACCTTTAGACTTGTCAAAACACCCCTAAATCTGTATTTCAAAGGTTGCAGACTGCCAGCGTTTCGAAATGGGAGGGGTCGTTTCGGAACGGGTAGGCTTCAGGGACCCCGTATCGGAACGCGTTTCGATACGGTATGGCCTTTGAAACCCCTGTTTCGAAACGCGTATCGGAACGTTTTGGCTACTGGAATTCTGAGAAATTCACGAGATGAAGGTGTTTCGAAACAGGTGTAAAGGTTTCGAAACGGTCAAAATCTCGTTGACCACGAGATGTTGACCGTCGTGGGCGTTTCGAAACGGTTGACCCCCGTTTCGATACGGCCCCTTGCAAAGGCTCTGGGTCAGTTGACCTGGTCAAGGCGTTTCGATACGCCTCAAGGGCGTTTCGAAACGGCCTGTTTAAAAGATTAAAAGTGGGCTGTTTAATTGTTGTTTTGGGTTCGAATGTTTGTCTCTTGTATTCTTGTTCCGCTATTTGACCACATAGGGTTTAATATCCATTTAGACAAGATTTTAAAATGAAAAAAAAATAGAGTTGCTAACCGAGGGGGAACTTTAACGGGTTTCGCTTCGGTTTTCCCCGTGTGGCCCACTCGGACCGGTCAACCGGCCAGACCGGGACGAGGAGGTTACATGGTGTAATTAAGGAAACGAATTAATCACGGACTCAAAATACAATTTTAAACAAAATCCAGATACCCTTTTCTTCCATATATGGAAGATATTAATAGACTTCATCTTAAATTATTTTCCTTAATTACACCAAAAGGACAAAAATTGGGTTTGGTTGGCGTATATTATTGCAAATTAATATGAGAATCTTCATGAGTTAGGTACAACACCTAACGCAATTAACCCAATGGATAGTGGGGGAAAGAAGTATATATTGAGTAATGGATATTAAAAAATTAGGTTAATTTACCGACTATCAGCTGGTTTAGTGGAATTAGATACTAAATAATTTAAATAATATCAGAAATTTGAATCTTGACGTTATAAATTAAATTCAAGCATCATCCTATAATGAACATCTATAGTATCTAATTGAGATTATTAGATTAATAAAAATTTAGATTAACCAATCAGAGGTGGAACAAGCTTAAGTATTAGTTTTATTTTTTATTAGGGAATGCTTATTGTTTTAAGGTTCAAATGATTGAGTAGTTGGAGATGCTTTTGTCACACCCACGCATTAACATTTTGCAATAATACTTTATCTTCTTTTTTTTTCAATTATAATTGAGTTCGCAAAAGTAATATGTTTTTTATGAGTTCTATGAGTTAATTTTTATTTGTTCAAATTTTGTTATTAATACTACAACTTTGGTAAAATTTTGAGATCTGGTCCCTATGTTTATAAAGTTAAAAGTTTAATCCTCTCACTTTTTAGATTTAAAAATTCAATCATTAACATCCATGTTTAAGTTTAAATGTATATAATGAATGTCATTCTTTTATTTTATGAAAATGTAAATTATGGATTTAGTTTATTTCAGTTAATATGTTATTAGAACAATATATAAGAAGGTGTGAGATTGAACATGCTTAAGCACTTGATATTATTCGATTTTATCGGTAATACATGCATTATATCAAATTACATGTTAAAAAAAGTCGTACTTTAATTGTCAATTTTTTTGGTTTTGTTTTACTTTACAAAAATCACTATTATGATAATCAGATTAGACCGATGTGTTAAATTGGGAATTAATAGTCTGATACAATTTCCTAATTTCTAATTATAAATTAGTAGTTTGAAATCATCTAGATCCATGCTCACAATGATTTGAAATCTTTAATTAGATTGTTTTTTATAAAAATTGTTAATATTGTTTTTAAACAAAAATAAATCGTTTTTTAGGGTACGCTTAGGGTTTTTCTATTTTTTCTTAGTGCTGCCCCTATCTCTCTCTTTGGTTCGAACATAGGCCGACGGCGGCAATAACTTTCGGCTATTTGTTGACCGCCGGCCACTCTCTTTCTCTACCGTTTGGTATGTTTTTCTGTCTCTTGGCACATTTTCCATTATTTGTTTTCTATGAGGGTTGATTTGACGACGCCACGACTGATCAAGATGGCGATTATTTGTAATCATGTTGATCTTCCCTGCTATGGACCTTCGGTTTGAATTTGGATATGCGGTTTGCGCTTGTGATGAGTTTCTCAGGTGCTCGACTCTGATTTGCGTTTTCTCGGTGGTCTATCAATAGCTTCATCCCCTTTGTGGTTCGTTTTGCCGATGCAGTCAGGTTTCGTATCTATTTTCGATCGAGTATTTGTATGGGTTTATAACCTTTTCATGTATGGTTCATATCTGATCTAAAGTGGCTAGTTTTAGGAGGAAGTCCAAATTATGTATTTAGTTTACAATGATAGTTTGTAAACTCTTATTGTAATTTTGGGTATTTTCTCATTAATAAAACTAGTGGCTTATTTTCAAAAAAAAAAAATCGTTTTTTATCAGAACGTATGATTTTATTCATGGAAAATCATACACAAGAGAATTAGTACAAACCTCATTAAAAAACTCCTTAAACCTAAATAGAAAAAAAATACTCATACTAATCCATAAACAACAGACACGAACAAAAATAAATCGTTTAATTTGTTGATCAAGAACAAGGTCACTAAAGATTATCTTGCAGTTAACATAATTAGGATTCAAGAACAATAACATTATTCGAATTCGACGTATTTTGATATGATTCAACTTAATCTGACATTATTAGGTCTTTTTTTTAAAAGAGTTCGGGTTCATGTCAAATTTTGTTAAGGATACGGTCGGTCGGGTTTGGGTGAAAAATCCTCGACTCACAATAATAGTATAATTCTCCTTTATATATTTAGAGATAATTACTATAATGACTCTCTCCATATATATTTTTCAATTATCATCCTCTTTAGCCGAGTAAAATAAAAACCGGATAAAAACTTTCATTATTTTTATCAGAGTCGGGGCGATCAAAAATCCGATCTCCGGGCATAATTAGACTTTATTCGAATTTCCAAGTCTAGCTTAAGTGTTAAGACACTGCAGTTTTGTGGTTTGTCTGTGTGGAACTAAAAAGAAAAATCCAATTGCTAGGTCCAGTCCAAAGGCAGCCAGTTCAGCCATGGTTTTGATAGGCATGCCAAGCCCATGCTCTCATTTTTTTGACGACAAATTTAATTTCCTTTTTCTAATTTTGTCATAAATTTTTTAGCCCTTAATTGATTATTTTAAAAATATTTAGTATTTGTTAAATAAATAAAAAAAATAGTTAGTCACGTTAGAAAAAAGGAAATTAATAAAATATTGTAATCGATATTTTATTTGTTTCTAATCAATTTTTTTTATAAAATATAAATGTGTCATAAACTGTGTAAGAGTTGGGGGCCAATATAAAAATTTTCCAAACCTAAGGTAGTTGGTGGCAGGGATGATATAAAGTGACGCTCATGATTCAATCAGGACCCTCCATTTTCAACTGATTTTTATAAGTCACTAAATTATTTCTGCTTTCCTGTTTTGGTCACTAAACTATTATTTTGTGCAAAATTATCTCTAACGTTATGTTTTTTTCTATTTTGGTCACTAATGTTACTTTTTTATTGTTTTGGTTACCAATCTATTGCTTCTTTCTTATTTTGGTCACTAATGTTACTTTTTTATTGTTTTGGTTACCAATCTATTGTTTCTTTCCTATTTTGGTCACTAAACTATTCCTGTTTACCTGTTTTTCGTGAGTTTTTCAACGGTGGGTGGACAAAATATGAAAAAACATAACATTAGTGACTATTTTGCTAAAAATAATAGTTTGGTGACCAAAAAATAAAAAAGTAAATAGTTTAGTGACCAATAGTGATGTTTATCCTTTTATAATTGGCCTACCCTTTACCAGCACTTGATGTCGACCTCACCAGTCAGTAGTCACCACGCACCAAGCCATCCTTTTTAATTCGTTAGTGAATCTCAACCATTGATTTTGCTTGTCTTATCAACCATTTGTTTTGTTAAAATTTAATCTAAATGTTAATATTTAAGCAATATTTTTTCTACAAACATATTTAATTGGTTAGTCAAATTGTTTATTTTTATTCAATTAAAATTAAAATTTGTCAAAAAATAATGATAGGACTCATTCAATCATGATCCATTAATCTTAATTTTATCATTAAATTTAGATCTTATTAATTTATTTTAAAATAATATCTAATTGTTGTATCCGAAAATTCAGGTGTTTACAACCTTTGTCAATAATAATGTCAACCATTTACTAATTATCACACTTTAATCATAATACAATCTAACTATCAAAACACCCTTTTTATCTTGTTTTCACTTTTTATTATTATGTTTGGAATTAACATTTTATTTGTTATGGTATTTTATGATATTAATCTTGACAAAGTTTTTTTTAAATATTATTATCACATGATAAATTACAGTTTGAACATTTGCCTTTTATATTTTTTTAAAAATGTTTTTTTAACATTTTTTTAAAAATCTTTTATGACTTTTAAAGAAGTTTTTAAATAAAATAAAAATTATGAAAATGTCAAGCGACAACACTATGACACGGTGCATTGCACCGACTGATCTAAAAACCTTGTTAGATTCAACATTTAGATTAAATTGATTCAACTTAATGGTTCAAGGGTTTAATTTGTGAAAAAAATCAAAAAAATAATTAAAATTTTAATTACTTTAATTAATTTATTGATTTGTCTTTTTTAAAAAAATTTATTTTATATTGATGCAATACTCGATCATATATTATACAGGCGTAATGAAACGAGTTTGAATAAATAAGGCTGTGTTCGTCTTCACTTGTTGTTTTTTAAGGAGTTCATGTTCGTTTCGTGTTGTTCAAATTTTTGATATTGTGTTCGTTTGTTTATTTTTGAAGGTGTTCGTTCGTTTAGAATTCGTGAACATGTTCATTTATATGTTTGTCAATATGTTTGTTTATATTTTTTCAAAATGGTGAAATTACACCACTAATCCTTAAGTTCTTTAGACTTCACAATTTGAACCCTAAAGTTTATTATGTATTTAATTTAGTCCATACCTTTTTGGGGATAAATAGTCCATATCTTCACTAATATCTAAAATGTAAAAAAATAAAAGGAAAAGGAGAACCGAGTAAACGAGCCAATAAACGAGTTAGCACATGAGTTTGTTCGTGAACATAAATGAACCGAACACACATCTGTTCGTTCGCTTATTAAATGAATATAAAATTTTTATTCATGCTCGATTATTTAGCTTAATAAACAAACGTTATACGAATGATTCATAAACAATTCATCAAACATTATGTTCATTTACACCCTCTATATATTTTAAAATTTACTTAAGAAGTATTCATTTGAATCAATAATAAATAATATACATTGCATTGGGTTATACTTAAAGAATAAGAAGGAAAAAAATCATTTTTTATATCAAATTAAACTTTTAAACACAGAAAATTAATCAATGGATAAAACATGAAATTAATTGATTTCTCTTCAAAAAAAAAAAAAAAAAGAAGCACAACCTTAAGCCAAAATTTAAACCTTGCAAAATAAAGGAGGAAAATTTAACTTGAAACAAGAGGGAAAAAAACACAAAAAAAATATGAGGCCCTCATCTGTAAATAGAGATTAGTAGAGAAGAATCGATCCATGTTTGAAAAAAACTAGAGGAAAAAGCTTGTCTCTTTCTCGCTCTACTGTGTCATTTTGGACAGAGAGTTGCCTAGAGAGAGAGAGAGAGAGAGCAAAGTCGTCGTCCATAGAAAAATAAAGAAAAGATTTTCCATTTGATGGATGAGTAAAGCAAAACCCATCTTTTCATTCTTAGGGTTCTTCCATCAAACTTAAAGAATAAGAAAAACCCATAAAGCTGAACTCTTTAACTTCCTCAAACAAAACAACCCAAATGCAGGTACCCATTTGAGAGTTGATTGTCAGGATCCGATTCTCCACTCCAAGATCTCACCTTTTTTTTCACCCCATTTTTAATTTCAAGTAAGTTCATTTCTTTATAGGGGATTTTTAGCTTGCAATTTGTTTGCATTTCATATTCTGTCAATTTGTTTTTTTTCCTAATTTGATATTGAGTTTTGTGTGAATGGTTTGTTTTGTTTTAGTACTTGAAGCTGGGCCTTTTGGGTGGAATCGGATCTGGGAGGTATCTGATTTACTTCTGTTAATGATAATGAGTTTCTATTTTTGTGCCAAGACTTTACTTTTCTATGTGCATTTTTTGATTTCCATCTGAGTTTTTTTATTGAGATCCATTTGTTTGTTTTTGGTAAGCGTTATGGTCCGGAATTAGTAGGTTTTTCCCCCTTCAATTTTTGGGCTTATAAGTTATCAATATGATGCCATCTTTTATCTGAAACATGAATTATTAAGGTATTGTTTCCTTGTTTGATTTGCACACGTTGGGTTTACTCAAGTTAGAATTTCATTTGTAAGTGAAATTGTTAGATAACATAATCTTATTTGGCATTTCGTTACTTCATTGTTTTTCTATGCTTCTTATTCCAGAATTGTTTTGTTGCTTTGAGGTCTGATGAATGAAGTTTTGCTGATTTTGACACCAGCGGTAGCTTCTACTTGTGCTAAGAAGTATACGTAAAGGGTCAGCCTAGGAAGTTTGTAAATATCTTAGAGATAAGATGAAATCCAACACACATCTTGATTATGCCGTATTCCAATTATCACCAAAGCGCACACGGTGAGATATCATTCTATGACTTTGTATGTTGTTCCTAATTTTCTTTCTATTCGTACTTATTGCTATTATTTTCCTATGTGCAGATGTGAATTGTTTGTTTCAAGCAATGGAAACACAGAAAAGCTTGCTTCTGGGTTAGTGAAGCCATTTGTTACTCATTTAAAGGTGGCAGAAGAGCAGGTTGCACTGACACTTCAATCAATTAAGCTTGAAGTTGAAAAGCGTCAAGATGCTGAGACTTGGTTCACAAAAGGAACACTTGAGAGGTTTGACATTTTCAACAATTGTGGATTTTCTTATTATTTAGTGCAAAAACTTTTGTTTTCAAATTTTGATACCATTCCAACTTGTTTCTAGGTTTGTCCGGTTTGTTAGTACACCGGAGGTTTTGGAGTTGGTGAATACATTTGATGCAGAGATGTCTCAGTTGGAAGCAGCTCGAAGAATGTATTCTCAGGTAGTAATGGCCTTCTTCTCTTACCTGTGGCAGAAGCGTTGCTTTGTTTGATGCAATTTACCTTTACATTTATATTGAATATCAAAATCCTTTTGTTTCAGGGGGTTGGAGATCAACTTTCTGGTGCATCAGGTTAGATTTTCTTATAACATGGTGTTAGAGCTAAGGTTTGACATTATTGAATTCCAAGAACGTATTTTCCTGTAACATGGTATTAGAGCTAAGATTTGTTATGTTTTCTTCCGTACACATGATGGGGGCTTTTTAAGTGGTGCTATACCACTTCTGATAATCCTATATTTTTGAGCCACATGTTCTTGTCTTGCTCCTGCAACATGTTTTGTCAAGTTAGATTTTCTTGCAATGTGTTTTGTCAAGCCCAATTTTCTAGCAACGTCCTCGACTTTGTTGTTGGGAATCTTTAGACAGGTTGTTACAGGGTTCTGCTTTCTTTTCTTTAGTGATCGATGGATAAGCTTCTCATCTCTTGTATTTTTCCTTCTTTTATAGCTTGGCAGAATTTGATTGATAAGAGGTTTTGGTTGTTTGGGTGATTAGGAGCCTTCTAATGTTGTTGGTTCTCGGGTTGCTATACTGCCAACTTTGTTAACTTTGAAAGTTATTTTGGTTCATCATTTTGCATCCTGTTTGCCTTCTAATTTGGTTTGAGATGGTACATTACAATTTCCCGTGATTTACATTATTATTGATGATTATGCTTCTTTCCGTTAATCCGCTCGATCTCTGTTACTCGTACATTTGTTTGATTAAGTATAGACTACAAAAAGTAATTGAATAGTCTGCATTTTTAAACAACAATTAATCATCATTCTTTTTGTAGCTCGTGTTGAGATGTGCAGTATTTAGGTAAAATCACAAGTCTACGATCTTGTGCCAATTTTAAGTCATTAAACTGACAATGCGTAGATAATTTGTGATAGGCGGGGATGCTACAAGAATGACGGCAGCTGCTGATGCAACAAAGTAACTCTTTTTCTAGCTTTTACATATCGTTGATGGTATAATTTGTTTGGTTGAATTATCATAAATACAAACTTGTGGTTGTGGATGATTGTGACATTCATATACCGTTTCACTTACATGTTTGCAAATGTTAAGTTGATTTATTTCGAAGCTTATACATGCTAGAAAATTTCTATGTTTTAGGCACGGAAAGGACTGTCAACGAGTTAATGATCATATATGTGCCCACTGACGATCAATGCATGATGTCATGGTCAGGAAATCAAGGGCACCCTGTCTTTTCTAGCACTAGGAAGCTTAGAGTTTGTTAAAGTAGAGTTTATATGGTACTACACAGAACTATTGAAATGTTTAAGTTTCACTTGAGATGTGAGCTAGTTGATTAAAGCTCTGGTTAGGAAATATTATTTTAGTTGTGCAGAAAGTGGATGGTTAATAAATATTTCTATTTGCTGGCGTTGTTGCATTTGTTAATCATAGAGACAGAAAATTCTCTGAAAGTCTGAAAATTTTCAGGCTAAAGCCGCCGTTGTTGCTACAATTGGATCTTCCATTCGTTTCACTACTTATGCTTTCTAATTGATATGTTTTATTTCCAATTTAACAGGAAGGAGCTTTTAAGGGCTATTGATGTACGCCTTAATGCAGTTCAGCAGGATTTGGCAACAGCTTTTGCACGTGCATCTGCTGCTGGTTTTAACTCTGATACTGTGTCTGAACTCCAACAATTTGCAGATTGGTTTGGTGCTTATCGCTTGAAGTAAGAACTCTAGAACTCCTTTTGATTGTGATGCTGTCTGTTTGTCAGCCTTGGTTATTCTTCATGTTAGCATGGGGGCCTATGGTTCAGTAGGCCTTGGTTGGAGGAGACATTAGATTTTGCAGTTTTTTGTACTGCCTATCTCTATAAGTGAGAAAGGAAGTTGTTTCTTCATTTTGGTTGGGCCTGGTATGGAAACAGTGTGTGATCGGACAATATTTCTTTATGTTTGCTCTCAGATTTTGAGCGACTTTGTTTTATCTCAAGGCTTTTGGTTAGTAAGAAGGAAAAGTAGATGGAAAATTGTCTTACCAAATGTCTAGCCCGAAATATAAGAAAGGAGGTGGACACATTTAAGCCTTAGATCAAACAATTTCTCTCGTCTTCTCTTCCTTTCCTACCAATTTGATGATATTCATCTGTTTTCCAGTTAAGTGTATAAATTGCACATTGCCTGATCCCTTTCTGTGAGGACTCAAGGAAGGAAAACGAGCAACTCAATGCAGAATTAAATGTTTTTCAATTTTGCCTTCTCTCAAGCCATTTCTCCGCTCAATCCTAGTTGATATGTGTGTCTGGCATTAACCATGTTTGACATGGTAGATTCGATCTTGAAATGTTTGGATTTCCGAGAGCCCAAAAGTGTCTTAACCATATCAGTTCAGTGTGTTCGATAGTTTTCTTTTCAGTCAGGTTTTCAAATAAATATTGATTTCCTATGTTAGGCTTAATAGAATAGTTGGAATCATCATATCCCTTTGCAAAATGATTTTTATGTTCCTGTTTAGAAAGTTGCGACGTCAAACCAACATGTTTTAGGATTACATGGTTTTACTGTCCTGAGAAAGTGGATTATTTCGTGAAAAAACGAGTTGAAACTGTCGTGGGGGACGGGGTAGCAGTAAGTAGACATGAGGAATTACCTCATCTGAATTTGCATGGATATAAAATAATCACATGCTGCCTGATATTATTCAATTAAGTTGTCATATTGTCATTTTTAAGGGGAAAAGTGGAGCTGACCTGTGTAATTTAACTCAAAAGAAGAAAAGGGAAGTCCATTTCATGTGTGGATTACTTACTGGTATGGTAGCTTTAGCTATGTTACTCTAATTCGGGTGTGAGTTTCCTGTACGTGTATATGTCGGACATGGGTATATTAAGTGTTTTAGGTTTTTATACCTATTTGGAGGATATACTGAAGGTCATATCCCTATAGCCGTGTTAGGTTATGTGTTGGACATTGAGTCAGAATAATGAAGAGTTTCTAAGTTCCACCGATTTGTATTTACATTTCTACCATTTTTTTTTCTATATCAATACCAGGAAAATGTTGGTAATAATTATTTTTCATGCAAGTTTTAATATTTGTGCAGTGAGGCTTGCACCAAATTTATATCACTATGCCAAAGAAGACCAGAACTGATTAGCCGATGGAAGCCAGGTGTTGATGATCTAGTGGCCAGAGCATCATGGGAATCTGACATGTCAATTGATGACCCCAATGAAGATCAAGTTGGGTCCCATGTTAATAGCAGCCCTCTGCAACCTTCGAAAAATAAGCACCAAGAACAACTGCAACCAAACACTATGCCGACCCAGCACCATATAGACCGATCAAAGGCGGCCACATCTCAACAACCAAAGCTCTCAAGTACTACACAACAATGTTCTCAAAATGAAAAAAAGGAAGAAGAAAAGAAAGAGGAGGGGGCAACGGAGTCATCACCTAGTCAAATCAGTCAACCTGGTAGGCGGCTTAGTGTGCAGGATAGAATCAGTCTCTTCGAGAACAGACAGAAGGAGAGCTCAAGCCCCGCAGGCAAACCCATCGCTGTGGGAAAATCTGTAGAACTGAGAAGACTTTCATCCGATGTATCAACCGCACCTGCAGTTCCTGAAAAGGCTGTGTTGAGAAGATGGAGCGCTGCTAGTGACATGAGCATCGACTTGGGTAATGACAAGATGGACGGTAATATGGATAGCCCTTTGTGCATGCCTTCCTCATCTTCTGTGTCTCAAGGCAACAACTCCGTGTTTCAAGGTTTATCTGAGGATAAGGAACGAAAAGATGAGAAGGATTTGAGTGACAAAGTAAGTTCAGTTAAAGTTGAACCTAAGATTGGGCCTGGTAGAGCTGCTGATTATGGGTTGAAAGATCAGGGTGAAGTGCAAACACAGATAGCTAATAATCTTTTGGGGAAAGAAGGTGATGCGGGGTTGAAGGGGCGGATGAATTGGAAGG
The DNA here is from genome assembly GCA_030270665.1 of Hibiscus trionum. Taxonomy (NCBI): domain Eukaryota; kingdom Viridiplantae; phylum Streptophyta; class Magnoliopsida; order Malvales; family Malvaceae; genus Hibiscus; species Hibiscus trionum. The sequence continues at coordinate 5,035,878 of BSYR01000014.1, forward strand.
ATCCATCAGGATCACAGAGCAGCCTCTATCAGTCTTTTACAGGTAAGTCGGAACAGGCTGAGTTGGGTGATCAAGTGGTTTCTCAGGAGAAGGTTAAAGGTTCTTTAACAGGAGAGAGGGGAGGTTCAGAGGTTCAGTGTCGGATTCCTGGTCGGACTGTTATTGCGGGGATTAAAAATCATTCCGCTTCTCAGTTCCTGGATGCAGTATTTGCAGATGCTGTGGGTGATGATATGCCTGAGGGTCAATTAAAGAATAGAGTGGAGGCTCAAGGCAAAGATCAATCAGTATCGCAATCTCTTTTTAGGGCTCAAGGCCACTCCCGAACATTGTCAGGGCAGTTTGAAGGTGGTATCAGACTAAAAACTAAGGAGGCTCAGTATAAAGGCAGTGAAGGTGACCAGTTTGCTCCTCAGCAACAGTGGCGATCTTTTTATGGGGAAGTTGAGGTAGCGGGAAAGAAAGACTTACCATCATCTGAGAAGCAAATAGGCAAAGTTGATAATTCTGGAGTCCGTGAAATGAAATTCAAGAAACAGGTTCCAGTAGGTTCTGAACCGAGCAAGAAGTCACTGGGTAGGAAGGACGTAGGTGATTCTGTTTATGCAAATAACAAGTCTGTTTTTGGTAAGACAATTCCTCCGAGAGAAGAGAGTGTAAGTGCCCCGATGGTGCCAGTAGATCAAACTCAGAGGTTAAGGCAGTCAAGGGGAAACCAGGAACTGAATGATGAGTTAAAAATGAAGGCAAATGAACTTGAAAAGCTTTTTGCTGAGCACAAACTTCGAGTTCCCGCTGATCAATTCAGTTCTGCAAGGAGAAGCAAGCCTGCTGATGCACAGATTGAACCAGAGCCAAGCTTAGAGTACAAAAAAACGACCATAGATGTATCTCCCATACAGATGCCCGACAAAAACTTGATTCCTGAACCAATGGGTAGTTTGAGTAATATGGCTAACTTTTGTACTCCACCCACAAAGATGGTAGATAACCAGGATATTTCTGATAGTTTGAGGCGAAGTTTCTCCAGTATCACCTTTTCAGATGATTCTAGAGGAAATTTTTATGAGAAGTACATGCAAAAGAGAGATGCAAAGCTGAGGGAAGAATGGGGTTCGAAACGGGCTGAGAAGGAAGCCAAATTGAAGGCTATGCAGGATAGCCTTGAGCAAAGTAGAGCTGAGATGAAGGCCAAATTTTCTGTTTCTTTTGATAGGCTGGATTCTGAGTCTAGTGCTCGTCGACGAGCCGAGAAAGTGAGGTCATTCAATTTTCGGTCGCAGAGGGAGCAGGTATCTCCTATTGCATTTAGGTTTTCGGGAAATAAATGCCAAAATTCATAACTAGTAGAATCGACCCTTCTTTTAATTTTTTTCCCTTGAGTTTTGGGAATTTGAAAACTTGTGATTGAATTATTTATTACTAATTTTGATAAGGTTATGCATTTGGCAGCATCCAATAAGTTCCATTCAAAGTGAAGATGATCTTTCTGTGTTTCCCGATCAGAAGTACTATGAACATGATAGAACATACAATGACACATCTTTTGTCGATGGATCTTCTAGGAGCTTCAACAATAAGAAGCATATTCCAAATAGAAATGTGTCTTTATCCACTACTCGCACGACAGCAGCTGCAGTTCCACGCTCTGCAGCCAAAGTTTCAATCCCCAGTTCCGGAAGGCGGAGAGTGCAACCCGAAAATCCTCTTGCACAGTCAGTTCCAAACTTCTCTGATCTTAGAAAAGAAAATACAAAGCCCTCTTCTGGAGCTAGCAAGACAACTAGCTACACCCAAGTGAGAAATTATGCTCGGAGCAAGAGTACCAATGAAGAGCTTGCACTTGGCAAGGATGACCAGCATCGGAGGTCTCAGTCACTTAGAAAAAGCTCTGCTGGTCCTGTAGAATATTCTGATTTGTCTGCCTTAAACTCAGATGACATTGTTTTGGCACCTATGAAATTTGATACAGAGCAGATGGGACAGAGCTTAAATGACAAAATTTTGAAGAATATGGAAGCACAGCCTTTTCTCAGGAAAGGTAATGGTATAGGTCCTGGTGCTGGAGTAAATATAGCAAAGCTAAAAGCATCAGAGGCATCTGAGGTTCCAAAAGATGAAGAGTCTGATGATGAGCTAGCATTTGAAGCAGATGATTCCATGGATATGGAAAAAGAAGATGAAGAGGACGAGATTGAAATTAGAGCAGTTGACGATTTTGCTGACATGGAAAACGGAACGGCAAGACTGAGTCAGGAATCTGACAAGTTGGATAATTCCGGAGCAGAGAATGATGATTCCTTGAGGTCTCTATCGCAGGTTGACCCTGCATCAGTTGCCGAGCTGCCTGCTACAGTACCCACCACTTTTCATCCTCCAGCTTCCTTGCAAGATTCACCAGGTGAAAGTCCCGTGTCATGGAATTCACGCATGCATCATCCATTTTCTTATCCCCATGAGACTTCAGATATGATGGATTCCCCCATTGGGAGCCCTGCATCTTGGAATTCTCACTCGCTTGCTCAAATGGAGATGGATGCAGCTCGAATGAGGAAGAAATGGGGAAGTGCTCAGAAACCTTTTCATGTTGCTAACGTAACCCATAATCAGTCACATAGGGATGTGACGAAAGGGTTCAAAAGGTTGTTGAAATTTGGAAGGAAAAGCCGCAAGACAGACAATTTCGTGGACTGGATCTCAGCTACAACTTCTGAAGGAGATGATGACATAGAGGATGGAAGAGATCCTGCCAATCGATCATCAGAAGACTTGAGGAAGTCGAGAATGGGATTTTCACAAGGCCACCGTTCTGATGATGGCTTCAATGAGAGCGAGTTGTTCAATGATCAGGGTAACTCCTATTGTTTCCGTTGCATGTTAATTATCTTATTCTTAACATATTCATGATTATTTCATTTTCCATCTGTTAATTAATTTTAACTTTATTTGATTGCATGCATGGTTTAATATTATTCTACATCGGTTTCCAAAATTTATAATACATGCATGCGGACATTTTAAATTTACTTTCGGCTCTCTCATTGAACTTGATGATGCATGTTTCTTTTCTTTGTTACTATTCAGTTTCTTTTGTTGTATATATGAACCTGATTTTAAAGTAGAGTCATTGATGATCCCTTGCAGTTCAATCACTACGTACTTCTATTCCAGCACCACCCGCCAACTTCAAATTGAGGGAAGATCATATGTCAGGAAGCTCCATAAAAGGTGACTCATTGTTCATGTTAACATAATTATCTGATGCTTCTTTTTTCTTGATAGTAATTCATGAAGGCGTCCTATTGAACAAATGTTGTGGTCTCATAGATCGTTGGCTTGACCAATCCCCTTCCATTACCATGTCTGGCTCTATGTGATGCCAGACAATGTCCTTTCAAAAGCAAAATACGGCATCTTGAACCATGTACTACATGAAAATTGCAATTATGGATAGATCGTTAAGTTCGTATGAAATGAAGTTAATGCTATTGATAATCATCTCGAAACTTCTTTTCTTGAGCAAGATTTTAGAACTTGAGTACCATTGGACTAATCCTCAACTTACATATTGGAGAATCTGTCATGAATATTCAGAAGAAAGTATGTTCTTGTGTTGTATTCATGGTTTTTATTTGTAACGGTAATTTTGCAGCACCACGTTCACTCTTTTCGCTCTCAACATTTCGAAGCAAAGGTAGCGATTCGAAGCCTAGATGATGTTTGTCTGAGGAAAGTCTAGGACAAGTGCTCAAAATCATCTTTGATCACGTATAAGGTGGAAATGCTTGGGGTAGGCAAAATATACTGAACAGTATCACCGAAAAATGGGACTTGTAAATCTTCAATGGATAGAATCAGGTGGCCCTCCTACTGATCTCGTAAGTAATACCCTATAGTTGTGTCAAGATACAGTTACATATTTGTATCGAACAAGAAATTGCCTATTGGCTTTAAAGTCACTTTGATTTTGGTAATCCAGAGGCATTCTTTTTGTCCATTTCATTTGCTCTTGCCTTATGATGGAGTATATCAAAAGTTGAATTGTCTTGAAACCAGAGTTATTGACAATACTAAGTAAACAGAAAAGCTACCTTTTGGTTCTCCTGCTTTTCAAGATAAAAGTAAATTGTTGTTGGTTGATTTTTGTAGATAGACATATGTTGGTGGCATGCAAAGCTATATGGTGGATGCATCAGGTTCTCATATTCTACATGAGATAATGTAATTTTTAGACACTGAACTTGAGAACTTTTTTTAAACTCAGTTTCTGTATTTTGTTGTCCACATTAATCCCTGAACAATATATTCTCGGAGTATCACGTCATCAAAATGCGAAGATTAATGAGAACCGAAAAAGGTTATGGACCAAGTTACAAAAAATTGTCTATTCTACCATTTTAACTTCAGGTTTTCTCAATATTTATGTACGAGTTGCAGGTTACACCAATCCCACTTAGTTGGGACAGTGGTCTGGTTAATAGTTGTAGCTGCCTTAGCAACTCTGATGTAGCAGAGTTTTTCACCAGTGGAACCATACAACAAATATGATATTGAAAAGAAAATACAAATGTATGTTTTTGTAACCATTCAACAGATAGGACAACTGGATAGAATCAAGCATGCGAAGGCAACAAGAAAAGGAACTTTCAATGGTCAAGACTTTGTATTAAACTTTTTCCTTCAGCTTGGCCCTGGCCGGACGTGTATTTGCAGCTCTTAGAATTTCAGATAATTAACATTATCTTGGAGGTTTGCCTTTAATCATTGTTTGACAATTTGGTTTAAAAAAACAAAAATTTTCTGGTAAACCTTGCATTGTTTATTTATCTCGAAGTACTTTGATGCCAAATGGAGAGACCTCGTTGCTTTGCATTAGTTTCATTTCATAGGAAAGACCCTTACAATGTTTACTGAGATAATCCAAGTTCAAATTTTTAAGACGATGATATTAAGAGAAATAACCATAAACCTTGAAAAGATAATGATCTATTCTTTCATAAGCCATAAAATATAAGCATGTAAAATATATTAATTACATGGAAAGAAAGGATTTTGAAATGACCCCACAGTTCTACAAGAAATTACCTACATGAAAAACATCTTCAGAATACTATAAGACAAATTTCTATTGCATCTTTTAATGATTAAAGTTTTAATTTTATTGCATGCCGGCCTCGGCTGTTTTTCTGTCATTTGCCTGATCTTAACGTAAGATAACTGTAGTCTCCGTCTCGAGTGATATATGTATGGAACTAAAACAACGAAACACCCTTGATTTTGTGAGTTACACAGCAACTGCTTTCTTGATGTTTGATGAAAAGACAAGCGGAACCAACAATGCTCGTTGATTCCTAGGAACATTTCGGACAGCTCTTCCTAGAACGTTTGTTTCGTTTCATGTTGTCTGTAGTGTTCTTTGCTTCCATCTCCTTTGTTTAACGCTTTAATTTCAGATTTTTTCCCAGTAGTTTGGTTAGACCCTTATCTTTCAATCTTTTCTATGGCTGATTCTTCTTTTGAAATCGACTTCTCCTCTTCCTTAAACTACCACACGCCTGCTTCACGCTATGCCTCGAGTACTTTCACGCCACGCCGCTTTGTCCGAGTGCCCCACACCACTCCACGGAGGCTTCACAATCGTCCTCCTGCGACGCCTTTTGCCACGGATGATGATATGTCATGGCAAAGTGAAGTTTCTTGGCAGTTTGAGCCTTCCGGTTGGCGAGAAAGCAGTAATTTAGGTGCAGCCCTTAGTCCTTGGGCGGCATCGAGTGTATCGTCATCGAATAGTCAGGCATTCGGTCGACGCTCGGCTAGTGAATATTATCTTTCTCACACTTCTGGAGGGCCTAGAAGCTTTGTGAAACCGCACAACGATTTTTCCGGTTATGGAGCTGTGCCTTCAGGGAGGCTTGAACTTCAAAGCTATGTTGCTAGAGATGAGGACAGTTCATCTAATATCGGTTTCCGAGATCATAGTAGGTCTCATCACGATATTTCGAGGCTGGCTACTATTAAAGAAAGCAGCAGTAGAAATAGTCGTGGTCCTTTGATTGATGAGGATGAGCTTAGCTCTATAGATTATGATACTCAAGAAGATGTTGAGAGACGATTAGGCCTGTTACGGGCCAATCCTAATGTTCATGCCGGCGCTGGTTCTCGTTGGTCTTCGGTTTCACAGGCTTATGCAGATACTGATCAGGACGATGATTCACTTGGAGGGCATCATCATATTCATAGACAATCACATCAGGGTGATCATCAGCATGGTAGGAACCATCACACGAGGCACAAGGTGGATAATGATCTAGACCTTGTAATGCAGCACGATCTTGGCGGTCACAATGCTCGAAAATCAACCAGCCATCATTTACACGGTAATAATCAGTACGGTGACCTTAGCTTTTCGGTGGATTTCAGTGAAGATAGTATTGCAGGGCATGGTCATGTTCATGGATTATCACATCACAATGTTCATAGTGATCTTGATGGCCATCATCAAATGAGACACAAGTCGGAAGGTCTTGACCATAAGTTGCAATCAGCAAGCCATCAATTCGGTGGCGATCGTAAGAACGGTGACTTCGATCCGGCACCGGATTTCGAGGAAGATGAAGAGGAGGAAGAGGATGTAGAACCACCAAGGCCAGTTGGTTTGTTGAGTTTGTTCAAGTATTCAACAAATTGGGATATAGTACTTGTGATTTTGGGTTGTTTGGGAGCCTTAATCAATGGGGGTGCACTGCCTTGGTATTCGTTTCTTTTCGGTAAGTTTGTCAACAAGATTGCAGAGGAATCGAAATTTGACAAAACAAAGATGATGAAGGATGTTCAGATGGTAAGAATTGGAACAAGAAATCTTATATTATTTATACCCAAATTTTGATTGATATTAGAAACACTTATGTTGTCTTTTCTCCTGCTTATGTCTCTTCAGATATGTCAATTTATGTCTCTCTTAGCAGCAATTGTGGTGGTTGGAGCATACTTAGGTAATGAAAACACAGATTGTTTGAATTTCCACTTTCCTTTGTATCTTCCATAAGTATTAGAAATGATTTCTCCTTCCATAAAAATGGCAGAAATTACCTGCTGGAGGCTGGTCGGGGAGCGTTCAGCTCAACGAATTAGAACAAAGTACTTGAGAGCAGTCTTGAGACAGGACATCAGCTTTTTCGACACCGAAGTTGGCACCGGTGACATTATGCATGGTATTTCGAGTGATGTTGCTCAAATCCAGGAAGTTATGGGAGAGAAGGTAACACGAAAAGTTCCGACATTTCGCTTCTTACACCGCCAACTAGCACCGAACCTGAAATGATTGTTCAAAACTTGAACTATGTTATGCAGATGGCACATTTCGTTCACCATGTATTCACCTTCATATGCGGCTACGCTGTCGGGTTTAAAGCAGCATGGAAAGTGGCACTGGTAGTTTTTTCTGTTACCCCAGTAATGATGTCTTGCGGTATCGCTTACAAGGCAATTTACGGCGATCTCACAGCAAAGGAAGAGGTATTGAATATCACACAAGTTACTGGAAATGTTTACAGTTCCAACTCATTGGTCTTATTGTGTTTTGGTTCGGATTTTGGAACTACAGGTTTCTTACAGGAAAGCTGGTACTATTGCAGAGCAAGCAATTAGTTCAATCAGAACTGTATTTTCTTTTGTTGCCGAGGAAAATTTGGCTGCAAGATATGGTGAACTATTGTCAAAGTCGTTGCCTCTTGGGACGAAGATCGGGTTCGCCAAGGGTGCGGGAATCGGAGTTATTTATTTGGTTACATATTCAACATGGGCATTGGCCTTTTGGTATGGTTCGATCTTGGTTGCTCAAAACAAGATCACCGGTGGTGATGCCATTGCTTGCTTCTTTGGTGTCAATGTCGGGGGAAGGTATAGACCTCTCTTCCATTAGAGTGCAACTTCTAGTTATTGCAAAATGAAATTGCTAAGTTGTTTGATCTTTTGTTGCAGGGGCTTGGCATTATCACTGACATATTTTGCTCAATTCACTCAAGGCACCGTAGCGGCGGCTCGAGTATTTGATATTATAGACAGGGTTCCGGAGATAGATCCTTATAATCCCGAAGGAAGGATGTTGCAGAATGTTCGAGGAAAGATCGAATTTAAAGGTGTAACTTTTGCTTATCCATCTCGTCCTGATACTACAATTCTAAGTTCTCTTGATTTAGTTATCCGACCGGCAAAAACTCTTGCATTGGTTGGAGCAAGTGGAGGTGGCAAGTCCACCATCTTTGCTCTCATTGAGAGATTCTACGATCCCGACAAAGGTAAGCTCGTTAATCATCCGGTTTCGATAGTCTCATCGAGCTTCACTATGTGATGTTTTAGATCTTGATCTGGTTTGAGTCCTTTAACTGGTAGGAACCATAACCTTGGACGGCTATGATTTAAGGACACTACAAGTGAAGTGGCTAAGAAGGCAAATTGGCATGGTCGGGCAAGAACCGGTTCTCTTCGCCACCACGATATTGGAAAATGTGATGATGGGCAAGGAAAATGCCACCAAGAAAGAAGCTGTTGCAGCATGTGTTGCTGCCAATGCCCATGGTTTCATATATGATCTTCCACTCGGATACGATACTCAGGTCATCAACCGAACCATACTTCGAACATCCATATTAATGAACTTTTTCAATGCACATGGTTTTCCACACATGTTCTGATTTTCTGGCCTCGAAAATGGATTTGCAGGTGGGAGCAAAGGGAACTCAGTTATCAGGTGGTCAAAAGCAGAGAATCGCTATAGCTCGTGCGTTGATTAAAGATCCTAGAATCCTTCTCTTGGATGAGCCTACCAGTGCCCTGGATGCTGAAGGTGAGGCGGTTGTCCAAAAAGCAATCGACAAGATTTCGAAGGGGAGAACAACAGTGGTCATTGCTCACAGGCTAGCAACGGTAAGGAATGCCGACACCATTGTTGTTCTCGATAACGGATCGGTTGCTGAGGCTGGTAACCATCACCAGCTAATGAAAACAGAAGGGGCGTATTTTAAACTTATCAAGCTGGCTTCTGAAGCAATTTCAAACACTGAACCAAATGAGATAAATGCTCAAAAGGGAATTGAGTTTTCCATGTATGAGAAACCGGCCTATGATGCACCGAGTTCGCCGTATGCATACGATATTTCAAGGTCAAAGTACTTAAAGTCTATCCAAGTAGTTAACCAAGTGGAGGAGGAAGTACAACAAAAGCAAAAGCCTAGAGGATATAAAATTTTGAAGATATGGTCTCTACAAAGACAAGAGCTCATCACACTTTTACTCGGTTTTCTTTTCGGTATCCTTGCAGGTGCTATTCTCTCCATTTTCCCCTTGCTTTTAGGCATAGCTCTTAAAGCTTACTTTGATGACAGTCCACACGACTTGAAGATAAAAGTTAACAAGCTCGCCTTAGCTCTAGTTGGTCTAGGCTTTGGTTCTATAATTACCTTGACTGGACAACAAGGTTTCTGTGGTTGGGCTGGAACAAAGCTGACACTAAGGGTAAGAGACCTCTTATTTCGTTCTATACTAAAACAAGAACCGGGGTGGTTCGATTTCGAGGACAATTCCCCTGGGATCCTCGTTTCAAGACTCTCAATTGATTGTCTCAGCTTTCGATCTGTCACCGGGGATCGCTACTCTGTCTTGTTGATGGGTGTGAGTGCAGCTGCAGCTGGGCTTGGCATCTCGTTTTTCCTTCAATGGAGATTAGCTCTCGTGGCTGCTGCTGTTACTCCTTTCACTCTCGGTGCAAGCTACTTGAATTTGATTATAAATATCGGACCGAGGTTAGATAACAAAGCGTATGACAAAGCCAGCAACATCGCTTCCGGTGCAATTTCGAATATAAGGACGGTGGCAACATTTTCTTCACAAGAAGAGATAGTTAAATCCTTTGATAGAGCTTTATCCGAGCCAAGGAAACAATCAGTGAAAAGGTCACAACTTCTAGGCCTCACACTTGGTTTCTCTCAAGGTGCCATGTATTGTGCATACACTTTGACACTTTGGTATGGTTCCTACCTTATCAAACAAGGCCATTCCGGTTTCGGTGAAGTATATAAAATCTTCCTCATTCTCGTGTTAAGCTCGTTTTCAGTCGGACAACTAGCAGGCCTTGCACCAGACACCTCCAGAGCAGCAACAGCGATACCTTCTGTGTTCGATATCATCGACCGGATGCCACTGATCGGTAACTTCCGAGATAAAGGTAGAAAAATCGAACGGTCGAAGCTTTTGGATATTGAATTGAAAATGGTGACATTTGCTTATCCATCTAGACCTCAAGTGATTGTGTTGAGGGACTTTTGTTTAAAGGTCAAGGGTGGTAGCACAGTCGCATTGGTAGGTGGAAGCGGGTCGGGGAAATCAACGGTGGTATGGTTGGTACAAAGGTTTTATGATCCAAATGAAGGGAAAGTAATGATGGGAGGCATAGATTTGAAGGAGCTCAACTTGAAATGGTTGAGAAAACAAATAGCCATGGTGGGTCAAGAGCCAGCTTTGTTTGCAGGAAGTATAAGGGAAAACATCGCATTCGGGGACCCGAATGCCTCGTGGGGTGAGATCGAAGAGGCTGCAAAGGAAGCTTACATCCACAAGTTCATTAGTAGTCTCCCCGAAGGCTATGAAACTCAGGTACTCTCTAACTTGGAACGCAAGTTAAGTTAAACACATGCCCGTTTTCGACACGTACTCGACATTAAGTTCGAGTAACACCATATGCTCAATTACCTGACAAATAACTTCCTTTTTTTTCTTGCTAAAAAGGTTGGGGAGAGTGGGGTCCAGCTATCTGGCGGTCAGAAACAAAGGATAGCAATAGCAAGGGCCATACTGAAGAAATCAAGGGTGTTGCTTCTAGACGAAGCAAGCAGTGCCCTGGACTTGGAATCAGAGAAACACATCCAGGATGCACTAAGAAGGGTTTCACAGAGTGCCACCACAATCATAGTAGCACACAGGCTTTCCACGATCCGCGAAGCCGATACCATAGCTGTTGTCAAAGACGGTGCAGTCGTCGAACATGGCAGCCATGAAAAACTACTAGCTTCCCATGCCGACGGTGTCTATGCTAGCTTGGTCCGAGCCGAAAGAGAAGCCAATGCCTTTGCTTGAGATAGAGCCTTCTCTGCTTCTTTACAAAATCTTGGTTTCTGTTATTGATTTGATTTGAAGCATATTTGAGTAACTTAATTTGAAAGAATCTGTCATTTGTACACTTCTCAATAACCTTAAATGGCATTAAAGGTTAACACTAATGACTTTGATTACGTTTAGAATTTGGTTAGATAGTCTTGTCTAAGTTCCACCTATCTACAGATTCACACCTAAAATTAATAGGAAACTAATCCCTCTTAACTTATGTAAAGACTAAGCTATCTGGTTTTTTGGGTGGAAAAAATGAACAAAATTCTATTCTTTTCATGACAAAACTAGAATTACAAGCACAAGAAAACCCCACTCCAACCGTCAAAAATGAAAAAAAAAATAATTACAATAAAAGACATCAATGGAGTGTTTTGCATTGACACATGGATATAATAAAAATTCGGGTTTAATCTAAGAATTTATATTCTATACATTGACCGTGGAAGCAAAAAGTTTCTAAAAATGCTCTAATTTTAGGGTTTAGAGATTCAATTTAAGGTTTATGTTTAGGTTTTGTGGTTCGAATTTAGAGTTTAGATGTTAGGGTCTAAGTTTAGAGTAATATGATTACGGATATAATTTTTAACCTATAAACTCTAAATTTCAGCTACAACTCCTAAATTCCAAATCTTTACACACAAACCCCTAAACTAATAGAATCGGTAAACTTAAAATTAAGGCGGTCATAAAACTTTTTGTTTTCACCACCGTGAACATAGATTTCAAATTCTAATATATAGTATTTACAATCTATTTATGAAAAAATTCCTTGAAAGCAATCAATGACTATGTATTTATATGCATTTTCTTCCATACATGGATATTTGAGGATGGAGAAGTTGGAGTGTTTTCCAAGACAAATCTTTTCTAAAAAATATGTTAAAATAATGTAAAGGAGAGATGGGTGTATGATTACAAGTAGTGACGTGAAATCTTTTGCATTCAAAAAAGAAAAAAAACATGAGTGGTCTTAATCAAAGCAATAAAAAGTCATAATTTGCACCTAACTTTAATAAAGCTTTTTTGTCCATTAAAACATGATTTAAAACCATGGCATGCAAATTAAGAAGAAGATGACATTTGGAATGCCCTTACCTTCCATTTAAAACTCCATTCTTTCTACTTGTAAAAGGAAATTTGAGCATCAAAACTGTCCCACAATGGAAATAACAGTATGATTGTGCTCAAAATGTTTCATGTGAACTTGTTTGACTAATCTCAGAAAGAAAAAAAACAAATGACATGTGACTTAATTATAAGTTTAGTAATAAACATATTTAAATTTATGTATTATATTAATTTGATCCTAATTCGAAATAATTTAATAAACTTAACACTTCATATTTAAAAATTCTATTAGTGAAGTGATTGTGCCTACTAGTAGGTAGTGTTAAGGTCATAATGAATCTTCCATCAGTTTGTTAGTTGTCCAATAGTGTAGTGATTGTGTCTGTCAAGCTATCACATCTGTTGATTATCGGATTGATGAACAATAGCATGAAGAGTGATAAGTGGTCGGAGGGTGTGTTAGGATGGTGCAGTGTAGAAATTTTTAAATATGAAAGGTTAAGTTTACTGAATTATTTCAAATTTGGACTAAATTAATAAAAAGCATAAGTTTCAAGGACTAAAATTGTGATTATATCAAGCCATTGTTTTTATTTTGAATTGAGTGACTGAATTGTTACTTTTAAAAGGAAAAGTGATATGTTTATTCATAAACTTATAATTAAATGACTGAATTGTTACTTTTTGAAGAGAAATGACATGTTTATTATTAAATCTATAATTAAGTGATTCAAATATTATTTTTAAAAGAAACGAGACATGTTTGTTACTAAAACTAACTACGTGACTTCTAGTGTATTTTACTCGAAAAAAAATTGGACCCAAGAGTTGAAAAGTCTCACACGACAACATGTCTCTTGGCTTTGAAGCCAAGGGAAATTGATGGTAACGTGCCTGGCATGCAACGCTATAGATGGTTCTTTCGAGCCTGCAACAATGGCAACTTCAGTCATTTGGTTGTTGAAAGCCTGAGACTGACGAAAAATTTGCTGCAACTTTCGATTTCGAAACCATGGCATCGCTTACACCAGGGGTGTTGTTGAAGCTTCTTCAGAGTATGAATTCGAACGTGAAAGTTCGAGGCGAATATCGATCGGTCCTATTGCAAGTGATCAGCATTGTGCCTGCTTTAACAGGATCTGAATTGTGGCCTAACCAAGGCTTCTTCATCAAGGTATCCGATTCGTCGCATTCGACGTATGTTTCCCTTTCGCAGGAAGACAACGAGTTAATCTTGAACAATAAGTTGCAACTCGGTCAGTTCTTTTATGTCGAGAGAGTGGAATCCGGGACCCCGGTTCCTATCCTTGTTGGTGTTAGGCCAGTTCCTGGAAGGAACCCTTTCATTGGCAATCCTAAGGATCTGATGCAGATGTTGGTTCCATCCGAGAGTCCGGTGGCGACGGATAATGAAGGAAATAGTAACGGTTCGAAAGCGAAGGAGCCGGTGGACATGACAGAGGAGAGTTCCAGAAAGAAAATTGTTATCAAGGAGGAAAAAGCAAGTGTTGCATCAAGATATATGCAGGGTGTTTTGCCACCAAATCCTAAAGCAAGTGGACCAGATTCGAATAGCAATGTCAAAAGCTCTGAGAATGAGAATGGTTGTGTAGGTAAAAAGGCAAAAGGCAAGCAACAGGAGCCTAAATGTCAGGTAAGATTCTTGTTCGACATACGGTTTTCGTGTTAACGACACATTTACGTATGGACATTAATGCATATACCATGTACCAAGTACCAACTTGTGATAATCTCGAGTTTTAGCATTACAGACACGACCGGTAAGTCCTTCTCGTGGTAGGCCGGAGGTACCGGTTTCAAAGCCTGAAGTTGTTGCATCTAACACAAAGGAAACTATGGTGCCTCCAAAGAGCGCATCTGTAAAACGTGCATTGAGCAAACAGGAACATACGAACTCGAATTGTTCGCAAAACAACAAAGAAAAGAGTACTTCACCCGAAACAGGTTCATGGAACTCTCTGCCTGCAAGTCTCCTGAAGCCAGGAAAGGTATATATATAAACCAAACCTGAAAGGTTTTTATGTTTAATTCTTCAAGAAAGTACTTAGTTCTTACATGTTAACAATCCTTTTTTCACAAGGGAATGCTTAGAAGAAGAAATTTAGCTTCCTTGGTTGCAGCAGAAGCACAAAGGGAAGCATCTATGGCAGCTAATCTTGTCAAATGTCTTAGGTAAGCACATTTTTTCGGACTCGAAATTCTCTTAAAAGAATGAAGATTTGAATGTTAGATATATGTAACAATGATTTATGTCTTATTTTCAGCATGTTTTCCGATCTATGCTCCGCCGCCTCACCCGAGAACCCTCATCTGTCACTCACCAAGTTCTTCGCCCTACAACAGCTAATCGACCAACCAAGTGTGACAAAACATAAAGATAAACACCTTCAATTATCTAATCTTCCATCTGTGATAGACACAGAAAAGTCTAACAAAAAGAAAGGTCTGATCCATGAAAAAAGGTCATTAAAGTCCACCAAGTCTTCGGTACAGTTGAGTGGAGCCGAGAAGCTCGAATGGGCCAAGGGAGATGGTGCCAAAGAGATAAAAGAACTGAGGGAAACCTTGGTGCATGAAACAAGAACTTGGTTTTTGAAGTTTCTAGAGGTGGCATTGGATGTCGGATTCCGGATCGGTTCCCAGGAGAAGAAAGGGAAAGCCGGCACGGGGCGGTTGACGGAACAGGACAACCACATTGCTGTCACACTGTCACAACTCAAGTATGCGAATGAATGGTTGGGTGAAGTAAGAAACAGTTTGAGCACAGATAACAATGTAATGATGGAAACTGTTGAAAGGTTGAATCAAAAAGTTTATACTTGTTTGCTTAGCCATGTGGACACAGCAGCCTCGGCTCTCGAGAATCGACCTTGATCGCAATCGATTCACGATAAAAGGGTATGATTTCACAACGTTTTAGACACAGGGTTTGTAATAATCTAACAGTTTGGGACATATATTTAAGTTCTGGTTTGCTTTATAGTCAGCCATTTGTGTATAAAACAATAAACTCATTTGTGTAATAATTTTAAATTTCTGAGTTTGGAGAGTACTAAGAGATCACCTTTGCACACAGGGGACTGCTCAATGCATGCATGATGCTTGCATCCAAGAGCAAGGCCATATTAGAAATTTACAAACGAAAACGTAATCTAACATGAAATCAAAACGAACACGAAACAAACATGTAATGAATAAACACTAAACCCGAGTTGCGAAACAAGCGAACTGCAAGGGAGAGTTTCCAAGTTGGAGAGGCAAGGCACATGCAAAAGAAAAGACAATATCTTTGTCTGATAGCTTTTGCATGTGCCCTGCTTCTCCAGCATGGCTTACCCTCTCTCGAATCTTAGAGAAATACGAAACATCGGTTTAACTGACTGTTATAAAACTAGAAAAGATTTTTGGAAACATAGGGCATTGAAACACAATGAGAATGGGAGTTATTACAAGGGGCTTTATATGTAGGAAAGTAGCCATCCGAGTGTAATAAGCTGGCAAAGACCCTACAAGAGACAATGGCAAACAATATATTGTTGGACAGAGTGGCTGCTACTGTTTTGGTGTCAAATATTGGATTGACACTTTTCAAAACGACAGTCGACATGCTGATGTATCGGTGTTTGCCGATAAAATTTCCCGAATGTTGATATCCCGGCTCTGTGAACCTGTCGAGAGGGCTTTCGACAGCTATTCAAGTGGTACAATAAGAATATGTTTGTGTTTGGTACTGCAATTATGTCAAATTCAAGTGGCTGCAATCAAAATGTTACTACATGTGTTGGGGAGATACGATAAAAATGTTCAAGCATAGAAGACGAAAACAATCGAGCTTCAACAAGTTTAACCGAGCAAATTATGAGGATGGAGCTTTCTCCTCGATGGATTCTGTAACTGCATTACGCAGTAATGGCATCAACTTCTGATTTGCCAAACACCTACTTTACTCGATCAAACCTTACGGAAGTGGCTTGCCTGTAATAATATGTTAATTAAGTGACATGTTTGTAACTTTTAAAAGAAAAGTGACATATTTGTTATTAAAACCATAGTTAAGTGACCCTGATTGTAATTTACCCAATTATTATTTAGTCTCCTTAGAAAATGTATAATTTATAATTAACCCTCTATAAATTTAAATATTTTTAAATAGTCCCCTCAATAAATAATATTGAATTACAACAGTGTTGGTCTAAGCAAGAATTCCCAGATTATAAATATGGCAGACCACCCACCGCATATGATCAGGAGATCCACAACTACCCAACTTTCATAACGCTGCTGTCGAGAAGAATCTTGATTCATATGAAGAATTTCATTTTTTAAAAAACCTATATAAATGCACGAACCAACTTGCTTCAGTAGTTAAGGGAACAATTGTTGTTCCTAGAGGTCACGGGTTCGAACACCAGCAGCTACAACAGAGTGATTGAGCATGCATTGTCAAATGGTTGAGAGTATATCGAGAATGCAATTTTGGATAATATGACTTAAGAATGAATATATGAGAATTAATCATACATACACTAAACTACAAATAAATAGCATTTGAAACAGAGATTCTCCTAAAGACCAATGTCGCCATTCACATGCTGCACTAAGTCTAATACATGAGAAGACACATTCTACAACTGAGGCTTAGCAGAGTACACCAAGTTTAAAGTACAGAGAGATCGAGAAAGGGTACATTTTCTCGATATCAAGGGCGAGCTCTCTTGTTGCTGCAAGTCGGGCATTTGTACTGCTTAATGTGTTCAGCTCTAGCTGGAGTTATCTTCACGCACTTCCCATGGAACCACTTCTCACACACGTCACAACAAATCCAGAACTCGTCCGATGCATAGTTCTCACCACAAGCCCCACACAAGGTCTCCCCATGCTCGTCTTCGCTTTCGTCTTTGTCTTCGTCTTCCAACCCTACCTCCTCGTCCTTTGGTTGTGATGCTTTGGAATGTTTTGCCTCAGATTCCCGCTGACCCGAAAAAAGGCACCCGAAAAACAGATGAATTGTTAAAAAGATGTAGCCATAGTGCTTAAGCTATGAAGGTAAACTTCAAATAGTTGCCTAGATGGTAACATTGTTTTAACTACATATTCGTTACTATTATCTTATGTACCGAATAATAAAGATTTATAAACAGAAAATCCCTTTTACCGTTTTGGAGTTCGATTTTGATTTGTTGCTACTATGATTTGAAACGGACGACTTCTCCTTTGGTTGTTTATTCGCTGCACCGGTTACAACTTCAAATATTGTTGGAAGATCATTAATCATGTTGAAAAGCCGTTTCCTGTACCAAAGCGGACATTAATGACTAAGCAGAACACTATAAATATCAGTGGAAGATTTCCTAGTTAAATTTATCAAGCTTGATTAAATTTCATCCAGAAATTGCTCTGACCCTTTCCTATGTTATCCTTTTAGGTCCGAAGGCTGGCTACTCGATATCAGGAAAATCGGCCCCTGATCCTACTAGCGGCAGGCCAGCGCCAGACCAAACTAAGTTACAATACAACAGAAGGATTGGAACTAACTATGCAAGCAAGTTTAGCCTACCTGTCAGCTTTATTAAATCCAAATCTTGCACCAAAATAGAAGGCAACGGAAAGTAGCCATGAATCGCTGTGGACGGCAACTAGAGATAGCCAGTCCTTTTCTTGCATGCCATCCCTTGCAAAGTTGATGCCCAAAGCAGGCTCTGGTAGTTCCGGAGGGACCTCTTCGGCGGGTAAATTGACTTCCCATTGTTCACTCGGGAAGCCATACAAGCACAGGTTCTCTTTCTCTGCAAAACAAAAGAACATAGTTCATGAAGCAAACATGGATGCAAATCAACAAACTTGTGAAATGAGATTACCAACCAAGTTACCAAACATAAACAAATCAATAGAACAACAACAGCAAAGACACCTCCAAACTAAGTGGTTGGTCTGAAGCAAAAAACTTGCCCTATAAAACCACCTTTGGTTGAATAAGAAATGCAAACCAACCTCTCTATGTAGGATACAATCTACATCGACCACACAATCGAGCATAACTAGCTTTAGTATCTCCACTTAAAAGTATAATTAATATTCAAATATCCAAAGTACAAAGTACAAAGAGGAGGCTCAGGACACAATTCAATAAAGCAGTATTAACAATGTGATCAAGTTCCCAAGAGTCTGATTCTCAAAGCAAGTATATCAGCACCACACTTCGCACTCCATGTATCATAGAGCAAAGGTGATAGCTATAACCAGGGACAGACACATGATTTTATGTCAGTAGATACGAATTACAAACTTAGATCACTGATAGAAAATATAAATAAAATACATAACCTATACGAGAATTTGAAATTTCCAGCAGCGACCGCCCCTAGAAGCTATAAAGACCACCATCGAACTCACAACAGGCCACAAAATTACACATTATGAACGAGTGAGACTAACTTTATACCCATTACAGCCAAAAAGTAAAACAAAAGATTTACTTCTAACAATTCATCATCAAAATAAAACAAACAAAACGAAGCAAGCCTTACCAGGGTCACACTGTTGATGGAATTCTTCAACATCTGCAACACGACAGAACCAAACCCTTAAACCTCAAAAACCAGTATTATAAACAACATAACATACAACACTTCACTCGAAGAACAAAACAGAGTGAAACCCAAAACAGCATTTACTTTTATTTTTCAACCTGATTAAAGAAAAACAAACTTTTCAAGTTAAAGACAATAGCTTTCAGTTTCTATTTTGAGTTTTCTGAGGAAACAAACGGAAAAAAAAAACCTGTGGTGAGAGCTTTGATCATGCCAGCTCTTCGTCCTTTGAAATCCTTAAAGACCTCTTCGACTGTACGAGGATTGTACTGAGCTCCTCCTCCCCCTCCTTCCATTTCCCTCGTCCTCTGTTTTGAAGACCCAAAGAACAAAAAAATCTCTTTTTTTTGCTACGAGTGAAAACGAGACACCATTTTTTCTTCTAATTATATTGAATTAATGGTTTGTTTTTGTCTGTTTTGATGGCTGGTAAGGAAAGGATACCGTGGGGAATTCTGGATTTGATTATGGGCTTAATAGGTAAAGGCGTGGGTTTTCTTTTTCAAGTTTCGAGTTTTGGAGCGGATTTGAATCTGGGTTTGGTGGTCGGGTTAACTGTATTTGAGAGAAGGATGTTGAGTCCGATGACATGGAGGTTGGAGAAAGACACATCATCATCTGGTTTATTTCGTTGGTCAAATTTCATTAAAGCCCCTTCTACTGTTTTTCTTTTTAGATTTAATCCTTCTACTATAGTTTAATCATTTCTAATTTATTTTTGATATTGTTTTAGTTATAGCTATAATGGCAATTGCAGTTTATAAATAATAGGTTCGAACTTTTTAACCATAATAGGTTGTTACAATACCAACTACTAGTTAGTTTAATAAGAAGAGACGAGTTTTTTTAAACGTATGAAGTTTAATACATATTAGATTGAAAAAAAATCAGGATGGAAATTCTATGTCCTTTTTCGGTGCCCATATTTATATCCGCGCGCTCAAAATTAGGTTTAGGGTTTAGGGAAATTAGGATAAGGTGTATTTTTTAAGGTATAGGGTGTATGGTTTAAGATTTAGAATTTAGGGTTAGAGCTTGAAATTTAATTTTATAGTATTTTTAGTGTTAGGACATAAATAAGTAAGGGCACCGAAAAGTGCTGAAGATTTTTATCCAAAAAAATCGTCATGTGATTAACTTTTATATTATCCAATTCAAATAATTCAGTTATTAAATCAGATGTCATATGGTGGGATTTAATTTCTAAACCACGATAAATTCAAAGGGAACATACTCATGATAAATTTTAAACCGAATTTAGTTAAAATAAAAACAACAACAACATTTTTACTTAAAGAAAAAAGGAAGCATTTTCTAAGAGATTCTTTTCTTCATGTGCTTGAAAGTATTCTATATTCATGGCTGTCTCAGAAGAGGTGCAACATGAGCTTTTACTTAAGACCTTATTTTTTACCTTCCAGCAATTTCTTAAGTGATCATCTTATAAGTTAGTGATCGTATTTGATTGCTTTAGTTATATTTAAGACGTCTTCTTAACAAAACAAATGAAAATAATTTGTTTAACAAAATTTGATCAAATTTTTATGGTTTATTAATGAAATATTAAATTAATTGTTCAAAATAATGACATATACTTTCATTCTATAAGGAGCCATTTTTTAGTTTTCGCTTAAGACCTCGAAAATGTCCGAGACGGCTCTTTCCATATTCCTTTACAATTTACAACCAAATGTTAATGTGTGAAATGCATGCACAAATGCCTTTGTTCCTTTTCCTATTCACCACGACCATGCATGCCAGGCTTGCCAGCCAACATTAGTAATGACCAGAAATTCAAGTCCCATGCCAATGCCATGAGAGAAAACAATATGTTCAACTCTGTCTATTTCATTTCCAACATGCATGCATGCAGAAATTGCAAATCTTGGAATTGAAAAGCCATGATCTAATTGTCAACCCATGCATTTTTATCTTATGTTTTAAATAACACCACCAAGTACCAACAACAAATTCACCAAGTTTTTTTTTCGGAACGGAAACATAAACGGTAAAAACACAGCAAGTTTACGAGTTCTTGGCAAGACATAACCAATCCATGTCCATGGTTTTGAAACAATTCATGATGACAGGAAAAAGTAAATAGAGCCAAGGATGACTTCCCATGGAAACAAAGCAGCCGCTTTTGTTTTGCATTGGAGTACCAAATGTGAGACTGCTCGGATGAGCATTTGTTAACTCGTCTATCTTCAGAGATGTTGATGGAGGTTTCCGCCACCTTGCATATCACCAGCATGACCGGGCATGGGTCCACCAATGTGAGAAGGATAGGCAGAGAACCTGAAATCCGGATGCTGGAACATCTCATCATTGTTGGAAGCAGTTGTGACATTGGAGCGAGAGGTAGTTGAAGCAGCATCTTTGTAGTTTTCCAGCTGATGAACTTCGGGTTGGGAGATGTACATGTCTAGACCGTTGCTTGTAGGAATATTGTTCGATTCCTGGAGCTCCTTTGTGTTGAGAAATCGCCCACCGCTTCCTCTAGCTCGTTTTAAAGCATGAAGATGCCGAGATTCATGCAGGTATGGCTGCAAACATTTATAAAAGAACTTCTCAGGTGATATCTTTTTTAGCCAAATAACGAGACTATCACTATAGGTGAAGTTGCAATTCCCATGCATCAAGAAGGGAAAACTTGAAGCAACATACCTTTCGAACTTTGATGAGTTTGTTCTGAGCCTCAAGTTTCGCACGAGACTGCCTTCGCCTCAGAATAGCATGATATTGCTTTGAATTAACATAGACAGGTACATCTTGTGTAAGCTCCAGAGGCAGTGGAACACGAGCAGGGATTACAGCCATCGTACCAGGTTGAATCTGCAAGCATTACAATGACAAATATCTCACAAATGGATAACAAATAAGACATATTTTTGTCTGGTTATACATAACAAAGGTATAATTGACTCCCAAAGAAATCATTTATGGTGTTAAACAAGATTTCAAAAGCAACTTGCCCCTTCTCTATAAACCGAAATGATTCTTAAATGCAACATGGGGACGTAAGAAAATCAAAATGATTCTTACCATAGCTTGCGGTGCATAAGGAGAAGCTACCACACCGCTGAAATACGGATCAGCATAAGGGAGCGGAATATGAGCCTGCAGCACAAAAACCGACATCCAAGACTATGATGCAATCTACAATACATAGCAACCAAACCACACGAGTAGTTTAACTAATAACTTACAATTGATTTGTTATAGTCAACTTGTGAAGGAGCGAGCCCATATTCCTGAGTTCCCATTGAGGGGGCTAATTTAGCAAGACCTCCAACCAGCTTCCCATGCGCTTCGTTACCTCCTGAGCAGATGTAAGAACAGCTAATCAGATTTACCCAGTGACAAGAAAGAAAGAAATAATCCCACTAATTTAACATATGAAATATACTAAGAGTCTTAACTCTTAATGGAAGGCTCTGTCACGGTTGTAAGCAAGTCGAAATAAAAGAGAAAGTTGGTCCACCAGAACATGGACATGACTTAAAAGCATATAACATGTTCATGATAAAAGAACAAAATCCTATACACTTGATAAGAATCTAATAAAAAAGAATCCAAAATATACATCAAAAGAGGAAAATATCACAAAGATCAATCATTATCCCACACCCAGGGGTACTGGACAAATATACCTGATGATGCTGAAATTAAACTTTGCTCATTAAGAGTGCTATCACCAGCACTGGCCACTTCAGGATAAGATTGACAAGTCGATTGAGTTGATGATGAGTCCTGGTCCTGGAACTGAAAACTTAGCTGTTTGGTGTTGTTTAAGTATCGAGGCAGAACTCCCATCTTCAGGCTTAAACTTTCGGACATATTTGATTGCTGGACATGAGATCCAGTTGAGTTTTCCCAAGATGAGCAGCCAACAACATTCGTGCACGTCGAGTGAGAACTGACAGCGGCATCCTTTTTGTTTTGCATTGTTGTAAAACTACTGTACCGAAATATCTTGACTTATGAGTAAGCTCAAAAGGATCTTTGAAAGCGTTGAGAGGAAATTTCCGCCGCTATTTGTTAGTCAGCTCATATGTATCAGTGACCTAGCATAAAACCACACATTATCACAGTGCTTGCAAGATATTTATATTAGATGACCGTAACGCTTCTTTCACGAGGTATTCGTGGATATATATTAAACCGACGTAATTCTCAACTTCAACAGATAAGGATGAACAAGTATGGAAAGCAGTTTTGCCATTAAAGCAACCAGGATGTACTGCCAAATTTAGATATAAAATATTTATTGGTGGACAGAAGGCTCACTAGGACTCTCGTGCACATTCATAGACCATTAGAGCCATAAAGAAATATACAAAAGACACTTACTTCCAGGGAAATAATTATTATATAAATAAACAGAAAGCTGCATAAGTTACACACATACACCATTGTAGTTCATCATCTGATAGTTGCTTAATTAGACAAGAAGTTTAAAACAAATCTTGTTTTGAGGTGATAATGCCTCACCGAACATGGAAACTACTATGCAAAAATTTCGATAAAAATGCCTTTTCATTTTCCCTTCATTTCGGATTTTTTGAAAGAAAAGGAATTCTGATATGTATTAGAATTTTAGAAAGTTACTAAAAAGAACTTCAAATTTTCAATCTAAAAATGTAGGGGGTGTAATTATATTCCCAAATCAGATGGATTTGAGCCATTTTCTATTTAGATTTTAGATTTGAATCACCATGTTGGAACAAACAAAGGGATTTTAGATTCAAATATCCATGTTGTGACAAACAAAAGGATTTTAGATTCGAATCTCCATGTTGTGACAAAGGCGCTTGTGACGTAACCAGTAACCCTTTTCGTTATTGCCAACTAAATCGGACAATGATCAACTTTAAAATGAAAAGTAAGAGATTAAGGAAACCATTCCATCTTCAAACATCACAATGCAGCAAATTCAAATCACAAGCATATCTTCTCAGTTATGCTAAAGAAACAGCAGGTGCTAACAATGATGTATGATACAAAAATACCAAATATTACCAATAATTCATCCCCAAGAACATAAGAGCAGAGAAAGTTAAATGGATTCTTGCTCAAATAAGCTCTAAAAAAACTCAAAACACAAAGCTTTTCATGCATGCAAATCCCACAACTAAAAAATCCAAGAAAGAGCTCAAAGTTGAACAAAAAAAAACCCCATCAATCAACTATACAAGTGAATTCCAACCCACCATCCCAGGCTCAAAATCCAACCAAATTCAGAGCCTTAATAACTTTATAGACACAACACAACACAAAATTTCTAAGCATATATAGAAAGATACATACATGGATAAGAAGTACTAGATAAACTACCAAAAACAAAGTAGAAGAATCCCAGAAGAACAAAAACCAAGTGAAGAAACAAAGAAAGGGAAAAGAAGAAAAGTGATATACCTTTGGGATTTTGATGGAATGGAAGAGACAACACTAGCGAGCATGGTTCTATTCCATCTACTAAGCTTGAATTTTGTGCATGTCTCCCTTTTCCTCCCTTCCAAACAAAATAAATAGGAAATTGTGTCCTGTTTCACAAAAAAACGCTCACTTTTTTCAGTTTTGAATCTTTTATACATATATAAAACCCAAAAAAAAAGCAAACATCAGCTTGGATTGTTTACATATCTTCCGAAAACCCCATTTGAGAAGAAGAAGGAATGATCTTTTCAAGTTCAGTAACTCACCGGTCACCACCGTTGGCTGTCCTCTTCCACCACCTCCACCACCACCGTTGGCTGTCCTCCGCCACCAGCGTTGCTTCAGTCACTTCAAAATAGCAGTTCTCGTTGTTGCTTTTATTCAAGTTTGGTTTTAAATATTTTGTTGAGTTGTTTACTTTTGTCGTGTTCTGCCAAGGTGTAATAAATTGTTTTCTGCAATAAAATCTTGTCTCAGCAACACCGGCTGCAAACGTCATTTTCACCAGCGATTATTTCACGCGCTAGCAGGTCGCGTGTATCTCTACTACCTTCTCTTCTTCATTGAGTGTTTATTTCTAGTAATAACCCAATAATAAATGGGTAATTATACCACGGGCAGTGGAACATTTTGTTTCTACACGCACTGTAATTTTAGAGTTTAAGGATTCAATTCAGGGTTTATAATTTAGGGATTATGTGCTTAGAATTTAGGGATTGTGTATTGAATTTAGAGTTTAAGGTTAGAGTTTAAGGGTTATAAGTAGAAACTTATATCTCTAACATATTATCCTAAAACCTAAAACTTAATCTCTAAACTCTAAATTCTAACCACAGACCCTAAATACTAAACTCTTAAACCTAAACCTACAAAATATAAACTCTAAATTGAATCCTTAACCCATAAAATTAGAGTGCTTACGAAAATAAAATGTTTCCACGCCAGTGCATTATATATTTTCCCATAACATATATATATATTATAAAAAATAATTGATGAATAATAATAAATTTAGTTATTTTAATTACGATGTTGAAGTATTAAGAAGAAACTATTAAAATAGTTATTTTTTTAATCGAGTTTTGCAAGTTCAATATAAGATAATCTTCGATTCAATTTTCAAAATCAAAATTCGAACTAAACCTAACCATGCAATTTAATATCTAGACTCTTTTAAATATATCTTTTCCAACTCCTTTGTAGTACGTTTCAATTAATTTCCATTAATTCAGTACACTGAATCCTGAGTAGGTGAGTCGGTTCATTGATTTTCCTGTATGCATATGGGAACGAGTAGCGGGTGAGTAGGTATATTGAACACCGAGGTCGACGACGAGCTTGTGATGAGAGTACAATGGGGACAGAGGATCCTGTAGAGCCAGTTGCAGATGACGGAAGGGGTGGCGGTGACGATGACGGTGATGCGAAGAAACTTACGATGAAAGTTCGGCTTTCATCGGAACCTAATTGAGTTCGGAACTTACGATGAAACTTACTAATTGAGTAGGTATATATATATATATGAACTGCTAGGGTTTGTTTCGAGATGGTTGATCCATACATCCAAGCAGTCTCTTAAAAGTGAAAAGTTTTATTCTTTGCAAGCAGAGCTCTCTCAAAAATGCTCTCAGCAAACTTACTGGTTAATAATGCCGTCCTTTGTATTGTTGCATTTCCTGCAAATGACAGTTTCAGTTTCTATAAGGATTCCAACGTGTGGAATCTTCTATAAGCATCCATGATCCATCATCCACCTTCCCTCATTCTTCTTCTTCTTCTCCCATGGTGGACGGGCCGGGAAAGTAAAAAAAAAATCTACTTAAAATGCGGCTAAAATACGGCCAACATAAATTTTTATAAAAAATGGTAAGAATTTATGTAGGACTTGGTAAACGAAATTTTTACCTACTGGATAAGAATTTATGTTATGAAAATGTCTAGATCAATATTGGAGTAAAGAACTACTAGGAAGATGTATCCTGCTCACAATCAGATCCAATAGTTAACTTGCTTCATCTAGAATCAAAGCTTGCTATTTTGTTTACCCTCTTTCGGTGTACTGACAGTCACAAACCCTATTTAAACAACCGTTTCCACCTATATTTTTCCTTTCTAAGGAAAAGAATACATTCTCGCACCAAAAGTGTAATCTAATTATAATATTTGATACTATGGAACAGAATAACTACGCATTCTGATGTTTAATACAAGTAAAGAAGACAGCAAGATTCCAGGTAAAGAAAGACCTTATGCTTGCATAGAATATATTTTTTATAACATGCAAAGTCCTAATTGGAGCTGAAACTGCCCTCGCTATGGCTCACTGCAGGGCAGAACCGCAGAAGTAAAAGCCATCGCTCTAGGACCATGCCAAACAAAGTAATCTCAATCACAAGTTGCCAAATTTATTTTTAAAAGAAAATACACAGCCTAAAATGGTTAAAATTTTGGATACAACCATTCACAATATAAATTTCCATTAACAAAGAAAGAATTAGAATATCTCAAATTCCAAAGGTCAATAACTACCACTAAGGAAGAGCTTGATGGAATTCGAACTCCAACTCCAACAGTGCCTTGCAAACTGGTCAAATCTGCAGGCCTTCTACTGCAAGAATCAGAAGAATCTCCAAAAGTCTCAATGTTGTGAGAATCCAAGGTAATGTCCTCCTCTTCTTCATAACCACTATCATCAAATCCTCTACTCCTTTGGACTGAAGAAAATCTCATCTCCTCGTCGATATCAAAATTATCATGAAGATCAAAGCCTCTCTCCTGGCAGAAATTCAATATGCAAAGTATGAGAAATTTGAGGGGATTTAACAAGGGGGAAAAATAAAATAAGAGGCAAACAATTGACATCACGAAAAGTTACCTCTGCTAAATGAAGATCCTGGGTCTCCTCACCCTCAATCTCTCTTGTTATTCTCATTGCTTCCCTCTCGTACTCTCTCATTTGAGGACCTCTCTCAAGCTTTGTTGTGTAAAGTTCCTCACTGAAAGTACTTTTTACACCAAATAACTTTTGGTTGGCTTCAAACTGATCCCAGTTCCTAATTGGTATAACTGTGTGTGTGTCAATAGTTATTAGTATCATGAAATGGAATATTGCAAATATTAATATAAACATACACACATGATTATCAAAATGTAACTACAAAATTTAAACAGAACCTCCATAGCATCAAACCTTTCATAAACAAATATTAATCTAGAAACTACACAGCACCTCCATGTTTTTTCTTGACACCTTGATTCTCCCCAATACTAAAGCCATTAAGCAACATTTCACAGATGAGTAATATCAAATCTTGAAATTCCTAAAATCTTTTCTCCAAGCTATTTATTGATGAAAAACCAGGCAAGACAATAAAAACCAGAGGAACTGGGTTTGGTATATAGAAACAGAGATTGCAGTAGATGTGAGAAAAACACTTTAGATGCAAGTGGGCTAAAGTAATAAGATGTTGAAACAATAAAACAATCAGAAGACATTTTTCAAAAGAGAGAACATTATTTCAACCTATTCCATGGGCTGTCAAAAACATTTTCTAGTTCAGGACAACGTGTATCATCTTCGCCAGGAACCCAGGGCTCTAAAACCCTCTCCACCTCAACATGACAGGATTTTGATATCGCAGAATCTATCAAAAGTTCCTGATGTTTTTCATGCTGAAGTTCACTTGCAAATCTATCCCTGGTTAAGGCCACATCCTGGAATCATTTTTGAACAACCCAATTAATTTTGAGGGTAAAATAGGCCACATTATGTGGTAACCAAGTTTTAATTTTCAAGTACCATTAACAATTATCTAACTGAAATAAACTATATAAAGCTTTTGAAAGCCTCACGAACTACTTGACATTTCATCTGTCACTAGCAATTGGTCTAGATATGGAACTGTAAAGAAGGGAAAATCAGCAAAACCTTCGCTATGACTTGCACAAGTTCTTTGGCAGGTACAATAAAAATCTTTGAGGGAGTCTTGCTAACAAACTGTGTTATAGATTTGTCGCCTCGCCAAGAACTATCTTTTATCAAGCGAGCCATTTTCAAGATGATTCCTGAAAAGGCAAGGAGTGGATGTTAACAAGACAAAACATTTTATTCCAAAGTTCAATCTATTTGGAGAAGAATTCTCTGAGGAACAAAGCTCAATTTGTAAGACTAATTACAGATGCATGATTACAATAAAAACAAAATCAAATAAATGATCATACCAAAATCGTTTTCTGCATCAGTAGCATGAAAAATTCCAGTGTAAATAGATCCGTTTTTCACATGGACTTCAACCGGATGCCCAATAAGACACGTTGTCAGATAAACTAATCAATCACAGGAAGAACGTTCATAACCTTCAGTCCTCCCACCAGCCAGTTCACCTATACCAAGTAGTATTAGGTGAATATAATTGAATAGAAAGGAAATCGGATTGCAGAATGATGACCTGAAGTTTGTCCTTGATTGGGTTTCCCGGACTGCACCTTTTTCTCCACCCTATCCCCAACCTCTCTATCACCTCCTTGATGGCCAAATCCATTAGCAGAAGATTTTGGCAACATAGCTTGTTGCATATTCATCTTAGAAGAGAAGGAAAAAGTAACAAATAAGTTTTTGCAGTATAAATTCAATACTTTCAAGATCTAATTCTAAAATATTAGCACTTATAATATCAAAACCAATTACAATTAGTGTTAACAATAATTAAGTGGGCTTAGAAACCAGTGAATCATAGAACCTAAAAATTATGACAATAACAGAATATATCTCTTGTTTCTTGTGTAGTTCCATGAAAAGCATACATGCACATGTCTGAATCAAAAATGACAAAGCAAGGTGGCAGCCGCATCGATGCTAAAATTTATTGGCTCTCTTTCAATCTTATTGGCCATAAAACTTTTATCCTTCAAACCTACAGTGGACCAAGCTTTAACAACACACCAAATATACCGTCTTTAAATTGCTAATCCAAAACTTTCCACCCAGAAATGTAACTTAAACCTCTTGGGATAAACAGCAATTCAATAGCCCATATTCAACAATCCACTTGTTATCTATGTAGAAATATCACCATTTATTCAAAATACATATGAGGCATATCCTGCTCTTCTAAATGATGCTACCAACAATATATGCACTCATCTCACGCTACAAGTTAACCCCAACTGCTGGAGGTCACAAAGCTCCCATAAAAAGAATGAAAACAGTTGCTAAACCATAACCTCCTTATTTTCTAGCCAAGAAAAGCTTCGCTTGCTCGACCGAAACTCAAATGAAAAAACTAGTTGCTAATCTTTAGTTAGAAGTTGACAGATTGCATTGGCCAATCCAGACTTCTAGTTCGTAAGAAAACAACTAGCTGACTAAATAGAAAACAATTTAGCTACCTTTTTTCTATAACCGTGTTACCAACCAAAACTAAGAATAGTGACAAAAATACCAGGCATCAAACAGAAAGCCAAACTATATTCTTTGAATTAGGGAAGACCAACCTCAAAACCAAACAACCAGGCCACAAATGCAAACGTATAAAGCCCAAGTCTACTACAACGTCTCAAATAAGAAATCAAAGCAAATCCAAATAAGATACAAGCATCAACTACAGAGTTAAAAATACATACAATTTACATAATTGGAACATGAATTTTTCATCTGTAGAACCCTAAATGACATTTTATAACAGCCAAATAAGCTCTGAAACTGCAGCTTCCAAATAAACTGCATTCGCATTCGAGCTTAACGACAAGAAATACGAAAAATCGATCATGAAAACGAAATTGGAGAGGCAATAAAAAGGGAGAGAGGGAACGCCAGCCTTACCTTAATAAGTGTTTTAACCAACCGATTAATTAAGGCGGGAAAGCTATGGTTATCGGATGTGAGAACGATGGAAGCGGACTCAGCGAGTTAGGGTTAGGGAGTAACGGATTTTTTTTTGGTTACCCTCTAGTTTACAAGCCTTAGCCCACCCGCGTCGTACATTTAGCTTTGGGGAGTGAGTCGAGAATTTTCTGTATATACAATGGCTCAAACCGAGACCTACTTAATGATACCAACTGCTTATCATTTGAACTAACCCGCCAACAACTGCTTATCGCTTGAACTAACCCACCAACCCATCGGTAGTAACGGATTTTTTTAATAAAAGGGAATTCGGAGAGTTTCAGAGAGAGAGATGGAGAGAATTTCAGAACAGCTACTTTTTCATTTTATTTTTGTCAAATTCTGTAATTAGTCCCTGTACTATGAATAAATTATAAATTTAACATTTATACTATAATTTGATCAAATTTAATCTTATACTTATCAAATTAAAAAAAATGGGGGTGGAATGAATATGAGGAATATAGACAGAAGGGCTATCAATATCACGAGTGATAATGGGAAAAATCTCCTCTCGTCTCGTGCTTCATCAATCATCGTGAACAATGTAAGACAATATAACTAAATTACAAAAAAATAAGATAATTGAATTAGTGAACATAAATAAAAGTCACAGTTTATGCATAATACAAGAACTGATAGTAGACTTTAACTTAATAAATTTTGTGACTATTGTTTGGGTCAAAATAACTAAATTTAAATTTTTGATAAGTACAAGACTAAAATCACCAAATTATAATATAAGTACTAACCAATGACTTTTGCATAGTATAGGGACTAAAAACTAATTAGAGCTTTGTTTTTTTTTCTTTCTCGTCCTTGTGTAAGGTCTCACTAGTCCTCTCTAACGATGAAGCTGGAACTGATAGGGTTCTACAAAAGAGAGGTTGTCGGTTCCATAGCATTCATCTCATAGTGTTATATTGTAGTCGTGGATACATTCGCGATTGTTAATCTTCAAAGTGTTATATTGTCATTTTTTAATATAAATAACTATAATTTTAAATTGAGATTGTAATGTTGCGGTGACTTCTAATATTATTACGATACGGTCATAATTTAGTATTACGATTCATACTATTTTTAAATTAAACATTGTCATCTCCATAAATCCTTATTGTTCTATTATATACGATCAAAACCTATAAACCCATGTCGTCGATACCTTTATCAATGGACAATACCCACGTAATTAGGGGTGTTCATGGTAAGTTGACCACACCGTTTAACTTAAATAATCGGTTAACAGTTATAGCGGTTATTGAATCCTAACATAACCGTTAAAAACGGTTAACCATTATTAACAGTTCAGCTACAACTTAATTGTAACTTATTGCAATTTTTTTCACATCTTCATTGATTGTTTTGATAATAATGAAATATTTATCCGATAAATATTATATTATAAGAGGGCTTAACGTAGCCAATCTTGTGGGAAAAAATATATGTATAAATAGTTTTATAACAGTTGACTTATAGGTTAACCATTAATTATTATTTTTAGCAGTTCGATTAATTGAAACTGTTTAACTTTAATGGTTTAATTAATTAACTTGTAAAATATAACAGTTCTTTTTGAAAAAAAAAATGAACCTCCTTAAAAATCCCCTTTAATCTTAAATATGGGGAAAATAGTGCCTAATTTTATTAGGTAAACTACATAAATGACCACCTTACTATTGGAAAACTTGCGATCTGACCACATTACTTTTTTTCGTCACAATTAAACCACCAAACTATTTAAATCATATTAATGTGACCACCGACAGTTAAAGGTTAACGGAAGGGTGACGAGACAGTTAAAAAAATAAGGGTATAATTACACATTTAGTCCTCGTTACTTATAAACTCTATTAATTTAGTCATAATTTTAATTTAATAAAATAAATTATTTATTTAATTAGGTGTTGACACGTGTCAACACCTTATTGGAGGAATTTAATTATTAATATTTAATTAAATTATTTTATTTTTCTCCTCCAATCAGGAGGTGGCACGTGTCACCACCATTTAGAGGAGAAAAATTCAATTTGAACAAGCACGCCAATGGTGGGAATCAAACCCGCATATGGCTGATTTAAAAGCAGCGGCTTAGCCACTACACCAAGCATGTATTTGTGTTAAAAATAACCCTTTTAAATATATGTTTTATTGTGTACAGAATGAATGACCACCCAACAACACTCTCTCAACGGCGAATTCATCGTTGTACATATTATCAACCAGAACTAATTAGTTCAGGAAAAACCAGAGCATGAAAAACAGCTAACAGCCAAAGAAGTTGAGCTCCTTCGAGGCGATTGGCTCGATCTTATCGAGCAATGCAACCTCTCGGTTCCGATTGTAGTTTGCATCTTTGGTTTTGTTTTTTGGAAAACATTATGCATCTTTCTCTTTTTTGATGTTTCTATAACTGTACATGCATGTTATAAAGAATCGAATCGAACAACTACACATATTCTTTCTCAATCCAAACACTGGCTTTACCAGTTCTTACATGTTTAAGTACAGACAATAAACAATGTACTGTTTTTTCTCTTCTTTTCTTTCTAAGCAAACTGCCAAAAATTGTCGTTTGTTTCTCGGGAAAAAAGATTGCCAATTTCCTAGTGCCAATCTAACTAATAATGATTATTACAATGGATAAATAAAAAATGGTGTAAATACAGCATGCAGATTGGGAAAAAACACTATTGAACCGGCAAAGAATTGTTCTTTGAAACTGTCGGAAACCAGTGGTACTAATGTATATTAAGTTGTTTCTACAATAGTTGATTCATTCTGTACACAATAGAACATATATTTAAAAGGATTATTTTTAGCACAAAAACATGCTTGGTGTAGTGGCTAAGCCGTTGCTTCTACATCACCCATATGCAGATTCAATTCTCACCATTGGCATGTTTGTGCAAATTAAATTTTTCTCCTCTAAATGGTGGCGACACGTGTCAACACCTAATTAAATAATTATTTTATTTTATTAAATTAAAATTAGGACTAAATTGATAGACTTTATAAGTAACGAGGACTAAATGTGTAATTATATCCTTATTTTTTAACTGCCACGTCACCTTCCGTTAACATTTAACGGCTGGTGGTCACATTGATACCATTTAAATAGTTTGTGGTTTAATTGTGACGAAAAAAAATAATGTGGTCAGATCGTAACTTTTATAATAGTAAAGTGGTCATTTATATAGTTTACCCTTTTATTAAAGTGATACAACCAATGCCTAAGCATAGAAGCTTGGTCATGTTAAATACACACTACAAACATTACAGCTACACAGAAACTCGCTTAAGCACTAAAACATCACCCCTTCCAATAATAACGCATACAGCTCCAACACTCAATCGAAGTAATGCCCAAACATTCTAAAGCAGGACCAAACTTGTCCTCTATCAACTCCATCTCCTGACACGACATCCCTGATATTCCTTAAAGCAACACCGAAAGTTATTAGTTTATTACCTGTGCACAAGCCCTCAAGAACGGAAAATTCTAAAAAAGGCTAAAAAACGACTGTGCATGATTTCTTACGAAAATTATATAATGTAAGGATATATGTATAATGCACACAAATACTTACCAATTTTGTAAATATTTATGTATGTACACAAAAGTGGTAAGAATTTATGTATGTACACAAATTCTTATCAATTTTGTAAACATTTCGGTACATGTACACAAAAATCTGAGTAAACGCTTCATGTTACGGATCGAAGATTCTTTACCTTCGGTGAAGACAATTAGATCGTTCGTAAATTCAATATGACTAACACTGGCCTCATTATTACCCACTTGAACGCCTTTTATTAAACTCTTGTCGATAGTTTTATACAACAATGCACTGAGCGCCTCTCCCACAAGATTAAAAAGCATTGGCGATAAGGGACAACCCTGATGAAGCCCCCTATTTATCTTGAAATAGTTTGAGGGTGATCCATTTACTAGAATCGATATTGAAGGAGTTAAAATACAAAGCTGAATCCACTTACGCCATTTTTGTCCAAATCTCATTTTATCCATAATGAAATCAAGGAAGTTTCAATCAACTGTGTCGTGTGCCCGATTAAAATCAACTTTGAAAATCACCACCTCTCGCTCGTTTCATATCAAATCACCAATTAGTTCATTAGCAATAAGAACACAATCTGTAATTTGTTTACCAGGGATGAATGCGAATTGGTAGTCTCCTACCACTTACAATATACAACTTCCCAATCTTTTAGACAAGACACGGGCCAATATTTTGTACATGCTTCCTACCAATGACATGGGCCTGAAATCATCAATACCATCAGGGGTCATTTTCTTTGAAATGAGAGTTAGGAGTGATTGGTTGATTTGTCAGTTAACCCTTATAGAAAGCTTTAAAGAAATTCATAACTTTCCTTCTTTAGATGCACCCAAAACTTCTTATAAAAATTCAGATTGAACTCATCTGGTCCTGGAGCCCTCGAACCGTCGGCATAAGCAATAGCCGACCACACCTTATCCTCAGTGAATGGAGCTTCAATTCTAGAGGCCGACTTTGCACATAGCTTCTTAAATTTAACATCGAGTGCTTTAATCGGGATAGTGTTCACCTCATTGTAGTTGCTTTTAAAGTGGTTCTCAAACGCCAAAGAAATTTCTTTAGGATCAGTCAGCACATCGTTTCCCACTCAGATTGATGATATTGAATTACAATTCCTTCTAATCGAAGCCATCAAATAAAAAATTTCGTGTTTTTGTCTCCTTCATTGAACCACTTTAACCTTAATTTTTGTAGCCACTCTCTTTCTTCTATCCTGTACTTTTCTCATAATTTAATTTTTAACTCTTTTATTTCATTCCACATTGCCTGGTTTCCCACTTTAGACGCACCCTTTACCTCTCTCAGTATGGCAGAAATACTTACCCCATTGTTGGTAGCAACGATCGTTTTTACAAGATCAACATACGTTGGATCATCAGCCCAATGGAAAAATCATTTGAACAGTTGAGGCCTTCATGGTGTTTCCTTCTCTTTTAGCACCACGAGGTTGTGATCGGATAAACTTCTTGGTAGACATACTTGGC
This sequence comes from Hibiscus trionum, assembly GCA_030270665.1. Taxonomy (NCBI): domain Eukaryota; kingdom Viridiplantae; phylum Streptophyta; class Magnoliopsida; order Malvales; family Malvaceae; genus Hibiscus; species Hibiscus trionum. The sequence goes on from BSYR01000014.1 coordinate 5,071,108, forward strand.
TTACATTGGAAAATGCTAACAACACTTCTGGCGAGAGTAGAAATCTGTCAATTCTACTTGCAGATGCCAAATTGCTCCCTCTTAACCAGGTGAACATTCCACCTTGTAATTGTAAATCCACCAGGTTGCAGTTGATAATGAACCTATCAAAATCTCTCGTAGAGGCAGTCAACCCTGTCGCGCCATATTTTTCAGTGTAGGATCGAATTGCATTGAAGTCACCCCCTAATATGATTGGGACCCCTAAGGTATTAATTAGACCTGTTAGATGGCTCTAGAACTCATTTCTCTATCGTTCATCGTTTGACGCATAGACACTTAGGAACCTACATTCCTTTGATTATCTATGGAAACTAGACAACATTTCCTCCATGCTACTTCTGCTTTGGGAATCACCACATCTTTCATTTGCAATGTCGCTCGCTCTTCTACCACCTCCTCCGTCACTGTTACCATAATTGTCGGCTTAGGGATTGGACATTCACATTCTTCGTTAGACACCGCTCCTTGGCAAGATACCATGTTTGATTTTTTTATTCCTAGCAATGATCTTTCGTCCCTTTGAACCCATTTACTTTTTGTCTTTTTTGTAACCACCAGACTGCCATCAACCGTTCTTGGTTCACTTTTCTTTGCGATGTCCATCCATCAATCTACCAAAATCCCTCTCAACTGCTCAATTCGTCTTAAATCTCATGAATGTAAAAGTGGTCAACTTTGCTCTTCTCTTGGGATTCTTCTGTGCAACAAAGACATCGATGACAGTTCCATAGCTCATGAAAAGCTTCTTTTAGGGTGGAATGATGGATCCTCTTGCTCAAATTATCGACAAACACCGTATAACCCAACCGACGTCGAATATCAACGTTCTTTGACACAACCGGTTCTCTCTTCCCGCTTCGCTCCATGTCCAATTATAGATTTTGAGAATCTTATTTTTTTTAATATTCAACAACGGTCTCTGTAAAATATAACAGTTATAACAATTAACTGTTACAATTTATGATTATGGTTTAATATATACACCCATGCCCTAAGCTCCAACCTTATCAAACCTATAACCAATCTTACATTAACAAACACGACCAACCTGTCATCATCTACTGTGACCCTTACCATACACACCATGAGAACGAAAAAGAAAGAAAGAAAGAATGAACATCCTATCCGGTAGCATTTCATTTGGTGAAATAGAAATACTCTTATTATTCAAAATAATTTATATGGAGTTAATTGCACTATATGTCTCCAAATTTTAACTCTTATTTTGAATTAATTTTTAGACTTTTTTGCTCGGTTCCGTCCCAAATTATGAATCTCGTTCTAAACTAGTCTCAATTTTTTTATGTTCTAATTTTATCCTTAAACTATGACTCTCATTCTAAGTTGATCCCAAACTTTTGAACATTCAAAATTTCATCCAGAAACTATTGATATATTCTATTCACATCTATTATTAATAAAATCGTTAAAATTGTTAACTATCATGTAAACATTGATGTGTATTCTATAATCATATGGTGTTACATAAACAAAAATTAACGTTGCATTTTTAAAAAAATAGCATTGCATATATTGATAATTTGGGGTGAAATTAGAACATTTAAAAGTTTATGGATCAATTTAGAATGGCGTTCATATTTTGGGGATAAAATTGAACTGCATAAAGGTTTGAGGACCAATTTAAAATAAAAGTTGGAATTTAAGGATTAAATTAAAATGTTTATAAATTTTAAAATCAATTTAAAATGAGAATCATAATTTAGAAACATATGGTGCAGTTAACTTTATCATATAACATGAAACAATTAAGACAATCTAAATAGGTGATAACATATTGCCATGCTACTCTTGGCTCTTTGATCGTAAAGGAATCTCGCCCATCCCCGTCTTTTTGGGCTCTTATTTCTCTAAGTTTTCTGTCGACGGGGCTGCTGGTATAGGAGGCATTTTAAGAAAATGATGGCAAATCCTTAATTATTTTCTCTAAATCTGCTGGTATATGGGATGTCTCCATGGTTTCCTGGTTTATGCTTCATTGCTATTTGCTGGTAATGGCAGGGTTTAGATAGTTAAGGATTTATGCTTGTTTCCTTTGAGCTCCGCAGCTCTTGTGGGTTCGGGCAGCATTGATGTGCATCTTTTGGTCGCTTTTTGTGGTTATAACCGCGGGTCTTTTGGCTGTAATTGTGGTGGTTGCAAACGCACTCTATGAGCGTTTGTGTTGTCTACAAGGTGTGTGTATTGCATTGTCAAAAGGACAAGAATTTGTATGAATTTTATAGATGCTTATAATATTTTTGATAAACTACACTGGTAGTTTATAAAACTTTTAGTATACTTTTACATTAGTCATTTAACTTTTAAAACTTGCAATATAGTCACTATATTTTTAATTCGCTTTCATTACAACCACTATTGGTAGTTTCCATTAAGAAATATTGACACGACATGTTGCAATCTTATTCTAAAAAGTTATTTTTTCAAATTAGTAGTCGACGCAAATGCCAAAATTTTAATGAACGGAACAATTGTTAGTCAATCCCAACGGTGGAAAAGCGAGTTTTGGCCAGAAGGCTAACACAATTTTATTTTAAGTTGTTCCATCGATTAACAACAACGTATCATAAAAAAATTTAACTTGTAGTTTCAATTGAGATTTGGGATAATTAAAAGGTTTCCCGATAAGTTGAACAAAATGTAAAAAAAAAAAGATGAAGAAGAAGTAGTTTGATGATCTTTTGATCGGATAAATACAACGACAAAAAGGAGGTGACAGTCCAATCGGATCTAAAATTTAAAACCGTTGGATCAACTTGAAACTGAAATATACTCATTCTCACCAAACGAAACCTTATTATCGTTGAGATTGAATGGTGATCTCTTCGAAATATGTGTCACGTAAACACTTTTAAACAATAGTGACTGTAATGGAAACGAAATAAAAGTTAACGCCCTAAAAATTCAACGATTAACGATGTAGTTTACCTAATATTTTTTTATTAAATATATTACTTATTTTATCACGTAACAAATGTCAGGCTTGGGAAGAGGCGGGGACATTAATCATACATCGAAAGGAAAATGGAGGTCTTGAGATATATAAACGGTGACGCTGCATCCTATTAGACGTGTCTTTTGGGAAGATAGTAAAGGCCCCGTGACAAGTGGTATCGGAGCGACCCTTAGATTGCCTGATTTCACGTCGAGCGCCCATGAGTGCACCCCAAAAGTACCATTGTTTATATAAATTTTAGATTATACCGTATAAAATTTTTAAAATTTTAAATTATACCGTATAAAATTTTAAAAATTGAATACAACGCTTCTCCATTGAAACCACTCAATTAATTCAAATATTTTTAAAAATTTAGATTATACCGTATAAAATTTTAAAAATTGAAATAATTTAATATATATTTTTTGAATTAAAATTTTGTAATACCCTAAATGTTTCAAATTTTATATATCTATTTTTTCTTTTAAATAAATAAAATATTAAAATAATTATAATTATGGTAGAATTCATATCAAACCTTACTATTAAGAGATATTTGATTCACAAAATACCCCTTAATCCAATCAAATACGATTGCAAACCTTTACAATCTGTACAACATATGAAGGGGTAGATCAGTCATTAAGCTGAACCCAAATCAGGAATTGAGTGAAGATTTTAAAAACCATCGGTTCCAACCCCATTTTTCAAAAGCCGTTCTTCACTCAAAGCAAACCCTAGGTCTTCTCTTTCGAAGGGTTTTAATAGTAACAAAATCAAAAACTGCTAAAAACAACTAAAATCGAAGAAACCCTTTTGATAATCTGAATAGAATTTGGATTATCGAACTGGGTTTTATTTGTTATCTAAACTAGTACTGTGGAGACTGTGAAAGTCTTCTTCTTTTTTTCATTGTTTTTTTGGAGTATTCTGAAACAGAGAGATGGTAAGTGGGGCAAGAACCGAAGGGCCTATCTCAGCGCGAGTGAGCAAGACAATACAGTCAATCAAGGAAATAGTGGGTAATCACTCTGATGATGATATCTACGTTGCTTTGAAAGAGGCTAACATGGATCCTAATGAAACTGCCCAAAAGTTGCTTCATCAAGGTTACCGTTTTATTTGATTCTTCTGCTTTTTTACTTTCTTTAGAGTGTTTTGAATAATGGGTGTTGTTTGCTTTTGTAGCTGGTGTCTGGACTTTGAGGTCAAGATTGGTCTAGTTTTAGGGTTTTATCGTGTTTTAGGGAATTGGGTTGTTTTACTCTGTGTTGTTTTGGTGTGCGAAAGTTCATTATTGTTTTAAGCAGGGTTTAAGGCATTGTGATTATTTCAGGATGTTTTAGCGTGCTTGAATGTTGTTTTTGCTTGTTTTTTGATACTTCTTTTTGTCTTTTGCTTTGCTTTGGTGGTAGTATAGGTACATTTTCCGAGTCTGAAAGATATGAATTAATTCACCATTTTCTTATATCAGGTGTATTTCATTATTCTAATCGAATTTTGAGCCTACTGGTAAACAATCTATAGGTTGTTTCTTGATCTTTGTTTGGTTGCTCGGACATTGGGGGTGGGGGTAATAAAGTGTTGAATTTATTAGTGTAAATGAGGATCATTATCTAGGTTTATCAAGGTTGGCTGGAATCATGTTATGGTAAATTTTGTACTGTTTTACAGTCTTTTACAAGTGATTTCAATGCATGACAAGTAAGCAGCGTTTCCTAATGTATGTTATGAAAATGGCATTGTGATCCTCATTGAATGCCAGAAGTGGAGTGCAGTGTTTTCTCTGTCCTCAATTTGGTAAATTTGTCCACAGAGTTGTTATTCTTGAGCTTTGTATGAGTTCTAAGAGCTGATAATATCTCTTTGTATGATATTTGTAGATTGACTCTTTTATGCAGGTGAGATTTCAAATTTACTTTTATAGATGTATCTTATTTACATCCAATCTGATTGTTTCTTCTCAGATACATTTCATCTAGTAAGGAGAAAAAGAGACCGGAAGAAAGAGGTATAATCTTGTATATCATCTCAATATCATTTTGGCAATTTTTTCCTTGTTAATTTCCCTTTTTTTAGTGAGAAAGCTAGGTTTTCCGATGTCGCATATCATAGCTTTGGCTGTCTCTGTATTTGATGAGTGCTTCTTTCATTTTTTGAATTCTTAGTTGTTCAATATCATTCTGCTATTAATTTATACACGATATTATGTATATGATTGATTGTGTATCCTCAGAGATTGAGACAATGGCTTAATTCCTTTAATATTACTTGTTGCATCTTGAAATGTGAACCACTAGAGGGGTTAATGTACAAAGTTGTTCTAAATTGTTGTTTCATTATGATAGAGCATTGAGCACCAAGGTTCTGTGGATCCTAGAAAATTTTCTGAGAATGTTGGTCAAGGGATGAGATTTCGTACATATCCAGAACGTGGTTCTCGAAGAGGAGGTTATACTCGGAATGCTTTGCCTGGTAATGCATTAGTCAACAGAGAGTTTCGTGTTGTGAGGGACAACAGAGTTAATCAAAACACAAATAAAGATCCGAAACCTCCTTTGTCACAATGCTCAACTTCTTTAAATGAGCAGTTGCCCATGAATGTTGCTGATAAGGGGTATGCTGTTTGGTAGTTATTTATTTCTTTTTGCTTGTTCCACTCTAATCTTGATTTATTCTCTTTTTCCTTTTGCATGTAGTTATTGATAATATAGTTCTTGTGGACTAGTGCACACTGAGTTTTCTCCTTTTATTACCATTCTGCAGTTCAACCGGAACTCCAAACAATCAGAGATTCTTTAGTTCTCATAGTTCATCTCAAACTTCTAGTGCACCATCCGGTTCACATGCCAGGCATGTTCGAGATGCAAATTCAGGTGGTGCTTCTAGGAAAGAAATATCAGAGGAAAAGCGAACTTCTGTTCCTAATGCTGCTTCGCGGTCACAGGCAGTGAAGCCCAATAACTTTCAAGCACATTCAGGCACTCAATCATCAAGCAGCTCAGTTGTTGGGGTTTATTCGTCATCTACAGATCCTGTTCATGTACCTTCTCCTGATTCCAGATCATCTGGCGCTGTTGGAGCTATCAAGCGTGAAGTTGGGGTTGTCGGTGTTCGCCGCCATCTTCCTGAAGATGCCGGCAAAGATTCATCTGAAACAAATACTCTTTCCAATTCACTTGTAGGGAGGGACACTTCATCAGAGGCATTTCGACCTTTTCCTGCAATTTCCAGAGCAGATAGGGTGGTCCGGGATACTCATAGTAGTGCAGCTGAATCTGCCATGTCTGGTATTTCTGGCAGCAGGTCATTTGTGAGCAATCCATATGGGAGCAGGCAACATCAACAGGTTTTATTTCATCAAAAAGGTATGCTTTCTTCACTTAGTTTTAAGCTTCTTGAAATTCTGAAGAACATCTATGTGGGTCGAAGTTAAGTATCTGAGGATGCAAGAGAAGATAAACTAGTGATAGTTTATTCTAGTTATGTACATCTCCATTGACCTAGTTTGGTTTTTCTTTAAACTGTTATTTTAGCAAATATGGCTGTCAGTAGGTAGTAGCTATTATAGAACTGAATTTGAATTTGTTTGTGAGTTTATCATTCATATTTGGTGCAGCTAACAACCATAACAAAGAGTGGAAACCAAAATCAAGCCAGAAGTCTAGTGTTAATAATCCTGGAGTTATTGGAACACCTAAGAAATCTGCTTCTCCTCCAGCTGATGATGCCAAGGACTTGGATTCTGAAACAGCTAAATTGCAAGAGAAGTTGTCTCAAGTTAATATCCGTGAAAATGAGAATGTCATCATAGCACAGCACATTCGTGTCCCCGAGAATGATCGTCATCGACTTACTTTCGGCAACTTTGGAGTGGAAAACGATTCTTCAAGGAATTTTGTCCCTGGTTTTCATGCCACCGGTGTTGCAGGAGACTCAAATGGGGAATCTGCTGCAAGGTTGTCCTTTTCTACCAAATAGTTGCGTGCAATTGATAAATAGTCTAGAGTTCAAATTTTTTTCTTGTGTCAAGATCCAGTTTCTGACGTTGTTCTACTTTTATTTCCTCTAAGCAGTTTGCCTGTGTCTTCTCCCGATACTTCCAGTGATGAAACTGCTGCTGGCAAGTCCATTAACATTTTAGACGATCAACTTGGAAATTCTGGATCTGACTCTCCACCCTCTGGTACTGCATCTGAGCATCAATTGTCTGATAAGAAAGATGTTCCAAGCCCCCAGAATCTCGACAGTTATGCCGATATTGGAATGGTCCAGGATAACAGTCAATCCTATGCTCCTTCGGAGCCACAACAGCAGCAAGATCCTCCTGAATTACCCGGTTTTTCGGTAAGCACGGCCTTTTAAACAGTGATTAGTATTATATCCCAAATGAGTATTTATGAAATTCACATGTTGCTGAAAGCCTGAAACTGATATTAATCTTTGAATTCTGGAATAATTAGCCTTTTCTTCATTGGTCCTTGCAATGGAATGTTCTAATATGGTGTTGTCTTGATAGCAGGCATATCTTCCCCAGACTGGTTACGATTTACCATATTTTAGACCTTCAGTAGATGAAACTGCAAGAGGACAGGGTCTACTATCTCCTCAGGAGGTTAGTGCCAGTCACATAAACATTTAAGTAGTAGTATTCATTCCCAAAAAGGCCTTTTGTTTTTATCACTTGAATTGATGAAAATTTTAAATGATACTTAGGCTATAAGCATGCACGCTGCCAACACCCCTGCATCAACAATACCAATGATGCAGCAGCAGCAACCTCCAGTAGCGCAGATGTATCCTCAAGTCCACATGCCCCATTTTGCTAATCTTATGCCTTATCGTCAGTTTGTCTCCCCGATTTATCTGCCACAGATGGCGATGCCGGGTTATTCCAGTAACCCCACTTTCCCACATCCATCAAATGGAAGCAACTACATGCTCATGCCAGGGGGTAGCACTCATATTGGTGCAAACGGCGTCAAGTATGGGATTCAACAGTTCAAACCAGTCCCTGCAGGCAATCCTACTGGGTTTGGAAATTTTACCAGTCCCTCTGGGTATGCAATCAATGCTCCTGGCGTAGTTGGGAGTGCAACAGGTCTTGAAGATTCATCTCGGACCAAATATAAAGATGGCAATATCTATGTTCAAAATCAACAGGTAAATAATTGTTCTCCACTCTAATTACATTAGAGAATGAGCCACCGATGATGAACTAATATTTGAGGCCATAGTTTTTGAGTAATGCACGGGGATGAGCATCGACTTTTTTTTATTGATAAAATGTTCTTTTTTTTCCATTCTGTATGCAGATATATATATATATTTCACTCGGCTAGTTCAATCGTCATTGTCTCATTGCTAACTGCATTGTTATTTGACAGGCTGATACATCAGATCTCTGGATGCAGAACCCAAGGGAGGTACCAAACATGCAATCTGCCGCGTACTACAATATGCCACAAACACCGCATGGTTATATGCCATCTCACACAGGCCATGCTTCCTTTAATGCCGCCGCCGCCGCACAATCTTCTCACATGCAATTCTCTGGGCTGTACCATCCTCCTCCACAGCCTGCTGCAATGGCAAACCCGCATCATCTAAACCCTGCAATGGGAGCTAACGTTGGTTTTGGGGTTGCTCCAGCCGCTCCCGGGGCTCAAGTAGGTGCTTACCAACAGCCTCAATTGGGTCATCTTAACTGGACATCAAGCTTCTGAATGGTATCAAGCTAACCCTTTCTCTTGTAAGGGAGTGAAGTAGCTATAGAATATGTTTTAAATTTTCTTTGTGCAATAACCCACAATCTTTTTAATTCAATGCTTAATGGTGTTTAATCTCTTCCAACTCTTCTTAATTTCTGTAAGCCATTGATGTCCTATCTGCCCTAAGCTTCATTAAAATGGAAAAACCAGAACTTCCTAGTTCTAACATATTTTAATCTGGGTCTGAATTGACAAATTTATCCTGTTCTAAGGATAAATCTAAATGGGAGGATGGTGGAAATTAACATTAATTGGGATTTGGGTCACCTATACATGATGAGAGAAATATATAGGTAGAAATTTACTTACATTAGTGTAAAATTAAGTGAGTTTTACGACAATTTTCAACTGTTTTAGTGTAAAATTTACATGCATAACAATTGCAATTGTATTGATAAATTCGGAAAATATTGATAGTAGGAAAATATATGGAAGTGTGTAAAACTAAGTTTTATATGTATATATTTGGTCTAGTCATTTTCATGTAGTGTAAAGTTCTATTATACCCTTTCTTTTGGTTACTTTTGAAACTAGGGAGTAAATGATGTTTAAATCAAACTCGGTTGATGCTCATCTTATTTCCTATGGTGGGCGAAGGATGTAATTTTACCAAGGAAGTGTATTATTTTAATAATAATAATTTTTGTAACAAGAGCAAGAAACTTGATTTAATTAAATGTAAAGAAAAACATATCACAAAAACAATTTTAGGGACCAAGTCTCAAAAATTAGAATATCTAATCTTACGTAGGGGCGTGAAGAAAAAAGATCAAATATTTTTTGTATTAAAAAACATAATAACTATTATAAAATTTTCTTTCTGTTTCAAGTTCTAGCTAGACGCTATAGTAATGTATGAGCGGAGATTATTAATTTAAATTTTGCAGATTATTTCGTTAATAATTTTACTTGCATCGACAAATTACCACAAAAATAAAATTTAATAATATTATATTGTCAAACCTTGTTTCCTTAATAATTTTGTTCGACAAACTACCACAAAAATGAGATTTAACAATATTAGATAGTTAAATTTCCCTGACCAAAGAGTATGTGATTATTGTTATATGATCGTCAGATTAGTATAAGGATAAATAAAATTCATGTCACAAGGTAGACATAATTCTTTCTTATTTGATATAAAATGAAACAAAATAACAACTAAAAAAAAGTCAAATAGCGACACTAAATCTCTCTTAAAAAAATAGAGAAACTTCAGAGGAAAATTCAACGTCTAGGATAATTATTCTCTTTTTAATAATAAAGAATTTCAATTCCTTTTCTTTTAGTTACTTCCAGTTTTATACATTGTTTTTAACGGTTAGATTAAGATAAATAGGTGTATAAAATTATTTTCTTTTCTCAACAAATTTTTTTGTTATATATTTTTAACTTTATCAATTCATTCAACCTTATTTAACCGTTTAAAAACGTGTAAGACTTAAAAATTTGATGTGGTATAAAATGATCATACTTGATATGCTTTTGATTTTTGATTTGTTAGCTTCTCATAAGTAGGGATGTTTATGGGTTGGATTTTTGGCCGACCCGCACCATTCGAAAATCTAACACCTCCACCCGTATTCGACTGGACATAATTTTTGTATTCTATTCTTTTCCTTCATATTAGGCTTAGGGAGGTTTTTAATGAGGCACGTGATAGTATTTTATCTATGTATGTTTTTTTTCATTTGAATAAAATCATACTCGCTGATCAAAAATAAAATAAAATATAGAGTTAATTGAGAAAGTACAAATAGAGAGGGATCATTATAATAATTATTTCATTTTTATTAGATAAAATATGGTTAAATTATTAGAAAATCGTTAATCCAAGAGTACAATAAACAATAAAATACAAATATTGTATTAAAATACTGAATCGAACATAACAAAATTAGATACAACATATCTAAAACCAAACCGATTGGGAACGAGTTGAGGCATGTAGCTACACAGTTTCCTTAAGACAGATTTTCGGCCACTCCTTGGTGCTTGAGATTTTTTGTCGCCTGTCTCCCAAGACACAACAACTAGATGATTAACTACAACAACACAACTACAGAGATCACGAATTATAACTTTGCCTTCTCCTATCACCAAAAACAACTTTTGAAATCACAGAGTAAAATAATAAAAAATTCTATGTATTTTTTAAGTTGCGTTTAACCTAAAAGGTTTACACCATATTTATAAGAGTTTCACGAGGGTATAAGTGAAAACTTTTGACATAATGAAGCATCTATGATTTTGAGAATTAATGAGCCTTTAAAGAACAATTTTTAAATTTACTGTCTAAATTAAAGGAAACTTTAATATTTATCCTTTTAATTTTAAAATAGAATTTGACAAATATATGCTCTTATTTGAAGAAAAAATATTTTAAATTTGAGTCAAAATATCAGGCCCACGGAGGATTAGACCGGTCCAGAGATTTACATTATCCACGTCTGCCCATTTACGAACCAACAATTGATTTTACATTGTCCTTAATAACGTTTGGATCAATTTCTGAATCAAAGCTCCAAAATTATCGAATTTTTCCAACAACCCCCACATGAATGAAATTGATCATTTAATTAAAAATATTTTGACTCGATGTAGTGATAGGATCTACGATCGATAGCTGCATATGATATGTTGGTGTCCTCCTTTGAACCTTCCCTTGTGAAAGTATATTTACTTTATTGGCTGACTAGTAGACGTGATGTCATTGAGTTATTCTGTCGTTTGTGTAAACGATGACATACTTCACACAATTACTTCTCTGACGAAATTTTTAGTTCTCATGGTATGTTCATATGAACATCTCCCTGGTTCTGCAAGAGTCTGAGAGAACTATGCTCCAATAGTCTTCTTGAAGCGACTCCACTTCACTCTTACATATGTGACTTATGTTGTCCGGCTCACCGAAGCACACAATGATCATTAAAAGCTTTGCTTAGCTTATACCACTTTTGATCATTGTTTACATCATAGGAACAAACTTGGGAGAAGAACCCCCCATAGTGACTGCACAGGTCTATGCAATTAGGTTGTTCTTTTGAACCTAAATTTTAAGTTTTCTAGTCAACTATGTAGAATTTTCCTTCACATAGCATCTTAAATTTTCTTGGGTTGTAGTCACATTCCTTTTGATGTTTCTCAACTTGACATTGATCTAAGCCTTTGGTTAGCGGATCTACAACGCTATCTTTTGATCTTACATAGTCAATAGAGATAGCTTAATTTGAGATTAGTTGTTTAATGATATTGTGTCGATGAAGCATATGTCTTGACTTACCATTATACATAAATTTTCGTGCTCTATCAGTTTATGAATATTGTGGCACATGCTTTGGCCATTTAAGAATATCCTTCAAGAAATTTTAAAACAATTTGACTTCTTCTCAAAACTTTTCTAGAGCTACAAACTCAAGTTTTATTGTGGATCTGGTTGTAAACGTCTGCCTTGAAGAATTTTATGACATAGATCTTCTTCTTAATGTGGAACATATTCACTTGTGCCTTTGGTATCTTAAATATTAGATATCTAACTGGCATCGAAAAATTCTTCTAAATAATAGGATCTCTAAAATAATACAGTTCATAATCTTGAGTATATTTGAGGTATCCTAAAACTCTCACAATCGCTTTCCAAAGGTTTGACCTTAGATTGCTTGTGAATCTACTTAATTACTTATAGTGAAAACAATATATGGTCTAGTACAATTCATTTAGATTGTCTATGACCTTTGCATATTTCATTTAGCCAATATTTGGATAGATGTTAACTTATATTCATTGTAGTTATGGTTATGCCGGAAACATCCTTATCAAACTTCTCTTATCCACGTAGTATGACTATGTCAATATGAGACCATCAGACAATCGTTAGATTTGGATGCCCAAAATTAAATATGTCATTCTCATATTTTTTATGCTTTTAGGTATGCTTACCATTTCATTGTTACTTATACAATGAATATGTCATCAATATAGTAGGATCATATATTCTAATGTCGGTAGTTTTGACATACACACATTTGTCACATTTATTTGTCCTTATGACAATATTTTAATTTTAATCTTTTGTTTAACGTTTGGACTATGTTCATTGTTAATCTCTAAAGTTCGTTTCATTGAACTTGGATCAACTTCCTTAATTGATACATTCTTTAATTTATACTATCATGAAGATAATAAATTTTTCTTCAAACAATTGTTTGCCATAACATTAATCTTATATGTTTTGTCTTTCATTAGAAGCCTACAATTCGGAGACATGTTTTTCATCTTATCGCAATTTAAAATATTTCGCATGAAATTTTGTTTCTTGAACACATCGTCTTTTGGCCTCATAGGACCTTTTCTACGGTTGTTTTTCTTGAAATTCTTTTTGACTTTCACTATATTTGCCCTAACAATTTTTGTTACAACAATATTTACCTTATTAACATTTGAAAGTGATAATAACATTTACCTTTTCCTCTCTAATAATAAGAATATCATCCTTTAGATCTTTGACCAAATACATCGCTCACACCTATACTCAAATAGACAATATTCTTTGTTACCACATTTTGAATTTTTTTTATTAGATCTCACTGGTTTTCCATTGTGACTCATAGCCACAAATCAGAAACATAGATTGTGAATCTATAAACGTAATGATGAACAATGCACCAGGTTGATAACTTATGAAAAGAGAGGTGATGCACTAGACACACATAAATATCATGTCTTTCAAAGAACCAATCTTAGACATACACTTTTAAATTATTTTTCAATCATCGTTTATGAGCCTCATTCTCTTATGCTTATGGAAGTTCTTGAAGTCGTTCCAAATGGGGGTTAGATTTTTAAATGACTAACGGTTGAACAAATTCTCTTATAACCATTGTTTTTGCGAGAATATCGTGAGTGATCAATTAAAGTCACTGCATTTGATTCACAACAATTTACAATCAATCATAGAGAATTTGGTAACTAAGAATTTTTTAGTACCAACATCTTTCATTTTGTACTTATGGTCCAACGACCCTCACAATTTTTTATCAATTTTTAAACACTTCACACTTTATATTGTGCATCATACTAGGCTTTGAGATTTTAATTTTGACATTGAAAACAAAATTCTTTCATGTTTTGATTCAAGACTTCAGTCGAAATCAACACTTTAGGTTATGTTGAACAGAATCAGTAACCAATGTTACTTCCAATTACAAATTCTGTTAAAACATATTTGTCTACATTGTTTGAAAGGAGATCAAGTAAATCCGTTAAACGACAGTAATTAAATTCCCGAAAACAAATTTATTTACAAGATCTCAATTTGCAAACAAAACAAGATTCTCAATAAATAAATTAAATAATATTTTTCGTTTTATGATATAGAATCATACAAGATTCTCACGAAAACAAATTCAACGATTAATTTTTCTTGCAAAATGAAATCATAAAGAATTCCTAGAAAATAAGTTCGACGATTTATTTTCCTTACAAAATTAGAATCAACACAAGATTCTAACAGAGAAATAAAATTCAATGATTTATTTCTTTTTTTCTGTTATGTCTTTTGTTAAAGAACGAGATTAATAACACTAAAACTCGAAACAGAGATATCAAGGCAACCCGATCAAAAGGAAATAATCCTTTAATTTTAATTTCGTTGATTCTTATTTGAAAAGAGACAAAACGAACCCGTTAAAACGACAATAATTAAATTTCTGAAAACAAATTTATTTACTAAATCTCAGTTTCCAAAAAAAATCAAAATTTTATCTAGATATCATGCTCGTATCTATAAAATTCTTCAAAGGAAAATTATTAGCACGAGAAAAAAATTTACAATATTTCTAAAAATATACAAATAACACTTATTATCACATTTAATAATTATTATTAAGGCCTAAATTTATAAGGTAATAGCACCATAAATATTACCATAATAATACCATAATTAATGGTTACAAACACAATTATGGGTGAAATACCAAAATAATATTATAATTTAAGGATTTACCTTAATGATACATACACACATGTATGTGTATATGGTATTTAATATTACCATAAAGATACCATATTCAAGGGCAAAAATTATTTAAGGAATATTACCTTAATAATACCCTAATATATAGTAAATACTTGTAAGGTTATAGAAACTTTTCTAAACAACGAACGTACAATGAGTTGGCGGACATTGCACCACAAACTTAGAGTTGGCAGCAACTCAATTTCTTCACCTCATTGATGAATTGCACACGTACGACACAGCTACGTACAAGTATGTTGTTCGTTTTAGATTCAACTTAGAACAAAATTTATCTTATGATAGTTAGAAAATCGTTAATCCAAAAATAAAATAAACAGTAAAATATAAATATTGTATTAAAATACTGAATCAAACAAAACAAAATTAGATACAATATATTTAAAACTAAACCGATTGGAAATAAATTGAGGCATGTAGCTATACAATTTCTTTAAGACATATTTTCGGCCACTCCTTGGTGCTTGAAATTTTTGGCAGGATACAACAACTAGATGATCAAGTAGAGTAGCACAACTGCAGAGATCACGAACTATAACCTTGCCTTCTCCTATCACTAAAAACAACTTTTAAAATCACAGAGTAAAATAATATAAAATTCTCTGTATTTTTTTAAAGTTGTGTTTAATCAAGAAGGCTTACACCTTATTTATAGAAGTTTCACGAGGGTATAAGTGGAAACTTTTGACCTAATGGAGTATTTATGATTTTGAGAATTAATGAGCTTTAAAGAGTAGTTTTCAAAATTAATGTCTGAATTAAAGGAAACTTTAATATTTATCCTTTTAATTTCAGAACAGAATTGAGCAAATATATGCTCTTATTTGAGGGAAAAAATATTTTAAATTTGAGTCAAAATATCCGTAGGCGTACGGAGGACTAGACCTGTCCCGAACAGGTTGTCCGGACATTTGTGTTGCCCACGCTGTGCACGTCTGTACATTTACGAACTAACAATTGGTTCCACATTTTTCTCAACAACGTTTGGATTAATTTCTCATTCAAAGCTAAAAAATTATCGATTTTTTTGATAAAAAATTTAACCGGACCTCATCTTAAAAAATCTCAACTCTCATCTAACCTAACCTAAAATTTTCTTAATAAAACCTAACCTTATAAGATTAGATCGAGCCGGAACTCATCGAATTTGAATAAAATGACCATCCCTACTCATCGAATTTAAGTGCTAAAGTAGAGCAAGATTTCCCATCATCTTAGAGCAATATATATATATTAACATGCAGAGATGGGCAATCTTTGATTCTTTGTGCATGGATGTAATATTACCAACAAACATTTTAGGGTTGAATTTATCATCATCTTTTGAGTTGACGATTATTTGGTTGTTTTATTAATATGTTATTTTAAATAATTAAGTCAGTTTTCTCATATTAATAGATACTCGCAATCATCTGAAACATATTGTACTTAAATTATTATAAAATTATTTGTCAATGTGCTATCATGTTTATTATTATGTTGTTGATGGCATTTATCCTCCGCCGCCGACAATAATATTTGGTTGTATATTTTATTTTTATAAATTGTTTGGTTGATTTTTTCAACAATTCCTTTATATGATCATATTTTCATTATTTAATGGCTAGTTTTTACATTCCGATGATCTTAGAAAAATGAATGTCTAATATAATAATTTGGAGCAATTGTTGGGTACCTGTGGTTAGACTAAAAAAATATTTTTACTTAATATATAAAAAATTATTACTCCCCTGCACTACTAAAACTGTCACATGTTGACATTTTTTTAGTCAATTTTTTTTAACTTTGACTATAATTTATTTAAATATTTTAATTAATTAAAATTTATAAAATATATATTTAAAAATTACTTCATTGAACGTTTTTAAAATATATTTTTATATTTTTATCAATAATAAGTTTTAAATTATAAAAAAGTTAAATTTAAAAAAATTTAACCACAAAAATATTAACATGTGACGGTTTTAATAGGACGATAGAGTATTATGTGTTATTTTTAAATATATATATTTAATTGAAATACTCTACAATGAAAAAATAACACCCAAACAATCAACATCTTCTCTATGCAAATTTAACGATCATGGTCATGCACATTAATTTCTTTGAAGACAAAAAATTATTAATTAAATAATTAATTAATTTACCACATCATTATTCCACCCTGGTATTGGTTCCAGCTTGGACCCACCTGCCCTAACCATTTATAAGTACTTTCCAAGGACTGAATCACATTAAAGGAAAAAAAATTATATGCATAAAATATGCTCCAAACCCCCATTTTTTTAACGTTTAGAATTTAATTCTCTCCCTAATTTTTATTCCTAGAAAGTTATGTCACATTTTACCAATGAATTTGTTCACTTTTTTCTTGTTATATCTATTTTTTTTGGTCCACATTGATATCTGAATTTGTTTGCTCTTTCTACATTAATATTTTTTGGTACACATTTCCTTAACTTGTTTATTTTTTTACACTGGTACCTTTTTCGTAACGATTTAAAAGAAATATGTAGCACTCAGAGTTTGTGTCACATCATCACTCAAAAATAAAATTAAACTTTTAAAAAATTATAAAAATAAGAAAGTGTAAGAGATTATAGAAAATTATAAAATTTTAAGAAATTAGAAATTTGTAAAGATTATAAAATATAAAAACTATAGAAATAAAATCATTAAAAAATTACCAATTTGTGAAAGTTGATAAGTTTAAGTACCAATATGGACAAAAAATTACCAATTTCGAGCCCCCATCGAGGCACCCCGCATCAAACCAGCTAAACGATTAGCCACCTGATTAGCACCACGTGGAACCCTAAACACTAAATTTAAACCTAAACCTAAATGCTAAACTTTAAACCTTTTTAGATGAATATTAATTACATTAAACACACTAAATTAATGAAACACAATATTTTAGAAATGTAATTAATTATAGAAAAAATACTCTAGTGACCACCGAACTTTGGGGGCGTGCCTATTTTGATCACCGAACTATCGAACTCGTCAATCAGACCACCAAACTTATTAAATCAACCTATTTTGACACCGCCGTTAAAAAAATGACGGATAGGGTGACGTGGCACTTAACAGCAGTTAACGAAAATTTGTAAAATTACACATTTAGTCCATGTTATTTACGTATTAAATCAGTTTGATCTTAATTTTATTTTAATTAAATAAAATTAGTCAACCAATCAGATGATGACACATGTCATCACCTAATTGGATTAATTTACTCAAATTTTATAAAATGTTTAATATATTTCCCCCTCCAATCAGGTGGTGTCACCACCTGATTAAAGGAAAACTAAAAAAGAATAAAGAGTGACATTAGTGTGGTTCAAACTTGGGACATATAGGGTGAAATCCAATGTCTTTACCACTAAACCAAGCAAGCTCTTAATGATATAATTCGCACACTTTGTTATTTAATATGTTATACTTCGGTAAATGTTAAAGGAAAATTGAAGAAGAAAGAAAAATGTCACTGTGGTGGTTTAAACTTGGAACCAAGAGAATAAATACTCACACCTTTGCCACTAAGCCAAGCTACTCTTAGTAATATGAATTGCAAACTTTATATACATATTTTATACTGCAGTAAATGTTAGGGAAAAAAGAAGTAAAAATGGTTGAAAGGGGACTCGAACTTAGATCACTTGGGATGTGTATAATCACACAAACATTCGATTTAACTTAAATCTGAAAATTATTAAATATTCGATTAAAAAAAGAAATTGAATTTAAAATATTTGAATATTTTTTTTCATTTTCTTATTTAAATTAAATCGAATATTTATTAAAATATTAAATATTTAATTTAAAAGAAAAGAAATTTGATTTAAAAAAGTATTAGAATATTTAAGAAAAAATATTCGAATATTTAAAAAAAATTGATTTAAAAAGTATTCGAATATTAAGAAAAAAATATTTGAATATTTAAAAAGTAAAATATTTAATATTTTAATAAATATTCGATTTAATTTAAATAAGAAATGAAAAAAAATATTCGAATATTTTAAATCCAATTTCTTTTTTTAATCAAATATTTAATAATTTTCAGATTTAAATTAAATCGAATGTTTGTGTGATTATACACATCCCAAGTGATCTAAGTTCGAGTCCCCTTTCAACCATTTTTATTTCTTTTTTTTTTCATAACATTTACTGCAGCTTAAGATATGTATATAAAGTGTGCAATTCATATTACTAAGAGTAGCTTGGCTTAGTGGTAAAGGTGTAGGTATTTATTCTCTTGGTCCCAGGTTCAAACCATCCCAATGGCATTCTTTTTTCTTCTTTAATTTTCCTTTAACATTTACCGCAATATAACATATTAAATATAAAAGTGTGCGAATTATATTAAATTAATTCGAGGGGAAAATATATTAAATATTAATAAATTTTGAGTAAATTAATTTTATTTAATTTAAATAAAATTAGGATTAAATTAATTTAATAAATAAATAACATGGACTAAATGTGTAATTTTATAAATTTTCGCTAACTGCTGTAAGTGTCACGTCATGGTCAAAATAGGTTGATTTAATAAGTTTGGTGGTTTGATTGACGAGTTCGATAGTTCAGTGGCCAAAATAGGTACGCCCTCAAAGTTCAGTGGTCACTGGATTAATTTTCCCTTAATTATATCCTATTAGATTTTATTAAAAAGTATAATAAATATTAATATGGAAAATTCTACAACGTGCGACGAACACCGACGAACACCGCTAATGATGAACATCGATGAACACCATTAAATTAATTAATAAAGATTTAAAATTTCAAGGACCCATCATACAATTAATAATTATTTTTAAAATTTTAATTAAATTATTTATATATATATATATATTAAAAATTTATTTTTTTAATAAGGGTAAACTATATATTTAGTACCTCACTTATTTTTTTATTTCTATTGAACCCTCATTATTTAAATATTATTTCAATTTGACCCTGTTTTTTATAAAAAAAAATAATTTAACCCTTAACCCTCAACCAAAAACCCTAAACTATTAAACCTTAAACTCTTAAACCTATACCCTAAACCATATACCTTTAAAAATAATTTCACCATCATCGATTCAATTCAATTCAATAAATTGTTGAATTCTCCATGTAATTTTATCTTTTAATTTTGTGCTATCAATCATGGCCTAGATGGTTTTGCAATGGCAAGGGTATGGTTTCCTTGTTAGCAATGAGGCTTGCTGGTTGTGTTCTTAGTGTTTTGCATCCTAATGATGATGGATATGCATTGTTAAAAGTAGTGCCTGATCGGTTGATGATAAATCCATGCTGAGGGAATACATGTTTTAACTGGAGATTTATTTTATAGTATTTGTCCTACAAAGACATCCTTTGCTCATGGTGAAACAGAGGTTGCTCAATTGTGCTTGGCTGCGGCCAAAATTGGCTAATGAAGCATCGCTGGTTGGATAAACTCAAACAAAGCTTGGGATTTTTGGGTTGATTCCCATGTATCAACATGTTTGCAATATATTTTGATTTTTTTTTGGACAAATTTGTATTTTGATTTGGCAGAGATTACAAAAATTAATTATAGTATTTTTGGTGTTAGTGATTGTTGACTGATTATCGATGATGGTGAAATTATTTTTAATGGTATATGGTTTAGGGTATAGGTTTAAGAGTTTAAGGTCTAATAGTTTAGGGTTTTAGGTTGAGGGTTAATGGTTAATGGTTAAATTACTTTTTTATAAAGAATAGGGTTAAATTGAAATAATATTTAAATAATGAGGGTTCAATAAAAATACAAAGATAAGTGAGGTACTAAATATATAGTTTACCCTTATTAAAAAAATAAAATTTTAATATATATATAAATAATTTAATTAAATTTTTAAAAATAATTATTAATTGTATGATGGATCCTTAAAATTTTAAATCTTTATTAATTAATTTAATGATATTCATCAGTGTTCGTCGCTGTTCGTCGCACTGGTAGACTCATCCTAAATATTAATAATTGGAATTGTGTAATTCTTATTAACAGCCTTGATGGTAGTCATTAGAAAAATTTTAAAAAAATCACACAACTCTTCTTAGAAAAAATTATAATCTATCTAATCTTAATTTTAAATACAAAATTTTAAACTTTAAACTCTAACCTTAAATAATAAACACTAAATATTCTAACCTTAAATAATAAACACTAAATATTATAATCTAAATCCTAAACCCTAAATTACATAAGTTTATATAATTTATGTAAGAAAAATTTTCTTATATATATATATAATCATCCTACCACTCTCTCAAATCATCTTCTCTGTTTCTCTGTTTTTCAGGCGTGGGTTTTGGCTTTCATTACTCTTTTCTTTTCCTTTTTCTCTCTCTCTTGGAAACCACCAAGATTAACCCATCAATAAAAATGTCAGTTTTCTTCTTTTCCAAACAGATTTCCACCCTCAATGTTTCTTTGTTTCTTTCACATAATTAATCATGGTTGCTGCTGCCATTAATCTCAGCTTTTGACCCCATCCTCTTCGAACCAGACAATAAAGCCCAAACAACATAATTCAATTCCCACTCTTCGATTCTCTTCTCTTCCTTTCCCCTTGTTTTTCATCCTATAAAATGCCAAGAGAAGTTCGGCAACAAACCAGGAGAGAAACCCCATCTTTCTCTTCGTCTCTTCTCGACGCCATCTACCGCTCGATTGACGAATCGAACGGTAGTAATCGCGACGAAGACATGAGTTTTCGTCGCGACAAGACCACCGTGAGGAAGAAGAAGCAAAGCAGTACTTCACTGAAACAAGAACAGGATAACAGCGTTCAACGTGCTTGCATGATCGAGAAATGGATGCAGCATAAGAAAGAAGTTAGAGGCGGCGGCTGTGAAATTAAGGCCTTTGGGATCGATCCAATGTTGTTGAATTCAAGCTCGACGTCGCCGGATTCTAGCTGCGGCGGCGGGTTTTCGTCATCCGAGTCGGATTCTTTTTACAGTGCAAAATCAAGATCGTCGGCGTCTACTTGCCATCGGCCGAAGCCTATTCGGACCAGTATTTTTCCAGAGCCTAAGCACGAACTGCTCGAGAACAATGTCAATGGCGGTTTCATACGAACAAAATCCAAGGCCATGAAGATTTTCAGTGACCTGAAGAAGGTTAAGCAACCGATATCTCCGGGCGGTAAACTCGCAAGCTTCATTAACTCGTTGTTCAGTTCGGGAAGTCCAAAGAAGACTAAGCATGCCAAGAAAATAATGTCGACGTCGGTTGTTCCGACGTCGACATATTCTTCGGCTTCTTCGTTTTCGAGATCATGTCTGTCCACGACAAAAACTCCATTTTCAAAAGCGAATGTCGGGACAAAGACGAAGAGATCGGTTCGGTTTTGTCCGGTTAGCGTTATTCTCGACGAGGATTCTTCAAGGCCACGTGGGGAACTCAAAATCCGGCATGAAAATGAGCTTCAAGCTTCCATAAGAAAACCAGTCATGAACAAAGAGATCGAGTACCGCATCACCGAAGAGAATCGTAGGGTTGCCGAAGCTGCAAGGGAGCTTTTAAACTGTTACCGGAGGAAGCCGAAGAACGAAGAGTTCGATATCGACGACGACGATGCAGCTAGTTATGCAAGCTCCGATCTGTTTGAATTGGATAATCTTTCGGCCATTGGAAATGAAAGGTATTTAGAAGAATTGCCTGTGTATGAAACAACTCATTTTGATACTAATCGAGCCATTGCTAAAGGTTTGATTCTGTAATATCTAAACAATTTGGGGGTTACATCAAAAAAAATATACTAATATGGCATCAAATTAGTTACTTTTGATCTTTTCAATTCTTATGGTTATTTTATGGTTTAGCTTGGTCATTTTATTTCCCCCCTTTTGATTTCCATAAACAACGGTTAAATTGTGATTTTGGCCATTTTATTATGTTTAAATTTGAGGTTTAGTCCTTATACTTTAATTTGAGATTTTTTTGTTGAAATGGGTGTTTTAAGAAAAAATACGTCAATATTTTATTTAGAATAATTAATAGCATTAACTATTTGAATCAACTAATAAAACTATAAATATAACGAGGCTAAATTATGTTAAATTAAAGTATAGAGACTAAATTTTAAATTTAAATATAATTAGAAGGATCAAAACCAGAATTTGACCTTGCTTCAAATAATGAGATATTGGTAAGTAAATAGAAATGGTGAAGAAGATTTAAATGAGGTGAAAATCTGAGGCAAAATTTCTAATATCATCATAAAAAAACTGTTATTTTATTTTTCAACATAAACATTAGTACTCTTTAGTTATTAGTCGAAGACAAAATGCATTCATAGATTTAATTTAATTCGATTGATATTGTTATTAATACAATATATAAGAGAATTTAATATTAAATATATTTAAACATTTAATATCTTTAAATTTATAGGTGAAAAGTAATTTATACAATATAAACGTTATATCAAATTTTACGTTAGAAAAGAAAAATACATTCATATTCTAACTTTTATCATATTTTGAAATTTAATTTTAATGATGGAAATTCAATTTTTGATATTTTTAAAATGGGAATGAAAAAATGAAGGGGTGAGGAGATATATAAATGGTCCCAAAAGATCTAATCTTTGATACTCAAAGTTGTTAATGTCAAATTTGGTTGGTTTCCATGTTTTAAGAGCAACAAAAAAAGTTGAAAATGATCTCCATCATTAACCTAACTTATTAAAATACTTTGATACACAAGCTTGTATAAACTTTTTAACCAAAAAATCTTTTTTTCTTCCAATTTTTCGATCTTCCCATTCATTACCCGTGAAGCCTTCTTCTCTTAATTCTTTTCATTCTGTCACCGAATAATCGATAAGAATTCGCAAATCTAGGTCGGCTAATTGTTCTCGAATAGCACCTGCTCTAGTAAAATTTTGCGATTGCGAAATGTATCGAAACCTTGGGTCCCAATTCAACACTAAACAAGTCCGAACTAGTTGAATACTTGTGTCAGAAATTCTTCGAGTCGGTTTGCCATTTCCATAAAGGATATAATTGACAACTCGAAGTTGCATATTATCTTTTTCTCGAAACGGATCCTGGAGGAAGAGTGTTGCTAAATTTATATCGTCCGACGTTAATAATTTCAATTTGTTGAGTAATAACTTAAGCCTTGTAACGCCCGTGTTTTGGGGTTAGGAGTTAGTCGGGTTTGTGGTCTGAGTCGGTAAAAATTAAATTAAATCAATACAACCTTAATTAGGATCTAATTGAGTTTTAATTATCTAGGAGGGACCCAAGTGGTAATTTGACCCTAAAAAATTTAAAAGGATGACAACTTTTGAAAAGTTAAAAAGGAAAGAGAAAAAAAATTGTCTTCTCTCATCCATCTTCCCCACCCAAACGTTAAACCTCCCTTCAAACCCTCCCAAACACAAAGATTACTATTCCATTGATTTCTACATCAACCTAAGGTCGTTTTTCAAAAGTAAAGGTATATTCTCACTCTCCTCTTCATTTCCTATCTATCCATGGTTATGGATTTTAAAACCATGAACTTTTGAAAATTAGGGCTTGATAAAAGTTTAAGTTTTTATGGGGATTTTGAAGTTGTTTTGAAATATAATATTGAGTTTTGGTTTAACCACCTTAAAATGCTTAACATATATTAAAATGGTTGAGTTTGGGTGAAAACCCGAAATGGGTTCTTGAAGCAATTTTAAAGGTGTCAAAAACTTGATTTTTGGTGGGTTTTAGGGTGAAATTGAAGGGCTGATAGTTTAGGTATGCTAGGAAGGTGATTTGGGATCTTTTGGGTGTCATTTGGATGATTGAAAATGGAATTTTCAGCTAGGTTTTGGGGAAGCACGAAAATAGGTATTTTGGGTGGTTATTTGGATTGGAAATTGGTTGAAGTTGGCTTGTACTTATGAAGGGAGATGATGGTTGAGTTTTATCATTGAATTGTGAAGTAATGGATGTGTTTTGTTTGGCTAGAAGCAAGAGGAAGCGTTGGAGAGGCATCGGGATCGAATCCGGGCTTGTAGGAGGCTTGCATTTGGTTGCTAAGGAAGGGTGGTGAGTGACTTTAAATGTGTTTTAAGGTTTGGTTCGAGTATGTGTAGTGTGTGAGTTGAAATGTGCTTGGTAGGCCATTTCTATGTGATTTCAAGTTGTTAATTTAGCTATCGATTTCCATTATATGCTATTGTGGTTGCCTATTTATGCTCTTGTGATATGTGATTGTTTTGCACATGTATATCATGATTTGTATATGTGATGAGCATGAGATGTGGTTGATGGATATATGATGTGGTAAATGAAAATTGGCACTAATTAACTTACCGGGTGTAAATGATCGATCATTAGGATTAGTGTGCACACAAATTGAGTCAAAACGTACGTGGCCTTGTTGGCGTTGAGTCATCAAGGAGGAGTACGGTGATGTAATATTCCACCGGAAGCTTATATTATATTCTACGGGATGATGAGTGGAATCCCATCCGTAGGGCATGTGGCGATGAGTGAAATCCCGCCCATGCAAGGTCTGGTGATGAGTGTAATCCCACCGAGGTAATGTGAATGTTGAGGTTAAATCCGCACATCCGGGTAATCTAATAGTGGCCAATTAAATTTGTTCTTATACATGTGATGCATGACATTGATATGAAATGTTTGAGCTTAGTATGATGTAAGATGTCATATTATGCCACTTGAAAGACTAGCTAGGTCTACTTGTCACTTTACCTATGCATGATAGAAATGAGAATTACGGAATACATGCTTGAACCCTGCATTGTTGATGTTTTCGGTTTTAGAGCATCCTCACTAAGCTTATAGCTTACGCTCTCAATTTTCAACAATGCAGATCATTAGCGTGGTGTTAGCTCGGAGCAAGGCAAGAAGGGCTTCCAAGTTTTGTTGCTCAAGTACGGTTCATAATTATGTAGTAGCTTAGCAATGTGGCAAGGGTGTTTTGTATGAGCTATGTATGACTCCTTTATGTGTTGGTGTTTATGATTTGACTATGGTTTGTAAAGCATGATATGCCTTGATGAATGGTTGTGTGTGATGGTATGCCTTTAGGTGTTTAGGTTGCCTTGTTGATGGGTGCAAACCTCATATGTATTAACTTGTGCCATTTTGGTCTTTTGAACGTTCATGTATGACCTTATATGCTAAATTTGCCCTTTTGTTGAATGTCGTGTATGGATGCCTTGCTATTGGTTTTGGTTGCTTCCCTTGGTTGTAGAATGTTGCTTAAATGTTTGTATGTGGCTTAGGGAGTCCCTATATGCATCTAGAGTTGGAGTCTTGAGAGTTTTTGCTGAAATTGGAGCATTGCAGACCAGGGCGTATCGGTACGCCTAAGGGCCGTATCGATACGGTCTTGCCTGCAGAGCTCAATTTTGGCTGGGCGTATCGGTACGCGGGGGTGTATCAATACGATTTTTGGTCACTGGAATTCTGAGAAATTGGGGAGTTTTGGCATATCGATACGGTGATGGGGTGTATCGGTACGGGTTTATCTCGTTGACCATGAGATGTTGACTGAAGAGGGCGTATCGATACGCTCAAGGGCTGTATCGATACGGTCTTCTTCGAGTTGAATGTTTGGGTTGACCAAGTCAAGGCGTATCGATACCCTTGATTGGTGTATCGATACGGCCTGCCCTATAAGCTTAAAATGGACTGTAATGTGTGGTTGTGGTTCGAATGTGTTTCTTTTATGGATGTTTTCCGTTGTCGTGATCACTTAGGATTTAATATGCCTCTAGTCAAGATTAAAATGAAAGAAAAAAAATAGGGTTGCTAACCGAGGGAGAACCTTAACGGGTTTCGCTTCGGTTTTCCCCGTGTGGCCTACTCGGACCGGTCATCCGGCCAGACCGGGACGAGGGGGTTACAAGCCTTCAATAAACAACTTCTTGTAGAATATCAATAGATATTTCAACCCATTGTTCTCGATTACGAAAAAATGAAACATTACATTAGCTCATAAATCATGACACGAATTAGAGCTCTTTATCTATGAAAGAAAGAATAAAAAAGAATTTTTTTTTGTTTCTTTTCGTTCCTATTCTTCTTTCGGATCTGAGAAAATCGTGAATGGGGCTTAAACTAAAATGAAGCATCCAGGCTCCGTTTAGAAAAAAAAATCAATTGGTAATATATTTATGATTACCACCTATATCATAATCATAAATCTTTTTATTTTAAAATTAGAAAATTATAAATAGAAATAAGAGTGATTTCAAACTGTTAATCAATCGAATAATATGATAAATACGTATAATATTTGACGAAAAACGTGAAAGAAAAATTAAATTAAATTAAAAAAGTAAATGAAATCATAGCAAAAAGACGTCCCAAGAAATTCTTCGATTTCTTCTGGAAGCATATGATTATTCATACGCTTTTCACGTTCCGTGAATAGCCGAGACATTAAGAAATATCCATAAAGATATTTAGGGGATCAATCTAATTCTATCTCCGTTCGTTCCGTTTGAAGAAAGGAAGGATCCTAAAGAATCGATCTTTCTTTTAGTTGTTGAATCTCAAGATAAATTCATGGGGAAACGAGATCTCTTTTGGGTCTACTCCAGCATTTAGAAATTGGTTTATCGGTAAAGATATATGTACTTGATGAACCGCGACGATTCAATAAAACCATCAAGCTAAATCCAAAAATTCTTTGAGTAAGAACCAATGGATCATCGCTTATTCAATGATATAGAACAAATAAAAATTCAAAGAAAAGAAAGGGGTGTCCTTTGATCAAAAAAGTATAAACTAAATGGGAGTTTTTTCACTTATTCTATTTCTATGCTATGTTTTTATCTGAGAATTTCGTGTCTTTTTATTTTATTCTAATTTTTGTTAATTTCATATTTTGATTGCCTCGTGCAATTTAATTTTTTTTATTCACCAAAATATCGAATCATGAACGAAGAAAGACGTGCAAGAAAAGAAAAAGTATATTAGCTAGTAATTATGAGGCCTCAATTCTTGACTAGAGGGGACACCAAATACTCTGCTACTAATTCTTCCTCAGCTTTTGGTAAATCAAAAGGTAATTACTCACATTCTGCTAGAGAAGAAATTAAAAAAACGATAAATTCTATTGGCTGACGCCACAAATTTCATCCCCTGATGGTAAATCCTTCCACCTTGAGCTCTTCACAGTCAAGTCTCCCTGTAGGAGATGGCTTCTTTGCTTGGTGCCGATGGTAACAGCCCGAGCCCATGCCCTGATGAAGCTTCTCGCCTAATCGGAGAGAAGTAAGGCACAAAGAGTTTCCATGATGTGGCGATGTTTTCGTTCAACACGCCCTTTTGAATGGCCAAACCGGAATAGAAAGAAGTCTTTAGAACTACTTACACGGCTCGATCTACTACAAAAGAAGCTGCCAGATCATGAATTAGTAACTATATCCAATCTCCAAAAAAATTTAATTATTTCAAACTTTCTATTTTTGAAATGGAATATTTACGCAATCCCCATAAATAGGATCAATTTACATAAGTCTTTCAATTTTAGCGTTTAAGGCTTTATGTTATGATTTAGGGTGTCAGATTTAATATTTATAATTAAAATTTAGAGTTAGGGTTTAAGTGTTAGGGTTAGAAATTTAGGTTTAAAATTTTATAGTTTAAATATGAAGGGTTTATAATTTTTTTTACATAGCTTGTGTATCAAAATATGACTCTTAAACTATTTCTATATGGATTATATTTTGATACACAACCCATCATATTTAAGTTATAAAATATCTAAAACCTAAATCTCTAGCCTTAACACCCTAACACCTGAACCTTAAATCCTAAACTCTAAATTTTAACCCTACACCTTAAATTGTACACCCTACAACCTAACCCTAAACCAAAACATAAATATCTAAACCCTAAAATTGAAAAGCTTGTGTAAACTTTAATTTACACAAACTTGTGTATTAAGGTATTTTCCATTCTATATTATACCCATCAAAATTTAAAATTGATAAATAAAATTCATTTGGAGAAGGTCAAATTATGGTTTTGGAAACGTTAATTTGACATTATTCGATCCTCAATTTATTTTTACAATTTTAATATTTTCTTTGGATACACTAAAGTTTCAATCCAAATATCAGGTTTTAAATCCACACAAAATAAAAACATATGCAAAAAAAAAAATTGTCACTTGGCTAATTAAAAGACCTCAATTAAAATATTAATATATATTTTAAAGCATGCCTTCTAACTTACCAAGCCAATCCACTTTATTTTTTGGAAATGTGTTTTTAATGATTTTTTAAGTTATAACCATAATTAAATTTTACTTTCAAAAAAATATTTTAGGTAGTTATCTCATCCGTCTTTAATCTAAGCGCCATCTCTCAAATTTTTGTGGTCTATAATTTTGCTTTTATTTCTTTGGTTAGTGGTCGAGAATTAATTTTAATATTGGTTATTGATTATCGAGTCTATTTTTTTCTTATTTTTTTATATTTTGATAAGAATCTCTGCCTTTGTGGCACGCGTTTCCTCTGTCCATGTGACACGTTTTCTTTGATTTTTTTGTGTGGTTCGTTTCATTTGTTCTTGTGGCATGATTTCAGCATACCTTAACGGTCGGTTGATGCTCGTACAAAGATCTTCACGGTGCTAATCTCTGATTATGGTTTTGTCGACAGTCTTAGAAAGATGGATCCTCACTCGGTTGATGGTTGGTTCCCGATATAATCAAACTTGGGTAGCAGAGCAATCTGCCTAATAGCTTGGTTCGCTTACCACTTATTTCTCACCCCGTAAAGCGTCTCGTTTGGATAGAGACAATGAGATTCAAAGAAGTTTCTGAATTTGGGTATGCTAATCTTGATGGAAGTGTATGCTTTTCTTTTCACCATTGTAAGAGACTTTTAGTGGACCTATTCATATTTTTCCATTTTTGATACATTGTATTATTTTTCATGACGATTTATAAAATTCGTATTGTTAAAAAAATTAATATACGATTAAAGTGTACATTGTAACCCCCTCGTCCCGGTCTGGCCGGATGACCGGTCCGAGTGGGCCACACGGAGAAAACCGAAGCGAAACCCGTTAAGGTTCCCCCTCGGTTAACAACCATATATTTTTCTTTTCATTTTAAATCTTGTCTAGATGAGTATTAAATCCTAAGTGATCATACAGCGGAACAACATTCACGAAACAAACAAACGAACTCAAACTAACATGTTACAGCCCAATTTTAAACTTATACTGCAGGCGGTATCGATACGCCTAAGGGGTGTATCGATACCCCTTGACTAGGTCAACTGGTCAGAGTCAACCAGTGGAGACCGTATCGATACGCCCAAGGAGTGTATCGATACCCTCCTCAACGGTTGACTTTCCACGGTCAACGCTAAGATGACGGTATCGATACACCAGAGGCACGTAACGATACCGAAATGGACAGTAGCTCCAGTGACCAAAATGGTATCGATACGCCCCCCTCGCGTATCGATACACGAGGCCTGAAACAAGAAGGCGGTATCGATACTGGACCAACCGTATCGATACCCCTGCACAGCAAAAACTCCCAAACTCAGCTAAAACGAACAAGACTCGGACCTAGATGCAATTTAGGACTTCCCTAGACCCAAACAAGCATTCATACAACATTTAAAGGTCATTGTTTAGCCATACAAACACCCAACATGTACATACATCAAGGGGAAACATGCAATTGAATCAAAGATGACATTTAAGCATCCAAAATCTCATACTTCAACATTCAAACATAAAGGCAACCTCAAAGGCACATAGCCAACATTCATGATAAGCAATTTAGGCATGGATTACAATCCAAACATGGCATCCACAAGCCAATCAAAAACAACATAATTAAGGAGTCTAAACATGCTCCTAAACATCCAACAATAGCACAAATCAACAACACCTATCCCATTGCTTGACTATTACAATCTACAATTTAAAGTTCATACTTGAGCTAACCAAAAGCAACCATTGGAGACCTTTCCTTGCCCTTGCCAACCACAAGCTATTAATCTGCATTGTCGAACAAAAGAGAGCGTAAGCGTAAAAGCTTAGTGAGGGTAGCTCACAAAACAAACCTCGACAATGCAGGGTTCAAGCACGAGCATACAACCAAGGTAGAATACATGATCTTACCATCGATCCACATGAGCCATAAATATAGATGATGCATGAACATATATTCAATATTATGTCATGCTCAACATGTTTAAATCCAGAACATATGTAATCACATATATTAAACCATGTTAGCAACACATCCCAAATCACATTGGCTCACAAAGTAATCACACCTTGACAACATAAACCACAATCCGTATTGGCACCTAGCTATGACTCGAATACGCGGATAACCGTTGGAACTCACATCTAACAACACAACCATTACCTGATGGTGGGATTACACTCATCACCGTTCACGCGGAGGGGATTCCACTCATCCTCACGCCCGTCGATGGGATTCCACTCATCACCGACATATAATTATATAAGAAGATTTCCGGGCGAACCCGTACTCCATCTTGATGACTACCATCATCAAGACCACGTGCGCATTTTGACTCACGTGTGCACACTAAACATCCTAATGATCGATCATTTGTACACAAGCATACTAGTGCCAATACTAACACATTCCACAATACCATTTATTAACAACTTCCGTGCTTAGCACGTACTCACCATGACTTACCGTCATGCACAAACCACCTTTCCATGCCTAGCATGTACTCATCATGATCCTCGGATCAAACAATCACCTCATAATCTCATTTCACATGACAACACTACATGTACATCATTAACAATCATATCACATCATATTTTGCACATGTGTATAACCATATCATATCTATCATCAACATACATATAACAATGCATCCAACATGCCTCAACATACATGTATACAACATATACATAATCAACACCATCACAATTTAACACGAGGCATATACAACCATTAAAGAGTGCAACCAAAGTCTCTAATCAAAGCTTGGGATTAGGCTACCACTCTAATCCCAACTCTAGGTGGGTTTACCAAGCCCATCCTAGGTTCACATGCTTGAACCAAATACTCAAAACCATTTTAAAAATATTTAACCACTCACATCTACCTCCAAGCTCAACTACCAAGCAAGCATCACCTTCATGTTTCCGGATTTCTTTCCGAAGCTTCTCCAACGCAAGTTCTCGCTTCTAAACAACCTCAATACAATTCAAATAATCCTCAAATCAGCCCAACATCAATATACCAACCCGGAATACAATTCAAATACAATTTACAATATTGTAAACCATGAACAACCTCCATATTTTGCAATCTCGGACAGCCCACATACCCCTTCCAAAATCCATGTTTCCAACACCCATTGCACCTACAAATGATCCCAAATCAACCCCCAACCATAGTACTACCAATAGCCTATCAATTCTCACCTAAAACAACCCCCAAAACTCACCCAAAACCCTTCAAAAAACCCATTTATACCCAAATTCGGGAATTCATTTAAAATACTCTAAAAATCATATATGTTGGACTATTTGATTCACAAACAACATATCTAACATAAATAAACTAAAAGCCTTGATAAAAACTCATAAAGTCACAACCTTTAACCAAAACTTTGAAAAACCCAAATTCTAAAACATTGATGAAAATGAAATCTATTTGTACTTCCAAGTAGAGGAAGATGAGAGCAAGATGGGGATGTATTTACCTTTCGATTTCGAGCCAAAATGAAGGAGAAAAGAAGGTTGGATAGAACTTGGAGAAGCTTCCCCCTCTTTGTCGTGAGAAATGAAGAAGGAAGAGGGAAGAAGAGAAAATTTGGTGTTTTAAATTAAAAAGGGGTTTTTAATTTCCAAGGGCTTGAAATTACAATAGTGCCATTAATGAGATGGCAACTCTCCCTTACTTTAAAATCCATGACATTTTAGTTTCATTTCAAATTAGTCCAAACATAAAATGTTTATTTTGAAAATAAAGAAAGACACAAGGTCCAAATAATGTATAATATTATTTAATCATAAACTCGAGACCCAAAATATTATTTAAATATTATTTCCACCCGACCCCCAAACCCGGGTGTTACATACATAATATATATGTATAACAAGACTCAGACCCAGACACGATATCCATCGGTATCAACTTTGCCATCACAACCAATGCCTTGTTAGAATTAAAGTATACGATTAAATAAAATCTAATATAATATAGGGACCAAAACTATAATTTTTTTAGAATTTACAAAACAAGAGTAAACATTATTATTGGTCACTAAACTATTCTCGTTTTCTTGTTTTGATCACCAAATTATTATTTTTGACAAAATAGTTATTAATATAAGGGTTTTTTCCTATTTTGGTTACTCACCGTTAAAAAACTCATGAAAAACAAGAAATCATGAATAGTTTAGTGACCAAAATAAGAAAGAATCAATAGATTGATGACCAAATCAGGAACGTTCATGTAGTGTATCAATTACTTTTTTCACATTTTGGTCAATAAAATTTTTTTTCTAGAAAATCTATTAGTGTGACATGACAGAACTGTAGTGTATCATGTGACAGTAATATTTCAAGAAAATAAATTGCCAAAATCTGATGGTCAAAATTGGTCAAAGAACTTAATTGATTCAGTTTAACTTATTAGTTCAGGGACTTAATTGAGTGCAAAAATTTCAAGAACTTAATTGATTTTTTATCCTAAAGTTCAAAGAGCTCAAGCACCTTTAATTCAAATAAATTCAAAATTAAACAAAAGCAAGTAGGTATTTAGTCGTAATAACAAATGATTCTTATCTCCAAAGTATTCAAAAGAAACCAAGATGTTTAAGATACACTTAAGAGGACCACTAAATCTTAACAGTACGTTGATATCCTAATTAAGTCATCATAACATATACACTTAATTAATTTAAAGCATACTTTTAGAGTTAGCAAATACTAAAGGAAAAGAAAAAGGCTATCCTATTGTTCTATCCTATAGTCAAAAGTTCTATAGGCTTTAAATTGTCTATGAAATTGGGAAATATTGATATTTTTTTATAACCATTGATATCTGATCCAGATGTCATCGAGATCGTCGATGAAATGTAAAAGTTTCATTGTACAAAAAAATGTAATTTCTTTGAACAAGAAATAAATTAATTTATTAGTTAACTAATTGAATTGAATATTACAAAAAAATTATGAGGGCGAATTTTTCAATATAATTTACTTTATTCACAACACTAAAATTTGAATCTCTTATATTAATTAAGGAACTTAATGCCTCATCTCCCTGAACCAATTGTTAGTTAATAAAAGTATATATAAATGGGGTAGTCATTTTTTTATTATTTTTCAAATAATATTAATTAGTACTTTCTCCCATAGTTTCACACACCATTATAAAATTAATCAACTGTTTAATCAAAGATTTAAGATCATCTTCGATAAATTAACAACTATTCTTTCATATGTTTTCTTGTAATTTTGTACTTTTTAACTACTCGTGTTTTATTATAAGGTTAGTAATAATTATAAGGTGGCTCTTACATCCATTTTTTTTAATATTCATGTTTTCTAGCTTGCCTTATTTTGGCGATGGAAAGGTTTTATATAAACTAAAGAGTTGGATGTGAGATCTATTAATTGATCCGATAATAAAGGGTGTTTATATTTAGCGGTTGCAAATGGGTCATTCGGTTTGGTTTCGGTTCGGGTTATTTTGAGTCTGATGTCATTCGGTTCAGATTCAGTTTCGTTTTGGTTTTAGTTCGAGTCTATGGTGATTTGGGTCATATTGGGTTGGTTGATTTTAGTTCGGGTCAATTTCGGTCATCGGGATATCGGTCGGTTTTAATCGAGTTTTTAGGTCGGGTCCATTTTTTACATGCTATATATGGCTTTATAAAGCCAATATATTTGACTTTTTGGTGATCAGTTGTGCAGTTATTCACATCTCATTTTTCTTTATTTCTTTTAATACATTTTCTTTATTTCAGGTTGCTTTCAGTTCTGGTCCATTCGATTCGGTTGAAAATCGATGCGGATCCATTTCGATTCAAATAGAATTCGAGTCAATTTTGGATCGGTTCGATTTATTTCGGGTTTCGAATTAAATTTCGGGGCATTATGTCTAGGTCAATATCGGGTCTCGAGTTGGATAACTCAGTTCAGGTCTCGGGTCAAGTTTATTCATATTGTCCTATTTTGTATGAGTTTGAATATTAACATTTACCTTGATAATGTAAATATATCTCTACTTAATAAAAAAAGAGAGATGGAAGCGAAACTCACCTCTTCTTTATTGTTTATTAAACTAGTTTTGGGGGGCTTGTGTGGTTTCAAACTCGAGGTTGTTTATAAGATTCGAGTCTTTAATATTAATGCACCACTTCCATTCAAATAATGAAACTAGAACCATCAACTAGTTAATGTAGTATATATATGTTGTTTTTTACAAGGAAGATGAGAGAAAGAGTTATCTTTGATCAAATTTGAGATTTCAAGTGAATCAATATTTAATGTCAACGAAAAAAATTCTTATGAGTGCATATTAGTTTCAGTATTGTCATTAATCTCTAGAGCAAGTGGTTAAAGTTTTTAGTTGACATCCTCCCCTCTTCCCTATTTTCTCTCTCTCTAAGTAAAAATTGTTCAAAAAATTCTTATGACATCAAATACTTTTCATAGTAAAGAGATCAATAAAAATAATCAGGGGTCTATTTGCGTATTTTACATTTTTCTCTAAAATTCACTTTTTATCATTTTATTTGGGTACAAAATATTATATGTATTCGACTTTAAATCTAGACAAAGTCACATACGTGCTAAGCTACACAAACCTAAATAATTTAAATAAAGCACGTCATTCTTTATCACGATGACCTAACTATATGTACTCTAAAACTTACTTTTAGGTGGACAGCATGTTCAAAACACGTGTGAGCCTTTCTTCACCGATCTTCGTAGGATATGCTTATTATAAAAAAAGATTAAAATAATTATAGTTTTTTTTAACGTAATTTTTTTTGAATAATCTAAACGCGAGAAAAAAGTTAGTGTTGGTAAATGTTGGTTAAAATATGGATACAAATAAATAAGTTTGTTTTTTAATCAACAAATATAATTAAATAATTCTTTAATTAATAATTAATTGAGTGAGTATTTAAATTAAATGGACCTTATTAAACTTGTTGCCTTCCTTCTGCCTATTACTCAATTACGCATATGCACGTGTGGGGCAATCCACTTTGATTGCGAAAATGACCTATATGCCCATCTCATATTGAATGGAATATATGTTTGACATGGGTAATTTAAGAAAAAGTGAAAATGTTAAGGAGGGAGGGCAGGCAGCTTTAGTTATTAAAGAGGGAAAAGAGATATCTTAGATGGCGGCTCCTATTTTCTCGGAGGACTTACGGAACAATGGTGAGAACCCTAGTCTGGGAGGGTTCACGGTTTCTGGGGGACAGCCGCCCGGGGGAGGGTTGGCTCTGGCAGTAGCCCCGCTTCCACCGGCTGGCCAGGTTGTGGAGGTTGGGGGCGGTAATCAATTGGTGGCCATGGAGACTTCTGGGTTGGAGGATATGGATGTTGGGGGCGACGCGGGAGATGGTTTGCCGGCTGATAGGGCAGCTGCGGTGGTGGTTGATGATGTGCAGATGGGTGCGGGTTCTTCGGAGGAGCGTAAGGAATCATATGCGAATATGGTATCGCGATCGATCAACGGTGGGGGGCAGCATAAGCCGGGGGTGGCTACTGATGGGGTGAAGGTCTTGGATTCGGATTTTACGATCGATCGTAGCGGAGCGTATCCGAAAATTCAATTTTCTGAACGTGTGCATGCTTCGATCGATGACACCATGAAAAGAGCAGTGATTGTGCGGCTTCTTGGGCGAAGTATAGGGTTTCGGACACTTGTTTCACGGATACCTAGCCTATGGGCGCCGTCGGGGAATTATCAAGTGGTGGACTTAGATAATAATTATTTTCTTGTGAATTTTGATACGGTGGAGGACTATACGAGGGTGCTCTCGGCGGGTCCGTGGACGATATACGGTAGTTACTTGACGGTGCAACCGTGGTCGCGATCCTTCTCGACATCGCAGAAACACCCTTCGCAAGTCATGGTTTGGATTCGCTTGCCGGGGCTCCCTTACCGGTACTACACCAAGGCGTTGTTTAAGCTTATCGGTAGCATAATAGGGACTGTTGTGCGCATTGATTATAACACAACGGCGGCCGAGAGGGGAAAGTTTGCGAGGCTTGCGGTGTTGGTAGACCTTACTAAGCCATTGTTGCCTTGCATTGGTATCGACGGATTCACGCAGAAATTGGAATACGAAGGACTCAACCTGATTTGTTTTAAATGTGGTGTTTATGGCCACTTGTCGGAGGGTTGTGGTTCATCGAGTAAGGGGGAGTTGGAAGGAGGCGGTGTGGTTGTGGAGAAACCGAATGAGGGGCCTGTGGAAAAGGAAGCTGTGGCGGAAAGCATGTATGGACCGTGGATGGTGGTTGAGGCTAGGCGGAGGAAGCCGAGGAAGGTGGTGGAGCAGCAGCCGCAAGCCGGGAGTGTGAATGGGTCTAGAGGCTCGAGGTTTGGCGTGCTAGGCGTGGAAAAACAGGGGGGTGAGGTGCCGGAAGTGAGGAAGACGCAGCATGAGGTTAGTAAGGGAGAGAGGGGTGCGTTGCATGTCGAAACGAAGGGGCACCGTCCTCATGGTAAGGGGGTAGACAATACAGCACGGGGGCTAGTCGTGGGGAATAACACAGCAGGTTCGTCGAAGGATAGGGTGCAGTCCAACACGGGGCGAAGCCCGTTAGCGGATATATCGAATGCGAAGGCGAAGCAATGCGATGGTGCTAGTGTGGTGGCAATGAAGCCAAATGTGGAAGTACAAGTTCATGAGCA
Organism: Hibiscus trionum; assembly: GCA_030270665.1. Classification (NCBI taxonomy): domain Eukaryota; kingdom Viridiplantae; phylum Streptophyta; class Magnoliopsida; order Malvales; family Malvaceae; genus Hibiscus; species Hibiscus trionum. The sequence continues at coordinate 5,108,817 of BSYR01000014.1, forward strand.
CACTCCGAATATTCCTACCGGGTCTCATCGTGCGGTTGTTATAGCGGATGGTGATTCGACCATGAGTGGAGTAGGTATGGAGAGAAAGGAGGCTACAAGGGGGAAAAATCTTTTACCAATTAAGGCGACCATTAAGAAGGCTGCTAAATCGACGAAGCGGGGTAATGTGGGGCGTTCACCGGTGAAGCCGATCCTTGCGGACTGGGTCCAATCTCTCTCGGGTAAACTCCAGAGTTTGCAGGATAGCACTGCTTTGGGTCGTATCGAAGTGGTACAAGGAGGACCGGTTGCGTCTACGATGAGTTTGGATGTGCCTGCCGTGAACTTAAGTTTGGATGCAGGGGCGGGTGTGAGCACGGCAGTGGCCGAAGGCGTTGGCAAGGAGAATGATCGGCCGTCAAGTTAAGGTGTTTCTTTTCCTTTATGTTTTCCAATGATTAAGTTAATGTTTTGGAATGTTCAGGGTGCGGCGAGCCCGGAATTCCGCCGTTATTTTCGTAGCTTTGTGCGGAAAAATGATCCACGAATTGTTTGTCTTGTTGAACCGAGAATTAGTAATATTCAGGCGGATAGAGTTATTAAAAGATTGGGTTTTGAGAATTCCTTTCGTATGGAATGTCAAGGTTTTAGTGGGGGTGTTTGGGTTCTTTGGCGTGGGGATGTGCAGGTTGAGATATTAGTGGTAGCGAATCAATTTGTGCATGAGAAGTTTTTTGATGTATCCGTCAATAGAAGGGTCTTCTTTACTGCTGTTTATGCTTCTCCGGTAGTTACATCAAGGAGACTTTTGTGGGATCGGTTACTTAGTATTCGCCCGAATGATAACCAGACATGGGTCCTAGGCGGGGATTTTAATTGCATTCTCCGTGACGAGGAATGTTAGGGGAGTTCTTCGGGGATTTCTGGGGTTAGTTCTTTATTCCAGGAGTTTATTTTTTCGGCAGGTCTGATTGAGGTTGATTACAGGGGAGACAATTTTACCTGGCGCCAGGGGAGGTTATTCAAACGGCTGGATAGGTGCTTGGTGAATGGTACTTGGCAGTCTCTTTTTCCGCATAGTCTTATGGTTCATCTGGATCGATTGGGATCTGATCATTGTCCGCTTATTCTGGATAGGAATTCGCATACGGGTGCTGATGATGATCGACCGTTTCGCTTTATTGCAGCTTGGCAGGAACATCCGGAGTTTGCACAGTTGTTACAAAATAGCTGGGATCCGGAGGAATCGGCTATGTCTAACATTGCTCGTGTAAAACTAAAATTGATTTTGATATAACATAAAAATTTAAGGATCAAATTGCAAAACAAATAAATTTTTAAGAACTCTTTAAAGGTTCAAACATTAAACAAAATGTTTTGTATAAAATATTGTTTGAAGATTGGATCTCAAAAAATTAAGTTTCTCAAACCTTTTTCATGTTTTTCAAAACCAAATTATGCAAAAATGGCCCTGCGTATCGATACACTCACCGTATCGATACACTTGAAACTTACTGTAATTCTGAATGAACATAGCGTATCGATACTCACTTCATACGTATCGATACAGTGTTCATCTGGGCAACCGTACCGATACGCTTAATAACCGTATCGATACGCCAAGCATAATTATTTGAAAATTTGTTTTGACCGTTATGAAGTATCGATACTCTTGGTCACAGTATCGATACACATTGATGCAACAAATTAAATGGTTTTACAGAGACTTTAGACCGTATCGATACGACCCCCGTATCGATACGCTTTGATGCATCAAACTTAACAGAAAGTTTGGACCGTATCGATACGCCTAGTGTATCGATACACTCTGTTTTTACGCACAACGGCTAGTTGGAATTTAAACTAGTGTATCGATACAGCCTTGTCGTGTATCGATACGCGGTGCTGGGGAGCTGCCTTAATAGCTGGAAAAATGTTCCCAACGGCTCTTTCAATAAGTCAAATGATCCAAACGGCTAGAAACTGATTCAAGGGTATAAATACAAGCTTCATTTCACCAGGAAGATTAACAATACACATTCAAGCATCATCAAAGCAAAAATCCAAATCCTAGAGCTATTCAAAGCTATATTCTTGTGCCCAACTCTTTGTATTTCATTTTGTCATATTATTGAGAGTTTTGGGTTGCTGTAATTGTAAGTGGGTAGACAATCATCCTTTGAGAGGAAATACTTGAGTTTACCAAAAATCTTCTTTGTATTTGAGTGGATTAAGCTTGGGGTTGAAAAGCTTAATCGATATTGTAAGGTTTCCTCCTCATCCAAGAAAAGGGGACGAATTCAAGTAGTGAATTGTTTTGGAAAATCCTTAGTGGGAGCTAAGGTAGTGGATGTAGAGTTCGGTTGTTGAACTTGAACCACTATAACCCCTTGTGTCATTTTATTTTCCAATATTCTCTTCACAAAAATTTTTAATTGCCAATTCACCCCCCTCTTGGCCATTTGCAATTGTTTGATCAACTCAACAATTGGCATCAGAGCTACACTCATTGGAAGGATTACAACCCTCTTGATTCGATCCTTGGAAAGTTGAAAGTTTGATCAACAACAAGTCAAGCAATGGCATCCACCTCCAACTATGAATCTCAATCCACCACCAAGCCACCATTCTTCAATGGGGATAACTATCTTTATTGGAAGAATAGGATGAGGCTCTTCATTAAGTCTACCGACTTTATGGTGTGGGATGTAGTTGAAGAAGGTCCATACATTCCCATGAGGAGAGATGGAGAAAGGCTTGTTCCAAAAATCAAAGCCGAAATGACCGATGATGAAAGAAGAAGGATGCAAGTGAACGACAAAGCTCTTCATGTAATATTTTGTGCACTTGGTCCGGATATCTACTCTAAGGTGTCTTCAATCGAAAATGCCAAGGAGGTTTGGGACACTCTCGAGACAACATATGAAGGGACTAGCGATGTAAAGGAGACAAAGATTGGACTACTCAATCTAAACTATGAAAACTTCAAGATAGATCCCGATGAAAGTGTTTCCCAAATGTTTGATCGATTCTCGGTCATTGTCAACGGTTTAAAGGGTTTCGGAGAAATCATTCCCGAAGACAAGCTAGTGAGAAAGTTGTTATACTCTCTTCCGGAATAATGGGATAGCAAGAGAACGGCCATAATTGAAGCCAAAGATTTGAAGACTCTTAAATTAGATGCTCTTGTTGGATCTCTACTCACACATGAGATTATGAGAAAGGGAAGAGAACAAGAGAAGAAGATAGTAGAAAAGAAGGAAGCTGAGAAAAAGAAAGTTGGAATCGCATTAAAAGCTTCACAATTAGAAAACGATTCTAGTGAGGATGAAGAAGAGGAAATGGCTATGTTGGCCAAACGATTTACTCAGTTTATGAAGTCAAATCGTGGAAGAAAATTCATGAGAAGAAGGGACTTCAAGAGTAAAAACAAGGAAGAAGAGATAGACCAAATTACTTGCTATGAATGCAACAAACCGGGTCACATTCGTTCCGAGTGTCCTCAATTGAAAAAGAAAAGCTTTGGGAGGAAGAACAAGCTCAAAGCACAAATTGCAACTTGGAGTGATGATGAGTCTTCCGAGGAAGAGGAAGAAGTGGCCAACCTATGTCTCATGGCCATCGATGATGAATCAAAGGTAACCTCTAATTCATACAATTTAGATTTTTCTATTGAAGAACTTCAAGATGCTTATGATGAACTTCAAGAAGTGTATGATGAGTTAGTAGAAAAATACAAGGAGTCCATTTTGAAAAACAAGAAAATAATTTCTGATTTAAAAATTCAAAATGAGACATTTTTAAAAAATAACTCCGAATTGGAAAAGAAAGTTTTATCTTTAGTTAATTTTTCAAATGATCTTAAAACTAAAAATCTTGAACTTGAAAAACTTCTTTCCGATTTTCAAGATTATCACACAAAGGAAGTAGATAATCTTAAAACATCTTTTGATATTGGGAAAAAGAATTTTGAGAAAGAAAATCATTTTAAACCCCAATATACAAAAAGAAAATATTTTATACCTAAACAAAGAAATTTTTATAAGCAAACTAAAAGTCATAAAATTAGAAATGTTTGGGTTCCTAAAGAACTTATCACTTCTAATAACTTAAATGCTATTGCTTCTTGGATTCCCAAGGGAACCAAATTGTTAAAGGCTAACACTCATGGACCCAAGATGATTTGGGTACCAAAAACCAAGGCCTAAATTCTTTGTTTGTAGGGGGAGCATTGCTTCAAGGCTAAAGCTTCAAGCAAAAATTCTTGGTACCTTGATAGTGGATGCTCAAGACATATGACCGGTGACAAAAGTAGATTTGTGGAAATAAAGCCTAAGAGTGGTGGAGTAGTAACCTTCGGTGATAACTCAAAAGGACTCATTGAAGGAATAGGCTCTATTGGTAATCACTCTTCTATCTACATTAAAGATGTTTTGTATGTCAACGGTCTTAAACATAATTTGTTGAGCATTAGTCAGTTATGTGATAAAGGTTTTAATGTTTTATTTGATAAAAGTGGTTGTAAAATTGTAAACATTAAAACAAATCAAACAATGCTCATAGGACATAGAATAGGCAATATTTACATGGTGCATTTAGATGACATCCATTCATCCCATGCATGTTTAGTTGCACATGATGAACATGACTCATGGCTATGGCATAGAAAGTTAGGACATGCAAGCATGAGTGTTCTAGAAAAATTAAATTCCCTTAATCTAGTTAGAGGTTTACCCAAACTTAATTTTTCAAATGATAAAATTTGTGATGCATGTTCAAAGGGTAAACAACATAGGAGTTCTTTTAAATCCATAAATGATGTCTCTACTAGTAGATGTTTACAATTGATTCATATGGATCTTTTTGGGCCAATTAGGACAATGAGCTTGGGTGGAAAATCATATGCATTTGTGCTTGTAGATGACTATTCTAGATATACTTGGGTTCTATTCTTAAGTACAAAAGATGAGGCTTTAGAAAAATTCATCACATTTTCTAAAATAACTCAAAATGATCTTGAACTTAAAATTTCTCATATTAGAAGTGATCATGGAACTGAATTTCAAAATTTGGGTTTTGATGAGTTTTTAAATGAAAATGGGATTAGCCATAATTTTTCTGCACCTCGCACTCCTCAACAAAATGGGGTAGTTGAGAGGAAAAATCGAACTTTAGAAGAAATGGCTAGAACCATGCTTTGCGAAAATAATTTACCTAAATATTTTTGGGCAGAAGCTACAAATACCGCTTGCTATATAATAAATCGAGTAATGATTAGGCCAATCTTAAAGAAGACATCTTATGAGATTTTAAAGTCCAAAAAGCCTAACATTAGCTATTTTCATCCTTTTGGATGTAAGTGTTTTGTTTTAAATAATGGTAAAGAAAACTTAGGTAAATTTGATGCTAAAAGTGATGAAGCCATTTTCTTAGGGTATTCCTCAAACTCTAAAGCCTACCGTGTATTTAATAAAAGAACTCTAGTTGTTGAAGAGTCAATACATGTTGTTTTCGATGATAACCTCCTTTCGAGAAAGGAATCTTGTGATGATGATGATGTAGGAATCATTGATACTATTGATGGAGGACAAACATCAAAAGAGGATAAGATTCCAACTAAAGAAGAAGACTCACAAGAACCTCCTCTTGAAGGCTTAAAAGACTTAGCTCATGAAGAAAAAGAGGTATCTTACCCAAGGGAGTTAAACTATGTCAAAGATGGTGAAATCTTGGGTGATCCATCCAAGGGGGTAACCACTAGATCCTCTCTCAAATTAATGAATCATGTTGCGTTTCTTTCATGCATTGAGCCTAAAAACATTAAAGAAGCTTTAAAAGATGATTTTTGGATTTTGGCCATGCAAGAGGAATTAAACCAATTTGAGAGAAGTAAAGTTTGGACATTAGTAGAAAGGCCTAATAATCAATCTACTATAGGTACAAAATGGGTTTTTAGGAATAAATTAGATGAAAACGGTAATATAGTGAGAAACAAGGCTAGGCTTGTTGCTCAAGGCTATACTCAAGAAGAGGGAATTGATTTTGATGAGACTTATGCACCCGTAGCAAGAATGGAAGCTATTAGAATGTTACTTGCATTTGCATGTTATCATGATTTCAAGCTTTTTCAAATGGATGTGAAAAGTGCCTTTTTAAATGGTTTTATAAATGAAGAGGTATATGTTGAACAACCACCAGGTTTTGAGGATTTAAAATTTCCAAACCATGTATTTAAACTTACAAAAGCTCTCTATGGTTTAAAACAAGCTCCAAGAGCTTGGTATGAGAGACTTTCAACTTTCTTAATTGAAAAGGGTTTTGAAAAAGGAAAGGTGGATACAACACTCTTCATAAAAAGATATAACAATGACATCTTAGTAGTTCAAATTTATGTTGATGATATTATTTTTGGTTCTACTAATGAGTGTTATTGTAAGGATTTTTCTAAGCTAATGCAAGGTGAGTTCGAGATGAGCATGATGGGGGAGCTCTCATTCTTTTTGGGACTCTAAATCAAACAAATGAGTGATGGCACCTTCATAAATCAAGCTAAATACGTAAGTGATATGCTCAAGAAGTTTGGCTTAGAGAATGCAAAACCTCAAGCCACACCTATGAGTTCTTCCATAAAGCTTGACAAAGATGAAGGAGGTAAATGTGTTGATTCTAAGCTTTATAGATCCATGATAGGTTCTTTGCTTTATCTTACCGCAAGTAGACCGGATATTATGTTTAGTGTTTGCTTGTGTGCTAGGTTTCAAGCTAGTCCTAAAGAATCACACCTTGTTGCCATTAAAAGAATTTTTAGATACCTAATAGACACACCGACCTTAGGTCTTTGGTATCCTAAGGATTCAACTTTTAGCCTTCATGCTTTTTCGGATGCGGATTATGGGGGATGTAAGATAGATAGGAAAAGTACTTCCGGTACATGTCAATTTTTAGGTAGTATGCTCGTATCTTGGTTCTCTAAGAAACAAAATAGCGTAGCCTTATCTACCACCGAAGCGGAGTATATATCCTTAGGGAGTTGTTGTGCTCAAGTCCTTTGGATGAAGCAACAACTCTTAGACTATGGTGTTAAAATGGAAACCATACCCCTTAGGTGTGACAACACTAGTGCCATTTGTCTCACTAAGAATCCCATTCAACACTCTCGAACTAAACACATAGAAATTAGACATCATTTTATTAGAGATCATGTTTCGAAAAATGATGTTGTTATAGAATTTGTTGACACCTTGAACCAATTAGCGGACATATTTACTAAACCTTTAGATAAAGAGCGCTTTTGGACACTTAGAAGAGAGTTAAGTCTAACTTGTCTCTCTTAATTTTTTTTGGTCCCAAAATGACAAAAATTTGCTTGAGATTGTTTGTGATTCATGTTTATGTTAATTTTGTTCTTTTTGCTTCTACACATATTGCTAAGGGAAGTATGTATCATGTTAAGTCATTAAAACTTGTTCATATAACACATACATGCATTTAGGGGCGTTTCAAATTGGATTTTTGCACATAAAAATACCAAAATTGCAGAAACAGGCAAGGGTGTATCGATACTGCATATCAGCGTATCGATACGGTGTTCAAAATCTGGATTTTTGCAGATGAATGCGTATCGATACAGCATAGTGTATCGATACGGTAAGAGTCAAGGGAAAAAGTCAACACCGGTGCGTATCGATACGGTAAACTATATCGATACACATAAAACGACAAAGATAAATTAGGTTATAGCGTATCGATACTCGACGGACGGAGAGCCTATTTAGGGCTGTTTTAATCAAAATCCCAAAATTTTAAAACTCCTCATCTTTTCTTCAAAAACCCTAACCGAAAACCCTATAAAAACCCTCTAAATTCTTCAAAGTTTTACACAAATCTTCAAAATTTCTTGAGGGATTTTACTTCATACATCAAGGCTATCCTTGGGCATCAATCTTGTGCACTAACACACCCTCTTTCATCCACTCTAAGAAATCAAGGTAAATTTTTTCTTTTTTTCAATTTTTTGAATTTTCGTCAATTTTTAATTATTATTTCAACTGATTTTTATATACATTATGATTAACTTACTATGGGTTTCATATTGTTCATAAAATTTTTCAAAAATAATTTTTTTTTGGTTCGAATATATTTTATATTCGATAAATTTTTTTTATTTTTTTTCGAAAACTAAGATTTTTTGTAAATATTCTTTAAAACAATTTTTTTTAAAACAAATTACCTTGAATTATTAGAATCTATTGGATTAAATTGGATGTTAATTGCATACATATTCGAATCTTTTTGATGCATTTTCAGGATTATGGCACCTAAAAAGGGGAATAAGAGACATCGCACCGCTTCCGTTTCTAATGAGGATGAGGGTAATCCTACTCCTAACCTTCCTCATATTATCCAAACTAGTTTTCCCACACCCCTAGCTAGAGAAACCTATAAGCTTTGTATGGGAATCAATCTTAGGGAAGAACGAATCGTGTCTATTCCGTTTTTAAACTCTGCTAAATTCAAATTTAAATATCTCCCTTTAATTAGGCAATGGAAACTTTTAACCTTTTTAAACATTCCTCCTATTTTATATAGGAATCTTGTCATTGTCTTCTTTTCAAATGCTTATTGTGTCAATGATGACGCCAATGAGCATGTTATTGCCATTGAATCCTCGGTTATGGGAACTCCTATTCGAATTGATCAAAAAGTCTTGTGCACTGTTTTTGGTTTTGAGGATGTCGGGATAGATGATGAACACTCTTTAGGTTCGGGTTACATAGGTCCGGCAAAAGTTTTAGATGCTCATGATCGTATTCTTCATCTTATTATCTCTTGGTTTATTCGTCCCTCGGGTGGTAGATATTCTACCATTCGTCAAATTGATGATTTTTGGCTTACATGCTTTAGGGAGGGTAAACGACCAAATCTTTGTCAAATTATGTTTGCCGATCTTGTGTTTTTAGTTCAAAACCGTTACACCAAACTTGTTCAATCCTTTTACTACACAACGGCCTTGAGTTGTCTATTTCATTCCCTTGGTGTTGACTGCACACATGACCTTCCCGAAAACCTTGGCCAACCCATAGATGAGCATTCCCTTTCTCGCTCTGGTTTCTCTTTTGTCGGTAATGAATGGGTTCGCAACCCTCAAGCTGATCCTCCCACTGCCCCGGTAAATGCCTCTCGCGCATCCTCTAGCCGTGCTTCTCATGACTCCTCCTCCTCCATGGCAAATCTCATGACTTTCCTCAATGAGAAGTTCAATGCTATGGACGGTCGCTTCACCGCTATAGATAATCGGTTTCCATCGATGGAAGAACGACTCCAAGGCATGGACAAGAAAATAGATACCTTGAGTGCTCGCCAAGACTCAATGGATCTTTCTCTTACAGCTTTCCATGGTGCTTGGATCAACCAAAACCAAAGGAACCAAACACCTCGAGAAGACGAAGACGAGGAAGAAGATGATGAGGATGACCATGATGATGGTGGAGACGCGTAGATGCATCTCATATTAGGACATTTTAGGATTTCATTGCATTTTTATTAGAACGTGAATTATGCCTATTTTCTATGTTTTAGGATTTTTAAAAGGTTTGGATTATTATGCTTGCTATGCTTGCTTGGTTTATGAATTTGGAGCTTTATGTTTATGATTGATATTCCTATGCTTGATTATTCTAATCCTTGTGTTTCTTTTTGATCTAACAAAAAGGGGGAGAAGGATTCATTGTGTAAAGGTTAAAATTTTTCAAAATTCTCTATCTTTAAGTAAGGGGGAGAAACAAATTTGTTTTGAAACATTTATCTTAAAGCAAGGGGGAGAAAAGCCTTTTTTTTAAAGTTTTCAAAAACTTAAAAATTTATTATGGTTTTGTTATATCAAAAAGGGGGAGATTGTAAAACTAAAATTGATTTTGATATAACATAAAAATTTAAGGATCAAATTGCAAAACAAATAAATTTTTAAGAACTCTTTAAAGGTTCAAACATTAAACAAAATGTTTTGTATAAAATATTGTTTGAAGATTGGATCTCAAAACATTAAGTTTCTCAAACCTTTTTCATGTTTTTCAAAACCAAATTATGCAAAAATGGCCCTGCGTATCGATACACTCACCGTATCGATACACTTGAAACTTACTGTAATTCTGAATGAACATAGCGTATCGATACTCACTTCATACGTATCGATACAGTGTTCATCTGGGCAACCGTACCGATACGCTTAATAACCGTATCGATACGCCAAGCATAATTATTTGAAAATTTGTTTTGACCGTTATGAAGTATCGATACTCTTGGTCACAGTATCGATACACATTGATGCAACAAATTAAATGGTTTTACAGAGACTTTAGACCGTATCGATACGCCTAGTGTATCGATACACTCTGTTTTTACGCACAACGGCTAGTTGGAATTTAAACTAGCGTATCGATACAGCCTTGTCGTGTATCGATACGCGGTGCTGGGGAGCTGCCTTAATAGCTGGAAAAATGTTCCCAACGGCTCTTTCAATAAGTCAAATGATCCAAACGGCTAGAAACTGATTCAAGGGTATAAATACAAGCTTCATTTCACCAGGAAGATTAACAATACACATTCAAGCATCATCAAAGCAAAAATCCAAATCCTAGAGCTATTCAAAGCTATATTCTTGTGCCCAACTCTTTGTATTTCATTTTGTCATATTATTGAGAGTTTTGGGTTGCTGTAATTGTAAGTGGGTAGACAATCATCCTTTGAGAGGAAATACTTGAGTTTACCAAAAATCTTCTTTGTATTTGAGTGGATTAAGCTTGGGGTTGAAAAGCTTAATCGATATTGTAAGGTTTCCTCCTCATCCAAGAAAAGGGGACGAATTCAAGTAGTGAATTGTTTTGGAAAATCCTTAGTGGGAGCTAAGGTAGTGGATGTAGAGTTCGGTTGTTGAACTTGAACCACTATAACCCCTTGTGTCATTTTATTTTCCAATATTCTCTTCACAAAAATTTTTAATTGCCAATTCACCCCCCTCTTGGCCATTTGCAATTGTTTGATCAACTCAACAGCTCGGCTCCAGAACATTGTGACTAAATGGAATGTGGAGGTGTTTGGGCACATTGGTAAGCGGAAGAAGACCTTGCTTGCACGGTTAAAAGGTATTGACCGCGCTCTTCGACGGAATTACTCGGAGCGGCTAGTAGAGCTTGAGAAAACTCTCCGGGCGGAATTAGACATTGTGTTGGAACAGGAGGAGAGTCTTTGGTTCCAAAAGTCGAGATGTCAATGGTTCTTACAAGGCGATCGCAATACGAAGTACTTTCATGCCTCCGTGATTAGCCGGCGAAAACGTAATATGATTACTAGATTGCGTGATGGAGATGGGCGGTGGATGGAGTCGCAGGCGGCCCTGCAACAGCATGCTATTGATTTTTATGGCAACCTCTTTACTAGTGACAATACGGATGCCACGCAGTTCCCTATTCGCGGTAATTTCCCTGGAATTTCTAATGCTGCTTTTGCTTTGTTTGATAATCATGTTTCCGTAGAGGAGGTTCGCAGGGCGGTCTTCCAGATGGATGCGTTTAAAGCCCCTGGTAGGGATGGGTTTCAAGCGTTGTTCTATCAACGGAATTGGGATATCGTTGGACCGAGTGTGTGCCGGTTAGTGCAGGATATTTTTGAAGGGGCTGCATTTCCAGAAGGGTTTAATGATACATTGTTAGTGCTGATTCCGAAAGTTCAATCGCCTGAGAGTATGTCGCAGTTTCGGCCTATCAGCCTTTGCCAGGTTCTATATAAGATTGTAACAAAGGTGATAATGAATAGAATTAAACCTTTCATTCCTGAGTGGGTGAAGGATAATCAGACGAGCTTTGTTCCGGGAAGGCTTATTTCGGATAATATTATAATTGCTCAGGAGGTGGTTCACTCTATGAGACGGAAAACTGGTGTTAAGGGGGATGGCGATTAAAATAGATCTAGAAAAGGCTTATGACCGTTTAGAGTGGAACTTCATCGCGGATACACTTTGTGATATTGGATTACCGAGGAAGATACGAGAACTTATTATGCGGTGTGTGTCCTCTGTTTCGACACGTATTTTGTGGAATGGGGCACAGACGAAGCAGTTTCGACCAACCAGGGGAATCCGGCAAGGGGATCCTTTATCGCCGTATCTTTTCGTTTTATGCATGGAGCGGCTTGGGCAGTTTATTGAGCAAAAAATCGCACAGGGGGTATGGAAGGGGTTTCGGTTATCGCGGCAAAGCCCAACTATTTCTCACCTCATGTTTGCCGACGATATGGTCTTTTTCGCGGAAGCTTCGCTAGAGCAGATTGGGGTCCTGCATGCAGTCTTGTCCGAGTTTTGCAGTGCTTCTGGGATGAAAGTTAGTGTGGCGAAGACGAACGTGTTCTTTTCCAAGAATATTCCGAACTCTCTGCGTAATTCGATTTTCCGAGTGTGTGGGTTCTTGGAAGTTCAGGACTTAGGGAAGTATTTAGGGGTGCCGATGTTACATCGAAGGGTTACGAAGGAGACTTATGGCTTTTTGATTGAGAAGGTTCGTGACCGTTTAAATGGGTGGAAGGCGAAGTACCTTTCTTTCGCTGGGCGTATTGTTCTTGCAAAATCAGTGCTCTCGGCGATTCCGTCTTATTGCATGCAGACAACTAAATTGCCTAAAGGGGTATGCGATAAGATTGAGGGAATTATACGTGCTTTCATTTGGGGTAATTCGGCGTTGAAAAAGACGATACATCTTGTCAAATGGGCAGAAGTAGCTTCACCTATCGATGTTGGGGGTCTTGGATTTAAATGGTTGGAAACTCAAAATGATGCGTTCCTTATGAAGGTGGCCTACAATATGGTGGCGAAACCGGATCAGCTTTGGGTTCGTTTTTTGAGGGCGAAATATAAGTGCTTTGAACGTATTCCGGGTAACATTTTAAGGAATAATTGTTCAGTGCTTTGGAGAGGAATATGTGCGGTTTGGGATGTTGTCCGGGAGGGGATTGTTTGGAGTATTCGGGATGGCGCGACGGTGGATTTTTGGAAGGATAATTGGTTGGCGGATATTGGCCCTCTTTATTTACATTGCATGCGGCAAACAATGGATTTCGAGCCTACTCTAGTCAAGGATATGGTGGACAGTGAGGGACATTGGGCGTGGGGGCTGATATGCGAAACACTACCTATGCATATTGTGGAACATATTGCTGCGGTTCGACCTCCATCACCAGCATATGGCCCGGATTGGCCGGGGTGGAAATGGAGCACCAATCGGAAGTTTACCGTCAAATCCGCCTATGAGACACGGGCACCGGTTACGGGTGAGGTGGCGGATGGTATTTGGAAGGCGATACGTACGTTCAAAGGATTACCGCGTATCAAGGCGTTTCTATGGCTATTAGGGAAGGGTCGTATTCTCACGAATGCGGAACGTACTCGACGTCATATCTCGGATTCGGCAGCGTGTGGGATTTGTGGGGCGGTATGCGAAGACATTGATCACGTCCTTCGCCATTGTCCTACAGCCGTTGCTACGTGGGTAAGCTTGATTAAACCTGGTTGTTTGAAGGAGTTTATGGAGTGGCCGTTGAAAGTATGGTTGCTGCGAAATCTCTCTCCGAACGCTGGGGTTGCGCGGGATGAAACCGACTGGGATGTGTTGTTTGGGAGTGTTCTATGGACGTTGTGGCGTGTCCGTAATGAACGTTTATTTGGGGATGATCAGGAGAGCAACACAGGAGTTATCGAACGCAGCCGTTACTTGGCTGCTGGCGCGCAACGGGTGCAGCAGGCTTGCACGACTGCTCCAGGCAGTGGCGGTGTGACCCAGCAGGGGCAGAGATGTGTGTGGTGTCCGCCGCAAAGGGGTTTTGTAAAGCTAAATGTGGATGGCGCGAGGAATGTTTCGGATGGAGTGACATCGTGTGGAGGAGTTATCCGTGATTCTAACGGTAATTGGATTTCGGGATTTACAAAGTTCATAGGGAAGTGCTCGGTGTTTGACGCTGAACTTTGGGCAGTATTTGAGGGCCTCAAGTGTGCGATGGGGGTTGATGGAGTGAGTGTTGTGGTGGAGACGGATAGTTTGGATGTGTTTCATACGTTAACCGGCTTATCGCATAGCTCGCAGTCTTCTTCGTTGATTGATTCTATTCGGAATCTTGTATTGCTTCATGGAAAGGTGGAGTTTCGGCATGTTAGCCGGGATGTTAATGGCGTAGCGGACGCGATGGCTAAGCTTGCGGATAAGTTAAGCTTTGAGGTTTATGTTTTCAATTCTGCTCCGGTTGAAGTGCTTGAGTTTTTGAGGGACGATTGTCCCTAATATATGTTGATTCTTCACCATGGTTGTACGGATTGCACATAGGTACTCTTTTCCCTCGTTAGGTTAGGAGGGTTTTTAACGAGGCCTATGTCGATCCTTCTTCATTTATCAAAAAAAAAGAGGGAAAAGAGAAGAAAAAAATTGTGGATCCCAATAATATTAAATTATTCGAAAACCTTATATTTCAAAGCTAGCTATCAACTTTTAGTAAGATATAAGTTTTTTTTTTTTGAATAAACACTAAATTTCATTAAGATAATGAGAAGAAGTACAAGATAAGTATACCCCTAAAAGATAAACGTAGAAGAACAAAAGGTATACAAACATGAACATCAAAATTAAATCTTCTCATAAGATCTTCATCAGTGTTCTTTAAATCTATCGCCATAGCGAAATCATGGAGTGCTCACTGGTAGAGCGCAGATCGTTGAATTACTCCAATCAACAAAAAGAGGGGAAAACATCTTGGTTAACTCCATAAACAACCAATCCATGCAAGATCGTGCGGTAAGATTCAACTGTAGCATTAACCAGGTTGAAGACGTCTTCAATATCAACATGCCATAGAGGCAGACAAAGAACGTGCCAAGCGGCAGACGAAGAGCAGGCCAAACAGCCGACAAAGGTAAAAAAAAGAAAACAAAGAAGGAAAAGAGAACAAAACAAACAATAAAATAAATCACCGCCGGTAGACGGCTAAAGCCGCCACCATTGGCTTGAAAAAACTCAAAAACTACTTACAAACTTTTAAGAGAAAATAACTGCTACAGAGAAAATGTGAGAGTGGAGAAAAAAGAAGAAGATATAAGTTATAAATAAAATATGATAAAAATATTAACTATCATATAGTCTAGTCGAATGAAGTGTAAGTTCTTTAAAAAAAATAAGATTAAAGATTCAAATTTTGACATTGTGAACAAAGTAAATTAAATTAGAAAGATTGTTATTATAAGAAATTTTTTCTAATATCAAACCTTATCTAGTGAATCAATAAATAGGATACTAGTGATTATGCTATAAAAATAAAATATGATAAAATAATAAAAGTATTTTATATATTATAAAATCAGAATAAAAATTATCTATTATTTTCAGTGCAACTATTTATGCTTCATCTACTCTATTTTTTTATTGTAATTGATTGACATAATTTTTAATTTTATCAAACTATCATTTTTAAATAAAAAAATTATTATCACAATATCATTTAAACCATTAATTTTCAACAAAATCGATATCCATCTAGTTTTTTAGAGTCAGGTGATTGTTCCAAAGCATGGGAGCAGTGGTGGATCAACTAAGGGTTTAGGGGAAGTATGTATCCACTCTGAACATCTGAATTTCTTTTAGTAATTATATATTTTATTGATTTTGCATACAAAAAATTTTATGTCGTTAATATATATATGTTCACCTTCATTTTTTTTTGAATTTGCGACTGCATGGGCGCCACGCGGACGTGAAAGTTAGCAGTCTTAAATAAGGATGTTCATTTAACTCATACTCAATGGGTTTCGACCCGACCTTATTTTATAGGTTCAAATTTTTTAAAGAAAATTTTGGGTTCGGATTTGATTTTTTGAGGATGGGGTCGGATTTAAATTTAAGGTGAAAAATATCCTACACGACTCGACCCAGAATAATAATTTAATTTTATTCTAAATATTTAAGTATAATTGCTACAATGTCCCTCTCTTTATATATATATTTCAATTATCTCCATGTTTTGTCTGATAAAAGTGGAATAATTATTATAATACTCCCTCTCTATTTGTGTTTTTACAATCAGCTCTTTATTTTATCGAATAATAATAATAATTGATAATTTTTTTTTATGTCGGGTCGGGTTGGGTGGAACATCATAAAATATCGGGTTGAGTCAATTTTGGATAGAGTTGTTAAATTTTTTAATCGGATACGAAATAACCAAAAATCCGACCCAACCCGACCCATGACTATCCCTTGTCTTAAACCTCATAAACCTTTCTCTTCTTTTCATTTGGGTGGTAAGAAAACAATGGAATCTGACTCTGTATGTATTTTGGTGCAAAGAAGGTGAACGTACGTGTACTCCAGCCATCCATGTAATTCAGGAAATTTAATCCCCAGAAAAGCTGCTGTTGGAGACAGACAACTACTTCTGATCTAAATAAAGAAAAACTGCTTTTATGAACCAATAACAATGTCTGGTGGAGTTCGGCAATGGCACCATGCATGCATCAATGCCTTGAAAACGACCTCCCTCGTTGTTTTTGGCACATTCCAAACCAATATATATATATATATATATATATATATATATATATATATATAGAAAATTCAACAACCGATGAAATGAAATCTTTTTATAATCGGCGTGAGTTTATGTCATGAGTATTTTAAAATTTAATATTTTTTTTCGATGTGAGATTAATAATCGCGTATCTAAAACGTAACGCTTGTATGTCGGTAGTCATGGGTGAACATAAATGGGTTGAAAGGAACAGTGGTTTGTTTAGGGGGAATTTGAGGTGATAATAATTATGTGGCGAAAGCAATGGAACAGTGAGGAGGGCCTAAAATCAGCCAACATTAATTACGGAGAAGACTCATTCCTGAGGGACTCACTCACTCCACGCATGCTTGATTTCCCCTTCGGTTTTCACCTACAATATCAGATCACAGTCACTTGTTCTATACATGTAATATATATATAACGATCTCAATGGAACAGAATAATGTTATTTCTCGTAACTAATTTGAGTTTGAGTAGCATACTCTGTAAGAATAAAAAAAGTTGTTTTTTTAGTGTTTTTATGTATGTCCAACACTAAAAAACTAAACCCTAAATTTTAACTCTAATTTTTAAATTATAAACCATAAACTTTGAACTCAAAACACTAAACAATACACCATAAACTTAAACCTCAATCCTAAACTCTAACACAAAATCTTAAAATTAGTTTTTTAGTGTTGGGACATACACAAAAATACACTTGAAAGAAGAAGAAAGCCATTGCAACAAAGGTGACCACATCGTTAATTTTGTATACCTACATATATATTTGTTACACACACATATAAATGTATAGGGATTTATTCAAAAAAAAATGTATAGGGATAAAATTGTAATGAAATTATAGGGTTGAATTGTTTAATTTTAAAATTAGTAGAGACTTGAGAAATTTAAAATATAATTTAACAAGAAAAGTTGAGGACTAGAGTCTAGAGCCCTCCCAAGCCCTATTATTGACGAAGTTTTGTCCTTATTGAATAGTCTTTGACAAAGCGCACACACTATGTAGATAAAATGATTTGAACTCAAATTTTATAGAATATTAAATTTATAAATTTACATATTTTTTTATCGTTGGATGTGTAGATAAAACGTCCGCTCAGGGCTCACTTTCCACACAAGGCCTATTATCCATAATTTTTAATTATATAAATAATTTTTAAATTTAATTATTCATTAATAAGATCCATCGTCCCTAATTAAATATAAATAACAATTGAAATTTATTTAGCCAGCGATAGTTTCATTTTTTTTAATTTTTGTTATCAAATGTTTAATTTTTTTAATATCTGTTATTTGAGGCTCAGTTTTGTTTAATACTTGTTATTAAAGGTTCATTTTTTCTTAATATTTATTAATAAAAGTGTAAAATTCGTATTTTGTCCGGGTATACGTATATATATAATAAATAAAGCCCGGATAGTATTAAATAAATAAAGTGGTCCAAAAGTCTAAAAAATCCAATAAATAGTGTCCATTTACATATAAAATGTCCAAAGCCCGATATAAAGTCTCGAATCTCATTCTCAAATCTGATTACAACCCATTTCTCACCAATTTTAACACCAAATATCAGTCTCCTAATTTTCCTGCCCAAAACCAGTCCACATGGCAGTGTTTCATTCGTCCAATCAAGAGCACACGAATTGTGCTTCTTCTCCCATGAGATGGCACAAGCTGACATACGCTGACGTCATCATGGCGTCAGCAAATCGGATACCTATAAAAGGGAAGAGAGAGAAAGTCAGAGGAATTTAATGACTAATGATTAAGTATAATAAAAATAATAAAATATAATAAATAAAGGGAGAGATAGAGTGTGTTACCTCGGGAGTTGGATCGCCGAGAAACGAAGAGCTGGTGGCCGAACTGTCGCTATGAAGAGGAAAGGTCGCCGAGATTACGCCGGAGTAAATCGACCGACATTAGAAGGTAAATCCTTCCCTTTTCTTTTTGATTTTATGTAAAAAAGAAAATAAACACGTTAGAATATATATATAATCGAAAGGAAAATACGAAAGGTTGTCGGATTTCTGTTTTTTGGTAGTCGAAGTGTATTATTGGCGGAGTTGAAGAGGGACTAGGGTTTCGGGTAGATTAGGGTTAGGATTTGGGGAAGAAGGGGGTTCTATTGAACTTAGAGTAGGTTTTAGGTCGTTTAGGGTAAAAATTGGTTTTTTAGGTGCGGTCACGGCGACGGTCGAAAATCGCCTTGTGGCGGTGATCGGTCGCCGAAAAAGAACCAAACGGCGGCCAGAAACTTTGAGTTGACCGGAAAAGGTGACCGAATTTTGGTCGGAGTTGTAGCGGTGACCGGCAAAAAAAAGTGACCGAAGCTCGGTCGAAGTTACAGTGGCGACCGACAAAAGGAAGAAGACGACCAGAGGTGTCTGCCGGTGATCGGCGTTGCCTCCGGCTTGTGTTCATAAGGGATTAGTGATTTTGATCTTCAAAAATTTGAGGAGAAGAAAATTTCGTTTTTATGAAGATTGAATGGCTAAAACATGAAGAACAAAGGATGAACTGGTGGATATTTTTGGAGTTCGATTAAAAAAACATGATTCAGGATGAGTTTGGTGTTAAAGTGAATCGAAATACGGAAAAAGGATGAATTGACGAAGAATATGGTGAAAGATATGAGTCTTGATCGAATATGGGTGGGATTTCTAGAAATTTTAGTGTTATGGTTCATAGGATTTAGGGAGTGATACCGAGAAGAGAGAGTGTGTGGGAGGGGGAAATGGGCGAGTTGACTCGCTAAACAGGTTTTTATACCCAACCCAAAACGGTGATGTTTTGGCACTGGGTTTGGACGAGTTCGGGTGGGCCGAATCGGGTCAATAAGGCATCCGCGCTCTTTTATGGGATGTTCATGATTCGGGCATAAAGTTTCTTTTTTAATGCAATTTAGTAACCATTTCCTTATAAATTGGCTCTATAGTTTCAGATTTAATTCAATTAAGTCCATGTTTCAAATTGTTTTAGTTTAATTTAATTGTTGTATGGTGCATGTTTTAAAATTAAGCATATAATATACTTGTTTAGGAGACTTTAATTCACCTAGTGTAATTAAATTAGAGCCTTTTTAAGATTAGACTCTCTAATTAGATTTAATTAATTTAATAGGAAAGATCACCATAGAAAATAAATGAATAATTGAAATAAAATTTGAATGTTCAAATTGATTAGTATCGCATTGAAGAGTGATGTTAATCAACGAGCACTCGAATGAGAATTTCAATATTCCATTTCAACTTAGAAAATGGAAATTGATTTAATTAGGCTAATTAGGATTAAAATAGGATAATTAATTAGAATCATTCTAATTAAGGAATATTATTACTTTTGGACTCATTAAATATAGTGTCTAATATTATTTTGGATGTTATCATTTATGTCCAAAAATTAATAATATTCTTAGAATTCTTAATTAATTAAATTAATGGAGCCTAATTAGGGTTTACTTAAAAATGGAAAGACAATAATTTGTCATGCATTAAACCTTTTGTGGTGAGATACATTTTTGAATATAAATTGAAGTGTCCTAACGTAATTGGATGTTTCATAAGTATATTCGACCAAAAATGTATTTTCTTACAAAAGGATATCCACATTCGAAATAAATTCATTTTACAATTAAAAGAATTAATTAAATTCAAATTAATGTCTGAAATGCCAAAATGCCACATGTAATTAATGAGGTACCGATAACGGCCGTTTGTAGGGGTGCTAACCCTTCCCTACATGTAACCGACTCCTGAACCCAAACTTTTCAGAAAATAATATCTAGTACGTTTTTATGGTGTCCGGCCTACCAAAGTGGCCGGTGGTGACTTCAAAATGATTTTTATGCAAATAATGAAAATTTAATTAAAAATGGAAAATTCACTAGTTTTAAGACCTAATTAAAATAAAAGGCCCGATTTCCAAATTTTAATCGTCATACTGTTTTTCCAAACTAAAAGGCGGTTTATAAAAAAATGGTCGCGACAAGAGGTATACTCTTAAAATTCATTTTTTCTATATTTGTTATTAGGGATCCATTTTTTCAATAATTGTTATCTGGGGACTAATTTTTTCAATACTTATTATTGGATGCTCATTTTTTTATATTTGTTATTATCGATCTACTCTTAAAATTCATTTTTTCAATATTTGTTATTAGGGGTCTGCTCTTAAAATTTATTTTTCCCAATGTTTGTTATTTGGGGTCTAATTGTTCCAATACTTGTTATTTGGGGTCCAAAAGTTTTTCAATATCTGTTATTAGAAGCTCATTGTCCCAATATTTGTTATTAGAGACTTATTCTTAAGGTTTAATTTTTTCAATACTTATGAAGGAAAACTACATAAATAGTACCCCCACCTATTTCTGTGTTATTGTTTTAGTACCCCAACTACTTTTTTTAGCAAAATAGTACCTAATGTTACGTTTCGTTTTCATTTTGGTACCCTACCATTAAAAAATTAACGAAAAACTGACTATGAGAGAGAAAATAGCATGTGGCAGGCTACCACGTCATTTTATCTCTTGTAGTTAGCATGTCACGTCGACTAAAATCATAAAAAATCACATGTGACATGTTAACTAGAAGAGAGAAATGGCGTGGCAGCCTGCCACGTACGATTTCCTCTCTCCTATTCAGCATGCCATGTGTGATTTTCTCTCTCCTAGTCAACATGCTATTAATTTTTAACGGTGGGGTACCAAAATGAAAATGAAACGTAACGTTAGGTACCATTTTGCCAAAAAATAGTTGGGAAACTAAAACAGTAACGCGAGAATAGGTGAGGTATTATTTATGTAGTTTTTCCTACTTATTATTAGAAGCTCATTTTCCTAATATTTGTTATTAGGTTCTTAAATTTTAATTTTTTAAATATTTGTTATTATAGGTACACTCTTTAAAAAAAATTTCTTCAATATTTGTTATTAAGGCCAACTCTTAAAATTATTTTTTTAAAAATATTTGTTATTAAAAATATACTTTTAATTTTTTTAATATTTGTTATTAGAGGCCCATGCCTAATTTTTTAGTTCACCGGAACCTCCAAAATCTTAAAACCGACCCTGCAGATAGCAGATGGAATGGCAAAGTTGAGAATCCATGAAAGAATACTCGTCAAGTATATCATTTGTTGAAAAAAAGTGATAATTGGGTAACTTTGAGACACCTTTTCTATTGGTAAAGGTGGAGATTTGAATGATAAACACATTATTTCATATTCTATTTCATGAGACCTTTACAATGTTATCTCATGTGCTCAAAATAATTGAGAGATGAATGAGAAATTGATGTCCAAAGTAAGGATCTTGAGAATTGAATAGGGAAGTAAAAAATCCATTGTCCCACATTGGTGGGATAAAAGGCTTGAGATGTGTTTATATACACATACCCACCTTATAATCATTGAATGACTTGGAATGAGATTTTGCCTAGTGCAAGAGGTGTGACTCAATCCCATTCAAGTTGGGGTGCACTTGTACAACATAGGCAATGTGAACATTTAGATTGGTTGGGCCTTTTGTGTGCTTACTAATGTTTTGCCCACTGTGATTTAAATTTTTCCTTATATGCTATATATCTTTTTATATTTGGAAAGATATTGTATCAAAATAATTCGAATATTAATAAGATATTACTTGAGATCCATGGAGTATATTAGAGATATATATGGAATGTTTGACTGAATCCGAAATTAGCATTAATGGCCATTATATTCGATATACAAATTTTTCAATAATAACCCTATATGAAAACAGTATAAATACCGTATTAGCCTACTAGGTTAAACACAATTTCAAAACTGCATTTCTTCTTCAATTTGTCTCTAGTTTTCAGTGATAGGCAAAGGCGATGGTTTTTGTTCGAGATCTCTTCAGTTGTGCTACTGTCAAAGATGTTTTGTTGTTGTATCCTGGGAGACCGACGTCCAACGAACTCAAGCACTCCAGAGGGGTCAAAATCTGTCTTAAGGAAATGGATGGATGAGATTAGAAGTATGATATGTGAAGGTTATCACTTGAAAAAAAAAACTAAGGAGTTAATCTCATCTATCCATTTCACCCATTTAATAGCTATGAATTAGTGTAAAACTAGTTGAGTTTTACATAGTATATGTAACCCCCTAGACCCGCCTATACGTTATGACAGATCCTAGGAAGCCACATTAGGGTCACATAAGCAACCCACGGTAAAAATACACATAAAACATTTTCTCTGAAAGAAATACATATTAGATTATAACGGTAACTTTAGTTGAAAATACTCTTTCATGAAAGCATTTAAACATTAATGATATGCATGCCCACTAACTATGTCGGTACCGTACTCCAAAAGCAACGCCGAGAGAACTCCGAACACTGATGTCAAACGTTATACCATGATATAAACCTTTAACCTGCGATGGTAAAAACAACGTGAGCTTGGAAAAGCCCAGTAATACAAAACTACCAAGAGATGCTATAAGCTCATGCAGATATATGGTAGGCATAACATTTTCATGATGCTTTACACAGTAACGGTCTTCATTTCTTTTTCGATATTTCAGGTAACGTTATACTTGAGGATAACGGTACTTGTTCTTTATTCAATCATCAAGAATTAGACAGTAATTATAGGCTATTAATGTACGGAGGTGGAATTAGAGAGTTCGGTTCCTAGTGTGTTCCAAACGGTGTAGGTAAAACATGTACAACAACAGTATAATATACATTTTCAGTTCAAAAACATAAAGTTCAAGTAACAATACGGTACGGTTTAATCTTTTATCAACCCTCATCTTAGGAACGGTACGGTACGGTATGGTAGGTATTACCCTAGCCGAAGCATAGGAACCTGTAACGGTAACGGTGAGGAATTACCCTAGCCGAAGCATAGGAACCTGTAACGGTAACGGTGAGGAATTACCCTAGCCGAAGCATAGGAACCTGTAACGGTAAAGGAATTACCAGCTGGATCAGAGCTGAACCTACGGTCACTTCATATTCTATCCCAAGTACCCCAGTAACAATTAATGCAACGGATTGGTTAATCAATAGCTGTATTTTTAGTAATATATCATCCATATAGCATGTTGGTCATATCATGTGCATATACATATATCAGAAATATAGTACGGTCATGTTTAATTATAAACATGTCATGTTCATGTGAGTCCAAGTATTCTATCATGTGCACATAATCGGTATTATAACATGTAACTCCGTATGCAAAAACAGTTGTGTAGACACATGGAACACACTAGGTGGAATAGTTTATTTCCTTGGAGATACTTGACATTTACGGAAGATATCATATTAACTTTTGATAGTTGTACGGATCTTTGGAACAAGGCCCCTATTAAAAGAGGGGTTTGTACTAACGGTTCAAACCAGATAGTCAGGAGATGATACATCAAGATCGCTGAGAGTTTAGGCATATCATATGTGATTTAGTCATTTAAGCCTACCAGGGGCATTATGATCATTTTATCATACACGGGCATTTTGGTAATGTATACCAACAAGACGCAAACGGTAGCTCAGAAATTCTATTTGCTCATCGGGTATCCAACCTAGAGGTGGAAAGCGGTCAATCGGTTCGGGTTCGGTTCGGGTCATTTCGGTTTCGGTTATTTCGGGTCTGATATTTTAGGTTCAGATTCGGTTTCGGTTTTAGTTCGGTTTCGGTTCGGTTTTAGTTCGGGTCTATTGTGTTTCGGGTCATTTCAGGTCTATTCGGTTCGGGTCTATTCGGTTCAACTAAATTCAGTTCAGTTTCGGTTCGGTTTATTTCGGGTTTCGGATCAAATTTCGTATCAGATTTCGAGTCAATTTCGGGTTGATTTTCGGTTTCGGTTCGGGTCCAGGTTCGGGTAATTCGGTTCGAGTTTCGGTTCTCGGGTCAAGTTTGCCAGGTCTAATCCAACCAGGCATTCAGAGATTTCTACATTATAATTTTTTTCACGATATCCGATACATTCGGGGCTATTTTGATTACTTTGGTCAACGAAGGCATTTTGGGTCTTTTAACAATTATGGGTGTTTCGTAATTTCCTGTCCAGGTATCTATCACATTTAAACATTTCACACTATCGCTCAGAATTGGAGATTAGCTGCCTCTTTCGAGCATTTCGGTCTTATTTAATTTATCATACCCGTTTCTACATTCGATTTAACTTGAGCAGATTTAACAGTACTTATCATCATTTTTATGCATGCATTAACACATACCAACATGCTCATAAAGCATACAAGAGGTAGTAGTGTATTACCTTTAATCCTTGCTATATCGGTCAACCATGGTACTCCATTCGATCATTCCCGAACCCGAATGCAACGTCCTCAACATCCCGAATACAAGGAACCTTGAATACCTTTTAAGTTTTCCGACGATAAACAAACACCCCCTCCAACGGTGACTCCGATGATGATGTCGTTGGTACCGATGAACTCAGCTCGACAAGATGAACGCAATGGTGGTGGAGGTGTCAAAAATGGACGGTCGGATCTCGGTAGATCTGAGATTGAATCTCTATCTATTTCTTTCTTTCTCACCTTCATTTTTTTCTTTCTTTTCTCTCTGCCAACACGTTAACTTGGTAGATATATTATCCTTCAAAGAAAAAAGGTCAAATTACACTCTTAGCCATTTAATTTTTGGGGAGTTCACACTTTTGTCTTCAAACTTTATTCTGTTTTCAAATTGGTCATCAATTCCTTATAAATCAAGTTTCCCCTAGACCCGCCTATACGTTATGACAGATCCTAGGAAGCCACATTAGGGTCACATAAGCAACCCACGGTAAAAATACACATAAAACATTTTCTCTGAAAGAAATACATATTAGATTATAACGGTAACTTTAGTTGAAAATACTCTTTCATGAAAGCATTTAAACATTAATGATATGCATGCCCACTAACTATGTCGGTACCGTACTCCAAAAGCAACGCCGAGAGAACTCCGAACACTGATGTCAAACGTTATACCATGATATAAACCTTTAACCTGCGATGGTAAAAACAACGTGAGCTTGGAAAAGCCCAGTAATACAAAACTACCAAGAGATGCTATAAGCTCATGCAGATATATGGTAGGCATAACATTTTCATGATGCTTTACACAGTAACGGTCTTCATTTCTTTTTCGATATTTCAGGTAACGTTATACTTGAGGATAACGGTACTTGTTCTTTATTCAATCATCAAGAATTAGACAGTAATTATAGGCTATTAATGTACGGAGGTGGAATTAGAGAGTTCGGTTCCTAGTGTGTTCCAAACGGTGTAGGTAAAACATGTACAACAACAGTATAATATACATTTTCAGTTCAAAAACATAAAGTTCAAGTAACAATACGGTACGGTTTAATCTTTTATCAACCCTCATCTTAGGAACGGTACGGTACGGTATGGTAGGTATTACCCTAGCCGAAGCATAGGAACCTGTAACGGTAACGGTGAGGAATTACCCTAGCCGAAGCATAGGAACCTGTAACGGTAACGGTGAGGAATTACCCTAGCCGAAGCATAGGAACCTGTAACGGTAAAGGAATTACCAGCTGGATCAGAGCTGAACCTACGGTCACTTCATATTCTATCCCAAGTACCCCAGTAACAATTAATGCAACGGATTGGTTAATCAATAGCTGTATTTTTAGTAATATATCATCCATATAGCATGTTGGTCATATCATGTGCATATACATATATCAGAAATATAGTACGGTCATGTTTAATTATAAACATGTCATGTTCATGTGAGTCCAAGTATTCTATCATGTGCACATAATCGGTATTATAACATGTAACTCCGTATGCAAAAACAGTTGTGTAGACACATGGAACACACTAGGTGGAATAGTTTATTTCCTTGGAGATACTTGACATTTACGGAAGATATCATATTAACTTTTGATAGTTGTACGGATCTTTGGAACAAGGCCCCTATTAAAAGAGGGGTTTGTACTAACGGTTCAAACCAGATAGTCAGGAGATGATACATCAAGATCGCTGAGAGTTTAGGCATATCATATGTGATTTAGTCATTTAAGCCTACCAGGGGCATTATGATCATTTTATCATACACGGGCATTTTGGTAATGTATACCAACAAGACGCAAACGGTAGCTCAGAAATTCTATTTGCTCATCGGGTATCCAACCTAGAGGTGGAAAGCGGTCAATCGGTTCGGGTTCGGTTCGGGTCATTTCGGTTTCGGTTATTTCGGGTCTGATATTTTAGGTTCAGATTCGGTTTCGGTTTTAGTTCGGTTTCGGTTCGGTTTTAGTTCGGGTCTATTGTGTTTCGGGTCATTTCAGGTCTATTCGGTTCGGGTCTATTCGGTTCAACTAAATTCAGTTCAGTTTCGGTTCGGTTTATTTCGGGTTTCGGATCAAATTTCGTATCAGATTTCGAGTCAATTTCGGGTTGATTTTCGGTTTCGGTTCGGGTCCAGGTTCGGGTAATTCGGTTCGAGTTTCGGTTCTCGGGTCAAGTTTGCCAGGTCTAATCCAACCAGGCATTCAGAGATTTCTACATTATAATTTTTTTCACGATATCCGATACATTCGGGGCTATTTTGATTACTTTGGTCAACGAAGGCATTTTGGGTCTTTTAACAATTATGGGTGTTTCGTAATTTCCTGTCCAGGTATCTATCACATTTAAACATTTCACACTATCGCTCAGAATTGGAGATTAGCTGCCTCTTTCGAGCATTTCGGTCTTATTTAATTTATCATACCCGTTTCTACATTCGATTTAACTTGAGCAGATTTAACAGTACTTATCATCATTTTTATGCATGCATTAACACATACCAACATGCTCATAAAGCATACAAGAGGTAGTAGTGTATTACCTTTAATCCTTGCTATATCGGTCAACCATGGTACTCCATTCGATCATTCCCGAACCCGAATGCAACGTCCTCAACATCCCGAATACAAGGAACCTTGAATACCTTTTAAGTTTTCCGACGATAAACAAACACCCCCTCCAACGGTGACTCCGATGATGATGTCGTTGGTACCGATGAACTCAGCTCGACAAGATGAACGCAATGGTGGTGGAGGTGTCAAAAATGGACGGTCGGATCTCGGTAGATCTGAGATTGAATCTCTATCTATTTCTTTCTTTCTCACCTTCATTTTTTTCTTTCTTTTCTCTCTGCCAACACGTTAACTTGGTAGATATATTATCCTTCAAAGAAAAAAGGTCAAATTACACTCTTAGCCATTTAATTTTTGGGGAGTTCACACTTTTGTCTTCAAACTTTATTCTGTTTTCAAATTGGTCATCAATTCCTTATAAATCAAGTTTCCCAAACCTGAATTCATTCAATTAAGTCCCAAAACTTATTATTTTGAGAAATAAAAGATTAAATCTCCCAAAAATTCTTAAAATTTTACTAGCCCCATTTGAGATTGTTACAATTCTCTCCCCCTTAAAAGAAATTTCGTCCTCGAAATTTACCTGAGACGGAGAAATGTAGACATTGCTATTTCATCCATTTGTGTACTGAAACTTATTCATCAGACTATCCTTATTTCTTGAGACTCATCGACAATTACGGATCAATCTGGCAGTGTCTTCAGTTACTCAAATTGACTTTGGAGCCATAATCATCCCATCATACATTTTGGACCAATTAATCAGAATATAACATTTAAATCTATAACGAACTTCATATAATGCAGAACAACATTTGTCTCATAACTTTTATTGTAAACGGTCTCAGTCAATGATATGAAATTTCTTCCGGTACCACAAAAGTTAATCATACAACCCGAAAGCATTCCCTCTAAAAACCCAACTTACTTTACTAAATTGATCATCGATTTACGAATGTAGAACTATATCTGAAATCCATACCAATACTCAAGGCCTCAAAGAGAGTCCTCCAAAATCAAGATGTAAACAATAAAATTCCATAAGTATGATACACATAACGGTACATTGCGTCACTTTTCCCCAAAATGTCTTTCTTCATACCGGACAAGTATAACAAAGGTTTTAAACGAATATCTCTTACATTCATTAGAATACTCCGATAATTGTTTCCTTCGTGCATAACAGAGCCACCACATAATCTATACTTCCACCGATCTCACAGACACTTTTCTTTTAAATTCGTAATACTTTTATTAAATTTTTGTCAGAATATTCTCAATCACACTTATTATCACCGAGCTACTTTACTTGTAATCTTATATCGGTTTCCTCGTTCGATCAAACATTTATTCTTAATCTGTTTCAGATCTTCTATTTCACATGCATAAACCATCTCAGGTTCTCTATCCAGATTCAAATCCATCAATTTAATCCAATTTGTAGACAAACATTACCAATATTCCTTTCCAGTACAAATCAAGCTATTTTGGACAGAACAGTTAATTGCACTTATCACAGGAAATGATTCGACATCGGAGTCTCGGCTTGATGGAGTACGGTTAAGATCTAGGGGCATGCACAGACCAGACATCCTATGACAGACGATCGGCCGATCTACCCAGAATGACGCAACTATGAGCTCTGATACCACTAAATGTAACCCCCTAGACCCGCCTATACGTTATGACAGATCCTAGGAAGCCACATTAGGGTCACATAAGCAACCCACGGTAAAAATACACATAAAACATTTTCTCTGAAAGAAATACATATTAGATTATAACGGTAACTTTAGTTGAAAATACTCTTTCATGAAAGCATTTAAACATTAATGATATGCATGCCCACTAACTATGTCGGTACCGTACTCCAAAAGCAACGCCGAGAGAACTCCGAACACTGATGTCAAACGTTATACCATGATATAAACCTTTAACCTGCGATGGTAAAAACAACGTGAGCTTGGAAAAGCCCAGTAATACAAAACTACCAAGAGATGCTATAAGCTCATGCAGATATATGGTAGGCATAACATTTTCATGATGCTTTACACAGTAACGGTCTTCATTTCTTTTTCGATATTTCAGGTAACGTTATACTTGAGGATAACGGTACTTGTTCTTTATTCAATCATCAAGAATTAGACAGTAATTATAGGCTATTAATGTACGGAGGTGGAATTAGAGAGTTCGGTTCCTAGTGTGTTCCAAACGGTGTAGGTAAAACATGTACAACAACAGTATAATATACATTTTCAGTTCAAAAACATAAAGTTCAAGTAACAATACGGTACGGTTTAATCTTTTATCAACCCTCATCTTAGGAACGGTACGGTACGGTATGGTAGGTATTACCCTAGCCGAAGCATAGGAACCTGTAACGGTAACGGTGAGGAATTACCCTAGCCGAAGCATAGGAACCTGTAACGGTAACGGTGAGGAATTACCCTAGCCGAAGCATAGGAACCTGTAACGGTAAAGGAATTACCAGCTGGATCAGAGCTGAACCTACGGTCACTTCATATTCTATCCCAAGTACCCCAGTAACAATTAATGCAACGGATTGGTTAATCAATAGCTGTATTTTTAGTAATATATCATCCATATAGCATGTTGGTCATATCATGTGCATATACATATATCAGAAATATAGTACGGTCATGTTTAATTATAAACATGTCATGTTCATGTGAGTCCAAGTATTCTATCATGTGCACATAATCGGTATTATAACATGTAACTCCGTATGCAAAAACAGTTGTGTAGACACATGGAACACACTAGGTGGAATAGTTTATTTCCTTGGAGATACTTGACATTTACGGAAGATATCATATTAACTTTTGATAGTTGTACGGATCTTTGGAACAAGGCCCCTATTAAAAGAGGGGTTTGTACTAACGGTTCAAACCAGATAGTCAGGAGATGATACATCAAGATCGCTGAGAGTTTAGGCATATCATATGTGATTTAGTCATTTAAGCCTACCAGGGGCATTATGATCATTTTATCATACACGGGCATTTTGGTAATGTATACCAACAAGACGCAAACGGTAGCTCAGAAATTCTATTTGCTCATCGGGTATCCAACCTAGAGGTGGAAAGCGGTCAATCGGTTCGGGTTCGGTTCGGGTCATTTCGGTTTCGGTTATTTCGGGTCTGATATTTTAGGTTCAGATTCGGTTTCGGTTTTAGTTCGGTTTCGGTTCGGTTTTAGTTCGGGTCTATTGTGTTTCGGGTCATTTCAGGTCTATTCGGTTCGGGTCTATTCGGTTCAACTAAATTCAGTTCAGTTTCGGTTCGGTTTATTTCGGGTTTCGGATCAAATTTCGTATCAGATTTCGAGTCAATTTCGGGTTGATTTTCGGTTTCGGTTCGGGTCCAGGTTCGGGTAATTCGGTTCGAGTTTCGGTTCTCGGGTCAAGTTTGCCAGGTCTAATCCAACCAGGCATTCAGAGATTTCTACATTATAATTTTTTTCACGATATCCGATACATTCGGGGCTATTTTGATTACTTTGGTCAACGAAGGCATTTTGGGTCTTTTAACAATTATGGGTGTTTCGTAATTTCCTGTCCAGGTATCTATCACATTTAAACATTTCACACTATCGCTCAGAATTGGAGATTAGCTGCCTCTTTCGAGCATTTCGGTCTTATTTAATTTATCATACCCGTTTCTACATTCGATTTAACTTGAGCAGATTTAACAGTACTTATCATCATTTTTATGCATGCATTAACACATACCAACATGCTCATAAAGCATACAAGAGGTAGTAGTGTATTACCTTTAATCCTTGCTATATCGGTCAACCATGGTACTCCATTCGATCATTCCCGAACCCGAATGCAACGTCCTCAACATCCCGAATACAAGGAACCTTGAATACCTTTTAAGTTTTCCGACGATAAACAAACACCCCCTCCAACGGTGACTCCGATGATGATGTCGTTGGTACCGATGAACTCAGCTCGACAAGATGAACGCAATGGTGGTGGAGGTGTCAAAAATGGACGGTCGGATCTCGGTAGATCTGAGATTGAATCTCTATCTATTTCTTTCTTTCTCACCTTCATTTTTTTCTTTCTTTTCTCTCTGCCAACACGTTAACTTGGTAGATATATTATCCTTCAAAGAAAAAAGGTCAAATTACACTCTTAGCCATTTAATTTTTGGGGAGTTCACACTTTTGTCTTCAAACTTTATTCTGTTTTCAAATTGGTCATCAATTCCTTATAAATCAAGTTTCCCAAACCTGAATTCATTCAATTAAGTCCCAAAACTTATTATTTTGAGAAATAAAAGATTAAATCTCCCAAAAATTCTTAAAATTTTACTAGCCCCATTTGAGATTGTTACAGTATAAGTGGATCCTAACATATATATATATATATGTGTGTGTGATTTTTTAAGGTTTATATAATATATATTTTTCTCAATAAAGTTTAAAATAGAAACAATGTTCCTGATAGAGAGCTACACCAGAACAAGCTCACACAACATCATCCAAATAGTCACCTTTTAACAAACATCAAACAATAAAAATAGCATATAACTAAGAGCAATAATCCAACAGGGACAAATTAAAAATTTGTCTCAACTGAGTGATATTTATTATCGGTTTATATATTAAATTGACTATAGAATTAAGCAATAATCAAGCAAGCCTCTAAGTGAAATGTTGTCTCAATTGAGTCCTTAATTAAAATTCACAATCTAATAATTCTCTAACATTGAAAAGACATCTCAATTAGGTCATTATTTTAAAATTTTATAATTAAATTTCAAGGACTTATTTAATAACAAGTTTTGTAATGAGAGTTCAATTAAGACAATATTTCACTTAAAAGCTTGCCTGATTACGACCTAATTCAACATGGGTCAATTTATCATATAAACTTTTTTAAACACATGTATTCATATTAAACCTATACTCGTACCGTACTTGTCATTAACCCTAATTAGGATTAACATATGGAGTATTGGTCATGCGTTTGCTCCGCCGGCCATATCGGGATTGCTTTGACATCACAAGTTTTAGGTACACGTTGACGTGTGGGAAAACAAATAGTATTAGTATGAAAGCAAACAATACGTACCAACAACCGGTTGGTCTAATAAGATGACTGATGAGACACTAGGTCTCTTAAGTAAGGTTAGAGGTTCGGATTTTGACGTTGTGAATGGAGCGAATTAGTTGGGTGGGTTGCCCCCATAATGGGCCTCTGCAATACTCAATTCGAATTAATCAGTCAATGAATTATATATATATATAAACTTTGATACACATGTTGGGTAAACTTTAAAGTTTACCCAAGCCTTTTAGTTTATGAGTTATGGATAGTTTAGAGTTTATGTTTTAGGATTTAAATTTTAAGGTTGGTGTTTAGAATTTAAGGTTTATGGTTTATAGTTTGAGGTTTATGGTTAAAAATTTAAGATTTAAATTTTATAATATAAATATGCAAAGTTGTGTAAAATAAATTTTACACAGTCTGTATATTAAAATATAATCATATATATAAAGTTGCATCCATCCATCCATCCATCCCTATCTTAGGTTAGAATCATTTCTTTTCCTACATGGGATTCATACTTTGAACACCATTTCTCCTGTTTTCATTTTATTTATAATTATCGGTATTAGATTCATTAACAAACTAATTTAGATCAAATATTCTAAAGATTCATTACGAGGTGACTCTCCGAATTAAATTTGTTTCATTCACAACGTCAGAAATCAAACCTCTAACCTTGTTTAAAGGACAAAACGTCTCATCTCGTAAGATAAGTCTAGTTTAATCCCATTTTCTTCTTTTCTTAAAGAAACTTACTATTCAATCAGACCCATCACAATGAATCATCAACAGTATTTTTAGTTACATGAAGTTTTTTTCAATGACACTAACTTGAAGAGATAATGACATGTCCGAACCAAGTCTTGAAACAGAAACGTTGCCTTTATTGGGACCTATCAGAGGAATGTATGTACATATTCCCAGAAGAAAACTGACAAAAAAAGAACATCAAAATCTGTAAATTTCGGCAGAAATAACACCATGTGTTAGGTGTGCACAGGAGGCCTAGAATTTTTTTATTATTTATATGCTCATTTTCCTGTATTAAATCATTGTCCTTTTGGTGTGACCCATATTGGTTCATTTACTTGATTGAGACTTCCAACTAAAAGAAGAAAAAACCCACTTTGGTTACGAGTTAGACAAGAAATAATACGACAAAAGAAATGTGTGAGATTTGTTTTGTCATGCTAACAATTTTCATGGAAAGTTTAGTTTTGATCATTGATGTGGTTTATGTGTTTGGGAATATATTTTAGGTATCTGTCTTTTTGTGATGGGAAGTTTAGTATGGTTTATAGTTATCTCGTTCAATTTTTTTTTATTTGATATGATTCTTTATAGATTATTATTTTATATACAGTCGGTGAAAATTAAAAGTTTTCACAAATCACAAGTGCTTAATTTTTAGGTTTTATAGTTTAAAATTTAGGGGACATGGTTAGAATTTAGAGTTTAGGGTTATGGTTTAAGGTTTACAGTAATATGGTTAGAGATTTAAGTTTTAACTTATAAACCCCACATTCTAACCACAATCTATCAATTATAAACCACTAAACTTAAACTCATAACCTATAAACTATAAAATCTAACCCTAAAATAAAGGGGCTGATGGAAATATTTTATTTCAACCGTCTGTGTATGGAATAATATTACCCTTTATACTCAATTACTTTTAAATATTTTTTGGATCGTTGGATGATGGTAATAAATGGCTAAGATTATTTCCTTATTTTTTTTCCAAGTGATAATCTTCACATTTTCTACTGTTAACCTCATCCATCCATTAACCTCCATCCAATGGTCCAAAAAAGTGTAAAACTTTTAAGTTTTACATAGTGTAAGAGGATCCTAACTATAATGTTAGAATTTAAATTCTGGATATTCTTTAAAGGATTTTAGCATCTCATCCCGTTATAGAACTAAAAGAAGATTATAAAAAAATGGTCTAGCATGATGAGATATTAGATCTTTTAAACAACTAATGTTTGAATCTTAGTATTGTGAATGGAACAAGCTGGTTGAGAAGGTCGCTTCACAACAAGTCATTGCACTACTTGATTTGAATTTGTCGATTAACGAATCCAATATTAATAGTATACAATAAATTAATATTATAACAAGGATAGTCATACTTTATTTTATAATTTTTAGAGTGTCTTACAAGTGTTTAGAATTATTATAATTCATTGTATACTAGTTTATTATTTTTTAAAAAAATTGATTTTTACTTATTATAAGTACTTTTTAAAAGATGTTTAGAATTGTTTTAAAATTTTTATAACTTGAAATGAATTTGCATATTTTTAAGTTTTTTTTTTAATTTTTAATAATTTTTGAAAAAAAATAAATTCCAAACAATCAAGTGCTATTACGTCAACATATTAACAACCAATGAAGAACTACCACATCATTTTGGGAGGGGACCCTCCCAATACAATGGCGTTTCTCAAAGCTTTTACAACTTTCTGAAATTTCTCAGCGTTGAGCACTCTGACTTCCTAGGGTGGATGTATGGAGACTATGGGGTCTTCGACTCCATTGATATTCGAACGAGTTTATGTTAATATTGATAAGTTACGCTCCATGAAAAATTCAAAATTAAAAATTTTAACCGTATTTTATTTTTATGATTTAATTTCGCAGTTCTGAAAGTTTCAAGCTCTCAAAATGATCTAATAAATTAAGAACGATGAGACAACTTTAGCTTCTTGAGGGTGTAATAGTAAATGTAAAAGGTGTAATTTACAAATAAATAAATAAGCTAAATCCTACATAAATAATCATACAAAAACAATGCATATTAAAAGAAAATTTAAATTTTGAAGAGAACCCAATAATACACACAATTAAAAAAATCAATAAATTGAATTAATGATACGAGGAAACTCAATTTCATTAAAAAAATCAACCAAAGATTTTATTAGTTCCAAATTTAATAATTAATTAAATAAAACAATACACATTAATTATAATTTTCACTTGACAACCGGTAGAATAGTTATCACCTAAGAAAGAAACACATTAAAAGTTAAATGTAAACCTTTTCATCGCAACAGCCCCTATAGCTCAGTGGTAGAGCGTCAGTCTTGTAAACTGAAGGTCCGTAGTTCGATCCTGCGTGGGGGCAACTTGATTTCTTTTACTTAGCAACCAGATCCAAACATTTTTTCGGTTTATATATATTTTAGGTCCTACACTTTTAATATTAGTCAAATTAAGTTGTATCCCGTAATTTTTAGGTATAAATACATTTCATATCCCTATAAGTTTTCAAGGTGATCAAACTAGGTAGTCCCCGTAGCACTCAGTATCATTTTGGTACCAACCATACCAATCTTAAACCGAAACAAAGTTATTTAAGTATCGTTCTAATAAAAATTTGGCGTGCCTTAGATTTTATTGTGTGTTTCTGTCTCTTATCTGTTAGTGTAAGACTTTTAATATTTTAAACTAATTTTTAATTCTTTTTATTTTTTACATAATTATATTTTAGAAAGATATAATCATTAAATTATAATTTTGAATATAATTAATTATATTTAAAAAATACCGATAACCCAAAACGATATACCACAACACACCGGTAACGATATGTACCATTACCAAATAGAACATAATACACCACACTAATATGATATCAACTACTTTATTTGACCCCACAATTTTTTTGTTTAAATACTTAATTAGTCCCTGTCAACTTTAAATCTCTTTGGCTTAAATATATTTTAATTCCAAACAATTTCAAATTTTAAATAATATAACCCTAACGTTATAAATATCCTGATTCCGTCCCTAATTGCAACATTCATGCAGGATTTGTTTCATTCAAAAATAAAATCTTCAATTATTAATTACTAATTTGGAGATTTAAGTGAATTCACCGTTGTAAACCTGCAAACATGCATAGTCATTAATTACCACAGCATTTAGAAACCGGAAGACTGAATAGTTTGCTTGCTAGTGCTCAACTCCATAAGTTGTGTGTGAAATCAACACTTCTTTTCCCTCCTTTTTTCTAGGGAGTGCAGAGAATTAGACTATTTTTTTTCTAGTTTAGACACAACTACAATCTATTTATTTACAATGTTACAGGTATCCCGGTCTTGTTTCATTTACACTTCCCCCGCCTCCGCCGCATGCCGGCAGCTTACTCGCGGCGCTAAGATTTGGCAATGGAGCCTGTGCTTGCATCTCGGCAAGCTCTCTCACGCGTAACAAAATTGGTGCTGGAATGGGCATCGAAGGATGCTTTCGTGAATTTGCCTACATCACCAACCACAGATAAACCATAAATATTCTGCAAGTCTAACTCAACTGAAACGACTTCAATCGGTATAAAGGGGATGTTTCAGGTGAAATATTTTGTATGCATAACACCATTGGAAGAAAAAAAAAAGATGATATCTCACCCCTTTGTCTGTAGGTGTCTGGGCAAAGCTAGCTTTCAGCAAATTCCGCCATTTGTCCTGCAAAATAACATTTATCAGCAAAAATTATTCTTCCCAGAGTCATAACAGATTCCTATGTTTAACCAAACAACAAAGTTGCAATCGTCTTGACTATTTATTTACCGGAAAAAATGTCCATTGCATACCTTGAGATCAACAGAGGTTCTATACGAATAGGATGCAAAGGCAAGCCTTTTAATCTCAGACCATCGACCAGCTCCATACTTAGACACACCCTCAACTAGCTTCATAACCTCAGAAAGAGTCCAAGCTCGATGATGTTTCCTTCTAATTCCCCCTTTAGCTGTTGGCACTGTAACAACATTATCGTCGGAAGTATCTCCCGATGTATCTACATATTTTAACTCCATGTTCTGCCCCAGATCAGTTGACGACTTCTCATTGTTTGATTCAGCTACAAACTGAATGTAGAAACAGAATGTTTAAAAATGGACCAGGTGTAACATGGTTCATGTTATAGATATCATTTACTCTTTTTCACCTGTTGCGGAGTTTGCTCGGGAGTAGATTTGGCTTCCAAAACTTTGTTCATGCTCTCATTGCCCATCTGAGAGCCATGTACATCCAGACCCCTCTTTATAAACGTAGCTGTCATGCCCATGCCACTCGGATGGAATTTCTGTAGAAGGCAATTCAGATTGCATCAATACCATAACATTTACTATCTACAAGACACCAGTAACACAGGTGATAGATTCAAATAACGCGCAAGTGAACACCCTTTCAATAAAAGCCAAAGATGTGTCCAAGTGATAAGTAACAACACATTCAACTCAGCTGATACTTGACTTCCGTAACTTTAGAAATTGTTATCTACCAAGTTGAAAATGCTCAGGTCAGAAAAGAATACTGATGAATAAAGTAACAAACAAAGTAGAGCTGCAAGACACATGCAAACTTCCCAGAAGACTACGAAAGCTAGCAGGGAATATATGAGTGTTCTTTCCAAAAGCAAGTATCAAACTAAGAGCCCTAGATACTCAAAGCCAAGATCATATTGCTGATATAGAAAACTGGTATATCTTTTTCACATACCAATAGTGCCGTAACATTCTTCCTTGGTCGGCTTCTTCGAACCCGATAAACACATGGAACCTGAATCCCAAATCCTCCAAGAGAATCCAACCTCGTGATAACCGTTCTCCCTTCCAAGGACAAATTTCTAGCAGGCCTAGCATGGGATATTGAAGGAAAGGGTCTAATCCCAATGTTTTTAGGTGAAGCAATTAACCTGCCACTGTACTCTTTGGACTCTGCTTCAGAAAGTTCTTCAATATACCTCTTCGTTGGCTTCCGAACCCTCTTTGCAGCTCTCTGATCTGCAGCAAGATCTTCATTTGCAAAATTGTTTTCCACAACATTATTTTCTGATCTCACCACTGAAATAGTTTGATGCTCATCAATTTGACTACTAAGACTATTAAGCAAGTCTGCATTGTATTCAACTGCAACTGTCGGGAATTCTTTCCCGGTAGCAAGATTCATATTGTTGGAACTATCTTCATTATCCCTTTTCACCAATTTATTGTCTTTAATTACAAAAGTTGTAGTTGAAACATCACAAGAATTAGTCAATCCCATGGCAATCCTTCTTTTAAGCCACAGCTTGTCCTTGACAGTAGTGTCTCGCCCAAATGTTGCCTTAAAAACTTCATGAAGTTCTTTAATTGATAAATTATCCAAGCATAATTCACCCTTCAACTTGGAAAAATCAGGTTTTGAGCTGATACAACCAGCAGAAGTTGATGATCCACCTTGTATTGGCCCATCTAGAGGCTTTAGGTACTCCCCAACACTCCCAGGTTGAGTAACATGATCGTCACTCAAGCATTGTGCACTGGAAGGAACAGCTTCCTGCAAATGAATTCAAGAGTGGAGCTTCTCAGTAATTTATGATGATGTTCAGAAAAGTTGCCGTTTACATTCATATAAGCAGAAGCACAATCAGGAGGTAGACATGCTAAGCAGAGCTTGTCTTAATGTTTGAGACTGCACCATTTTTTCAATGTATCATATGAGATATTGGGGCCTTCTAGGATCCAGATAATTAATAGTTAATGCTAAAACAATCAACTTCACATCAATCACGTGCCTGAATATGTACAAGTACATGAAAAAACAAAGAACGATAAAAAAAACAGAAGGGGAAAACCCAATAAACTAAGGTAGTATACAGAACATAATGTGAAGAAATAGTAGATATCTCATCCCTCCCACAAGACATGCTAGAATATGTAGCGGCTTTAACAACTAGACAATTATTTTTGCAATATGCAAGTTCAGAAAATAAGAATGAAGGCCATCCTAAAGCATCAAAAACCCATGAGTAGTTTATCAACTTAAACTCCTTCCTCAAACTAAAATTAGAGAAGACTAAGCCCTAAGCCATGCTTTACATGCAGATATGATAAGCGTCCATTAATCCGTTTAAATAAAGTTAAGCAGCAAAGTGAAATGAAAATTAGGAGTACCTCAAGTTGTGTGCTTAATTTTTCAATACCAGCTTCTGTGTTCTCAGATAGTGACAAACCTGGCAAATATTAATCTTTCAGAAAATTAAAAGTATCTAGAAATATCACAACAAAAGTAACATGCAAATGTTTATCCTGGGAGCAAAAGGTTGACAATTGACATAGCAACAAAACCAGACACAACGCCAGCAATCAATACCCAAAACATCTTCAAATCCAAAGCTAGAGTTTTAACTTTTATGTTGGCCTTTTCTTATACTTTATTGCTTATACTTTAATTCTCAGAATATTTTAAGAATCTAATTCTTTTAGTTATGGTTTAGCCAATTCGATGAGCTTTGCTCCTTCTAGGGAGATTCTTTTGTACAAGTCTTCATCACTCAGACCGCACCTACTTGACATTTGGATCTTTGAATTTAATTATTTATGTATATCAGGGAAGATGTAAGTTGCATACTTAATACAAACAGAAATCTATGAAGCATAACAGAAATACACAAAAAGCATGCAAAATCAGCACAGACCATCAGCGCAGATTAAATACAATTAAAATAACAAGATCAATGAATAATGAAATCCAATTCTCTAGTAGTAGTTCCAATCATACGAGATAAGACTTTCTTATCCTATTTTAATAAGTGTTAAAATTATTCATGATCTAGGGCTAAGAAAAGCATACCCTCTGAGCTTTCTAACTGAGGCATGCCAGAGGACGACACTTCATTAGAAGTACACCCTAAAGCCTGTCCAGTGTCTGCAATAATATGAGTCTCGTGCTTCTCATTTTCCAGCAAACCTTCAACCTCCATCAGTTCATCATCTGTCGCAGGCACCAATTGCCCATTCCCATCAACCTGTTGAGATAAACTTCAAATTCAGATTGCAAATAAGAATAAATCAAACCTGAAGCTACATGTCCACATTCTCGGCACAGAATTAACTAGGAACTTTCAAATTTCCAATCAAATAAAGCTTAAATATTTCAATAGTTTTGGATGAACTCAAGAAACCTGTATGAATTTGTTGAAAAAAGCCCATTAGCTGTGCGAAATTTTTTAAAAATCAGCAGTAGAGCTACGAGTGTTATTTTATAGTTTCATTTTCCAAGAGAGGCAAAAGGAGTAGAAGAAGAAGAAATATTCCTTTCATTCAGATATGTAAAGACATCATTACTTTTAATCTTAATAAAAAAAAACTTTCTAACCAAGCACACTTAAAAAAGATTCAAGCTAATTGAGGCAGGTCATGTTACCTGATATTAACTAGTTTTAACTAAAGAATATATCAAACCTTAAGCTACATGTCCACAGTTTCAGCACAGAATTAACTAGGGATTATAATTTTCAATCAAATAAGACCTTGAATATTTCAATACTTTCGGCAGAACTCAAGAGACTTGTATGTGTTTGTCGAGTAAAGCCCACTAGCTGTTCGACATTTTTTTTAAAATCAGCAGTAGATCTACAAGTGATTTTTTTTTTTCATTTTTCCAGGGAAAAAAGAGAGGAGAAGAAGATATATACCTTTCATTCATTCAGATGTGTAAAAGCATAATTCCTTCTAATCTTTTATAACAAATTTGCTAACTGGCTAGCACACTTCAAAAAGAAGATTCAAGCTAATCGAGGCAGGTCAAGTTACCTGACATTAACTAGTCTCAACTAAGCAAAAGCTCAAACATGACTAACAGCTACAGCAACAACAACAAAAAATTGAACATTATAGTAAGAAATATGGTATCCCCCTTTTAAAAACCTACTCTTCAATTGTTGATTATATATATTTTACTACCTTCTAGATAGTATTTTGGTAAGAAATGACCACAACATGTCAACAGAACCATATTCAGGTCATACTAACCTTGGCATTCAATACATTAATGTAGATGGTAGATATTCACCAAATTAATCTGCCTTTCATAAACCAGCTAATCTGGCCCAAAATATTTCTGATATATAAAGGACCAGTATCAATACCTGGTAGTGTAGAAAGCTTGATATAACACTTTAAATATCTTTTATCTGACACACGGTCAAATAACTTCCTCGTTAATTTTTACATTAATGTAGCTCAAGTATCAAACTAAAGCAAACCCAGTCAACATTCTCAAACACACAATTGAAAAAAATGTGGGAAGAAAGCACAAGTTATTTGCATATCAGTAGAAATATGAAAATTTGAATAACATTTGCTGAAAGAGGTACCCGGACAAGCTTGTAAACAACTGGATCAGCAACATGCTTTGGCGAAGATAAAACGAAGTTACTTTCAAGGCCAGTCACTTCAAATCTCCCTTCATCACTCCCCTCAACTTCAACCACTTTTTCCATGGAGAATCCAAGATACACAGCTCAAAAACAAAAACTGGAAGCCAAAAAAAAAAGGCCAAATGAATAGATACATCAATTTCTATGACATCTCAAACTGAAAACTTCATTTATGCATGGAGAAAGTAAACACAGCAAACAAAATTCAAATTGTGCAGTTCCAATATGGATATTATTTATTAGGTCACTTAAACTCTACTTGTTCAACAGTCAAATAACCTACTTTCTTGAATTGATAACCAAATTCACCAAAAAGATTCCAAATTTTAACAGTGTAGAATATACATGAACGTACAAAAATTAATGAGCTACACGTGGTAATTGGTAAATCAAACAAATACGTATAAATTGCCACTTTAAAAGAAAAAAAATCATGACAGCTCCTTTCGTGCAGCACAATTCCCAATTCGATGAATTGAAACCCTAACTCTCAAATTCTAACAACCTAAAAGTAAAATAAGCTAGTGCTCTAACTAACTTATATTTCAATACAAACAAACAAGAAAAAGAAAGAGGAAACAAAAACCTCGCATATTTCTATAATTAATCAAACAAATTGCATGCTAACTAGAAAGGAAGAAAAATAAAAAGAAAACAACAGGAATTCCAAAAGGGAAAAAAAAGATTGAAGAGTTTGTCACCATAGGACTGCGATTGCTGACCGAGTTGACTCAGCCCCCTCCAAACGGTAAACCGGTAGAAAAAGGACACTACGTGGCTGATTTGTAGTGGGTCAGAGGCGTTAAAAGTGAGTTGATAAAACGAGTTAACGAAATGAGAGAGAGAAACTTCGAGAAATTAGATCAGGATTTCTTCTCTTTTTGATTTTCCGCGAGCGCTTTGGGCGAGTGAGTGAGTGAATACGAGTTCCTTTTTGCCACGCTTTTTCAGTACGCTGAGTTTACTGTCATACAGTTCCGGATTTGAAACCTTCTTTATGTGTGGTTTTATAAAATGGCGTAGAGTCCGGGATAGTTTTTCGGGAAGGCCTTTTTTGTCTTTTTGTGTACGGTTTACATAATATTTATGTTCGGACCAGTTTAGTTCGGCTAATTTCTTCTTTTTCTTTGCACAAAAAATGAATAATGTTGTATTTGGTACTTGTATTTTGACAGAATATATAATTCGGTGAATTCAACTAGTAGTACGGTAAAAAAAATGATGATGTTTATTTTAAGAAACTCAAATTTAAATAATTTTATTTGTAAAATATATGTGTCTTATTAAATGATTAAAAAAATTTGAACATATGCTCTGCTTATGATATATATGATAAAAATGTCAAATAAATACTATAATACAAAAGGTAAAAGGCCAAAAATAGCCCCCAATATTTCACATTTTAGTCATTTTAGCCCTATATTTTTTTTGCAAACAACCACCTAACGTTTCATTTTTCGTTTAAATTTTACCCTTGTTTGATGAAAATCGTTAGTCAACTAACGGTCAACGCTTGAGGCTGACGACATGTCTGCAGGGCATGGAGAGATGACGTGGCACTACCACATGGTATTTTTGCTGACATGGCATTTTTAAAAAATTAATTAATTATTTTTAAAATATATATATATTTTAATATTTTTAACCAATCGCTACATCAGTAAAGTGCCACGTGGCAGTGTCAGGTCATCTCTCCATGCCCTGCAAACATGCCACGTCAGCCTCAAGCGTTTACTGTTAGTTTATTATCAGTTTTCATCCAACAAAGGTGAATTTTGAACGAAAAATAAAACGTTAAGTGGTTGTTTGCACCAAAAAAAAGATGAACTAAAATTACAAATAGATAAAACGTTGAAGGCTACATTTAACTTTTAGCAATACAAAATGATTAATATAGTACATGAACTATCACAACTACCGAAATTATCAAATCAACTATTAAATTTTCGACACATAAATTGTTTTTCTAAATCAATAAATTTACATAGATAATATAATTTTATGTGAAAAAATAAATAAAATAAAAATAAAACTCAGTTTGTAGCAACCCTACTGATTACTGCCCCTTTCTTCTACATTGTGTGTTATATATTTATGTATGTGACGGATGCATGACTTTATGTTAAAAGTATGAACCTATAAATTTTAGGTGGGTAAAAATATGTTTTCATTGGAAAATACATAAAAAAAAAATTAGGGTTCACTTGAGATTTCTGAATCCACATGTAATATATATATGTGTGTGTGTTCACACTCAAAAATATTTATGACTCTGTCACTGTAATTGGTAGGAGGACAATTTGAGTTTTCGAGGTTGGATGTATCTGCTAGATAATCGCAAGGTTTTGGGGTGTGGAAGCTTTGTGTTCGGGATGTCCAATATATTACCATTCGTTTCTTGTGTGACCGTGCTGATGGGCTGACTTGCTTGATTTGTTTAGTCCGCTGAATTTATGGGGACAAAAGGTAGATTAATTTTGTGAAATGGTCTCAGAATTTGTTTATGTTTAAAAGTTTAACTAAAATTTTTAATAATTTTAAGTGATTTAATAAATAATAATAATTTTGAAAAAAAAATTAATTAAAAATATTTAAAATTTCTAAGCTTGATATATTTTTTTTAAATCTTGAGAGGACCAACTTGAAATTTTAAAAAATCATATAATGTTA
The DNA here is from genome assembly GCA_030270665.1 of Hibiscus trionum. NCBI lineage: Eukaryota > Viridiplantae > Streptophyta > Magnoliopsida > Malvales > Malvaceae > Hibiscus > Hibiscus trionum. The sequence goes on from BSYR01000014.1 coordinate 5,153,233, forward strand.
TAGATGTTGGGTCACGTTTTAAAGATAATTGTGCGAAATCACAATCTAAATAACAGAAATGTTCCCCTCTCATATTTATCACCCTTTAGTTTTCAAAAGCCCTTCTAATTCCCTCTATAAATTGATTTTGGTATAGTCCAAAAAGTTAGGGTTTATATATGGTTTTGATTATTAAATTATATTATTTTATTATTATTTTGATACTTGAATTATCATTGTTATCTTAAGTTTTATTGATATTAGTTAGAAACATGCCCTCTTTCATGTTTTTATTTGCATTTTTTCGTTTTTAATCTATTAGATAATCCAGAAAAAAAAATTGGTATAAAAGTATTTTAGATCCTTTATAGTTAGGGGTGGAAATCGGGCGGTGTGAGGATGATTTTACATTCTTCATTCCGTCTTATCACTTGTGGGGACGATTTTCAAGAATCCCGTCATATGCTTTGGGGATTTTTTTCGTCCACATCCCCGTACTTATCGGATCCCCAATATTTTCGGGGAATCCCTATCCAAAAAATAATAATAAACAAAATTTAATATCTTACTAAACAAAATATATAATCAATTTCAATTTACAAGTCATATATTCAATATACTTAAAAAAATATTGTTGAAGAGGAATAAGGTAAATCGGTAGATAAATAAATTATATGCTCACAATTAACAAAAAAAAGGTAAATTACTAGAGAAGTTACCCAAACTAAACGAGTTTTAAACAAAATGTACAAATATCTTGATGGATTGAAATATTGATAATAAGATAGGGAGGTATACAAGTAAATGAGAGTTAATTATATATATTTTTTAAATTTTGTAAAATATCAGGATTCTTGCAGATATTTTTCGAGAATCCTCGCCGTTATTTATACGGTTATGGTTCAGATATAGCAATTTCCGCCCTCGTCCTCATTTGAGCTTCGGTGATAAAATTTTCTAGTGGGAAAAAAGTTTTGTTATTCTCCATCCCGTCGGTTCGTATCCCTACGATTTTCAGATATTCCCAACCCAATTTCCACCCCTATTTATAGTTTAAATATTAATCTAATAAGATTTTATCCCTACTAATTTTTAAATTTAAAATCCTAATAAACTCTTATCCCTCCCGATATTTAAACATAACTTCGTCCATGAATCTAAAAACCCTAATTTAAAATACCATCAAAAGCTGAAGGCGTTATCATTCTTATGTTTATACCAATCTAGATGGAGAAAGTGCAAAGGAACTGATTAAAATATAAGTAAGAATAGTTTTAAATTCTATCTGATCACATTTTCTGTTCACATTTGCCTTGTTTGATTGGCTAGAAAATGGATTTAAGATCAATGAGAAAATCTGCCATCTTTAGCAAATATCTCAATAATAAACATTTCTTTAAGTATGGGGATAAAATAATCTCCATTGTTTAATGAACATGAAAACGATGTATTCGAAAGAATATTGTACGCTTAAACACGCTAACACGATATACATATCTTATCTAAACCAGAAACTAGCTAATTACGGCAAAACAATCACATGGGTGAAGGGTCCATTGATTCGATTGGTTGGTTACTCATTAACACCTTAATAACTATTAACACTCGAGTTTTGAAAATAAGTTCATTTGACAGATGATTTGTAAATAAAACAATATTTAGGTCGTATTTATTGTTGTTAATCAAAGTATTTTTTTAGATCAAAAGTACTTTTTGAAGTCATAAACAATATTAAACATATAACTTTTGCGGAAAAAGTATGTTTGTAAAACACTTTTAAACTCGAACACAAAAACAAAAAATTTCAGTTTTCTGTTTGAAAAGTGATTTTATAGTTAGAATTATAATTTTAACATTTATTTGTCATATCTCATTTTACAATTCGTAAACTTTTTTTTATCACGACATAATTATATCATTAATAAATTATTCACGAGTTTGAAAAATAAAAGAATTTACATCTAAAATTATCGTTTATATTCTCAAAAAAATACATTTTAAATAGGGTTAATTATCCCATTCATACATGAAGTATACCGAATTTTCAGTTGCATACATAATGTTTTAAAATTCTTGATTTCATACATGAGATTTTTTGCCGTTAACGGGTTCACCCACTTCCGTCACGGAAGGTGACGTGGAACCCTGCAGCTACTCAAAAAGTGACACGTGACATAATAAAATAATATATTTTTTATAATTTTAAAAAATAAAACTCATTTCCCTTAATTTCCACGTTATCCCCCAACCTGCCCAGAAATTTTCAGAGCTTTCTTCCCCAACCATCACTACCTGCATCACCGATCTACTCTACCGTTGGTCGGAGACTGTCACCGCCCTCGCCATCTAAACTGTCACTTTGCTCCGACCACACTCTGGCCACCGTTGGTCGGTGACTCGATCATTCTGCCATACCCCAACGCAATTGTACGTGGTCTCGAGATCAATCCCAATTGCTTTGCCTCCTGCTTTGGTCGCCATTACAGCTTGAAAATAAAACCCAGAAAGATGTAAGAAAAATAATAAAAATTTTGAAAGATTTTGAGAGCTTTTTTCGTATCTAAATTAATTTCTTTGATAAATTTAGTTATGACAGAAATGAAAACAGAGTGATTGAGTTGTTTTGGTCGATTCCGACCGCCTCCGAAGTCGGTGTGCGACACCACTATCCCCTTCATCCCCTCGCTACCAAAACCCGACCACCTAACTACCGTTTTAGATCGCTGTTAGTGAAAAATCGTTCAAGTTTCTTAACGCCGATCTCGGCCACCGCTCGCCATTGGTCGTTACCGCCATCACCGGAGTAAGCACTGTCTCATTCCGACCCAGCTCCGTGAGCCACTCGCGCCCTTTCACCCCGGTCGCGTGAAAATTGGCTTCTAGGCTTGTCAGAAACCCAAAAGTTTCATCCCGTCACTTATACTTGGTCGAAAAAATAGGTTTTATTTTTAAATTTTTTTTAAAAATAAAAATATTTTTTAAGTGTCACGTGTCATTTTATTAGTGATCACAGGGTTTCACGTCACCTTCCGTGAGGAAAGTGGGTGAACCCATTAACGGCAAAAAACCTCATGTATGAAACCGAGAATTTTAAAACATTATGTATGCAATTGAAAATTCAGTATAATTCATGTATGAATGAAATAATTAACCCTTTTAAATAATAATGCTAAACAATTAAATCTTAAACTAAACTTTTCAAAATCACTTTCTATGATTTCATTTTTATTGTACTTTTCAAAAGTAATGTTAAACGAGCCCTAGTCACTAAAATTAACAATGTCTTTCAACTTGGTCCTCAAACATTTTCAGTCCATTCATAAATTTTGCCAAAATGTCAAATTGCCCCACAAAACATCTTCAACTCATAAAGGCAAATAATTATTCTTAAAGATCATTGCAGAATTGAGTGATAACATTTCACAAAGTTTCCCCCAAAATGTCACAAAACTGATAGAATCATGAAACAAGAGCTTCTTAAACATAAAAAAGAAGCCTGCAATCTGTATTTTGTTATTAAAAACAATATTTACCAACCCTTTCGCTGCAATTTACTATGAGCTCGTTTTTAATTGAGTTTAGCAACCTAAAATTACTTTTTAAAGTATTTTTTTGCGAAGCAGCCAAGTTTAACGCTAAACGGGCGTTTGCCCATCTGATTAACGCCTAAATCGGCGTTTGCCCACAGTTGAAAAATTCAGCTTCTGCCCAAATATGCGTTCGCCCGGAACGAATTAGGATTCTTTTATTTATCTATAAAGTTACACAAATCCACATAGATGTTAACACAAGATCATAAAATGGTTATACATTATTACAAATGTAAATTCCAAGGGATTCTGCAAAATTTACCCGGATCTGATTCTCTTTTGACTGGTAGCTTTGCCATCGGATTTGAATGTGCCAGCCGATGAATCACCCTCAGAGGAAACCTCCATTGATCTTGCGAAAGAGCTCGAGAGATCGGCATAGAGATCGACCACTCGTCGAATGTTGTTGTTCAGCTCTTTGATTAGTCCCACGTTACGGCTCAAGTTGTCGGGGATTCTCGACTCGTGGTTCTGGTTAATCTCGTTGATTAGGAGCCTGTTTTGGTCTAGGATGTCTTGGACCTGCACGAAACTCTTTTGAAATGTCTGCACAACTCTACTGTCTAGTTGAGTTCCATCGCTGAACCCCGAAATAACATCGCCTTCCATGTCGAAAACCAAGGATGTTTCCTGCTACATCAATAGTAATAATGCACCGTTAGGGCCGTAAGTGAAACTGAGACAAATCGTGAGCTACTCGAGTTCGACTCAATCAAAGCTCTGCCAACACTCAATTAGAGTGGCCTCGAGCTCAAATTCGGCCTGAATCCTTAATAAGCGAAGTTAAACTTAACACTTCTCAAATTCGACTCGACTCATTTACATCTATGTGCACCATCAAAATCATTGTTTCAGCAAACAAAGAGGGGGGGGGGGATTTTCCAACAATTAAAGGATTTTCCTTTGCTTTTCTCTGAGTTTTTCTCAGTAACCAAGCAGAGGACTGGGAGTGTGTGCCCATAAAAAAGCAGAATTTCCCCCTAAATCTAAAAAAGACAAGATTAAAAGAACATCAGAAACAAGGAACAGGGAAGGGATTTTCTGAAAACAAACGGGTAATAGAATATGATTAATCACCTTAATTTAGCATTAAAACATTACAAATTATAATGAAACAAAATTCGGGTTGATATTCATTCTTTCTATTTTCTTACCTTGAAACGACAAGATACGTCTTGGGATTCAACACAAAGGGGGTGGGGAGAAGGAAAAAAACAGCAAAATTGGAATCTTTTCTCTCTGCAAAAAAATGGGGTTTTGATTTTGATTTGTTTTCCTTCCAAAAAATGAAGATTTTCCAGTTGCTTTCTGGGGATTCTTATGAACTCCAAACAAAAGGAAGATAAAAGAGAGAAAATGAATATTGATTGACAGAATCAGAGAGACACAACTACAACGTTGTTTTTTCTGACTTTGTCGTTGATGTTTGGTCTCTCTCTTGGACTCTTAGTTTTTTTTCTGCTTCTTTTTTATTGCTTTTTCGTTCATTAATGGCGATGTGCTTGAGGTTTTCTATAGGCTGTGAGATTGATCAGACTTTGTTTTCTAGGAATGCGTAACTAGAGTTTTCTAGGACTTCATCTTCACCGTTCGTTTAGATTTCATAGGGATGAACAGCCGTCCGATATGCTGAGGGACTGCAGTAACTGGTTTCTCTCTCTTAAAAAAATCAAGTACCATAAATAACCTTCCCATCCTATTATAGGATAGGTCTGTTATCTTAAATTTCAGTATATATTCGAAGTTTTTATTAGGGTAGCCATCGATCGAGTCGAATCTAGTTAATTTTTTAAGTTAATCGAGTTAAGTAGTTTTATTTTATTATTCAAATTTTATTTAAATTTTAGTTTGAGTTGAATCGAGTTTATAACATTCGATTCAAGCTGTTCGAGTTTCTGTTTAAATTTAATCATAAACATTTAATGTTATGGTATTAATTTATTCCATTTTAGACTATTTCCTATATCCATATATATGTATATATATATATATATATATATATATGATATATATTAGACATAATTAAAAGACTTGACACGAACTTGAAAACGGATGCACTAATTACTAATTTCTTTTGAGTTATTCGAATTTCCATTTTATAGCTCAAACTTTATTTGAAATTTTTTCCGAGTTGAGTTGAATAATTCGGTCTTTTCTCGAGTCGAATCGAGTTTTGCACACCCCTAATTTATACTTATTCTTATAACAACTTTGTTTTAAATAATTATAAATTGTCTTCGTTAAACAAAACTGCTCGAACATAAATTTCTTAAGGTGAATAGTATTATTTTTCTACTGAAACACTTGTTAATATTTAAAAGTTAAATTACAATATAATATTTTTTTCACTACTTTTAATCATTTTAACAATTCATGCATACCATACAATAGACCGTCATTATAAATGATTTGGTAAGACTTTAAATTTGGTTTTATATATTATAAATATATTTTAGGAAAAATACCTTATGCACTGATGTGGATACAAAAAGTTTTTACAAGCACATTAATTTAGGGTTAGAGTCCCAATTTAGGGGTTTAAGTGTATGCGTTTAGAATTTAGGGTCTATAATTATAATTTAGGGTATATAGTTAGAATTTACGGTTTAGTTTTTATAGTAATATGATTGGAGATTTAAGTTTTAACCTATAAACCCTAAATTTTAACACTAAATTATAACTACAGCCCTAAATTTAAAACTCATCTACTAAAACACATAAACAATAAACCCTAAACAAAATCTCCATCACCTCTATTTGGTTTTATCATCCCCTTCAAAGAAGCTGACTCCACCACCCTTCCAAAATAAACCCCGTACCCGTTCTGATAACGTAGTAGAAATATTGGACGACAATAAACCCACGTACCAGTGTTTCATAAGGCCCAACTTGATTTAGTGCAACTTTTGTGATATTTCACAAATAGGAGGGCTAAGTGGCAATTTAACCCTAAACTATCACATGGCAGTTTTTCTTTAATTTGTCACGAGATCAATTAGTAAATAATAGCTTATTTGATTTTTTTGGTCGCCCTCCGGTTTTCAGCGCTTTGCCCTGACTAATTTGGACCGATCCGCGTCGCACACTTAGTATTTGTAGGTGAGTCTTTTAGCGAAGGTTTTGCATACACAACGCTAGGGACGGAGCCAAAATTTGAAGTTGGGGGCAAAACATAAATTTTGAAAGATGGGGGGCAAATTCACAATTATACCATTTTTTTTCCAAAAAAATATAAAGAATTAAAATGTAAAAAAAATCCCCCCTCCACAGCCCCACCAAGGAGCTACTAAGCTCTGTCTGCACAACGCCTCGAACATGATATCTGCTTAATCAAAGCTGCTTATCACTTGGACAAATCCGCTGGTGTAATTTATTTGAATTTGATACAATGTTACTTTAACAAACTTATTTATAATTTTTTATACTTTTTGCATGTCTGTTCAAAAAATAAACTAACTAATTTTTACACTAAACAGCTCAGTGACTATTTTATAACAACAATTAAAATTTAATGTTTATTATGTAACATTTAAAAGTTTAGTGACCATTTTATATTTTTATGATAGTTTAGTGACTATTGTGTACTTTACCCTATAAACAATGATCTCCAAACTGAATCACGTCCTTTCATGTGTGCCTAGGGTTGTTTATTCATAATAAAATCGTGCACAATTTCTTCATTTTTTTCTTCTTCTTTCAGTTTCTTCATTATTTTCCCCAATTTCAATAGAACCAGAGGAGGGGGGGGGGGGCAAGAAGGAGGAGGAGAGTAAGATTTTTCCAATTTCTCTCCCTACTCCGGCTGGTGTCGTCTCTTGCGCAATGAATCCGGGAAAAGTCACACGCTGTTCCGGCCACTTCCGGCCAAACCCCGTCAACGTGAGACATACCTCAACCGTACCCGTCTTGAGGACGTATTGGGTAATTGAAACGGTATAGAATTTCCTTGCTTTCACTTTTTATTTAAGATTTGTTTGATGAGTTTGTTCAATTTTTATTGGCAATTCTTATAAAAGAAATTAGGAAAACTTTTTCTTTGTTGATTTTGGCCGCTGGTTATTTTTGAGTTATTCACAATATTGTTTATTTTTTTTTCATTTTATGTCTAGTTAATATCTGACTGTTGGATGGAGATGTCAGCTTATACTTGTAAATATTCTTTTCATTTTTTGTGCTTTAAACTCTATTCTTCTTACAGGCTAGAGGGTTGAAGATGCAAGGGTTTAGTGGTCCTAATTTATCATTTTGCTTGAGATTTTGCGTTACTTAAGTAAAGTGAGATTTAAAATTTTATTTTTATTTTTATTTATATATATATATATATTTAAAAATAGGTTAGTTACGAATTTATTTCTTAATTTTCAAATTTTATGGTTGTCCCTCATAGTTGAACTCTAGTTTTGTTCGTGGACATTATGGATAAAAACAAATAAAATTGAGAAGGTTGTCTCATAATGATTTTATCTTACTCTCGTTCGCATTTTCATAGGAAGAAGAAAAGTTTTCAGCGGAAACATTCACTTCCTGCAAAATCAGTTTCTTTCTTGAATTTGTTGAAATTGCTTACTTATTCTTTCAATTCTCTTTAGGACGCTAATGAACTAGTTTTCTGATTTGTTATTCGAGTTATCAAAACTCTTTACTTAAGCTTGGAATGGTTAGGGTTTTTTTTTTTCACAATTTATTTTATTTGTTTTTCCCCTTCAATTTGATATGCAGTCGTCGTTCATCTCAGAGTAACTGGGGACGCTCCCATACTAAAGCAAGTCAAATTCAAGGTATTTGTTTGATTCCCCCTTTTGCATAAATTAATACTCTCGAGTGGGTCTAGAATTCTGGACTGATTCTTTATGAGGAAAAATAAACGAGATCTGGATCACATGCTAGGATGATTCTATAATTCCCGTTAGATTTTTTGAATAATTATATCTATTTTGTTTAAAATTGATTTTAAAGTAATGTGATTTATGTTTGTGATTTTTTTCTTAAAAATCACGATTGTGTAAAAATATAGTGTAAAAATCACGACGAATCGCAAAAATTATTTTTACCTTGTTTTTTCCAAAATCACGTTTGAGGTTCATACGATGTTTGAGGTACATTTTCCCGTTGAATCGGGATTTTGTACCTCCTCCCGTCTATCCAAACACACACTTACTCGGACTTGCGTGTAAGTTTAGAAACCGATATGCATCCGACACAAGTATGGCTAGATTTTTCTAAGATCCTTGGAGGTGATGTCTCCGTATCTAAGTGTCGTACACTAGTACTCCATGAAAAATGAGTTCATGCAACATAGGTTAGAAGCTTGGTTTAGTTTGCACATAAACAAACTGTACAATTTTAGTTGATATTGCAATTGGAGTTTTGTGATTCACTTGAAACAATTCCTTAAACCATATTCTTGAAAGGAAACAGCCGCTTCCTGCAAAAATTGGTCAGTTTCTTTCTTGGATTTGTTCTGATTGCTTACCTATTCTTTCAATTCTCATACTTGTTGTTGCTTGCTTAAGTTGCTTTCACTTTTCATTTAAGATTTGTTTGATGAGTTTGTTCAATCACCGTAAACTTTACATGTTTTTATTGGCAATTCTTATTAAAAAAATGCAAAAAACTCTTTTTTTAGGTTAGAACTTAAATCTCTCACCATATTATTGCAAAATCTAAACCCCGACCTTTAAACCCTAAATCATAACGACAAACCTAAATTACAATTATTATCCTTAAATTCTAAACATATAAACATAAACCCTTAAATTTTAAATCCTAAATGGAAACCATATACCCTAAAACTAAGTTGTTTGTAGAAACTAAAAATATTCACCGTTTGTGTATTAAATATAAATCCTTATTTTTATTGGTTCAAAAAGCCATGCTATCAATGCTGCAACAAAATAAAGATCAGTTCAAATGTATATGCTTATAGTAATAATTTGATTAATACACCACAAAGAGATTAAAATAGATGAAATAGAGAACCTCACCTTTTTTATGTAATTGATTAATGCATCACAAAAAGATTAAAATAGATGAAATAGAGAATATTAATTTTTTATGTATTTAATTAATGCATCATAAAAAGATTAAAATAGATGAAATAGGGAATACATCATGTGGCATTTGTCAAAAACAAAAACATTGCTCATATAATTTAGTTCATGTCATGTATACTTTAGGCTACAAAGGAGACTAAAAAGATTTGGAGTATAAAGTGAAAAAATCTACACTTAAACACGGACGGAGTTACTAAGGTCTCGAAAGGGGCTGATGCCTTCAATTCCCAAATTTATTTTTCTATGTTACATAATTTTTTTTTTAAAAAATTAGTTCATTATACATTTCTTCCCTAACTTATGAAATATTTATGTTTTCTCTTCAACCTTCATCTTTGACTTTGTCCTTATTTTTTGAACGACTTTATCCTTATTAGTCGGTCAATAAATTAAATATCAATGATTATAAAAAAATTGATATTAATAATATATATTTTAACGATTCAATATATTTTATATCATTCTTATTTGTTTTAGTGCACTTTGTTACATAGATATTTTTAAGAATTAATTAATTATACATTTGTCCCCTTATTTTTTAAACATTTATGTTTTCCCCAATTTTACACCCCAAATATCTCATTCTTTTTCGGTATATACCAAACATTGGGCATTAAGCTCAATTTTCCGTTTGCAATATTATTCTAGTCAAATTATTCAAAAGACCCTCTACTATAAACTTTTTCTATATTTAATCCCTCGTATAATTTCATTCTTGATTTGCTAGTTTCAGAATATGTATTTTCAGTCTTGTGGTTAATTTTGTTCCCATCAAATTATTTGACGTGGCTTAATTTTTAAAACATGTAATTACATAACATATGCACCTTGCATTTTCGTTATAGGTGGACAATAACAGTTTAAAAAAATTAAGGTATAGTATATGTTATAGAACCCACTTTGTGGTCCAAATTGTAAAAAATAATGTTATTCTTTATAAGTGACTTGGGTTCGAATACTTGCTTTGGGTACTCGAGAACGATGGAACTTAACTGGGTTCCATGGATGAGTCGGTCGAGTTCTACACTTGTTGACCAAAAACAAAAGATTGAAGAACAGATGGTGCCTATGTTGGATTTGTAAAAAGATGAAAAGCACGAATAGAAAATAATGGGGATTTATCAATCAATTTTTTTGATCATACACTACCAATCAATTTGTTTATAACCAAAGTTGGTTGAGAAATGAAAATTTTGTTGCTTCACCGTCTTTATATTATTATCAAATCAGACTATAGTATTATTGGGTTCACCTTTTGCCCTCAAGCCCATCAACGCCGTAACCTAGTTGTCCTCATTAATCCCTTATAAACGTTATTAAAATTTTCTTCTTCCTCCTCCTCTTAATGAGTGTCTCTGTTTAACGTCACTTTCATGGTTAAACTCTAAGTACTGGTTAAAATACGGTTTGATATTGATTTTTCAGGATTGAATTTGCATTATAAAAGGATAGTAATATTCCTTTGAATAATGCACATCATAAAAAATGGGTTTTAGCATTATGGTGTTTTTAAAATTTTTCCTCCTTTCTCTAACGCTGGCTTCAGCAAATCCTGTAATTTTTTATAAATTAAGTCTACAATGGGGTAGGAGTATGTGTAGCAACGGACAAATGACGTGCTCGACCTCATTACCACCTTCCGTAGACCAAAAGTTTACCATTTACGGCCTTTGACTGCAGGATGCAATGGACAATCCTATAGAGCTTTATACACTCACTCATTCTTGTGTCCCAATGGCTCTCACCCCTTCACACCAGCTACAATTAAGCATCTTGAATCCTTATGTTATTTTTTTACCCACGGTTCCCTAAAATCTAACTTGAGTTTTCTTTTCCCCTCTATTTTGATAGAATCTTTTTGGATCCATTCGTTCAAACTTAGATATAAAGTGGTCAGACTTGAAGAATCCACTCGACCAAAATGCAAATCTCCAATTTTGGCAGCGTGAATGGAAAAAAAACATGGGACATGTTCTGATTTTCCACATTACCCACTTAAGTACTTCGATTCCGCACTACAGATTTTGGCGAGTTTACCAGTTTTTGGATTTAACTCCGGATACACCTAAAAGGTGGAAGACATTATCAGTTTGGTTAAACGATTTGTCGATACATAACCCGAAATTACATACAACGTTAATAGCACCACCAAGACCGTTTAACTCTGGGAAATACGCCTCTATTATCATCGGCCAGACCCTCAAAGACTCATCTATTTAATTCGGGGTTGTCCTATTCAATTATCGCATAACTCGGGTGGTCAAGCTAAAGCCTCATGTCGAACTATGAAACAAAAGATAATTGTTCCGTAGAAGGAAGATGGAATAATAATAAATTTATTTAACATATGTGGGTATTTGTTCGATATGATCCTAATTTTACCAACTTACATATGTTTCTTTTCGTACTAATTATTGTCATTTGGATTCCTCCATTACCTCGGCTGGAAAATACTATCATTTCATCACTTGTGTCAATTTACTTGTCAATCTCTTTAACCGATAACTTAGTTATCGTGCTATAAAAATTAAATAATGGTATTTTGTACACAAGTTGAATTTGATTCGAGTTTAAAATTTTAATTTGTAAATATCAGACCTGGATTGTTATGCTCTTGATATAACACTTGGTATATCAAGAAAATAACAATACAAATTTGGTATTTACATATTCAAATTTTAAACTCAACTTGTGTGCAAAATAAGAGGCAATTCTTCTATTTGATTTTTGCAGCACGATAACTAAATTATCGGTTAAAGAGATTTATAAGCAAATCGACACAAGTGATGAAATGATAGTATTTCCCAGCCGAGTTAATGGAGGAATCCAAATGACAATAATTGGTACGAGGAGAAACATATGTAAGTTGGTAAAATCCAGGGTTGTGCGACAATAAATAAGGACGGTTACAGATTAAATGGACGAGTCCTTTAGAGTTTGGCCTATGATAATATAGGCGTATTTTCTAGAGCTGAATGACCTTGGTGGTGCGATTAACGTTGCATGCGATTTCGGGTTCTACACTGTCAAGTCGGTCAACCAAACTAATAACGTCTTCCACCTTATAGTTATCTCCGGATTTAATTTTAAAATCTAGTAAGCTCGCTCGAATCTGTAGTGCAAATTTGAAGTAGTTCAATGGGTCATGTGCAAAATCAGAACACGTCCCATGTTTGATCCATTCACGCTCCCAGAATTGTAGATTTACATTGGGGACAAGGGGATTCTTCAAGTCTGGCCACTCTGTATCTAAGCATGGACGAAGAGGTTGAAGAAGGCCCTGTCAAAATGGAGGGAAAAAGAAAAGTTAAGTTAGATTTTAGGGAGCAGTGGGTAAAAAAATAAGATAAAGATTCAAGATGCTTACCTACAGTTGTGTCGGAGGGGTGGGAGCCGTTGGAATACATGGATGAGTGTGCGTATATGGGTCAACAGGATTGTCCATTGCATCATGCGGATAGAGGCCGTGGGATGGTAAACTTTTGGTTCACGGTAGGTGGTAAAGAGGTTGGACATGTCGTTTTCCTGTCGTTGCACATACTCCTACCTCATTGAAGACTTAATTTATAAAAATCAACTGGATTTGCAGAAGTCATAGCTGAAGCCAACATTAGAGAAAGGAGAAAAAGTTTGAAGAACATCATGATGCTAAAACTCATTTTCTATGATGTGCATTATTCAAGAGAATATTACTACCCTTTTATAATACATATTTAATCTTAAAAAATTGACATCAAACCATATTTTAACCATGTAAGTAGAGTTTAACCGTGAAAGTGACGTTAAATAAAGACTGAATCTAACGAAGAAGAATGATTTAATGATATTTATGTGGGATTAATGAGGATAATTGGGCTTGAGAGCAAAAGTGAATCCAATAATAGTATAGTTTGAATTAATAATAACAACAAGGATGGGGAAGCAACAAAATTTCCATTTCTCAACCAATTTTGAACGCAAACAAATTGATTGATAGTGTATGATCAATTTTTTTTATTGATAGTGACTACTTAAATCCCCCATTATTTTGTATTCATGCCCTTTATCTTTTTACAAAATTAACATAAGCATTATATGTTCTTCAATCTTTTGTGTTTGGCCAGTAAGTGTAAAACTCGACTAGCTCTTCTATAGAATCCGACTGAGCTTCATCGTTCTCGAGCACCCAAAGCACGTGCTTGAACTCAAGTCACTTATAAAAAACAACACTATTCTTTACAACTTGAACCACAAAGTGGGTTCTATGACATATATACCTTAAATTTTTTGAACTGTTATTGTCCACCTGCAACGAAAATGCAAGTTATGTATATTATGTAATTACATGTTTTAAAAATTAAGCCACATCAAATAATTTGATAGAATTAACGAACACAATTAACCCAAGACTGAAAATACATATTCCGAAGGACCGAAACTAGCAAATCAATAATAAAATTATATGAGGGATTAAATTTAGAAAAAATATATAGTAGAGAGATCTTTTATGAAATTTAACCGGAATAATATTGCAAACGTACAAAAACGAGCTTAAGGCCCACGGCTTGATATATACAAGCTGAGAATGAGATATTTGGGGTGCAAAATTGGAAAGGAAAAAAATGCTCATGTTTGACCATATGGTAAAAAAATCATTTCTTTAAACTATATTGAATTGTTAGAATATATATTATTTAAATAAACTTTTTTAATAATTATTGATATTTAATTTATTGACCGACTAACAAAGGCGAAACTAATATTAATATTTAAAAAAAGTGTGATAGGCAAATGTAAAATTAATCCATTATTTTTAAAAAAATCTATGTAATAAAGAAAATAAATAAATTTTTGATTGGAGGAATGAGCTCCTCCTTATACCTTAGTGTCTCCGTCCCTAGGGGTGTTCAAACTTCGGTTAAAACCGAATTAACCGAACCGAAATTTTTCCGGTTAATCGGTCGGTTAATTTTAGGTTTGGTCGGTTAACAGTTAATGATTTTTTCAAACTTCGGTTATCGGTTAATTCAGTTCGAAATCGGTTAATTAACCGAATTAATCGAAATTTTTATATATTATATATTTCATATATTTATTTTTAGTCCCTGAATTTTTAAAAATTATAAAATAGTCATTAAAATTTTTGATATATTATAAAATGGTCATTAAACTTTATCAAATTAGCGCAAAATGATTTATCAATAATTTATAACGTGCAAGTTAATGACTATTTTGTAATAGTTCGATAAGTTTAATGGTTATTTTATAATTTTTGAAAATTTAGTAACCAAAAAGATTATTTTAAAATAGTTTAGTGACCATTTGGGTGATTTACCCAAAATTTTCTAACAAATTTCGGTTAATTCGAAAACCGACCGAATTAACCGAACTTTTTTCGGTTCGGTTAAATTTTTTTGAAAATTTTCGGTTCGGTTAATATGAAAAAAAATTTGGTTAATGAAATTTTGGAAGTTCAGTTCGGTCGGTTAACCGAATCGACCGATTGAACACCCCTATCCGTCCCTGTTTAAGTGTACATGTTTTCCCACTTTACAATTAAATTTTTTTTGTCTCCTTTCACCCTTTAAAGTATACATGACATGAATTAAATTATTTGAGTTTTGTTTTTATTTTTATTTTTTTGTCAAATGTCACGGGACGTATTTTTATTGATCCAAATTATTTGAGGTATAAAATTTAAAAAAATGGGTACATTTTTTTGTGCCACTGCAAGTGAAACTAACTCAAATTGGACTTATTCGCATGTAATGTGAGTGAGACATATTTACTATGCCCACTTGTATTTGATTCCCTATTTCATCGATTTTAATTTTTTATGGTGCATTAATGAATTACATACAAAAGGTGAGATTCTCTATTTCATCTATTTTTAATCTTTTGTGGTGCATTAGTCAAATTATTACTATAAACATCATGTATATTTGAATTGTCATTGTGAACCGCGTGACTTGCCAATGTGAACCGGGTCATGACCCGTAAGGACATTCAACTTCTTTTCGAAATCCGATGCCGCTATGGGCTGTTGGTGGGAGTCAATTTCATTTTCACTTATAAGATCAATTATATTTGTTAATTATAATTTTGTGACATTTTTTGCGCATTCTAATACAATTAGAATGTAGTATATTAGTCTTGTTTTAAATTTAAATAAATTATACACATGCAGACTACGTTGCTCAAACTCAAGTCACCTATAAGGAACAACACTTTTCTTTACAATTTGGACCCCAAAGTGGGTTCTATGACATATACACCTTAACCTTTTTGAATTATTATTGTCCACGTGTAGAAAATGCATGTTGTATATGTTATGTAATTACATGTTTAAAAATTAAGCCACATCAAGTAATTTAATAGAATTATAATAGGGATTAAATCTAGAAAATACATATTTTGAAACTAAAAAATCAAAAATGAAATTATAATAGGGATTAAATCTAGAAAAAGTTTATAGTAGAAGGTCTTTTGTATAATTTAACCGGAAAAATGAGCTTTAAGGCCCACTTTTTGATGTATACCAGCTAAGAATTGAGATATTTGGGGTGTAATATGAGGGAGGGGGATCATTTGTTAATTTTCTATTTATATTAAATGCGTCAGTGCACTAAAACAAATAAGAATGATATAAAATATATTGAATTGTTAGAATATATATATATATACATATATATATTGATTTTTTCTATAATATTTAATTTACTGACCGACTAATAGGGACAAAATCAAAACTAAATGTGAGATAAAAACATAAATATTTAAAAAATTAAGGGACAAATATATAATTAATTAAATTTTTAAGAAAAATATATGTAACAAAGAAAAAATAAATTTAGGAATTGAGGGCATTAACCCCTCCCAAAACGTTAATGCATTCGTCCATGTTTAAGTGTACATGTTTTTTAACTTACACTCTAAATCTTTTTAGTCTGCTTTTTAGCCTGAAGTATACATGCCATGAACTAAATTATTTGAACTTTGTTTTTATTTTTATCAAATGCCACTTCACGTATTCTCTATTTCATCTATTTTAATCTTTTTATGGTGCATTAATTAATTACATAGAAAGGTGATGTTCCCTATTTTATCTATTTTAATCTTTTTGTAATGCATTAATCAATTACATAAAAAGGTGAGATTCCCTATTTCATATATTTTAATCTTTTTGTGGTGCAATAATTAAATTATTACTATAAGCATGTATATTTGAATTGTTCTTTATTTTATTTTTATTATCATCTGCGATGTTGATAGCATTGCTTTTTGAACCAATAAAAATAAGGATTTATATTCAATACACAAGGATGGAAATTTTAAGTTTCTGCAAACACCTTAATTTTAGGTTATATGATTTTGGTTTAGGATTTAAAATTTAAGAGTTTAGGTTTAGATGTTCAGAATTTAGGGCTAATGCCTGTAACTTAGGGTTTGTGGTTATGATTTAAGGTTTAGAGGTCATAGTTTAGGTTTTGCGGTAATATGATGAGGAATTTAAGTTTTAACTTATAAACCTTAAATTCTAACACTGAAACCTAAATTATAATCACTATCCCTAAATCATAACGACAAACTTAAATTACAACCATTATCCCTAAATTTTAAACATATAAACATAAACCCTTAAATTTTAAATCTTAAATCGAAACCATATACCCTAAAACTAAGGTGTTTGTAGAAACTAAAAATATCCACCATTTATGTATGGAATATAAATCCTTATTCTTATTGGTTCAAAAAGTCATGCTATCAACGCCGCAACAAAACAAAGAACAATTCAAATATACATGCCTATAGTAATAATTTGATTAATGCACCACACAGAGATTAAAATAGAGAACCTCACCTTTTTTATGTAATTGTGCATAAAAAAATTAATAGATGAAATAGAGAATATCACCTTTTTATGTATTTAATTAATGCATCATAAAAAGATTAAAATAGATAAAATAGAGAATACATCATGTGGCATTTGACAAAAATAAAAACATTGCTCATATAATTTAGTTCACATCATGTATGCTTTAGGCTAAAAGGAGACTAAAAAGATTTGGAGTGTAAAGTGAGAAAATTTATAGACTTAAACACGGACGGAGTCACTAAGGTCTCGAGAGGGGCTGATGCCTTCAATTTCCAAATTTAAATTTTATAATGTAAATATACAGACTTTTGTAAAATTAGTTTTACACCGCCTATATGAGACTAATTTTACCCCTACCTTTTTTTTATATATATTTTTGCTCAAAATTATAAAGTTGATAGACACCTCCACAAAATCGAAAGATGTCAACCTCTCATTTAATAACTTTACTGTCCTAATATATCATTTGGGGAAATTCTAAATACCAACAGCTTAAATACCAACTAAAAGTTGACCCACAAATCTCACCCGTTGGATGAAGCCGTTTAAATAACAACCGTAAAATTTAAAAAATAAACGGTTACCCGGTGAACCGGTAACCGTTGTTTTACGTTAAAAACAAAACTTTGAGTTTGAAGAGGGGATATTGAGCTGGAAAAAAAATATTAGGGTTTCAATACTCTTAAAATCATTGAGAGCGTAAACGGCGAACGAACGGCGAATCAAACGGCGCAAATCCGAGGAGTATCTGGTTTTGTAAAACAGAATTTTAAGAGGAAAGTAAGAGAAAGGAAGAAGGAGGCTAAGATTTCATTAAATATTCGCATAAAGTCTACAATCAGACACATGACTCCTTAAAGCAACCCTAGCTCCAAAACGACTCCGTTTTATCTATTAACAAGAGTCTCAAAACACACCGTTTCATTAAACGGGTTTAACGGCTAATAAAAGCAACGATAAAAAGACTGACTCTTAACTAAAATTCAAACCCCAACGTCTCTCTATTTTAAGATCCTGACATTGCTCCCTCCTTCAAAACATCCTTGACCTTAAGGATGGAACTGAGGAAATTGTTGCAGTAGTAAATGCAGGACCTCCCAAGTAGCATCCTCTGGAAATGAATTTGTCCACTCAACCAGCACTTCAGTTACTGCTCTGTTTCCTCTCTTTCCAATCCTCCTATCAATAATTCTCACAGGCTCTTTACTGATACTCCCATCTGGATCTATAACTGGCAATTCTTGTTGAACTATTTCAGGAGGACCAATTCTCTTTTTTAATTGAGACACATGGAATACAGGGTGTACCTTTGAATTCTGAGGAAGTTTCAATCTGTAAGCCACCTTACCAACCCTGTCTGTTATCTCAAAAGGGCCAAACCATTTGGGACTCAACTTCAAACAACCCCTGGAAACCACTGACTGTTGTCTGTAAGGCTGAAGCTTCAAGAAAACCTTGTCCCCAACCTGAAATTCACACTCCATCCTTCCCTTATCAGCCTATGACTTCATCCGATCTTGAGCTCTTTTCATGTGGAATCGAAGCATCTTAACAGCTGCTTCCCTTTGTTGCAAACTTCTGTCCACAGCTTCCACCATTGACTCCCCTGCCATATATGGAAGATGGATTGGAGGAGGCTGACCATATACAGCTTGGTAAGATGTTAGTTGAATAGCAGTATGGAATGTGATGTTATACCACCATTCAGCTAGATGCAACCAACTAGCCCATTCCCTTGGCCTCTCCCCTGTCATGCATCTAAGGTAAGTTTCAACACACTGGTTGACTCTTTCAGTCTGACCATCTGTTTGTGGATGGTATGCAGTAGAAGCATTGATAGCAACTCCCAACTTCTCCATTAGTTCTTTCCAAAACAAGCTCATGAATATTCTGTCCCTATCACAGACTATGTCATTTGGCAATCCATGCAACTTGAAGATATTTTCAAGGAACAATTGAGCTATGTCTCTAGCAGTAAAAGGGTGAGATAATGCAACAAAATGACCATACTTACTGAGCCTGTCTACCACCACTAGGATGTTGTTCTTGTTTCTTGAAACTGGTAGGCCTTCAATGAAGTCCATGCTGATGGAACTCCATATAGTTTCTGGAATGGGGAGAGGCTGTAAAAGTCCCCTGGGGTGATGCAAATCCCCCTTGCATCTCTGGCAAGTTACACATTCCCTAACAAAATTCTTGACTTCCCTTTTGAGCCCCTTCCAGTATAACACAGTAGCCATTCTCCTCATGGTAGCATGTGCCCCTGAGTGACCTCCCACAGTACTACTATGAAAGAATTTGAGCAAATCTTCCTTAAGTGCATTATCCTTTCCCACCACCAATTTCTCCCTTCTTTTCAGAATCTGCCCATCCCAGCTGTACTTTGAGTGCCTTGAACTGCCACTTTCCAACTCTTTAATGATCTTCAGACATCTATCATCAGCTTGCCATGACTTCATGATTCTGTCCATTAATTCAGTGCTGATACTACTCACTCCCATAGCCATTATACTCCCTGACTCAGGCCTCCTAGATAGACAATCAGCAACCAAATTAGTGGCTCCCTTCCTATACTGTACTTCATAGCTGTATCCCATCATTTTCACAACCCACTTCTGTTGAAAAGGAGTAATTGCTTGATTCTCAGCTAGAAATTTCAGACTTTGATGGTCTGTTCTGATTATAAAATGCTTGCCTACCAAATAAGAGGTCCACTTCTTCACAGCCATTAACACTGCCAACATTTCTTTCTCATACACAGAAAGACCTTGATGTTTAATTCCCAAACTTTTGCTGAAATAAGCCAGGGGTCTCCCTTTCTGAGACAAGACAGCTCCCACTCCCACATCTGATGCATCAGTCTCCACTATAAAGGTAGAAGTGAAATCTGGCAAAGCTAAAACTGGTGCAGTTGTTACAGCTTGCTTTAAGGCCTCATAAGCTGTCAGCTCCTCCTTACCCCATTTCCATCCCCCTTTCTTCAAAAGATCAGTCAGAGGCTTGGCTATACTTCCATAGTGTTTCACAAAACGTCTATAATACCCTGATAAGCCTAGAAATCCCCTGAGTTCTTTGATGGAAGAAGGAATTGGCCAATCCAGTATGCTCTTCACTTTTGATTGATCCATCTTCACTTTGCCCCTAGATATGATGTATCCAAGGTATTCCACCTCCACAGCTCCAAAACAACACTTGGATAGTTTCACAAACAACTGATTTGTTTGTAGGATTTGCAACACTTCTTTAAGATGAATTAAATGAGAATTTCAGTCAGGAGAATACACTAATATATCATCAAAGAAAACCAATGTGTATTTCCTTAATTGGCTTCTAAATACCTTGTTCATGAGGCCTTGAAATGTTGCAGGGGCGTTTGTGAGTCCAAAGGGCATTACAAGGAATTCATAATGCCCTTCATGAGTTCGAAAAGCAGTCTTGTGGATGTCTGCTTCTCTCATCCTGATTTGGTGGTAACCTGATCTCAGGTCCAGCTTAGAAAAGAACATTGCTGCTCCTAGTTCATCAAGTAACTCTTCAATCACTGGCATGGGGAAGCAATCCTTCACAGTGAGTTGGTTTAACTTCCTATAATCAACACACATGCGCCAACCTCCATCTTTCTTCTTAACCATCACTATAGGGGAGGAAAATGAACTATTGATGTTTCTAATCACCCCAGATTCCAGCATCTCCCCAACTAGTTTCTCTATTTCATCTTTCTGATAAGCTGGATGCCTGTAGGGCTTCACTTTCACTGTCACTTTCTCATCCATCAGTTCAATCCTGTGTTCATGTCCCCTATCTGGTGGAAGGCCCTTAGGTTCCTAAAAAATCCCACTGAATTTCTTCAAAATCTCTTGAATCTCCCTTGGAACTGGATCTCCTTCTCTCTTCAATTCCAGTTGAGGATTTAATAACCACAGAGCTGCTGTGCAAGGGCTCCTTGAACTTTTTAACAACTTCTCACAAACAGTGGCCTTAGTGACTTGCAATTGGCTTAGCTGCATTCCATTCAACCAGACATATTCCCCTTTGAACTTGAATCCCATCTGCAGTTCAGCAAAGTTCCAGTTAATGTCTCCCAATGTAGTTAACCATTGGATTCCCAACACTGCATCACAGTTTTGCAATGGCAAAATAAGGAAATCAGTTGTAAATAGATTTCCTTGAATCTCCCAATCTACTGCATGGCATTTTCCCAAAGTGTTCAAGACATTTCCATCAGCTACTGCCACCTTCAAGCTGTTCTTTCTATCAACCACCAACCTCAATGTTTTTGCTGTGGAGATACTCAGGAAATTGTGTGTACTGCCTGTATCCACCAAGGCTATACAGTTTCTTCCTTGCACTCTAATCTGTAACTTCATAGTTTCCCAGTTAGCTGCTCCCCATAGTGCACTCAAAGACAGAATTGGCCACCCTTCTTTATTGTTGTCTGCATTCCCCACTTCTATAATTTCTTCACAATCCAAAAATACCTCAGGCTCAACTTCATCTTCAGCACCCTCCACCATGATTTGATACAGTTGAGTTCGAGCACACTTGTGTCCAGGTGTGTATTTTGAGGCACACCAAAAACACAATCCTTTTTTCCTTCTGTCTTCTATTTCCCCAGCTGAGAGCATCTTCCCTCCATTTCTCATGCTTCCCTGCACCCCTCCTTTAACATTGGTAGGGCTCATAATACCAGGGGAAGAATACTTGGAAGAGCTTGGTAGACTCATACTCCCTCCCATGGAGCTTTTCAAAATACTACTCCCAGGCCTGGAAGGAACTGACAGTGAAGGTGGTGCACTCTGTCTCCAGTGTTGCTGCACCTGAGTTTTCCTTTGCCCTGCTGAGACCATAGCTTCTACGTGTCTAGCCATATGAAAAGCATCCACCAAATTTTTCGGTTGCAACAGTTTCACCATAGGACCTATGTCTATCCTAAGATGATTTTTGAATAAGCTCAACACATAATCCTCAGGTAAGTTAACTTGGCTTAGCAATTGAATAAAATCCTCATAATACTGCTCTACTGAATCAACTTGTTTCAAAGCCACTAATTCAGCAAAAGGATCATCAAAACCATCAGGAGCAAATCTGTTCTTCAACATAGTTAGGTATTCAGCCCAACTAACCTGATTAATGCCTCCTTGAGTCTTTGCCACGAACTGGTGCCATTGGAGTGCCTTCCCTTCTAGGTGCAACATCACTACTCGAATCTTTGCCACATCCGGGACCATTTCAGCTTCGAAAAATTGTTCCAGCTTAGCATACCACCCTTTGAAGTCCGTACCATCGAATCTAGGGCATAGCAGTTTGTAAGCAAAATTATGGTTCCCAAAAGAAATTTCCTGTTGCACTTGCTGAGTCTCAGTCGTTTCTGTAATCTTTATCGGCCTCTGCGACTCTGTCGGAGTTCCTCCC
Organism: Hibiscus trionum; assembly: GCA_030270665.1. NCBI lineage: Eukaryota > Viridiplantae > Streptophyta > Magnoliopsida > Malvales > Malvaceae > Hibiscus > Hibiscus trionum. The sequence continues at coordinate 5,176,122 of BSYR01000014.1, forward strand.
AAATTAATCACTTCAGGAGCTTCATTTCCAATTTTCTCTTTTCCAGCTTTCTCCCCTGGAATCGGAGAACCCAGTACGCCAGAATGTTGAGCTAGCATTGCTGAAGTGTCTATCTTCTTGTCCAAAGCAATCTCCAACATTTTCTGCAGATTCGCGAGCATCGCGGCTTGCATCTCCTGAAATCGGGTGTTAATAGTATTGTCGAGCTTCGTGACATCTTCCTGAAGCTTCGCCGTCACCGATTGCCAATCTGGTGGTGTTTGAATCGCAGTAGTGTCTGTTCCAGTTGGGTGATTCGATGTTGTCTGAGCTGCTTGCTGTCTGGTTTCCACCATGTTTTCGAGGAACGCCTGGCTCTGATGCCTTTGTAACAACCCAAAGAGGAAAAACAGAATTTTAAGAGGAAAGTAAGAGAAAGAAATCAGAGAGGTTGAGAAGAGAAAGGAAGAAGGAGGCTAAGATTTCATTCAATATTCGCATAAAGTCTACAATCAGACACATGACTCCTTAAAGCAACCCTAGCTCCAAAACGACTCCGTTTTATCTATTAACAAGAGTCTCAAAACACACCGTTTCATTAAACGGGTTTAACGGCTAATAAAAGCAACGATAAAAAGACTGACTCTTAACTAAAATTCAAACCCCAACGTCTCTCTATTTTAAGATCCTGACAGGTTCTCACTAAAAAACTACCTTTTGCTCTTCCTACTCTCTTCATCCGCTTCAAGGTTGCTCCTTTTCCCTTGATTCTTATTATCCTTATTGTTTTTTGGTTTGGGTGTTTGTGTTTTATTGGTTTCCCGTTGAATCTATGTTTTTTTTTTAATTTTCTTGATTTTGATTTGATGTTTATTTGGATTTGGTTTGCTGTATGGGATCTGGGTTTGATCTGTTTTCTGTTTATTTTTTGAGTTTTTGGTTTTGAGATTTATTGGTTTATGTACATGATTTCTGGGTTTTCTTTTGTTTACCCTTTGTAGTTTGAGATTTGAGAGATTAGCTAGTTTGAGTCTCGACTAGACCTACTTTTCCACTCTTGTTTATCAAAAGTAAACAAAAAATTGTTAGATTTTGAAGAAAAAAAAACTTAGGAATGAAAGGGGATTTTTGTTGGTATTTTAGTATGTTCCAAATAGTAGGAATTTGGAAAGTTTATAGCACCCTAAGCTTTTGTTCTTTAAATAACATTTATAGTATTGAATTTTTCAAGTAATCTATTTTTGGGTTGCAAACGGATCTTAAGTTATAGTATTAAAATTTCCAACTTCAGATTGATTACAATTGGTTTAAGGCCGATAAACAATTATTAATTGTCACTGTTTGAGTTTTGATTTTCCAGCATTTGGATTGAAATTTTAAATTAGTTAATGCTTGCACAATTAACATAAACCTCTGTTAGCGTCAAAATGGATGTATAATTAACTGATGAATGGTGATTATGTGTTCTTTAGAAGTGTCTTAAGTATATTTGGTGATAAAGAATGTGTTAAATAATTTTCCTTTTTAGTGCCTGGTCAAGGGTGAAATATTGGAGAAGTGGGCAATGTGGTGTCTGATAGAGGACTATGTTCAAAACATTAGATAACCATTTGCCTCTTTCTATCTTCTCCTGATATTAAATCAGAGGTTAATGCTTGTGCTTCGCTTCTCATGGAGTGCAAGTTTAGCCTTTCTTTTACATCTTTCTCAATTATACATATTAAGTCGACACTTGTGTAACTAACATAAGATTGTATGTAATCAGAATGAATGTGTAATTAACTGAAGAGTGATGATAATTTGTTCCCCAAAAGTGTCTTCACTATGTGTAATGCATAGTGACATTTAAAGAGTGGTGATAAGAATGCGTTAAAGTTTGCTTTTTTAGTTTCGTGGTCGTGGTGATCAAAATATCAGATAGTCATCACCTCTAAGTATCTTCTCCAGATATTAAATCAGAAGTTAATGCTTGTGCTCCACTTCTCATGAAGTGTAAGTTTGGCTCTTCTTTTATAGCTTTTTCAATATGAAAAGGCATAAACCTTAATCGCATTAATTATTTTCATTGTTAACATTATATATTTTGGTCCGTGTATAGTAGGCAACATCTTGATCTGTTTATTGGTATCTGTTATATTCTATTATTCTTAAACTGGAAGCTTTGATTTGTGAGCTGGACTATGTTTAATTGCTTGATTCTTTCTTGCCTATGCAGTCATGACAGGTTTGGCACCAGAAGAATTCCAATTTGATGCTCGTCAATATGATCAGGAAATGAGCGACTTATAAGTTCTCTTGTTTGTAGATTGCACATGCTTCTCTCTTTGCCAATGCTTTTCTTTTATACTTTTGTACACACGTATGCAGTGCAATTTGCTTTTCCATTTGGTGATGCTAACGTGTCGAGAATTTGTATGTTTATTTCCTTTTCCTTTGGTTTGTATGAATCTTTTGTATTTTATCATATGATCCATCATTTCTGCTGATTTGTATTGTTTATTTATGTTCTTAATTGTAAATCATAGGTATTAATGCTGACATGTTTTTTATGGATGATATGTAAAAGGTCCAAAGTTTATGCCTCAAGCAAGAATACTGTATTTTTATAAATATGCATGAATCACTTTTATTAGTGATATTATTTTCAAGCAGCATGGCTAATGAAGTCGAGAACTAGCACACCAAATACACTTAGAAACAAAGAAATTTTCAAAAGCCTATGGGATACACAAATTTAACAACTGTAACCCCCTCGTCCCGGTCTGGCCGGATGACCGGTCCGAGTAAGCTACACGGGGAAAACCGAGTGAAAACTCCCTAAGGAATTCCCCCTCGGTTAGCAACCCTATTTTTATTTTTTTTTTCATTTTAAATCTTGTCTAGATGAGTATTTAATCCTATGTGATCATACAGCGAAACAACATTCACGAGGCAAACAAACGAACTCAGCCCAACATCTTACAGCCCAATTTTTAGCTTTAACTACAGGCGGTATCGATACCCTTAAGGGGTGTATCGATACCCCTTGACTAGGTTTAAGCTTTAACTGCAGGCGGTATCGATACCCTTAAGGGGTGTATCGATACCCCTTGACTAGGTCAACTGGTCAAAGTCAACCCGTAGAGACCGTATCGATACACCCAAGGAGTGTATCGATACCCTCCCCAACGGTTGACCTCCCACGGTCAACGCTAAGATGACGGTATCGATACACCAGAGGCCGGTATCGATACCGAAATGGACAGTAGCTCCATTGACCAAAATGGTATCGATAAACCCCCCAAGTGTATCGATACACGAGGCCTGAAACAAGAAGGTGGTATCGATACCGTACCAACCGTATCGATACCCCTGCCACGAACTTGCAGGTTTGAGCTGATTTAAGGCACAAGGAGGCCCTTAAATCCCTCTAAAACCCCAACCAACACACTAACATCAATCCTAAGGCAAAATCAAACATAAAAGCATGCTTTAACTTGAAATCAAAGGCACATACCAACACTAGATGATACACAAACCATACAAGCAACATAAGCTTTCAAGCATAGCATTCCAACAAAAGGCATTTCAACATTTAAGGTCATACATGGTGCTCAAAGGCCTTAAAAGGCACTTGATAAGCATAAAGAGGTTTGCACTATAACAAGGCAACCTAAACGTCTATAGACATGCCACCACACGCAAGCATACATCAAAGCATAACATGTTTTACAAACCAAGGCCAAATCAAAACATCAACATACACCCAAACTCAAACAACAATACATATCCCATTGCTTAACTATTACATTCTATCACTTAAAATTCATACATTGAGCTCACCAAAGCAACACTTGGAGACCTTTCCTTGCCCTTGCCACCCTCGAGCTATTGATCTGCATTGTCGAACAAAAGAGAGCGTAAGCATAAAAGCTTAGTGAGGGTAAGCTCATAAAACAAACCTTCGACAATGCAGGGTCCAAGCACGAGCAATTTCCATGAGGGAATGCATGATCATACCTCCGATCCGCATAAGCCAAAATGAACATGATGCATGAACATATAATCAACATTATGCCATGCTCAACAACTCATAAGCTCAACGTACAATGATACATAACTCAGTGCATTAACCACATCATATATCAATTCATAAAAGGGCATCATATTCAGTATCATATAAGCATATACACATGGTCTCATATTGATATACACATACAACCTCATATTGGCACCTAGCTATGACTCGAATACGCGGATAACCCGTTGGAACGCATTTCCAACAACAACATTACCTCGGTGGGATTACACTCATCACCGGTCCTTGCATGGGCGGGATTCCACTCATCACCACATGCCCTACGGATGGGATTCCACTCATCATCATGTAGAATGAATATAAATTTCCGGTGGAATATTACATCACCGTACTCCTCCTTGGTGCCTTAACGCCACCAAGGCCACGTACGTTTTGACTCAATTTGTGTGCACACTCATCCTAATGATCGATCATTGTACCTAAGCATACTAGTGCCAATATAAATCAAATTCCACAACCTTTCACAATATCAGTTTCAATATAAATTCCGTGCTTAGCACGTACTCACCATGATTCTCCGAAATCATGCAACTACCTCATTACCTCATTTCACAAACTAACACCACATGTATATCATCCAAACAATTATCACATCATATGTCCACATACGTGTATCCACATTATATTGGTTACCAACATACATATAACAACGCATCAAGCCATACCTCAACATAAATGTATATCACATTATACGCAATCATCACAACACAAATCATCACGAGGCATAGCATTGATTAAAGAGTTCATCCAAGGTCTCTAACTAAAGCTTAGGATTAGGCTACCACCCTAATCCTAACTCTAGGTGGGTCTACCAAGCCCAACCTAGTCCACATGCTTGAACCAACCACTTAAAAACCAATTTAAAAACATTAACCACTCACCGCCCTTCCTTAGCAACCGAAGCAAATCTCCTACGAACTCGGATTCGGTCCCGATGCCTCTCCAACGCTTCCTCTTGCTTCTAGCCAAGCAAAACACATTTATTACTTCACAATTCAATGCTAAAACTCAACCATCAACTCACTTTACAAACACAAGCTAATTTCCACAAATCCCCAAATCACACAATCATCCAAATTACCAATTTTCGTGCTCCCCTAAAACCTTGCTGAAACTTCCATTTCCAAACCTCCAAATGACTCTCAAATGATCCCAAAACATCCTCATAACATATGTAGACCAACAGCCCTTCAATTTCAACCTTAAACCTCCCAAAAACCCAAGTTTTAATACCTTAAAATTTGCCCTAAGACCATACTACGGATTTTCATCCAAATTCAACCAAATCGATATATGTTACACCTTTTAACATGATTAACTAAAGCCCCAACTCAATTTGTGAAACGAAATGAAAAACCCCTTTAAAAACCCAAACTTTGAATCAAACCCTAATTTTCAAAACTTCATATCTTTGAAATCTAAAACCATGGGTAGATAGAGGATAAAGAGGAGAGTAAGAAAACATCATTACCTTTCAAAAACACCTTGAATTTGAGTTGTAATCCCATGGAATAGTGTTTGTAGTGTTGGGAGAGTTTGAAAATGGGAAATGGCTATTTGACGTTAGAAAATGGGAATGGGGGAAAGAGAAGATGACTTTATTTTAAAGTTGTCTTACTTTTAAGAGTTTTGGGTCAAATTACAACATAGGTCCCTCTCCTTCATTTAAGGCCCAAATAGATCCCAATTAAGGTTGTATTGATTTTAATTAATTTTATTGACTCGGACTACAAACCCGACTAACTCCTAACCCCAAGACGCGGGTGTTACAACAACAAATTATATGTTTTTCACAATTAAATTGCAAAACATATATTTTTTGAACCAGTATGGCAAAATGCCTGAAAATCAAATTAAGGCATGAGGTTTCGAAACCCCATTGGTGGTTTCGAAACAAGTATGACAAAATGGTTCAAAAATTACATTAACGCGCGAGGTTTCGAAACTCCCTTGTTGTTTCGAAACCAGTATGGCAGAATGCCTCAAAATCATATTTAGGTAGGTGGTTTCAAAACCTCTTTTGTGGTTTTGAAACCACTACTTACACTAAGTACAAATTTTGCTTAAACTGATATGTTGTAAGAAAATTCGGTACATACCGTTTTTCTTGCAAAACATGTACTAAATCCGGTACATTTCGTAGTAAAATGTGTACATACTGTTTTTCTTACAAAACTTATGGTAAATTCGGGTAGGAAGTTGTGTATATACCTTTTGGTTGTAATTTGTGTAGATATTATTTTTCTTACAAAACTTATGGTAAATTCGGTACATTTCGTAGTAAAATGTGTACATACATGTCAAATTAGGGGTTTCGAAACCCCAATTATAGTTTCAGAACCACTTTGGCAGTGTGCCATTAAATCAATGTTTACCCATGAGGTATCGAAACCAATAATGGCGGTTTCGAAACCTCCCATTCAGATCTTGTAGTAGAAAAGGTTTCGAAACCTCCCATTCAGATTTCTTTTAGTGGTATCGAAACCATCTTTAGGGGTTTCGGTATTGTAAACACTTAGTAGTAGCAAATGTACACAAATTGGACCATAGCCACTCTTGCAGCATTGGGTATATAACTAATTTAGTTAAAAAAGCAAGTGGATGTTTATATTTTGGTTTCGCTGCCACCTAATCGAATGAAAAAAATTTGCCCATACTTTCAGAGCAGCACCGAAACCCCATATAGGTGGTTTCGATGCTACCTAGTGGAATGAAAATTTTGCCCATACTGTCAAACTAGCACCGAAACCCTATATATGTGGTTTCGATGCTACATAGTGGAATGAAAATTTTGCCCTTACTATCAAACCAGCACCGGAACCCTATATAGGTAATTTCGATGCCACCTACTAAAATGAATTTTTTTTAACCTTATTGTAAGGAATTGTGTTTGTACACAATTTCTTACAAAATGTGGAGCAAATTTACCCCAACAAAAAAATTCATATGGAATTGGGTATATACCTAATTTCTTATAATTTCAGTAAGAAATTAAGTATATTGGGTAAGAAATTGTGTACAAACACAACTCCTTACTTATTTTGTACCAAATTGTGCATTCTTGTAAGAAATTGAGTACAAACACAATTTCTTACAAAGGTTAGAGCAACTTTACCCCAACAAAAAAATTCGTCAAGAATTGGGTATATATTTAATTTTTTACAATTTTAGTAAGAAACTAGGTATATCGGGTAAGAAATTGTGTACAAACACAACTCCTTACTTATTTTGTACCAAATTGTGCATTCTTGTAAGAAATTGAGTACAAACACAATTTCTTACAAAGGTTTGAGCAACTTTACCCCAACAAAAAAATCGTAAGGAATTGGGTATATACCTAATTTCTTATAATTTCAGTAAGAAACTAGGTATATTGGGTAAGAAACTGTGTACAAACACAACTCCTTACCTATTATGTACCAAATTGTGCACTCTTGTAAGAAATTGAGTACAAACACAATTTCTTACAAAAGTTTGAGCAACTTTACCCCAACAAAAAATTCGTAAGGAATTAGGTATATACCGAATTTCTTATAATTTCAGTAAGAAACTAGGTATATTGGGTAAGAAATTGTGTACAAACACAACTCCTTATCTATTCTGTACCAAATTGTGCATTCTTGTAAGAAATTGAGTACAAACACAAATTCTTACAAAGGTTTGAGCAACTTTACCCCAACAAAAAATTCGTAAGGAATTGGGTATATACCTAATTCCTTATAATTTCAGTAAGAAACTAGGTATGTCGGGTAAGAAATTGTGTACAAACACAACTCCTTACCTATTATGTACCAAATTGTGCATTCATGTAATAAATTGAGTACAAACACAATTTCTTACAAAAGTTTGAGCAACTTTACCCCAACAAAAAATTCGTAAGGAATTGGGTATACCTAATTTCTTATAATTTCAGTAAGAAATTAGGTATATCGGGTAAGAAATTGTGTACAAACACAACTCCTTACCTATTTTGTACCAAATTGTGCATTCTTGTAAGAAATTGAGTACAAACACAATTTCTCACAAAGGTTTGACCAACTTTACCCAACTAAAAAATTCGTAAGGAATTAGGTATATACCTAATTTCTTACCATTTCATTAAGAAAATAGGTATATTTAGTAAGAAATTGTGTAGAAACACAAATTCTTACCTATTTTGTACCAAATTGTGCATTCTTGTAAGAAATTGAGTACAAACACAATTTCTTACAAAGGTTTGACCAACTTTACACAACTAAAAAATTAGTAAGGAATTGGGTATATACTTAATTGCTTATAATTTTAGTAAGAAATTAGGTATATCGGGTAAGAAATTGTGTATAAACACAAATCCTTACCTATTTTGTACCAAATTGTGCATTCTTGTAAGAAATTGAGTACAAACACAATTTCTTACAAAGATTTGAGCAACTTTACCCCCAACAAAAAAATCCGTAAGGAATTGGGTATATACTTAATTGCTTATAATTTTAGTAAGAAATTAGGTATATCAGATAAGAAATTGTGTTCAAACGCAACTCCTTACTTATTTTGTACCAAATTGTGCATTATTGTAAGAAATTAAGTATATACCTAATGTCTTACAGTTATTGTAAAGAATTCGGTTTTGGACTCAATTTGTTATTTTATAAGGAATTGTGTATATACCGTTATTCTTACAATTTTTGTAACAAATTAGGTACAACCTTTATAAGAAATTATGTTCAAAAAATGACCAGGTTAACTGATTTGTCGTCTTTTTGCTATCTTTTAAGTGCCGTTTTGCAGAATCTCCCTATCATTTGGCTTGAGATTTTGCGTTCCTTAAGTAAAGTGGGATTTAAATTTTTTATTTTTATTTGTCTATATATATATATATATAGGTTAGTTACAATTTATCTCTTAATTTTCAAATTTTATGTGTTGTCCCTCAGAGTTGAACTATGGTTTCGTTCGTGGACACTGTGGATGAAACAAATAAAATTAAGAAGGCTGTCTCATAATGAATCTGTGTAGCATCAAATTCGAAATAGCCGATCAATGAATCAGAATCAATAATTATACTAAAATAATAATCTTGATCGTCAAATACTTTTTTTAATAGTCTAAAGGTGAGTATCTGTTCATAGATTTTATATATCCTTTGACAATGCACACATCTTAGAGATATTGTGATTGAACTCGTGTTTACTCGGATGAAGATCATCTGCTTTTCCACTGGGACACTTGTTGAGTTCCTAATTGTCAAATTCTTTTTTATCTTAATCATTGATAGAACAAATTGTAAGAAATTTTGGTAGATGAAAAGGGGAAATATCGGATGAGTTTGCCACGCTCGACGAGCACCGATGAGCACTACTAACGACGAGCACCGATTAGAACCATTAATTCAATTTATAAAGATTAAAAATTTAAAGGATTCACCGTATAATAATAAATTATTTAAAAAATCAAAAGGTAAATTAATTAAAACATATTATTTTATTTTTAATTTTCTTTTAAACATAGATTAAAATACCTATCTACCCTTAAATTATATAATCTTAATTTTTGTTCATTTGAAATTTAAGCCGCCGCCACCGCCTCCTGCCGTCGTTGTAGTTGTCTCCTGAGTTTGCAAACAGGTTCAAGCGTTTCCATGTTGGAATGATGTTAGAGAACGAGCTCTTCGTGCCTTACAACAAGTCAAGAGGACACAGGGGAAAGAATGGCTATTGATTAAGAGGAATTCATTTATTTACGTTTTCAAGACGGTCCAGATTATCATTGTGGCAATCACTGCGTCCACAGTGTTATTGAGGACATAATTGCATACTAGGAATGAGCAACGGCGGCAACCGCAGGAAGCAGGGGCGGCGACGGCAGCAACAATGATTTGAGTTTTAAATGAACAAAAGTTAAGTTTCTGAAATTTAGAGGTAGATAGGTATTTTGATCTATGTTTAAAAGAAAATTAAAAATAAAATAATATATTTTACTTAATTTACCTTTTATTTTTAAAATAATTTATAATTATACAGTGAATCTTTTAAATTCTTAATCTTTATAAATTGAATTAATAGTGCTAATCGAACGTGACAGAATTTTTTAAAAATATTATTCCACTAAATTATAGAAACAATAATGGGCAGCGTTGATAACTCCTGTTATTGGAAACAACAATTTAAGCCTTTGACGTTGAACTAAAGTTTAAAGTTGTTTTATTTGAATCCGATAAATACAAAGATAAATATGAAATCAAGAGTACAAAGAATAGACATTAAAGGAGATAGTAACTTTATTTAATTAAATTTATTAATTTTAATTTTTACCAACGTTAGCATTTTATTTGTTTAGCTAAAATTATTTAAAGCATAAAATTAAATAATTAAATATGTATTTATATATTTTTCATAAAATTAATATCAAATCATCATAAAAATTAAATTTACATTATTTATTTATTTATTTTCGATATCATATAAATTTTAAATTATTTATGAATTAAATAAATATTATTAAAAATAAATTTTAATTTTATAAATAAGGGTAAAATGCATCATTCATCACTTAACTATCTTCTCACTCCTATTTTAGTCACTTAACTTTCAAACCTTTTAATATACTAACTAAACTTTTGTATTGCTCATGTTTTGGTCGCTCTAAAATATTTTATTGTAATTTTTAATTTTTAATATTATTAAATTTAAAATTAATTTAAATAAATAAAAAAATTATATTTTATTATTATTAAATTTAAAAAATATATATAAAAATACCATCATTGTTGACCATCGTCGGTTTCAAAATCAATGATCGTTTGATCTCAATTTGCACCGGTGGACTAGTTTTGATATGTTGAGTTCGAATATGGTGTTTCATCGGAAAATGTCTTGAAACCCGCAAATAGTGCTTGAAGCTTTTTGGTTTCCTCATTTTTATCTCTTTCTTTTAACTTCGAAGTATTCGCGTGATATCAAATTCTAACAGATGTAACGTGTTAATTGAAAAAAAAATATTATAAAAATTTCACAAGTACAAATATTATACGTGAATTTTACCGTTAATTTCCAATAATAAAATATTTATCAAAAATAATCGTTGAGATAGTCATAGTATTATGTGGTACTAAATAAAATAGGTAATTTTCCCAATATTTTTTTCAAAGTCATATTCTACCTTGGTAGGTTTGATATTACCATGTTCGGGTTCAATCTAAAAGAGTTGAATCTTATCCAACCCATTAAATTCAAGTCGGGTTTAAACCCTAAACAGCGAATATAATAAAAGATAAAATAAAATTAGGGTTTTTGTCTCCTCTCGTTCGCACTTACATAGGAAGAAGAAAAGCTTTCAGCGGAAGGAAACAACCGCTTCCTACAAAAAATGGTCAGTTTCTTCCTTGGATTTGTTCTAATTGCTTAACTGTTCTTTCAATTATCATACTTGTTGTTGCTTGCTTTCACTTTTCATTTAAGATTTGTTTGATGAGTTTGTTCAATTTTTATTGGCAATTCTTATAAAAGAAATTAGGAAAACTTTTTCTTTGTTGATTTTGGCCGCTGGTTATTTATGGGTTATTCACAATATTGTTTATTTATTTTTTTCATTTTATGTCTAGTTATTATCTGACTGTTGAATGGAGATGTCAGCTTATATTTGTAAATATTCTTTTCATGTGTTGAATTGGGATTGTTGGATTAAATGTTTGCTTTGGTAGTTTTGAATTTTTTTAGTGCCTCTTTTATATTTGCCTTATTGCAAGAATATAAATGATTTCGTTTTTTTAATGTGAACTGTCCTTTGTGTTAAAATTCTTGTGCTTTAAACTCTAATCTTCTTACAGGCTAGAGGGTTGAAGATGCAAGGGTTGAGCAAAACTATGACTGAGCTACCAGAGGTGTTGGTGTTTGATATTCTCGCAAAGCTTCCTGTTAAATCCTTGATTCGATTCAAGTGCGTTTGCAAGCATTGGTCTTCGTCTTTTCAAACCCCACTTTTCATTACCCAACATCACCGCAACCATCTCAGAAACAACGACCTTAATTTCATCTTCAAACGTTCTATTGGTAACTCCTCTCCCGACTACCGTTATTACTCCCTCTTTCAACTTTCCACTGAGGATGGCCAAAGCTTTTCACTAAAACAGAATATTCGCTTACCCTTTTTTGACGATCGTTGGCGTAGTCCTCAAGTTTATGGTCCTTGTAATGGAATATTGTGTGTAGAATCTGAAGGTAACCTTGCCCTTTGGAACCCATCTACCAGACAGTTTAAAATCCTTCCTCAATCCTCAGTCCAACGCCCTCCTTCAGCAGATCGCACTAGGTTTCAATGCATTGGTTTTGGCTATGATTCCCAAACTTATGACTACAAAGTTCTAAGATTTGTTTCACATATGTATAAAAATGATCATGGAGCTTATTCGCGTGAGACCAAGCAAGTTGACTTATATTCGCTTAAAGGCAATTCATGGAAGGAGATTTCAGTTCCTGGGGTTAGTGCTTTGGGTAGTTCTTGGCATGATAATCATGTAAATGGGACTTATTATTGGCCGGCAAATGGGGCAGATGATGGTGGTTATAGCTGTATTCTTTCATTTGATATGGTTAATGAAAGGTTTTCAACTTTATCATTGCCTGGATTTAATGGGGGAGGATTTCTAGAGTACGAACTGCTACTTCTAAATTTCAATGGATTGCTTGGTGCTATTACTTTCCCATGGACAGGTACTCTGAAATCTCTTGAAATATGGGTTATGAGTGGATCCTGGACTAAACTATCCGTTATTGAATCTGTTCCTGTAGTTGACATGCCTTTGGGGTTTTGGAAAAATGGGGAATTGTTTTTGGAGAACTCAGATGGTGAACTCGTGTTGTTTGACCCCTCCACACGAGAGTTTAGAAATCTTGGTATCCATACTTGTTATAAGGGTTCAATGAACATTATTGCTTATGCTGAGAGCTTGGTTACATTCAATTGAAGATCGGAGCATGGGGAACTTGTAATTCGTCGAAGACGGATAGGGAATTACAGAGAAGGAGGTAATATTTCATGGGATTTGTTCTCTTGATATGCACTTAATGTCAACTATTTTGTTTAGGTCTCTGTTTGCAGGTCCATATACATGCTAGACATGGTAGTTGAATCACAATGTCTCCAATAGTTGTTGAATGTAATTTGAAGTTGAATTTAGAAAATATTAGTATTGGTTTTGTTATGGTCAGGTTACGTTTTATAATCTGTGAAGCCATTGTTACCAGCCCTACTGTCGAGGGTTACACATATTAATTTAGAATATTCAATTCTTTTACTTTGTAGAATGCTTCTGGAAATCATTTATATTAATTTAGAATATTTTTGTGGAATGCCTTGTATATATGATGATGATGATGATGATGATGATGATGATGAAATAACTTTTGATCCTTAAATTTGATGACTTTCTTAACTTAGTCCCTATAATATTTTGGTCTTTAGTTCTTTTACTAATGTAGCATAATATTATAGCACGATGACTAAGTTATGAAATGAAATGATACTATTTCCCACCCGGATTATCCTTCTTCCACTTCTCACTTCTTATAGGACAAAGAAAGTTAAGGATACAAATGACAGTTACTGGTACCGATTAATGGAGGAGTTGGTAAAATCAGGATCATATCCGAACAAATACCCACATATGTTAAATAATTTATTATTATTCCAATCTTCCTCCCCTCATTAATTATTATTATGGAACAACTATGCTTTGTTTCGTATTTTGACATGGGGCTTTAGCTTGACCGCCGGGTAGTGTGACAATTGAAAAGGACAGTCCCGAATTAAATGGACAAGTCCTTGAGGGTCTGGCCGATGATAACAAAGACGTATTTCCCAGAGTTGAATGACTTTGGTGGTGCTATTAATGTTGCATGCGATTTCGGGTTCTGCACCGCCAAATCTGTTAACCAAACTTATAACGTCTTTCACCTTAAATTTGTCTCTGGATTTAATTCCAAAATGTGGTAAGCTCGCCCGAATCTGTAGTGCAGAGCTGCCAGAATTGCAGATTTACATTGCCGACGAGGGGATTCTTCAAGTTTGGCCACTCTTTATCTAAGCTTGGACGAAGGGGTTTAAGAAGACTCTGTCAAAATAGAGGGGAAAGAGAAGTCAAGTTAGATTTCAGGGAGCAGCGGGTAAAAAAATAAGATAAAGATTCAAGATGCTTACCTTCAGCTGTGTCGAAGGGGTGGGAGCCGGTTGGATACATTGATGAGTGGGCGTATAGGGGTCAACGGGATCGTCCATTGCATCCTGCGGCCAGAGGCCGTGGATGGTAAACTCTTGGTCCACGGTAGGTGGTAAAGGGGTCAGGCATGGCGTTTTTTCGTCGCTGCACGTACTCCTACCCCCATTAAAGACTCAATTTATAAAAATTAACTGGATTTGCAGAAGCCATGGTTGAAGCCAACATTAAAAAAAGAAGAGAAAATTTGGAGAACACCATGATACTAAAGCTCATTTTCTATGATGTGCATTACTCAAGGGGATATTACCACCCTTTTATAATGCAAATTCAACCATAAAAATTAACATTAAACCGTATTTTAACCATGTAAGTAGATTTAAAATTTAACTGTGAAAGTGACATAAAACAGAGATTGATTCTCACGAAGAAGAAATTATATGCAAGTTAAGAAGTCTAACAATCTTAGAAAAAGGTGTAAATTTTCACATGGTGATACCCTTATATATATGATGACGCTGGTTTTAGAATATACATGTTACCAAATCAGTTCTTTTTAATCCTTTTTAAAAAAAATAAAAATAAAACTTTTTCATGAGTTCAAATTATATAACAAATATATAAATCAACTTTGATATATTGATACCTTTTGTTAATTAGATTTGCATTTTTTAGTCTAATTCTAATATTATTTTCTAATAAATTTAAATCTATGTGTTCTTTTTCTAATTTTAAAATTCCAAGTCATAACCTAAACAATATACTATCACTAAATTATAAAACTAAAACTGATCTAGAAAACAAGAAGATGCACATAATACAATGACTAATAACAGAATTTGATATTTTATTATAGATATATAAACTAAAAATAATATTTTATATATATTAATGATTATCGTTTAATTCATGACAAAAATCTTAAATTCTGAAACATACAAACATTAAAAGTCTCTGGTACTAACACAAAACTTATACATATTATAAAGACTAAAATTTAACATTTTATTATAGATATATAAACTAAAACTAATTAAATTAAAATGTGGAGTTCAAATAATATAATTAGACCCATTTTTATCAATGATAAAGGAAGTGATTGTCTTGGTTCTAACCATGAACTTAATACCAACAAAAGCTAAAAGAACAACACTTTTTTTTTTATTACCGGATATGTATTACTTTTTGGGAGAAATTTTTTTTGATACAAAGGATGTCAAAATTTTATTTTATACGTGCATTTTAATTTTAAGGGTTAGAGTTTTAGTTTAGGGTTTAAGGTTCAGTGGTTTAGGTTGTAGATTTTAGAATTTAAGGATATTGTTTAGAATTTAGGATATATAATTTAAGGTTTAAGGTTTAGTTTTTAAGATTTGAGGTTTAAAATGTAAATATACAGGATTTTGTAAAATTAGTTTTCCATGAAATATGTAGTTTTCCCAATAATTTTTCATAAGTCATATTCCACCTTGGTAAGTTTGGTATTATCATGTTCGGTTTCAATCCAAAAGAGTTGAATCTTATTCAACCCATTAAATTCAAGTCCGATTTAAACTCTAAACAACAAATATATAAAAGATAGTAAAAAAATTATGTATCAAAGAAAAAATAAATTTCGGAATTGAGGGCATGAGCCCCTCCCGAGACCTTAGTGCCTCCGTTCTTTTTAAGTGTACATATTTTCTCACTTTACATTCTAAATCATTTTTTTCTCCTTTTTAACCTAGAGTATGCATGATGTGAACTAAATTATTTCAGCTTTGTTTTTATTTTTGTCAAATGCCACATAAAGTATGCCCTATTTCATCTATTTTAAATTTTTTGTGGTGCATTAATTGATTACATAAAAAGATTGTATTCGCTATTTCATTTATTTTAATCATTTTGTTGCACATTAATTAAATTATTACTATAAGCATGTATATTATTATTATTATTATTATTATTATTATTATTATTATTATTATTATTATTATTATTATTATTATTATTATTATCATCATATGTGACGTTGATAGCATGACTTTTTGAACTAATAAGAATAAGGATTTATATTCTATACACAGACAGTGAAATTTTTTAGTTTCTACAGGCACCTTAGTTTTAGGATTTAAGGTTTTGGTTTATGGTTTAAAATGTACGGGTTTAGGTTTACATGTTTAGAATTTAGGGATAATTGTTGCAATTTAGGGCTTGTGGTTAGGATTTAGGGTTTAGGTTTTACGATAATATGGTGAGGGATTTGGGTTTTAATATGTAAACTCTAAATTCTAACTCTAAAACCTAAATTATAATCACTATCATTAAATTCTAACATCCTAAACTTAAACCCCTAAACCCTACACCATAAATTAAATATCTAAACCCTAAATATAAGACACATATAAAAACTTTTAGCTTCTACAACTAGTATATAGAATAATTACCCAAATAATAATGTGTTTTATTGAATAAATAAGAGAAAATATAATAAATATACCCCTTCAAAATAATAAAATTCTACAAAACTAGTATAGACTAATAGTAAGAATCAATCATTTCTCTTCAAACTATCAAACAACATAAACTAGTTACTAAATAATGCAAATAATATAATATAAGGAAATAGTTAAAAAAAGAAAAAAGAAAACTTGGCATCTATCCCTTATTGGGATAATCCGTCTCCTTCATTGATTCCTTATTTTATAATATATAGGTCACCAAATCAGTTCTTTTATTCTTCCAAAAAAAAACTTTTTTATGATTTCAAATTATATAAAAAAAAATACATAAATCAATTTGATATATTAATATTTAATGTTATTTAAATTTTTATTTTTTTACTTGAATTCTAATATTAGCTTCTAATAAATTTAATTCCATGTGATTTTTTTCTAATTTTAAAATTTTAATATTAACCTAAACAATATAGGATGACTAAATTATAAAGACTAAAACTATCGAGAAAACAAGAAAATGCACATAATACAATGACTAATAACAAAGTTTGATATTTTATTATAGATATATAAACTAAAAATAATTTTTTTACATATTAATGATTATCGTTTAATTAATGACAAAAATCTTAAACTCCGAAACATACAAACATTAAAAATAAGATTTATATCCTATACACTGGCGGTGGAAACTGAAAGTTTTCACAAGCGCCTTAGTTTTAGGGTTTAGGGTCTTAATTTAGGGTGTAGGGTTTAGGTATATGGGTTTAGAATTTAAGGATAATGGTTAAAATTTAGAGTTTATGGCTATAATTTAGGGTTTATAGGTTGATGTTTTGTTTTTAGGGTAATATGGTTAGGATTTAGGTTTTAAGTTATAAGTCCTGAATTATAACACTAAACTCTAAATTTTAACCACTATCTCTAAATTCTAAACCCCTACACCTAAACCCTTAAATGAAGACCCTAAACCCTAAAACCAAGATGTTTGTGGAAACTTTCAGTTTCCACCGCCAACGTATAGAATAATAATCCTTAAAAATATCAGAAAGTAACACAAAACTTATACATATTACAAAGACTAAAATTTAATATTCTATTATAGATATTTAAACTAAAAATAATTAAATTAAAATGTAGAGTTCAAATAATATAATTAGATCCATTTTTATCAATAATAAAAGGAAGTGATTGTCCAGGTTCTAACCATGAACTTAAGTACCAACAAAGGCCAAAAGAACAACACAATTTTTTACCACTGTATATGTATTACTTTTTTAAAAAAATTGATACACACATTGTGTAAATTTTAGTTTACACGTATATTTTAATTTTAAAGGTTAGAGTTTTAGTTTAGAGTTTAAGGTTTAGGGGTCTAGATTGTAGGATTAAAAACTAAGGTTAGTGTTTAGAATTTAAGGTATATGATTTAAGGTTTAAGGTTTAGTTTTTTAGGGTTGAGGTTAAAAATTTAAAATTTTAATTTTATAGTATAAATATATAAACTGTTGCAAAATTAATTTACACAGTTGTGTATCAAAATTTTACTCTTACTTTTTTATATTACTTTATACTATTTTTGCTCAAAATTGTAAAGTTGATGGAGACCTCCACAATATTGAAAGATGTCAACCTCTCATTTAATGACCTTAGTGGTTCTAATATATCATTTGGCATGAGATTTTGCGTTCTTTAGATAAAGTCAGATATTTAAATTTAAATTTAAATAGGCTAGTTACAAATTTATCTTTTATTTTTCAAATTTTATATATTCTCTCAATTTTAACTTCTGGCTTCGTTCGTGGATACTGTGAATGAAACAAATAAGATTAAGAAGGTTGTCTTATAATGAATCTTTGTAATATCAAATTCGAAATAACCGATCAATAAATCAAATATCAATAATTATATTAAAATAATAATTTTAATTGTCAAATACTTTTTTTATCTTAATCATTGATGAAACAAATTGTAAGAATTTTTTTTTGTAGATGAAAAGGGGAAATATTATTCCCAGTAAATTATAAAAACAATAATGGGCAACATTGAGAACTCTGGTGAGTTCTCCCCACCCCACATCCTTTAATGGCTTCTTCTCACGTTATTGGAAACACTAATTTAAGCCTTGGCGTTGAACCAAAGTATAAACTATGTTTTATTTGAATCCGATGGATATGACTCGTTTACTTAAATAAAGAGCCGAGATAAAATGACCGGTAAAATCTGAAACTGAACGACTATCATCTACAGTCTTCGGTGGTGAAAATATTATATAAGTTAAATAAAAAATCGGTGGAAATATAACAAGAAAATTGGTTGGTTTGGTGGTTTAGCGCTTGACCTTGTCTCAGAAGAGGGTGAGATCAAATTCCAATAGACGCAACGTGTAGCCACCTCATTAATTGAAAAAAAATGATTATAAAAATTTCACAAGTACAACTGATTAGGAGAGTAGAAAGAAAAAATATTATGCGTCAATTTTACCGTTAATTTCAAATGATAAAATATTTTGTAAAAAATAATCGTTGAGATGTCAAAACAATAATGCGGGTATTTTGTGGTACTAAATATGTAGTTTCCCAATATTTTTTCATGTCATATTCTACCTTGGTAGGTTTGATATTACCATGTTCGGGTTCAATCTAAAATTGTTGGGTCTTATCCAACCCGTTAAATTCAAGTCAAATTTAAACCCTAAACAACAAATATATAAAGGCTTAAATGAAAAATAGGTGCCTAAAGTATACCTCTTTTGAACTTTAGGTGCCTAAAGTATTTTTTTTGTAAAAATAGGTGCCCAAAGTTTCAACCATTATAACTTTAGGTGCCTAAAGTTTACAATGTTACAATTTTAGGTCCTTACCGTTAAAAAGGTGTTTAAAAAATTATTAACCAATCAATGCTTCACATGTGGCATATTATTTTATTTTTTAATTTTTTTAAAAGAAAATAACCCAAAATTTTAAAATTTTCATAAAATCCCAAAGTTTTATAATTTTTACAAAACAATCCCCAAACACAATCCCTCAAATCGCCGCCGATCGCCGTGCCTGAGCACACCCATGTGGTCGCCGGATCGAGGTCTTTTCCCCCAATACGACATCACTGGAAACACCGAACGATGTGTCAGCTGAACGTCGATAGCATGTATATTTGAATTGTTCATTAGTTTATTTTTATTATCATCTGCGACGTTGATAGCATTGCTTTTGGAACCAATAAGAGTAAGAATTTATATTCAATACACAAACGGTGGAATTTTAAGTTTCTACAAACATTTTAGTTTTAGCTTATATGATTTCGGTTTAGAATTTAAAATTTAAGGGTTTAGATTTAGATGTTTAGAATTTAGGGTTTGTGGTTGATATTCTCGCAAAGCTTCCTGTTAAATCCTTGATTCGAAGTGCGTTTGCAAGCATTGGTCTTGGTCTTTTCAAACACCACTTTTCATTACCCAACATCACCACAACAACCTTAATTTCATCTTCAAACGTTCTATTGGTAACTCCTCTCCCTACTGCCGTTATTTCTCCCTCTTTCAGCTTTCCACTGAGGATGGCCAAAGCTTCTCACTAAAACAGAATATCCGCTTACCCTTTTTTGATGATCGTGTTTATGGTCCTTGTAATGGAATATTGTGTGTAGAATCTGAAGGTAACCTTGCCCTTTGGAACCCATCTACCAGACAGTTCAAAATCCTTCCTCAATCCTCAGTCCTATGCCCTCCTTCAGCAGATTTCACTAGGAGGTAAGATTCCATGGGATTTGTTCTTGATATGCACTTAATGTCGACTATTTTGTTTAGGTCTCTGTTTTGAGGTCCATATATTAGTATTGTTGTTGTTATGGTCATGTTTTATAATCTGTGAAGCCATTGTTACCACCCCTACTCACATATATGATAATTTAATTCTTTTACTTCGTGGAATGCTTCTGGAAATCATTTATATGAATTTGAAAACAATAAAATATATTACCACTTCTGCATTCGACAAAGCTGTTATAAAAGATATTACTGTGGCTGTAGCAATTGTTGCAACTGAGAGGATCGTAACCCTTGAAGAGAAAGATAGTTGCGTTGGGTTGTGGCTTATATCATTTTGTTTAATGTTGTATCAATTTTGACAATTGGTATATCAAGAACATAAAATGCAGTGGATATATGAACTAAAAATAATATTTTGTACATATTAATGATTGTCATTTAATGTTTGTTATCTGATGGTAATGATTCCGAGTTGGTTTCGGGAATAGCAGCCTTGATTACAGGGTATGCAGTGGAGGTTTTAGAGTGTTCCAAAAGGGTGAACTCAGAAGATGCTAAGGTGGTTTCCACAGAGCTTTTAGATGAAGTTTTGCCAACAGTTTTCTATGTAATGCAGAATTGTGAGATGGATGCAGCATTCAGTGTTGTCCAGTTTCTTTCAGGTTATGTTGCTACCATGAAAACCCTTTCTCCTTTGCAAGAGAATAAAATGCTTCACATAAGTCTGATACTGGAAGTGATATTTACACAGATTTGTTATGATCCCATGTACCGCAATAATCTTGATATATTGGATAAGAGTGGGGTGGAAGAAGAAAACATGATGTCGGAATTTAGAAAGGATCTATTTGTGTTGTTGCGGAATGTGGGTCGAGTAGCACCTGAAGTCACTCGGATCTTTATAAGAAATTCATTAGCAAGTGCTATTACATCTTCATCAGACAAGAATGTTGAAGAGATAGAAGCTGCCCTTTCCCTTTTGTATGCACTTGGAGAGTCCATGAATGACGAGGCAATGAAGGTGGGGAATGGACTATTAAGTGAACTGGTGACAAATCTTTTATCAACAAGATTTCCTTGTCATTCCAATAGGGTAGTTACCTTAGTGTACTTGGAGACAATAGCAAGGTATATGAAGTTTAACCAGGAGAATGTACAATATATTCCTTTGGTTTTGGCTGCCTTTCTTGATGAAAGAGGTATACACCATCCAAACATCTATGTGAGTCACAGGGCCAGTTATCTGTTCATGAGGGTGGTTAAACTGCTGAAATCAAAGCTTGTGCATTTCATAGAGACAATTTTGCAGGTATCGTTACTTTCCAAATATTGTTTTTGAATGTTTATTGCTGCCTCATTCTGAAAATTACTAATCTTTTATTGATGGTCAGAGCCTGCAAGATGTAGTTGCTCGATTTACAAGTATGAGTTTTGTGTCTAAGGAGCCTACAGGATATGAAGACGGTGCTCACATTTTTGAGGTATTTATCTCATTCTTATGTTTTTATCAGTACCCCCTTTCCTGTTTTCGTGTGTTTACTCTTGTAACTCACACATTATGTTCCCATGGATAGACATTGGTATCCCTTCTTGTGTTATCAAGTGATGAAAATTTTGCTGTCTTTTTTTTAACTTTGATATTTTTCCACAGGCCATTGGCCTATTGATTGGAATGGAAGATGTTCCGCTGGAAAAGCAATCTGATTATCTCTCTTCATTGCTCACTCCTCTTTGTCAACAGGTTTTGATCTGTACTGTGAAATCTTTAACTGTTTAGCACAGTCTTCTCACGTGGTCAGCATGTTAGCAAATTGTTGTTTATATACATTTTTCCGGCTGCACGTTACTCATATGGTTTATGTTGCAGGTTGAGGCAACACTATTGAATTCAAAAGTGTTGAATCCAGAAGAATCTACTGTACAAATTGCTAATATCCAGCAAATAATTGTGGCAATTAATGCTCTAAGCAAGGTTACCCATCTAACTTTTGACCATCCAATATGCGTCTTGACGAAGCGTTTGTCCTTAAATATGTTTGCCTTTCATAAAAGTCTTGTGTTGCCTATTGTTTACTACCACCCTGAGATCTTTGAATGTGCCTGCTTGAGTAGAAGTTTCTCTTAAAATTGTTGGGTTTCATTTTACACCAATAGATTATGGTACAACCATTTGCTAGCATATAACTCATTACCTTGTAATTTAGGGTGCTCTTATTTGGAAAACTATGAAGGTCTCTGAGATTCTGTTTCTCAAGTCACCTTTTTGCTTGTCTACATAGAAGCAGTCTTACATGTTGTTAGTTTGTTACAGTCCCATATTTAATCGTTAATTTCAGTGTTGATCACGAGTTCATTCTCATAGTTTTATTTGTTATCCAGGGTTTCAGTGAGCGCCTTGTAACTTCTAGTCGCCCTGCATTGGTTTTGGCTATGATTCCCAAACTTATGACTTCAAAGTTCTAAGATTTGTTTCAAATAAGTACAAAAATGATCATGGAGCTTATTCACATGCGACTCGGCAAGTGGACTTATATTCGCTCAAAGGCTATTCATGGAAGGAAATTTCAGTTCCCGGGGTTAGTGCTTTGGGTCATTGTTGGTATGATAATCATATAAATGGGGTTTATTATTGGCCGGCAAGTGGGGCAAATGATGGTGGTTATAGTTGTATTCGTTCCTTTGATATGGTTAATGAAAGGTTTTCAACTATATCATTGCCCGGATTTAATGGGGGAGGATTTCAAGAGTACGAACTGCTACTTCTAAACTTGAATGGATTGCTTGGTGCTATTACTTTCCCATGGACAGATACTCTGAAATCTCTTGAAATATGGGTTATGAGTGGATCCTGGACTAAACTATCCATTATTGAATATGTTCCTGTAGTTGACATGCCTTTGGGGTTTTGAACAAATGGGGAATTGTTTTTGGAGAACTTAGATGGTGAACTCGTGTTGTTTGACCCCTCCACACGAGAGTTTAAAAATCTTGGTATCCATACTTGTTATAAAGGTTCAATGAACGTTATTGCTTATGCTGAGAGCTTGGTTACATTCAATTGAAGATCGGAGCATGGGGAACTTGTAATTCGTCGGCCAAATTGATATTGAAAACGAAGACGGACAGAAAAGGAGGTAAGATTTCATGGGATTTGTTCTCTTGATATGCACTTAATGTCAACTATTTTGTTTAGGTCTCTATTTGCACTCGGATTATCCTTCTTCCACTTCTCATAGGACAAAGAAAGTTAAGGAATCCAAATAACAGTAACTGGTACCTGGAGGAAAAATATATGTAAGTTGGTAAAATCAGGATCATATCGAAACAAATACCCACATATGTTAAATAATTTATTATTATTCCAATCTTTCTCCCCTCATCAATTATTATTACAAAACAATTATGTTTTGTTTCGTATTTCGACATGAGGCTTTAGCTTGACTGTCTGAGTAGTGCGACAATTGAAAAGGACAATCCCAAATTAAATGGATGAGTCCTTGAGTGTCTGGTCGATGATAACAAGGGCTTATTTCTCAGAGTTGAAGGGTCTTGGTAGTGTTATTAATGTTGCATGTGATTTCGGGTTTTACACCGATGCGTCGGTCAACTAAACTGATAACATCTTCCACTTTATAGCTGTCTTCGGATTTAATTCTAAAATTCGGTAAGCTCGCCGGAATCTGTAGTGCATATTTGAAGTAGTTTAATGGGTCATCTGCAAAATCAGAATAGGTCCCATGTTTGAATGATTCATGCTGGTAGAATTGCAGATTTACATTGCGAATGAGTGGATTCTTCAAGTCTGACTACTTTTTTTCTAAGTTTGGATGAAGGGTTAAAAAAGACTCTGTCAAAATGGAGTAGAAAAGAAAAGTCAAGTTAGATTTTAGGGAGCAGTGGATAAAACAATAAGATAAGATTCAATATGTTTACTTGAAGCTGTGTCGAAGGGGTGAGAGTCGGATGGATACATGGATGAGTGGGCGTAGAGGGGTTCAACAGGGATCGCCCATTGCATCCTGAGGCCAAAGGCCATGGATGGTAAACTTTTGGTCCACGATAGGTGGTAAAGGAGTCATGCATGAGATTTTCCCGTCGTTGTACATACTCCTACTTCATTGAAGATTCAATTTATAAAAATCAACTGAATTTGCAGAAACTATAGTTGAAGCCAACATTAGAGAGAAGAAATTTTCTGAAAAACACTATGATGCTAAACCTATTTTCTATGATGTGCATTATTCAAGGGGATATCAGTTGATGTTCTTCAAACTTTTTTTTCCTTTTTTAATGTTGGCTTCAACTATGGCTTCTGCAAATCCAGTTGATTTTTATAAATTGAGTCTTCAACAGGTAGGAGTACATGCAACGACAAGAAAACATCATGTCTGATCCCTTTACCACTTATCGTGAACTAAAAGTTTACCATCCACGGTCTCTGGCCGCATGATGCAATGGACGATCCCGTTGACCCCTATACGCTCATTCATGCATCCAATTGGCTCCCACTTTTTCGACACAACTGCAAGTAAGCATATTGAATCTTTATATTATTTTTTTACCCACTGTTCCCTAAAATCTGGTTTTACTTTTCATTCCCACTCTATTTTTACAGTATCTTCTTCAACCCATTCGTCTAAGCTTAGATAAAGAGTGGCCAGACTTGAAGAATTCTCTCGTCCGCAATGTAAATCTGCAATTCTGACAGCGTGAATGGTTCAAACATGGGATGTGTTCTGATTTTGCACATGACCCATTGAACTACTTCAAATTTGCACTACAGATTCGGGTGAGCTTACCAGATTTTGGAATTAAATTCGGAGGCAAGCTATAAGGTGGAAGACGTTATCAGTTTAGTTTGATTGACTTGCCGGCGGCAAACTCGAAATCACATGCAACGTTTATAACACTACCAAAGCCTTTCAACTCCGAGAAATATGCTTATGTTATCATCGTCCAGACTCTCAAAGACTTGTTCGAAATTGTCCTTTTCAATTGTCGCACTACCAGGGCAGTTAAGTTAAAACCCCATGTCAAAATACGAAACAAAACATAATTGTTTCGTAATAATAATTAATGAGGGGAGGAAGATTAGAATAATAATAGTAATAAATTTATTCAACATGTGGGTATTTGTTTGGATATAGTCCTGATTTTACCAACTTACATATGTTTTTCCTCGTACCAATTATTGTCATTTAGATTCCTCCATTAACCCGGCTGGAAAATATTATCATTTCATCACTTGTGTCGATTTGCTTATAATCTCTTTAACCGATAATTTAGTCATCATGTTGCAAAAATCAAATAGTGGTATTTTGCACACAAGTTGAGTTTAAAGTCAGAATATGTAAATAACTAGATATCATACCTGCATTGTTATGTTCTTGATATACTATTTGTCAAAATTGATACAACACTTTTTAAGAATCTACATTGCTGGGATTATTAGAGAAAAACGATACAAACTGCCCTTTCCACCACAACCCAACGTAACCATCTTTGTCTTCAACTCTCATCTCCCAATTATTATCTCAAATCTATGGCATCCTCTCCGAACACTTGCACTGCAAGCCCCACGCCTCGCACCATTCATCTCTCCTTGGTTCGTTAATGCCTTTGCTGCCTCTCCTTCCATTACCGTCAAGAATATGATCAGTTTGGGTCTCATCAGACTCTTGAGCAAGAATTTGGAGTATGGAAGAGCTGGCTATGTTATTAGGGAATGCAAACCAAGGACCGATCTCGTTGAATTTTAGTATAGATCGTTGAAAAAACCTGGCTTAGGGGAAGCGAAAGTAACAGGCGAAGTCGAGGCAGAGGACAACGATAAGTAGCGGTCAAGAGCTCGTAGGCCATAATCTGCAAGCTAGTGGTGGCGTCTCCGGTCGATGAAAACATGTAATGTTTTTAGTCGGAACATATTATGTTGGAAAGTTGTCTCCCTCCGGTCCCGACTTACAAATGAATAAAAGTGAGGGCCTTCATTAAAGAGGGAAAAGAGGGGCGGGCTTTGTTCCGAGGTTAAGTATTTAGCATCATGCATAAACATAGTGTGTGGGTTCATAATTTAGATTTACTCTGGCTTAAATTTTATTATTTGTAATTATGTTCTCGGGTTATTTTAGTTTTAGTATGGATATATTCCAATTATCAATTTATGTTCATTTGTGCTTTACAACGATTGATGTTGGTCTTAATTATACGAATTTGTTATTTGTATTAGTAAATTTCTTTTGCAATGTATTACTTAAATTTACACAAGTTTATTAAATATAGTGTATATGGGCACGAACCAACTTGCCTCAGTGGTTAAGGGAACGGTTGTTGTTCCTAGAGGTCACGGGTTCGAGCACCAGCAACTGCAACAGGGTGATTGAGCGTTCATTGTCAAATGGTTGAGATTATATTTAGAACAGATACTACTTGTAATCACTTTAGCTTTTATAAAAAAAATATGGACTTTGTCAAAGTTTTGAGCTTAAAGTTTAGGTTGTTGGATTTAAAACTTAAAATTTAGTGTTAGGGTTATGAATTAGAATTTAAGATTATAGGATTTAGGGTTATTAATTAAATTTTAGATTGTAAAAGAAAATTGCATAATATTTTTTTAACGCAAACTGCGTATAAGAATTATATTTACACAAACTGCGTATTAAAATATAACTCGTAGTTGTAACAAAAAAAATTATGTAATTTTGTATTGGGATAAAACAACTTTTAACCCTTGAACTTTATAACCTTTTTTGGCTTAATCCGTAAATTTTATTTTGGTATATATTAGACCTTAAACTTGATTGTCTTCCTAAATTAATGCATGACTTTATTTTTGGTTCACATTAGCCCTTGAACTCGACAACTTCTCCCATTGTTAGACTTCTTAACTTGAATATAATTTCTTATATGAAAATCCTACTTCCGCCACCACCATCAGCAACATGATTTATATAGTTGCATATAATTTCTCATATGAAAGCTTCACCAACTGAGTTCTCCAAAAACAATTCCCCATTTTTCCAAAACCCCAAAGGCATGTCAACTACAGGAACAGATTCAATAATGGATAGTTTTAGTCCAGGATCCACTCATAACCCATATTTCAAGAGATTTCAGAGTACCTATCCATGGGAAAGTAATAGCACCAAACAATCCATTCAAGTTTACAGGAAGTGGAAATTTTAGTTTATACGTGCATTTTAATTTTAAGGGTTAGAGTTTTAGTTTAGGGTTTGGGATTTAGGTTGTAGAGTTTAGAATTTGAGGTTAGTGTTTTGAATTTATGGTATATAATTTAAGGTTTAATTTTTAGGATTAAGATTAAGAATTTAAGATTTGAGTTTTATAATGTAAATATACAGGCTTTTGTAAAATTAGTTTTACACGGTCTGTATAAGACTAATTTTACCCTTACAACTGGATTTTATTAATAACCATGAAAAATATCTCAAATACAAAACATCCAAAATGGAGAATAATGAGATCTCGTACGCTAAAATCTCAAACAAACCCAAAAATGCAAAGAAAAATAAATACTTTCATAGATATTAGCATACCGAAAAATCTAAAAGTCTTCCTGAATCTCCTTGTCCCTATTCAAACGAGACGCTTTACAATGTGAAAAAGGAGTGGTGAGTAGGCAGATTGTTCCGCTACCCAGGTCTGATTATATCGGCAAACAATCATCAACCAAGAGGGGATCTATCTTTCTATGAACAACGAAAGAATCGAAATCAGAAACTAGCGCCGCGAAGATCTCTATAAGAGCACCAAACGAACGCTAAGGTATGCTGAAATCATGCTAAATTGACTATTAAAACGAACTATAAAAACAAAGAAAAAGCGTACTACAAGGACAGAGGTAACACGTGCCACAAGGATAGAGATTCTTATTAAAAATATAAAAAACAAGAAAATAAAAATTATGAACTCGGTGATCAACAACTAATAGCAAAACTAGTTGCCAATCAGGCTGGGAAAATATACTAAAAACCTAGGATCATCATTTGATACAATCAAACTAAATTTAAAAAAAAAATTTACCCTTACTTTTTTTTTAATATTTTTGCTCAAAATTATAAAGTTATGGAGACCTCTACAAAATGAAAATGTCAACCACTCATTTAATAACCTTAGTAGTCCTGATATATGATTTAGGTTGAGATTTTGTGTTCAATAATTAAAGTGAGATTTATATTTATATTTATATTTATATTTATATTTATATTTATATTTGTTTGTATATATATTTAAAAATAAGTTAGTTACAAATTTATCTCTTATTTTTCAAATATTATGTGCTATCCTTCAGAGTTGAACTTTGGTTTTCGTGGACACTGTAGATGAAACAAATAATATTGAAATGGTTCTCATAATGAGTTTGTATAACATCGAAATAGCCGATTAATAAATCAGAATCAATAATTATACTAAAATAATAATCTTGATTGTCAAATACTTTTTATCTTAATCATTGATAGAACAAATTGTAAGAAATTTTGATAGATAAAAAGGGGAAATATATTTTTTGATAAAATTATCAGTCGAATTATTTTATTAAAAAGGGAAACTTAAACGACAATACAGTAAATAAAATCCCAAACACCAAAACAATAAAAGAAGGAGTTAAAAGGAAAAAAAACTCCTTCAAGCAAGACGGTCGATAGATCTTCTACTCGATGGAAAAGCATGAATGAACATGGTAGAAGAGAGAAATCAGGGGAGACTCCAAAGAGGAAACAAGTGACATCCCCGCCCACCAACAACAAACCTCTAGAAACTTATGGTGGCTTAATGAAACGACGATCGTGTTCCGCAAGGGTTCGAACAAGAGAAGAGGCATCTTCTACCCAGAAACGATTGGTTGCAAATCTCAATCCTTCGGCTGCCAATGCATGAGCTGGGCTATTTCCATTGCGTCCCGTGAAGGCGAATCGACAATAGGTAAAGTTCATACCCAATAATTTTGTATCCCGGGTTAAAAACCCAATTTTAGACAAATCCAGGATGAATTGAGTTTTTTAACAATTGATTTGTTATCCCCTTCAATAATCACAGATTGAAGTCCTAATTCAAGAGCAAAGACGAGCCCTTAGAATATCGAAAGAGCCTCAGCCTCAAATACAGAGGTAACATCAGAATTGCAACGATACCCTGCCCCAATTATAAACCTTTCACTGTCCCTAATAATGATTCCCGAAACTCTTTGAAACTAGCATCAACATTTATCTTGTAGGTATCCAAAAGAGGGGGAGACCAATGATCATTCTCATGGCGGCAACGATATCGATACAAAGTGGTTTCAAGAACTAGTTCCTGAAAATACCCTTTTATAAAGGTAAATGCATCCTCCGTTCTTTGTATTAAATTTTCATAGAGTAGTTTATTTCGCGAATGCCATAATGCCCATAATGTGATAGGATAAGCCTATGAGTTTCCTGATTGGTATTTTGGAAAATATAGAGCAGCCATTCTTCAAAAGTAGTAAACTGACTCCAACTAGTAGGATTAAAATCCAGAGAAACACATACCTCTATGGAAAAGAAACAATCTCGAGTTACATGAAGAATATCTTCCATAAGTACCCGGCATCTTGGACATGAATGATCATTTGTAGCTCGTTTAACAACCAAATTTTGCATAGTATGAATGAAATTCCGTAACATTCTCCGACTCGAAATCTTAATTTTCGATGGGTAAGATACCTTCCAAATGAAACCAAAAGTTGATGGTTGATTAATAGTGAAAGTAGAGAAACTCATAAGGAGTCT
This sequence comes from Hibiscus trionum, assembly GCA_030270665.1. Taxonomy (NCBI): domain Eukaryota; kingdom Viridiplantae; phylum Streptophyta; class Magnoliopsida; order Malvales; family Malvaceae; genus Hibiscus; species Hibiscus trionum. The sequence goes on from BSYR01000014.1 coordinate 5,206,339, forward strand.
ATAGCCACTACGAACCGAGTACAATCCAGAGCCTTCACCTCTCCATGTGAGAACATCATTTTGCCTGAAATAAGGAAGTTTGATACTTAGAATCGAGTCTGCCTCTGTACTACAAAAAATAGCACGAACAATGTGTGGATCCCATTTGTTCTCATTTTGTACCATCAAATCAGAGACCAGTTCAACACCATCAACACGAGGGGACTCTACACGATGCGAGGGTAAGCCTGGAAGCCAAAAATCATTCCAAATAGACACATTAGAACCAGTCCCAATCGTCCAACCAATACCCATTTCCAACAAGCCTCTAGAGCTCCATATGCTACGCCAAATCATCGAAGGCGGCGATCCAAGATTTGAGACAGAAAAAGAAGATTGAGGGTAATATTTCGGTTTCAGCAATCGAGCAACAAGAGAGTCTAGTTTGGAAAGCAAACGCCAACCCTATTTAGCCAATAAGGCAATATTGAATTTACCAAGGTCACGAAACCACATACCTCCTTCTTCTTTAGACTTACTCAATTCCTCCCATGTACACCAGCAGATACCTTTTCGAGAAGAGGATTTTTGCCACCAATAACTAGCTGCAATGGCTTCAAGCTCTCGACAGAAAGTTATCGGCAATAAAAAACATGACATGGCAAATAGTGGAACAGCTTGAAGTATGGATTTAATAAATACCTCTTTACCCCGTTGTGATAAATTCTTAGAGCTTAAGGATAAAACTCTGCCTCCAAATCTATCCTTCAAGTAACGAAACGCTTCTCATTTATTTCTCCCAACAATAGCAGGGAGTCCCAAATACTTTATAGGATTATCAACCTCCGAAAAAGCCAGAATACGATAAACATCCGCTCTAATTTCCCCAATAACATTCGAACTAAACAAGATACTTGACTTCTCATAATTGACTAATTGACCAGAGCAGTCCCCATATTCCTTAAGTAGAGCTTTAAGATTACTAGCACTACCAGCCAACGTTTCTCCAAAAATAAGACAGTCGTCAGCAAAAAGAAGATGGCTAACCAAGGGTGCACTTCGGGTTATACGGGCACCTCGAAGAGAACCATTTATTATTGCAGTCCGTAGCAAAGAAGATAGACCTTCCCCACAAAATAGAAAAGGGTAGTGGATAATGGGATCCCCTTGACGCGATCCCCTAGTCGGGGTGAAATATTCACTAGTACTTCCATTTACCACCACCGAGTACGAGACTGATGTGATACAACCCATGACTAATTCAACGAAAGCCTGATCAAAGCCCAACTGAAGCGTAACACGTTGCAAAAAACCCCCACTCGACCCGGTCATATGCCTTGCTCATATCCAATTTCAACGCAAAAGAGCCAAGCCTGCCAGACCTTCTTTTTTTGAAAGAATGGAGAATCTCATACGCCGTAATTATATTTTTGGTTATTAACCGTCCCGGGACAAAAGCGCTCTAGGCCTCATCAATACACCACTCAAGGACCATCTTCAATCTGTTGGCCAACATCTTAGAAATAATTTTAAAAAGAACATTGCATAAAGAGATAGGACGGAACTGCTTCATTGAACGAGCATCAGGGACTTTCGGGATCAACATTATATGAGTCTTGTTTATCTCCTCAATTGGGAAATCTGCTTTAAGTACCCCAACACAGTAATTTGCAATGTCATTACCAATAATACCCTAAAAATACTGATAGAACACAGCCCCCAGGCCATCTGCACCCGAAGCTTTTTAATGGACTCATAGAATTTAAAGCAACATAAACGTCATCTTTGGTGAAAGCACTTAGGAGAGACTAATTCATTTTTGGAGTAATGCAAGGATTTATACCCTGTAAAATATTTGAAGGATCGGAGGTACCTACGGTAGTGAAGAGATCAGAGAAATAATTCCTTGCAACAATCTTGATCGCAACATTATCCTCATGAAAAACTCCATCATCAGTGGTAAGTCCATCAATTTGCTTTTGGCGTCGTCTCTGACTAGCGTAACGATGAAAGAAACCTGTATTTCTATCATCATTTAGAAGCCAATTAGCTCGTGCTCTCTGTTCCCAGTAAATTTCTTCCTTATCAAGCTCAAAGTTTAACTCTAATTTAGTATCAATTAATGCCCCAATAGTGTCATCTGATACCTGCTGGTCAGAAAGCATTTGAATTCGTTGTTGAAGATCTCGAATGGATAATTTCCTCTCCTTTTTTATCTTCCTAAACCAACGATCCAGACCAGAACAGACAAGCAATAAATGCTCAGGAACTGTACCCACGACACTACCCTAAAGCTGGCAAACTTCATCTTCACAGGTACTCTCTAGAAGCCAAGATGCCTCAAACTTGAAATGTCATATCTGATTAGCATCATAAAGGTTGGGATCAGTGTTTAGAAGTAACGGACAATGATCCGAAAAAGAATGGGGAAGATGATCTAATTGACAATTGGGAAATAAATCTTCCCAAATCGGAGAAACCACACCCCGATCAAGTCTTTCCCGAATATTATTTGCCGTTGTCCTGCCCCACTCCCAAGTGAACCAACTTCCCTTATAACCCATGTCTGACAAACCACAATCATCAAGAGTCGCTTGAAAATTTTGCATATGCCACTCATGGCGTAAGAGACCACCAGATTTTTCAGAGAGAAAAAGAATTTCGTTGAAGTCTCCAATGACACACCATGGTACTGTCGGACAATTATTTAGCTGACGAAGAAGTTGCCAGGATTGAGCCCTATTACCAACCTCGGGTGCACCATAGAAGCCCGTTAATCTCCATCGACGAGCTCCATTACCATCCGAAAGAAAAACATCTATGTGATGTACAAAAAAAGATCGTAACGTAACATTAATATCATCCTTCCACCCGATCGAAAGGCCTCCACTTCTCCCATTTGAACTAACGTCAACACCATTTGTATAACCATATAACCTTCTCACACGCTCCATTTCACCGCCGGTAATTTTGTTTCCATAAGAAAAACCACATATGGGGATAAATCACGCAACATAGCGCGAAAACGATGAACGGTCCAGTCCATCCCCAGGCCCGAAACGTTCCAACTTAATATTTTCATTGGGAACGATTGGCCCCATATTGGAGGCCTGCTGATATCATAGAATGAACTCCGGTCAAATCTTGCATCATAGAAACCTCTGGAGGAATAAACTGAAACCTTGGCCTTTTCAAATTATCACAATTATCTAGCAGGTCATCATCTTCCAAAAGGCCCATATCTGTATCAAAGCCCGCATTCGCACAAAGGTTGACTGTCTGGCCCACAATTTGGAGATGCATATTTGAATAAAGTCGAAACCGCAACTTGAAGAGTAGATTGCGGAGGAATTCCAGTTTTCGGATTTAAATCCCCTAATGGTGCCTTTGGTGTGGCCAGATTACTTGATTGGCCTTGATTTATAAGATTTGGTATAGGCTGAATATTCTCTTTTGCTTTTAAAAAAGCAGAAATCATGCGTGGAAATTGTGGCCTCTTTATCCCATCCTCAATCAACCACTTGCATGACATCGGAGCTGCCCGCCGAGAAGGTGCTCAAAGTGAAGCATCCCACCCCGGAACTAAATCCATTCCTCCTTCAGCAAACCTAAGAGGGCAAAAATTCTCACCATGCCCCAATATACCACAAAGGAAACAAAAAAGAGTTAATTTCTCATACTGAAAATGCACATAATAGTGTTGGCCATTCCCAAGGATTAGTTTCTTTCGTCTCTTGAATGGCTCCCTAACATCCACATAAACACGAATTTTCATAATGTGTTTATAGCCCAGAGCAGTGGCTTTAGAATCATACTCTAAAAAGATTCCAATGAAATTACCAAGCACTCGTGCTACCTTCTTTGACATAAAGCCCAAAGGCACATCGTGAACATGAATCCAGTAATCAACAAAATGGAGAGGAACTAGTAGAGGATCCTCACCCTCTTGTAACCGATGAAGAATAAGGAGATGACAGTTAAAAAACCAAGTACCCGAAAAGGGGAAATATTAGTCCCACTAAATTATAGAAACAATAATGGGCAGCATTGATAACTCTGGTTATTGGAAACAATAATTTAAGTCATGGCGTTGAACCAAAATTTAAACTTATTTTATTTGAATCCGATAAATACGAAGATAAGTATGAAACCAAGAGTACAAAGGACATAGTAATTTTATTTAATTAAATTTATTAATTTTAATTTTACCAACATTAGCATTTAATTTGTTTAGCTAAAATTATTTTCTCACTTTATTTGAGCATAAAATTAAATAATTTAATATGTATTTATATATTTTCATAAAATTAATATCAAATCATCATAAAAATTAAATTTACATTATTTATTTATTTCCAATATCATATAAATATTAAATTATTTATGAATTAAATAAATATTATAAAAAATAAATTTTAATTTTATAAATCAGGGTAAAATACACCATTCTTCACTTAACTATCTTCTCAGTTCTCACTCCTATTTTGATCACTTAACTTTTCAATTTATTAACTGAACTTTCGGATGGCTCCTGTTTTGGTCACTCTATAATATTTTACTGTAATTTTCAATTTTTTAATGTTATTAAATATATAATTAATTTAAATAAATAATAAAATCATATTTTATCATTATAAACATATATATAATTTATTAATTGATCTTTCGATTGCTCCTGTTTTGGTCGCTCTATAATATTTTATTGTAATTTTCAATTTTTTTATTGTTATTAAATATAAAATTAATTTAAATAATAAAATCGTATTTTATCATTATAAACATATATATATATATAGCACCACCATTGTCGACCACCGTTGGTCTCAAAATCGATGATCGTTTGATCTCAATTTACGCTGGACTCATTTTGACATGCTGAGTCTGAGTATGGTGTTTATTTCATCGGAAAATATCTTGAAACCCGCAAATATTGTTTAAAGATTTTTGGTTTCCTCATTTCGATCTCTCTTTCGTGAACTTCGAAGTATTTTTTTTGACAAAATGAATGTTGAATTCAGACACAGTGTAACCTCCGTAGCCCGGCCTAGACGGCTGACCCGAACTATGAAGATTACACGGGGAAAACCAAAGTCAACCCGAAAGTCAACCTTGATTAACGACCCTTTTTTTTCTCTTTTTAAACTTGTCTAGATGCACATTAAACCTAGGCATACTCTTGAGATAAGCATACTCAAAAATCACAGCAATCAGAAAACAATAAGGGACTCAATTGCACAAAACACGAATTTAGGGACCAATTTGTAAATTCTGGAAATTAAGAGGAATTTACCAAATTTTAAGTTACCATTATGAAATTAATCATATTTCATGCCTCTCTGCCAAATTTCAACTCAAACGGACATCTCAAACTCAAGCAATTGCACATACGAGAATCAGGACTAAAACGTAAAGCTTGCAAACCTCAATTGACCATAGTTTCGAAACTTTGCCCAAAAGTTTCGAAACTTAAGCTCAACATCATAATCATGAAAGAATAACATTTTCAAGAGTCATAATATGACATCTTACATCATATTAAGCTCAACATCATAATCATGAAAGAATAACATTTTCAAGAGTCATAATATGGCATCTTACATCATATTAAGCTCAACATCATAATTCTCATTTTGGCACCTAGTTATGACTCGAATACGCGGATAACATGTTGGAACGCATTTTCTAACATCAACCTTACCTCGGTGGGATTACACTCATCACCGGCCTTGCATGGACGGGATTCCACTCATCGCCACATGCCCTACGGATGGGATTCCACTCATCATCACGTAGAATATATATAAATTTCCGGTGGAATATTACATCACCGTACTCCTCCTTGGTGCCTTAACGCCACCAAGGCCACATACGTTTTGACTCAATTTGTGTGCACACTCATCCTAATGATCGATCATTGTACCCAAGCATACTAGTGCCAATCTCTTTCATCACATCATATATCCATCAATTATATATCATGCTCATCACATATGCATATCAAGATACATATACACAAATCAATCCACATTTCACATGAACAAGTAGGCAATGACATATCATTTATCAATGGAAAATTAAAGAGTTAAACTACCAATTTAACTCCCACCTAGGAATGGCCTACCAAGCTCATTCCCACACATCCACTACACACTTGAACCAACTTCAAAACAATTTAAAGTTTTACTCACCACCCTTCCTTAGCAACTCAAATAAGCAAGCAAGCCTCCTAAATGTCCGGATTCGATCCCGATGCTTCTCCGGTGTTTCCTCTTGTTTCTAGCCAATCAAAACACAACCATTACTCATAATTCAATGCTAAATTTCAGTCACCACTCCAATCCATAAACACAAGCTACACTTCAACAATTTCCAACTCAAACAATCACCAATTTTCGTACTCATTTATTACCCAGCAGAAAACTATATTTTCAATCATCCAAATGACATCAAAATGGTCCCAAATCACTTTCCTAACTTCACTAAACCATCAGCCCTTCAACCTAACTCTAAAACTCACCAAAATTCAAGTTTTAGACACTTCAAAAATAGCCACAAATACCCATTTCGGATTTTCACCCAAAATCACTCATTTTAACATATTATGTGTATTTTAAGGTGACTAACTCAAAACCCAACTTAATAATTCAAAATCAATTGAAAAACTCACTAAAAACTCAAATTTTCATTAAACTTGAAAATCACAAAAGTGGGTAATTTCGAAATATAAAGCTATGTAAACGTAGATGATGAAGAGGAGAGTTCAAATATGTAATTACCTTCAAAAACGTCCTTGAATTGAGGAAGAAATCAAAGGAAATAGTAATGAGGGTTTGAGAGAAATTTGGGATGGTTTGTGAACGGTGAAGAAGAAGAAAATGAGAAAAAGATGATATAAAAGGGTGTTTATTTTTATTTTGGTTTAATTACCAAAATGATCCCTCCCTTTCTTTCTAAACTCAATTTGCTCACACTAAGGTCAATTTGATTAAAATAAATTTTACCGACTCGGACCAACTAACCCGACTAACTCCTAACCCCAAAACACGGGTGTTACAACTCTCCCCCACTTAAGAAATTTCGTCCCCGAAATTACCTGACTGAATAAGATACGGAAACTGCTTTTCCATATCCTCCTTCCTCTCCCAAATGGCCTCGTCCACACCTCTACGTTGCCACTGCACCTTCACTAACTCAATCGATCTACCCCGCAACACATTGCTGTCAGAAGCTAAGATCTCAACTGGTTCTTCCTCATAAGTTAAATCCGGATTCAATTCAATCTCCTCTACAGGCATAACATGTGATGGATCAGACCTATACTTACGAAGCATCGAAACATGGAACACGTCATGTATCTTCTCTAGTTCGGATGGCAAACGTAACTGATATGCAACAGGACCAACCCTCTTCACAATCTCATACGGTCCTATGTACCTCAGACTCAACTTCCCCTTTCGGCCAAATCTCATCACCTTCTTCCACGGAGACACTTTCAAGAATACCTTCTCACCCACTGAGAACTCAACTTCCTTCCTCTTCAAGTCGGCATAGGACTTCTGCCTATCCGAAGCAGTTTTCAAACGGTCACAAATCAGTTTTACCTTGTCAGTTGTTCCCCTGAGCAAATCTGGCATAGGTAACAACTTTTGTCCCACTTCAGCCCAACAAACTGGAGTTCTACACTTCCGACCATACAAGGCCTCATACGGAGCCATCTGAATGCTCGACTGGAAGCTATTATTATAAGCGAACTCAACTAGAGGCAAATGCTTCTCCCAAGTACCCTGAAAATCAATGATACAACAACGCAACATATCCTCTAAGATCTGAATGACCCTCTCTGACTGACCATCTGACTGAGGATGATAAGAAGTGCTGAAGTTCAAACGGGTACCCAAAGCTGTGTGCAGACACTCCCAAAATCGAGATGTAAACCGCGGATCTCTATCTGATACGATAGACTTCGGCACACCATGCAATCTAACAATCTCACCAATGTACAAATCAGCCAATCTATCAAGAGTGTAACTAGTGTTGACTGCCAAGAAGTGAGCACACTTCGTAAAACGATCCACTATCACCCAAACTGAGTTCTTCTTCGTAGGAGTCAAAGGCAAACCCGAAACAAAATCCATGGTGATGTTCTCCCATTTCCATTCCGGAATTCTCAACGGTTGTAACAAACCTGAGGGAACTTGATGTTCCGCCTTCACTCTTTGACACACTAAGCATTTACTCACAAAGTCGGCTACATCTTTCTTCAAGCCAACCCAAAAGTACTCATTCTTCAAATCACGGTACATCTTCGTACTTCCAGGATGCATAGCAAATGGGCTACTGTGGGCTTCAGTCAAGATAGTACGTCTCAAGTCACTGTCTTTTGGCACAACTATTCTATCCTTGAAACACAAAACCCCATCAGTACTGAAACTGTAGTCTGAAGATCTACCTTCGGCTATATCTTGTACCTGAGGTGCCAAAGATCTGTCTAAGAGCTGCTTCTCTCGAATCAACTGACCTAGAGTTGGTCTAACCTGTAGCTCGGCTACCAAGCCACCATCTCCGGACAAACTCAATTTAGCAAACATGGCTCTCAAGTCCACGGCCATCTTCCTACTCAATGCATTAGCCACTACATTGGCCTTACCCGGATGGTACTCAATAGTAAGATCGTAGTCTTTTAGCAGCTCTAACCACCTACGCTGTCTGAGATTCAAATCTCGCTGAGTCATAATGTATTTCAAACTCTTGTGATCGGTGTACACTGTGCATTTCTCACCATACAAATAGTGCCTCCAAATCTTCAGAGCGAATACAACTGCAGCTAACTCTATGTCATGGGTCGGATAATTGCGCTCATGAGTCTTCAACTGTCTTGAGGCATAAGCCACTACTCTTCGGTCTTGCATAAGAACACATCCTAGCCCTACATAGGAAGCATCACTGTAAACTACATAGTCCTTCCCGGACTCAGGCTGTATCAAGATCGGTGCTTGGGTCAAAGCTTCTTTCAATTTCTCAAAGGCTCTCTGTCTTGCATCTGTCCACTCAAACTGAACACTCTTCTGAAGTAACTGTGTCAATGGAGCGGCTAACTTAGAGAAACCATCCACAAATCTCCTATAATATCCAGCTAAGCCTAAGAAGCTACGTACTTCTGTCACGGACTTCGGTTGCTTCCACTCAACAATGGCTTCAATCTTCTTCGGATCAACTCTAATTCCATCGGCTGACACTACATGTCCCAAGAAGACTACTTCACGGATCCAAAACTCACACTTGCTAAGCTTTGCATACAACTGATGATCTAGCAAGGTCTTCAAAACAAGTCTCAAGTGTCGGTCATGGTCTTCTTCAGTTCGCGAGTACACCAAAATGTCATCAATAAATACAACTACAAACTGATCTAAATACTGATGGAAAATCATGTTCATCATATCCATGAAAGCAGCAGGTGCGTTAGTCAACCCAAATGGCATGACTAAGAACTCATAGTGACCATACCTAGTCCTAAAGGCCGTCTTCGGTACATCAACCTCTCTTACCTTTAGCTGGTAATAACCCGATCTCAAATCAATCTTCGAGAAGACCGATGCTCCTTTCAGTTGATCAAACAAGTCATCAATCCTGGGCAACGGATATTTATTCTTCACTGTCAACTGATTCAACTGTCTGTAATCTATACACATTCTCATGCTTCCATCTTTCTTCTTCACAAACAAAACTGGTACACCCCAAGGTGAAGAACTTGGTCGGATAAAGCCTCTATCTGTTAACTCTTGCAACTGAGTCTTCAACTCTTTCAATTCTTTTGGTGCCATACGATACGGAGTAATCGAAACAGGAGCTGAATCGGAATAAGTCTCAATGCTGAACTCTACCTCTCTGTCCGGTGGTAACCCTGGCAATTCTTCCGGAAACACACTAGGAAAATCACATACAGTCCGGATGTCCTGAGGTCTAACCTCACTCATGTTATGGTTCATCACATACGCTAGGTATGCTTCACACCCCAACTCAACTAATCTCTTAGCCTCTAACACTGAAACCACATTGGACAAGAACTTCACATTCTCACCCACAACCACAATCTCATAGTCATCTGTAAGCTTCAAAGAAATCCGCTTAGTTTCAAAATCTATCCTAGCTCTATGCTCTGAGAGCTAGTCCATACCCAGAATCACATCAAAACCATAAAAAGGAAGCTCCATCATATCCACTGGAAACACATGTCCCTGAACCATCAACGGACACCTTCGGTACATCTTCCTAACTACTACCGTGTCCCCAAAAGAACTAGTGACACTAACTCCTACCTCTAACATCTCACAAGGCAATTTCAAATACTGTGCATGCTCACTCAATATGTAGGAATGTGTAGACCCAGAGTCAATCAAAGATAGCAAACCCAAAGACTGTATCGAGAAGTTACCTGCAATCACATCAGTGTCCTGCTGATCCCCACGCTGAGCATAAACTCTGGCCTGTCCTCCGCCCTCCGGCTGGACTGCAACTACATGTGCTAAATTTCTCTGGCCATCATTTCTTGGCTGGAAATTACCTCTACCGCGCCCGCGGCCTCTCTGAAAGTCATTGGCTCTAGCAAGAGCCTGAGTTGGTGCCTGTCCCACCAGATGTGGACAGTCACGCCTAATGTGGTCTCTAGCACCACAATTCCAACACGAATGAAAGTTCCCCCAACACTCACCGGTGTGGTTCCTCCCGCAGGTAGTACATATGGGCAACTTCCCACCAGCTCTCTGACCCTGTTGGCCCTTACCGTGGTTACCGCCACCACGCCTATGATCATACTGATGTCTGTTGTCCTGATGCCTTTTAGTATCTCCTCTATTAAAGTTGCTGGACCTCTTACCCGAACTAGATCCACCTGACCGCCTGGTCAAACTCAAGCTGTGCTCTAAGTCCTTGGCCCTCGCGACCAAGACATCAAAATCAGTATAATCTGAAGCTAGAGTATACGTCTTGATCTCTTCATTCAGTCCATAACGGAAACGGTTACAGCGTTCCACCTCAGTAGGAACAAGCTCAGGTGCATACTGACTCAATCTGACAAACCGGATCTCATAATCAGTAACGGACCTACTTCCCTGAAGCAAAGACATAAACTCCCTCTTCCTCTCGTCGAGGTATCGCGGACCCAGATACTTCTTAAAGAAAGCTGTCTCAAAGAACTCCCAAGTAATCTCGGCCTCATCCATACCCGTAGTAATAGTGACCCACCAAGTGTAGGCATCACCCTGAAGCAAGGACTCAACACATCCCAACTTACGCTCACCAGTACACCCCATCTGAGCAAGGATATGGACAGTCTTCTCAAACCACAACTCTGATCTTTCTGGAGTAGACCCCCTGAACTCTTCGGCCCCAAGTCCCCGAAGTCTCTGTAAAGGTAATCCGGTGCCCTCACCCTGACGGTGTGCTGCTGCCTGACCCCCAGCTACTGCAGCCTGAAACGCCCCAGCTATTGCCTGAACCAACGGAGCTAAATCTATTCCGGCCAGTCCTTGACCACCTTGGCCTCCTTGAGGTCCCTCTCTTTTGGCCCCAGCCTCGCCTCCTACTCCAGGTGGAGGAGGTGGTGGTGGTGGAGGTAGTGGAGGAGCTCCAATTCCAACCACATGCTCTCCCACTTGAGCCTCAACTCTCTGAGCCTCTGCCCGTGATTCCTGTCGAACCATCCTAGGCCTCCCACGTCGTCTCATGATACATCTAGCAAAGTAATAACTACAACAAACAACAACAAACAGATAGGGATTACGTTAGCAAAAGCAAGGGTCCAACAGTGCTCAAGTATTTCCTTTACCAAAATCTCTTTTAAATTAAGTAATAGTAGCAATGGGCACTCGACTCAACACCAACACAACAATTCATGCTTCAATTCATCATACAGATAATCAAACAACGAGATTTCATGGCAAAACACATATCAGGCAATACAATTTCTTAACACATCAAGCTTACCTGCCCAAGGTCTCGGAAACCTTAAGCTCTGATACCAACAAATGTAACCCCCGTAGCCCGGCCTAGACGGCTGACCCGAACTATGAAGATTACACGGGGAAAACCAAAGTCAACCCGAAAGTCAACCTTGATTAACGACCCTTTTTTTTCTCTTTTTAAACTTGTCTAGATGCACATTAAACCTAGGCATACTCTTGAGATAAGCATACTCAAAAATCACAGCAATCGGAAAACAATAAGGGACTCAATTGCACAAAATACGAATTTAGGGACCAATTTGTAAATTCTGGAAATTAAGAGGACTTTACCAAATTTTAAGTTACCATTATGAAATTAATCATGTTTCATGCCTCTCTGCCAAATTTCAACTCAAACGGACATCTCAAACTCAAGCAATTGCACATACGAGAATCAGGACTAAAACGTAAAGCTTGCAAACCTCAATTGACCATAGTTTCGAAACTTTGCCCAAAAGTTTCGAAACTTTGGCTGGCAGTGGCCTCTAGAATCCAAAAATTTGCAAAGGTTTCGAAACTTTACCCCTAGTTTCGAAACCTAGGTGCAGGGGAGCATATTTTGCTTAATTCTATTGACTTTCTATGATAAAAACACATTGGGGACATATATATAAAGTCTAAGAACAAAATTTAGGAAGCAATAAAGCATATACACACATGCGAGAGCACCTATTTAAGCCAAGGAAGTCATTCGAACATGGAATAAAGCATTCATGCATAGCATTCCGATTAAAGAGCAATTTATGCATATATGGACATACATAAGATCTTAACAATGCCAAAGGCACACATTAATACATATGAAACTTAAACATATTAGTTAAGCAACCAAAACATCCAACAAAACATGCCATCATACACAAGTCTTCATCAAGCATAGCATGGTTTACAAACTCAAGCCAAGCATACACATCAACACCATTTAAGAGTCAAACATTGCTCATGCAAATCATATAATTGCCCCATTGCTAAACTACCACATTAATTACAAAACCATACTTGAGCAACAAAAATTTGGAATGCCCCTTCGCCTTGCTCCTTGCTAACACCACGCTAATGATCTGCATTGTTGAAAATGAGAGCGTAAGCTAAAAGCTTAGTGAGGATGCTCTAAAACCCAAAAACAACAACAATGCAGGGTTCAATCGTGTCATCCCTAAATCTCACATACAACATGCATAGGTAGAAACAAATCAACCTAGCTAGTCTTTCAAGAGTCATAATATGGCATCTCACATCATATTAAACTCAACATCAAATATCATCATATCATTTTCAAGAGTCATAATATGGCATCTTACATCATATTAAGCTCAACATCATAATCATGAAAGAATAACAATTTCAAGAGTCATAATATGGCATCTTACATCATATTAAGCTCAACATCATAATCATGAAAGAATAACATTTTCAAGAGTCATAATATGGCATCTTACATCATATTAAGCTCAACATCATAATTCTCATTTTGGCACCTAATTATGACTCGAATACGCGGATAACATGTTGGAACGCATTTTCCAACATCAACCTTACCTCGGTGGGATTACACTCATCACCGGCCTTGCATGGACGGGATTCCACTCATCGCCACATGCCCTACGGATGGGATTCCACTCATCATCACGTAGAATATATATAAATTTCCGGTGGAATATTACATCACCGTACTCCTCCTTGGTGCCTTAACGCTACCAAGGCCACGTACGTTTTGACTCAATTTGTGTGCACACTCATCCTAATGATCGATCATTGTACCCAAGCATACTAGTGCCAATCTCTTTCATCACATCATATATCCATCAATTATATATCATGCTCATCACATATGCAGATCAAGATACATATATACAAATCAATCCACATTTCACATGAACAAGTAGGCAATGACATATCATTTATCAATGGAAAATTAAAGAGTTAAACTACCAATTTAACTCCCACCTAGGAATGGCCTACCAAGCTCATTCCCACACATCCACTACACACTTGAACCAACTTCAAAACAATTTAAAGTTTTACTCACCACCCTTCCTTAGCAACTCAAATAAGCAAGCAAGCCTCCTAAATGTCCGGATTTGATCCCGATGCTTCTCCGGTGTTTCCTCTTGTTTCTAGCCAATCAAAACACAACCATTACTCATAATTCAATGCTAAATTTCAGTCACCACTCCAATCCATAAACACAAGCCACACTTCAACAATTTCCAACTCAAACAATCACCAATTTTCCCATTTTCGTACTCATTTATTACCCAGCAGAAAACTATATTTTCAATCATCCAAATGACATCAAAATGGTCCCAAATCACTTTCCTAACATCACTAAACCATCAGCCCTTCAACCTAACTCTAAAACTCACCAAAATTCAAGTTTTAGACACTTCAAAAATAGCCACAAATACCCATTTCGGATTTTCACCCAAAATCACTCATTTTAACATATTATGTGTATTTTAAGGTGACTAACTCAAAACCCAACTTAATAATTCAAAATCAATTGAAAAACTCACTAAAAACTCAAATTTTCATTAAACTTGAAAATCACAAAAGTGGGTAATTTCGAAATATAAAGCTATGTAAACGTAGATGATGAAGAGGAGAGTTCAAATATGTAATTACCTTCAAAAACGTCCTTGAATTGAGGAAGAAATCAAAGGAAATAGTAATGAGGGTTTGAGAGAAATTTGGGATGGTTTGTGAACGGTGAAGAAGAAGAAAATGAGAAAAAGATGATATAAAAGGGTGTTTATTTTTATTTTGGTTTAATTACCAAAATGATCCCTCCCTTTCTTTCTAAACTCAATTTGCTCACACTAAGGTCAATTTGATTAAAATAAATTTTACCGACTCGGACCAACTAACCCGACTAACTCCTAACCCCAAAACACGGGTGTTACACACAGAGGGGCGAGACGAAGTGACTGGTAAAATTCGGGACTGAACGACCATCACTTACGGCCGTCGGTGGTGAGAACATTATATAAGTTAAATAAAAAACTGGTGAAAATATAATAAGAAAGTTTGTTGATTTGGTGGTTTAGCGTTTGACCTTGTCTCAAAAAAGCGTGAGAACAAATTCTAACGGATGTAACGTTTCATCACCTCATTAAGTGAAAAAATGATTATAAAAATTCCACAAGTACAACTGATTAGGAGAGTAGAAAAAAATATTGTGCGTCATTTTTACTGTTAATTTCAAATAATAAAATAATTTGTGAAAAATAATCGTTGAGATGTCAAAATAATAATGCGGGTATTTTGTGGTACTAAATATGTAGTTTTCTCAATTTTCTTTCATAGGTCATATTCCATCTTGGTAGGTTTAGTATACCATATTCAGTTTCAATCCAAAAAAGTTGGGTCTTATTCAACCCGTTAAATTCAAATCGAGTTTAAACTCTAAAGGGCAAATGTATACAAGAAAATAAAAAATATATGTATCAAAGAAAAAATAAATTTCGGAATTGAGGGCATGAGCCCCTCCCGAGACCTTAGTGCCTCCATTTTCTCACCTTACACTCTAAGTCTTTTTTGTCTCCTTTTAGCCTAAAGTATACATGATGTGAACTAAATTATTTGAGCTTTGTTTTTATTTTTGTCAAATGCCACATGACGTATTCCCTATTTCATCTACTTTAATTTTTTTGTGGTGCATTAATTGATTACATGAAAAGATTATATTCTCTATTTCATCTATTTTAATGTTTTGTGGTGCATTAATCAATTATATAAAAAGATGAAATTCCCTATTTCATCTATTTTAATCTTTTTGTGGCGCATTAATTAAACTATTACTATAAGCATGTATATTTGAATTGTTCTTTGTTTTTATTATTATTATTATTATTATTATTATTATTATTATTATTATTATTATTATTATTATATGTGACGTTGATAACATGATTTTTTAATTTATATTCTATATATACAGACAGTAAAAAAATTTAGTTTCTACCGGCACCTTAGCTTTAGGATTTAGGGTTTTGGTTTATAGTTTAAAATGTACGAGTTTAGGTTTAGATGTTTAGAATTTAGGGATGATTATTGCAATTTAAGGCTTGTGGTTAGGATTTAGGGTTTAGGTTTTACGGTAATATGGTGAAAGATTTAGGTTTTAATATATAAACTCTAAATTTTAACTCTAAAACCTAAATTATAATCACTATCATTAAATTCTAACCTCCTAAACTTAAACCCCTAAACCCTATGCCATAAATTAAATATTTAAACCCTAAATATAAGGCACATATAAAAAAAATTAGTTTCGGCAGCTAGTGTATAAAATAATTAAAGTTTTATTGAATAAAGGGGAGAAAATATAATAAATATACCACCTCAAAATAATAAAATTCTTCAAAGCTAGTATGGACTAATGGTAAGAATCAATCATTTCTCTTCAAACTATCAAAGAACATAAACTAGTTACTAAATAATGCGAATAAGATAATAGAAGGAAATAGTTAAAAAAGAAAAAAAAGAAAACTTGACATCTATCCCTTATTGGGATAATCCGTCTCCATCATTGATTCCTTATTTTATAATATATAGGTTACCAAATCAGCTTTTTTATCCTTTCAAAAAAAAACTTTTTTATGATTTCAAATTGAAAAATTTTATAATGTGTAACGAATATCGTTAAATATTATCAACGTTGAACACTGCTGAACATCATTAAATTGATTAATAAAGATAATAAATCTTAAGGACTAGACTTATAATTAAAATTATTTTTAAAAAAATTAAAATAAAATTTAATAATTTTTTTATATTTCTTTATACTATTTTTAATTAATATATTAAAACCAAATATCTCAAAATCTCCTTAATATCAAAAACTCTAAATCTAATCCCTTTATTTCTCTTCTATCGTCGTCGTCGTTGTCGCTGCTACCATCACCACCTATGCCTCAACCAAAGCTTATGAGCCGAACCCAGTTATCTAAATACATATATGATTCTTTGAAACAATTTGTTAATTACAAATACATTCGGCGGCGGTATATGATTCTTTCAAGCTTATGATGGTTAATTAAAAAAATCTGTTAATTGAAGCTGAAGCTTATGTCCGGTTAATTAAAATAATGGAGAGCAGCACTGCCGAACATGGTTTCCATACACCAATCGGAGCGGCGACATAAGGGAAATAAAAAAGTTGAATTTAGGGTTTTTATATTAAGGAGATTTTAGGATATTTGATTCTAATATATTAATTAAAAATAGTATAAAGAAATATAAAAAATTTATTAAATCTTATTTTAATTTTTTTAAATAATTTTAATTATAAGTCCAGTCCTTAAATTTTTTAATTTTTATTAATCAATTTAATGATGTTCGGCATTAGTGGTGTTCAACAGTATTCGTCACACGTGGTAGACTCACATTTCAAATTATATAAAAAATACATAAATCAATTTGATGTATTAATACTTTGTGTTATTTAAATTTGTATTTTTTTTACTTGAATTCTAATATTAGCTTCTAATAAATTTAATTCCATGTGATTTTTTTCTAATTTTAAAATTTTAATAATAACCTAAACAATATAGGATGACTAAAAAGTAAAAACTATCCTGAAAACAAGAAGATGCACATAATACCATGACTAATAACAGAGTTTGATATTTTATTATAGATATATAAACTAAAAATAATATTTTTCTACATATTAATATTATCGTTTAATTAATGACATAAATTTTAAACTTTGAAACATACAAACATTAAAAATATAGAAACTAACACAAAACTTATATATATATATATATTACAAAGACTAAAATTTAATATTCTATTATAGATATATAAACTAAAAAATAACTAAATTAAAATGTAGAGTTCAAATAATATAATTAGACCCATTTTTATCAATGAAAAAGGAATTGATTGTCCAGGTTCTAACCATGAACTTTCTTTTGAAATATAAAATAATGAACTTAAATACCAACATAAGCCAAAAGAACAACACAATTTTTTTATCACTGTATATGCATTATTTTTTACAAAAATTTGATATACAAATCGTGTAAATTAATTTACACGTGCATTTTAATTTTAAGGGTTAGAGTTTTAGTTTAAGGTTTAAGGGTTTAGGTTGCAGGGATTAGAAATTAAGGCTAGTGTTTATAATTTAGGGTATATAATTTATGGTTTATGGTTTAATTTTTTAGAGTTAGGGTTAAGAATTTAAGATTTGAGTTTTATAATATAAATATACAAACTGCTGTAAAATTAATTTTACACAATTTATATATAAAAAATTTACCCTTACTTTTTTTATACTATTTTTGCAAAAAATTATAAAGTTGATGGAGACCTCCACAAAATGAAAGATGTCAACCTCTCATTTAATAATCTTAGTGGTCCTAATATATCATTTGGCATGAGATTTTGCATTCCTTAATTAAAGTTAGATATTTAAATTTAATTATATATATATATATATATATATTACAAATTTATCTTTTATTTTTTTAAATTTTATGTGTTGTCCCTTAATTTCAATCTCTGGCTTCGTTCGTGACACTATAAATGAAACAAATAAAATTAAAAAGGTTGTCTCATAATAAATCTTTGTAACATTAGATTCAAAATAACCAATCAATAAATCAAATACGAGGGGACGATTTGCTCGCATGGCCGTCACTATTGATCTAAACAAGTCGTTAATCTCCAAGCTGCTCATCAATGGCTCCGTACAGATTGTTGAATACGAGTCCTTGCCGGTGATTTGTTTTGGCTGTGGTGTTTATGGCCACGCAAAAGAAAATTGTCCATCAATCCGTCCAATTGAAAACGATACTGCCCCTGTCCCGTCGAATAATGACCAGCCTCGGATGACACCACCATCACCTACTGTTTCGGATGCAAGTAAGGTTCCTGATTCTACACCTTACGGACCTTGGATGGTCGTTGAAAGGCGACAGCGCCGTGCACCTGGTAAATAAGGGCCAATCGCCAAGCAACCTCAAGAACTTGTTTTCTCTGAGTCGCGTTTTAACCCCATCTTTGAGCCTGAATCTGATAACCTCAAGGACACCACTACTGCTCCCATCGTTGACCCGTTGCCCCCGGCCCATGCCCAGCAGCAGCTTCCTTTGCCCCCAAGGTCGAAGTCTCTGTCTAAGGGGAAGCAGAAAACCATTTCGAAGACCCCTAAATCTCTGCTTGTCCGCAAACCTCTGACTCTCACACTTGCGGATTTCCCGGCTCTATCGAAGATGTCCAACAGAGCAAGCTCATCTCGCCCTTTGTCTCAAACCAATAAGGGACCAGTTCTTGACAAAGCCCATCACTCTGCTGTTGCTATCAATGAGAATTCTGATCCTAACGTCCTGCATGGTTCGCAGGAGCCTCCACTGGCTACTCCCATTGCCCCTCTTGGTAAGCCACCTGATAGGTCAGCCTCTTCTGATATTGAAGTTCTTGATTCTCCTAATGTAAATTCAGATGCTGCTTTGAACTCTAATAACAATAGCTTGGCGAGGGAACAAGCTGTTGCTATGTTGGAATAATTTTGCTGCTTTCTTCCCCACCATCGAGATTTGTCCACATGAATTTGAAATTACTTTGTTGGAATGTACAAGGCTGCGCCGACCGTCGCTTCATCCCAGCCGCGAAGCAATTTTTGCGTGACCAACGCCCTGATATGGTTGTTTTTGTTGAGCCTCGGATAAGCGGACACAATGCTGAAATGGTCATATCGAAGCTTGGTTTTCCTAACTCTCACCGGGTGGAGGCAATGGGATTTTCAGGTGGCATATGGATTGCTTGGTATAACACAATTTCTATTACCATTATTCTTAACCATTTCTAATTTATACATTGCTGTGTGACTAATAAAAGTGATGGAAGCTCTTTTCTAGCAACGACAGTTTATGCTAGTCCCCGCGCATCTAGGCGTAATTTGCTATGGCAACAGTTGCGACGTCTTGCCCAGGATATCCGCATGCCATGGATTATCTTTGGTGATTTTAACGCTACGCTTAGTATCTCTGATCGCATGGGTTGTGCTCCCTCTTCAAAGCCAAGTAATGCCTTTCGAAATCTTGTTTATGACTGTGGTTTACGCGACATGGGTTTTTTGGGCCAAATTTCACATGGAACCGTGGTTTGGCTTATGCTCGTCTTGGTCGATATGTGTGTAATAGTTATTGGGATGAGGCTTATCCTGAATCTGCTGTCTATCATCTTCTTCGCATGCGATCTGATCATCGCCCTATTCTCCTTCAAGTGGGATGTCAGAATAATCCCAATGTTCCTCGCCAATTCAGATATTTCTCTGGCTGGTTATCTCACGAGGATTTTCCTCGCATGGTTCGTGATAATTGGCAGTCATCTCAAAGCATGTCAGACACTATAACATCTTTTGTTCATGCTGCTGATGTTTGGAACTCTACTGTCTTTGGCTATATTGGCACAAAGAAAAGGATGTTAATGGCTAGATTACGGGGTATTCAACGGGCTCTCAATTCTCGCCCCTCCCGTTTTTTGATTAATTTGGAAGCTGAGTTGCTAATTAATTTAGAGAATCTGCTTGATCAGGAAGAGCTTCTGTGGAAGCATAAAGCTTGTGCAGCATGGATCTCTCTTGGCGATAGAAATACTAGTTATTTCCACCGAAGAGCTATATCCAAAAAACAGCAATCTCGCATCTCCTCACTCAAGCTTCATGATGGTAGTTGGTGCGAAGATCCTTCTATCTTAAAGGAGGAAGCTGTCTGCTTTTTTGAATCCTTGTTCTCTATTTCGGATGAGTTGACACCAAATTTTCCAAATGTGAGATCCTTTCCTCCTTTGTCTATGGCTAGTCTTGCTCACCTTGATCAACCTCCCTCTCCTTCGGAGATTCATGATGCTTTAAAGGACATGGCACCTCTAAAGTCACCAGGTTGGGATGGTTTACATGCTGAATTCTTCCAAAGTCAGTGGAGTATTGTTGGTCCATCTATCTGCGCAATGATTCATAATATTTTTACTGGTGGTGAAATTGAGCCTCGTTTGAATAACACCGTCTTGGTGCTCATCCCTAAAAGTGATAAGCCAGAGACTTTTGTTGATTTCAGACCTATCAACTTATGCACCGTGCTTTACAAGCTTCTAACAAAGATCATTGTTCGCCGTTTAAAGCCGTTGTTTCTGCAGATTATCAGCCAGTGTCAAACAAGCTTCATATCAGGGAGGTCTATAACCGAAAATATAATTGTTAATCAGGAGGTGATCCACTCCATGAGCTCTTGTAAATCAAAGCAAGGGTGGATGGCGATAAAGGTTGACTTGGAAAAGGCTTTTGACCGACTCCGATGGGATTTTATCTCTGATTCTCTTTGTGCTGCCGGTTTTCCAAATCAAATTAAGCGGATAATAATGCATTGTGTCTCCTCCTCGACCATCCAAATACAATGGAATGGCGAATTGTCTCGGCCATTTAAACCACATCGGGGTGTAAGGCAAGGCGACCCCCTTTCGCCCTACCTCTTTGTTCTAGCCATGGAAAGACTGGGGCATCTGATTGATCATGCCGTGCATCACCAAATTTGGGCTCCCTTTCATTTTGCAAAAAATGGTGATCCTCTCTCCCACCTTTTCTTCGCAGATGACCTTATATTATATGCGCGCGCCGATATGAATCAGGCTCATGTCATACAGGATATCTTACAGACCTTTGGTGATTGCTCCGGGCATCGAGTTAATTGTCGGAAAACTCATATTTTTTTCTCGCCTAATGTTGATAGACATGCTCAAGAACAAATAAGCTCATTTCTTGGTTTTCATCTTGTCGATTCTCTTGGCAAATATCTTGGTGTTCCTGTCATGCACCAACGACCTCGAGCCTCTGACTTCGACTTTATCATTGATATGCTCAAAGACCGTTTACATGGCTGGGCTGCACGCTCACTCTCCTTGGCAGGAAGAATAACTCTTGCTCAGTCGGTTCTATCGGCTATTCCTGTGTATTTCATGCAAACAATGGTTTTTCCGAAAAAAGTTTGCAATGATATTGAAAAGCTCATTAGGAAATTTATATGGGGCTCATCCGCGACTACTTGTAAATCCTCCCTTATTAATTGGGAGACTCTTTGCCAACCGATTAAGCATGGGGGAATTGGTCTTCGACGAGTGCACAACTTTAATATGGCCTTTATACACAAGCTTGGATTTGCCTTGGTTCATAAGAGGGATGCAATGTGGGTTCGCCTATTGCGACAAAAATATCGTGTAGTAGACCTTTGCCCCCACTCTCTCAAGCGAACGAGTTGCACTCCTCTTTGGCGAGCCATTTCGAATGCTTGGGGGGATATTTTGGCTGGGATAGCTTGGTCCCTCGGCAATGGCGCTGACATTCGAATATTGGATGATGTCTGGGTCCCCTCCCTTGGGCCACTGCGCAATCATTTGCTCAACAGCACCGTGGATACTTCGAATATCTCCTTCTGGGATATGGTTGATGAGGCGGGAACATGGGACGTTGCTGTCTTGTCATCTTTGTTTTCAGCACCATCCGTTCCCCACATTCTAAGTATTAAAGCTCCTGATCCCCAAGACATCGGAGGTGCGTGTATTTGGCGCTGGAGCAGCTCACATTGTTTCACCGTTAAGTCTGCTTATGAGAAATTGACATCCTCGCTTTGGGATCCAGCATCCGCAAATTGGACAACTATCTGGCGCCTGCATTTACCGCAGCGCGTAAGACTATTCCTTTGGCTCGTATCAAAGCAGCGCCTCATAACAAACGTTGAACGTTGCCGTCGATCGATGATTGCGAGCCCTATCTGCCCAAGCTGCCTACGAGCTGATGAAACCATCTTGCATCTCTTGCACGACTGTGAGGAAGCACAGTGCCTATGGAGGTCCATTTTATCATCGAGCTCAGCAAACGTCTTCTTCGCATTGGATTTTTACTCATGGTTGCAGCTCAATATCAACAATTTCGATTTGGAATTGGAATGGGGAATTCCATGGAACATCCTCTTCGCCTCAATTATTTGGCAAGTGTGGAAGGGAAGGAATGATTTCATCTTCAACAATTCATGTTGCACTGCTGAATCTATGCTTCGCCGTGGCACAGCTTGGGCCCGTTACTGTAAGGACGGTTTTCCGATGGCTCCTCTTGTGACAACGCCCCCACTGATGCGCGTCCAATGGTCTCGACCTGATCCGGGATGGATTTGCTTGAACGTTGATGGCGCTGTAAACCCATCTACAGGTATAGGTTCGTCTGGTGGTTTATTTCGCGATCATATAGGCAATTTTATTCTGGGATTCAACAAGGTGATAGGCTTTTCTTGCCCTCTACAAGCGGAGCTTTGGGCGTTGTTTCTTGGTATTTGCCTTGCATGGGATAATGGTTTCACTATGCTTATGGTTCAATCGGATTCTTTGGAAGCAACCAATTTATTGGCCGATCCAAATGCTCTCTCAAGCAGCATCCCTCTAGTTCGCGCGATCGCAAAGCTCCGTGACAAAGCATGGGTGACGGAAGTTTACTGGTTCCCACGTGAAGGAAATATGGCAACTGATACCCTTGCTAAGCATGATCTCCCCACTGATTTTTCGATAGCCATTTTCGGTGTGCCGCCGCCCGCTATCAAGCCGCTGCTCCTCCGTGATATGCACGGTCCACCTTATTGTAGGAAGCGTTAGCCGTTTCTGGCTTCTTCACTTTCAATTCTAAAAAAAAAAATCAAATATCAATAATTATACTAAAATAATAATCTTAATTGTTAAATACATTTTTTACCTTTTTTTGAAAGAAATGGGAACGCACCTACGACACGCCTCGTTAAAAAACCTCCCTAAACCTAACGGAGGAAAAAGAGTACGTGACGTAGGGCGAGAATAAACGAAACAAACATAATGTCAAACCCGAAACAAAACCGAATACAACCCAGAAAATCCATATAGCACCTACAAGCAAAAACCAAGCAAAACCGTGCACAACATGCACACTGCCAACTTTAAGGCTCCAACATGCACAACATGCACATTACCAACATGAACACCAGCGAACACCCATACCACAACCCGTTAATGCCAACGCAGCAGAAGACAAACCTGTCCATCCTAGCCATTTCGATAGGGAAGAGCATCAGAACAGAGGCAATATCCCCCACAAAAGACGAGAGAACAGTATGCAACCCCCTGTAGCTTAATCAACAATACCAGTCCGCGTTTAAAGCTTCCAACACACTCAAAGGGGGATCAAGAAATCAATGGTATGGCGTTGGAAGATCCTTAGCTAACTTCGCTAATGTGTCCGCAACCATATTTGCCTCGCGCCGTACCCACGAAAAGCGAACCTCCCAATCTCTAGCCAAGATAGCAGCTAAAGGACCCCGAAGTGAAGACGAAAGGCGCGTAGGGTCACCCATCGCTAACACATCAAATACCTCTTTGTTGTCCGTCTCAAGAATAATGCGAGTATGCCCCAACAACCAAGCCGTCTCGAGCCCCTCATACACCGCCCAAACCTCAGCTTCAAAACTAGAGCACACACCAATCTTCTTCGCAAAACCAAACCGCCATCCTCGACTAGTGTCGCGGCCAACCCCCCTACAAAAATACATTTTTTTACCTTAATCATTGATAGAACAAATTGTAAGAATTTTTTTGCAGATGAAAAGGGGAAATATTAGTCCCACTAAATTATAGAAACAATATTAGTCTCACGTTATTGGACACACCAATTTAAGCCTTGACGTTGAACCAAAGTATAAACTACGTTCTATTTAAATCCGATGAATATGAAATCAAGAATACAAAAGAGTGACACGAAAGGTGTAGAACTAAGTTTTGATATAATGTTTGAAAAATGTTTTGGACTAATTTGAAAAGAATTTAAAACTTGTTTTTAAGTCCAAACAACTTGAAATTATGTTTGAAGTATTTTAAGAGGTTTTTGGCAAGACTTTTCATGCTTTTATATAGCCAAACTTGACTTTTCAAGCTACCCGTATCGATACGGTTGTACCCGTACCGATACCGTTTTGCCTCAGTTTGGTCACTGCCAAAACCCGTATCGAAACAGGCAAGGCCGTTTTGATACGAATCGGGATCGTTTCGATACGCCTGGTAAGCCTACCGATCCCCTTTCCATCAACCCCAACGGCTATTTCCCAACAGTCTTTTAAACGTCATATCGTACCGATATGCCCTCAAGCGTATCGATACGCCTAGGCTGGCAAGAGCCCAATGGCTAGTTTCTGACGAAGGCCGTACCGATACGGATCCAAGCGTATCGATACGGAAGGCTGCAGAACAACATTTATGAAGGGAAATAAAGTCCTCATCGGCTCCAAATCATCCCCAACGGCTAGTAACGGCTACAAACTCAATTGGGAGTATAAAAGGGACCTCCAAGCATCTTGTAATGGTTAATGCTTCAATTGTAACAACATTATGATGTCAAAATTTGTCTAGAGCTTAAATTGTTCATTTCTTGCTTAGACAACACTTGTGAGCTTACATTGTTAAATTTGCTCAAGTGTTTAGGTTTTGGGTGAGTGCTTAGAATTGCAAACAAACACCTTTTAGAGGGATTTCTAGTTTGCTAAGTCTTTCTTTGTAAAGAAAGTGTTCCTTCAAGCTTTGGGTAGAAAACTTTGAGGGTTGTAACGGTTTCCTCCTAATCCGAGAAAAGGGGACGAAATTCTTAGTGAATTTGTTGGAAATCCTTAGTGGGGAGCTAAGGTAGTGGATGTAGACCTTGGTTAAAAGGTTGAACCACTATAAATCCTTGTGTCAAATTGCCAAATTTTCACCTCCCACTAAAACACCCAATTATCCAACTTCTCCACACTTGGCGAGCAAGAACGGTTGATCGAATCGAGCCCCCTAAATCTCAACAATTGGTATCAGAGCTTGGCTTAATCGAAAGGGATTCACATCCTATTGAGAAGATCCAGCAAGCTCGATCGAAATTTCACCAACCGGGTCAAATGGCGCAATCCATCGACAAACCGCTCATCTTCGACGGAAATCACTATGCCCATTGGAAGACAACGATGAAATTCTTCTTGAAGTCAAGAGATTACAAGCTATGGGACATAGTTGAAGATGGTCCGTTCGTGCCTCAAGGAAGCAAAGCGGAATAGAGTGCCGAGGATCGTAAGAAGATGGAGCTTAATTGCAAAGCCTTGCACATGCTCTTTTGTTCTTTTGGCCCAACCATCTATGAGAATATGTCTTCTTGTGAGAGTGCCAAGGAAGTATGGGACAAGCTTGAAGTCACATACGAAGGAACCAATGAAGTCAAGGAGACCAAGATTGGGCTCCTCACCTTAGAGTATTAGAACTTCAAGATGGATCCGAAAGAGAACATCGAGAAGATGTTTGATAGGTTCTCCACCATCACCAATGGTCTTAAAGGTTATGGAGAAGCCATCCTGGAAGAGAAGCTTGTCCGAAAGCTCATCTACTCCCTTCCCGAGTCATGGGACTCAAAGAGGACCGCCATCATCGAAGCCAAGAATCTCAAAACCTTGAAGCTTGATGAACTCATGGGGTCACTTCTCACTCATCAAATAATGAAGAAAAACAAATAAGAGGATAAGAAGAAGGAAGAGATTAGAGCGATGGGGAAGAAGAAAATCATGGAGCTAGGCATCAATGCAAGTGCCGTAGCTCTCAAATCATCCACATGCCATCATGTAGATTCAAGTGAGGAGGAAAGTGAAGATGAAGAGATGGCCTATCTCTTCAACAAATTCGCCCGGTTCATGAAGAGCAAAATGGAAAAATCCAAGCATGAATCGATGAATAAGATGAAGGACTCCCACAAATCCAAAAAGAATGGATCATCTTCAAAACAAGCATATGTGGCCACATGGAGTGTTGAAGACTCCACCGATGATGAAGTAGCCCACCTATGCTTGATGGCCCTCAATGAGGGGGAGGTAACTTCTAACTCATCCATTTCAAATTCTTATACATTTGATGAGTTGCAAGATGCCTATGATGATTTGCTTTTGGAATTCAAGGCATCATTTTCTAAAAACAAAAAGTTGAATTCAAACATAAAAATTGAAAATGATTTGCTTTCCAAAACAAATCTTGAACTTGAAGCAAAGTTGAAAGATTTTGAACAAAAATGTTTTGATTTACAAAATTTGCTTCTTAAAGTTCAAAAAGAAAAAGATTTGATTTCCAATGAACTTGAAAAGAAAAATAGTTTTGGAAAATCAAACTTTTATGTAAGACAATCTAGTGCCCCTAGATTTGTGAATGGAAAATGTTTTAAAAGTGTTTGGGTCCCAAAAGGACTAACCACTTCAACTAAAAAGGATGAAATTAAAAAATGGATTCCTAAGGAGACTAAATTTTGTGCTACTAATGTCTATGGATCCAAAGCAATTTGGATACCAAAAATTACTTGATTATCTTTTGCTAGGTGTGATGGAGATGTTCAACAAGTCAAACATTGAGGGGGAGCTCCATGCACACAAGGAAGAACACTTGAAGAAGGAAGGCTTCACACCCTCCCTTGTGTTCAAGTGTGGTAATATCTAGTTGCTTTAGTGTTTATTTGATTTATTTTCATTTATGTCAACTAGATAATCATATATGTTGAACTAACATTCTTATGATGCTTTGAGTAAGGGTGAGCCAATTTTAAACCAAAATTTTAAGTGTGTCAAAATTTTTTTTGCCTCCTATGTTATCATGAACTTAAATATCGTTTTAAATTCTTTTTGATATAACAAAAAGGGGGAGAAATGGTTTGAAAAATTGAATTTTCAAATGAATAAGGGGGAGCTTTACTTGTTTTCTTTTTTTAATCTCTTATTCACAATTTTAAAGTCAAAGGGGGAGAATTCCAAACAATTTTTCAAGTTGATTTTATTATATCAAAAAGGGGGAGATTGTAGAACTAAGTTTTGATATAATATTTGAAAATTGTTTTGGACTAATTTGAAAAGAATTTAAAGCTTGTTTTTAAGTCCAAACAACTTGAAATTATGTTTGAAGTATTTTAAAAGGTTTTTGGCAAGACTTTTCATGCTTTTATATAGCCAAACTTGACTTTTCAAGCTACCCGTATCGATACGGTTGTACCCGTACCAATACCGTTTTGCCTCAGTTTGGTCACTGCTAAAACCCGTATCGAAACAGGCTTGGCCGTTTCGATACGGATCGGGATCGTTTCGATACGCCTGGTAAGCGTACCGATCCCTTTTCCAACAACCCCAACGACTATTTCCCAACGATCTTTTAAACGTCATACCGTACCGATACGCCCTCAAGCGTATCGATACGCCTAGGCTGGCAAGAGCCCAACGACAAGTTTCTGACGAAGGCCGTACCGATACGGATCCAAGCGTATCGATACGGAAGGCTGCAGAACAACATTTATGAAGGGAAATAAAGTCCTCAACGGCTCCAAATCATCCCCAACGGCTAGTAACGGCTACAAACTCAATTGGGAGTATAAAAGGGACCTCCAAGCATCTTGTAATGGTTAATGCTTCAATTGTAACAACATTATGATGTCAAAATTTGTCTAGAGCTTAAATTGTTTATTTCTTGCTTAGACAACACCAAGAATCTCAAAACCTTGAAGCTTGATGAACTCATGGGGTCACTTCTCACTTACCAAATAATGAAGAAAAACAAAGAAGAGGAGAAGAAGAAGGAAGAGATTAGAGCGATGGGGAAGAAGAAGATCATGGAGCTAGGCATCAATGCAAGTGTCGTAGCTCTCAAATCCTCCACATGCCATCATGTAGATTCAAGTGAGGAGGATAGTGAAGATGAAGAGATGGCCTATCTCTTCAACAAATTCGCTCGGTTCATGAAGAGCAAAATGAAAAAATCCAAGCATGAATCGATGAAGAAGATGAAGGACTCCCACAAATCCAAAAAGAAGGGATCATCTTCAAAACAAGCATATGTGGCCACATGGAGCGATGAAGACTCCACCGATGATGAAGTAGCCCACCTATGCTTGATGGCCCTCAATGAGGGGGAGGTAACTTCTAACTCATCCATTTCAAATTATTATACTTTTGATGAGTTGCAAGATGCCTATGATGATTTGCTTTTGGAATTCAAGACATCATTTTCTAAAAACAAAAAGTTGATTTCAAAAATAAAAATTGAAAATGATTTGCTTTCCAAAACAAATCTTGAACTTGAAGCAATGTTGAAAGATTTTGAACAAAAATGTTTTGATTTACAAAATTTGCTTCTTAAAGTTCAAAATGAAAAAGATTTGATTTCCAATGAATTTCAAAAGAAAAATAGTTTTGGAAAATCAAACTTTTATGTAAGACAATCTAGTGCCCCTAGATTTGTGAATGGAAAATGTTTTAGAAGTGTTTGGGTCCCAAAAGGACTAACCACTTCAACTAAAAATGATGAAATTGAAAAATGGATTCCTAAGGGGACTAAATTTTGTGCTACTAATGTCTATGGATCCAAAGCAATTTTGATACCAAAAATTACTTGATTGTCTTTTGCTATGTGTGATGGAGATGTTCAACAAGTCAAACATTGAGAGGGAGCTCCATGCACACAAGGAAGAACACTTGAAGAAGGAAGGCTTCACATCATCCCTTGTGTTCAAGTGTGGTAATATCTAGTTGCTTTAGTGTTTATTTGATTTATTTTCATTTATGTCAACTAGATAATCATATATGTTGAACTAACATTCTTATGATGCTTTGAGTAAGGGGGAGCCAATTTTAAACCAAAATTTTAAGTGTGTCAAATTTTTTTGCCTCCTATGTTTTCTTGAACTTAAATGTCATTTTAAATTCTTTTTGATATAACAAAAAGGGGGAGAAATGTTTTAAAAAATTGAATTTTCAAATGAATAAGGGAGAGCTTTACTTGTTTTCTTTTTTAATCTCTTATTTACAATTTTAAAGTCAAAGGGGGAGAATTCCAAACAATTTTTCAAGTTGGTTTTATTATATCAAAAAGGGGGAGATTGTAGAACTAAGTTTTGATATAATATTTGAAAAATGTTTTGGACTAATTTGAAAAGAATTTAAAACTTGTTTTTAAGTCCAAACCACTTGAAATTATGTTTGAAGTATTTTAAGAGGTTTTTGGCAAGACTTTTCATGCTTTTATATAGCCAAACTTGACTTTTCAAGCTACCCGTATCGATACGGTTGTACCCGTACCGATACCTTTTTGCCTCATTTTGGTCACTGCTAAAACCCGTATCGAAACAGGCTTGGCCGTTTTGATACGCCTGGTAAGCGTACCGATCCCCTTTCCAACAACCCCAACGGCTATTTCCCAACGGTCTTTTAAACGCCATACCGTACCGATACGCCCTCAAGCGTATCGATACGCCTAGGCTGGCAAGAGCCCAACGGCTAGTTTCTGACGAAGGCCGTACCGATACGGATCAAAGCGTATCGATACGGAAGGCTGCAGAACAACATTTATGAAGGGAAATAAAGTCTTCAACGGCTCCAAATCATCCCCAACGGCTAGTAACGGCTACAAACTTAATTGGGAGTATAAAAGGGACCTCCAAGCATCTTGTAATGGTTAATGCTTCAATTGTAACAACATTATGATGTCAAAATTTGTCTAGAGCTTAAATTGCTTATTTCTTGCTTAGACAACACTTGTGAGCTTACATTGTTAAATTTGCTCAAGTGTTTAGGTTTTGGGTGAGTGCTTATAATTGCAAACAAACACCTTTTAGAGGGATTTCTAGTTTGCTAAGTCTTTCTTTGTAAAGAGAGTGTTCCTTCAAGCTTTGGGTAGAAAGCTTTGAGGGTTATAACGGTTTCCTCCTAATCCGAGAAAAGGGGACGAAATTCTTAGTGAATTTGTTGGAAATCTTTAGTGGGGAGCTAAGGTAGTGGATGTAGACCTTGGTTAGAGGGTTGAACCACTATAAATTCTTGTGTCAAATTGCCAAATTTTCATCTCCCACTAAAACACCCAATTATCCAACTTCTCCACACTTGGCGAGCAAGAACGGTTGATCGAATCGAGCCCCCTAAATCTCAACAAAAGGAGATAGTAATTTTATTTTTACCAACGTTAGTATTTAATTTATCAATGTTATATTAAATATCAAGTTAAAATTATTTTCTTACTTTATTTGAGAATAAACTAAATAATTAAATATGCATTTATATATTTTTATAAAATTAATATTAAATAATCATAAAAATTAATATTATATTATTTATTTATTTAAGATATCATATAAATTTTAATTTATTTACAAATTAAATAAATATTACAAGAAATAAATTTTAATTTTATAAATTAGGGTAAAATGCATCGTTCATCAATTAACTATCTTCTCGCTCTTATTTTGGTCACTTAACTTTCAAACTTTTCAATTTACTAACTGAACTTTCGTACTGCTCCTGTTTTGCTCACTCTAAAACATTTTATTATAATTATAATTTTTCATATTATTAAATATAATTTTTTAAAACAAATAATAAAATCATATTTTATTATTATTAAATTTAAAAACATATATAGAAAAACACCACCATTGTCGACCACCGTTGGTCTCAAAATCGATGATCGCTTGATCCAAATTTGTACTGGTGGACTCATTTTGACATGCTGAGTTCGAATATGGTGTTTGTTTCATCGAAAAATTCTTGAAACTCACAAATAGTGTTTGAAGCTTTTTGGTTTCCTCATTTCGATCTCTTTCGTGAACTTTAGATTATTTTCTGATAAAATGGATGTCGGATTCAGATACAGAGTGTCGAGAGGAAACAGCCGGTAAAATCAGGGACTGAATGACCATCATCTACTATCGTCAGTAGGAGAACATTATATAAGTGAAATATAATAAGAAAGTTGGTTGGTTTGGTGATTTAGCATTTGACCTTGTCTCAAAGGGTGTGGGATGTAACCTCCTCGTCCCGGTCCGGACGTTGGACCGGTCCGAGTAGGCTACACGGGGAAAACCGATGTGGTCCTACCTTGGTTAGCAACCCTAGAAAATTTCTTTTATTTATATCTTGTCTAAATGCATTATTATGTGATATGTGAAACACGACAGCGGAAACACAAACAATAAAACAACGACCATCCAAAACAACACTTTAAAACAACCCATTTTTCCTTTTTAAGCAGGCCGTATCGATACACCTACAGAGGGTATCGATACGCCTTGACCAAGTCAACTGCCTCAAGTCAAACTAGGTAGACCGTATCGATACAGCCCTTGGGCGTATCGATACGCCCTCCTCGGTCAACTTCTCGCGGTCAACGATATTAGACCGTACCAATACACCTAGAGCCCGTATCGATACGCCAAAGACTAGTCAAAATCTCAGAATTCCAGAAAAGATTTGGCGTATCATACATTCCCACGTATCGATACGATAAGCCAAATTCGAGTCCTGAAGTGTAGGACCGTATCGATACGGCCCTTAGGCATATCGATACAACCTGCACTGCAATACCCAAATTTGCAGCAAAATGATTTAGGACTCGACTCTAGATGTGATTTACGACTCCCCTAGACACAAACAACATACATACAACCTTCAACAACCAAGATATCAACATACATGGCATTCAAAACGAACTAGGTTCATGCATCGACATGATTCATACATTTACCATAAAGAGGACATACTTAGCACATAAAGGTTCATGCCTTAGAAACAAAACATATAGGCATTCATGACATGCAACATAAGCAAGATTTACAATTCAAACAAAGCATCCAAAAGCCAAACCAACCTCACATACATCAAAGCTCAAATCAACAACACCTATCCCATTGCTTGACTATTACAATCTTTCAATTTAAAGTTCATACTTGAGCTAACCAAAAGCGACACTTGGAGACCTTTCCTTGCCCTTACCACCCACAAGCTACTGATCTGCATTGTCGAACAAAAAGGAGCGTAAGCATAAAATCTTAGTGAGGGTAAGCTCGTAAAACAAACCTTCGACAATGTAGTGTCCAAGCACGAGCAACAACCAAGATAGAATGCATGATCTTACCTCTGATCCACAAGAGCCAAAATATATATGATGCATGAACATATAATCAACATTATGCCATGATCAACAACACATAAGTCCAACACACGAAGATACATTTAACAATGTATTAACGACAACATATATCAATCCATATTGGAATCACATTTCATATCATATTGACACCTAACTATGACTCGAATACGCGGATAACACGTTGAAACTCACTTCCAACACAACCATTACCTTCGGTGGGATTACACTTATCACCGGTTCTCGCGGAGGGGATTCCACTCATCCTCACGCCCCGTCGATGGGATTCCACTCATCACCGACTAATATATAAACATTTCCGGTGGAATATTACATCATTGTACTCCTCCTTGATGACTTAACGCCACCAAGGCCACGCGCGAATTTGACTCTCGTGTGCACACTAACATCCTAATGATCGATCATTGTACCCAAGCATACTAGTGTCAATATTAAACACAATTCATAACCTTTCACAACATCATTTCATATCAACTTCCGTGCTTAGCACGTACTCACCATGATCACTATCATGCACAATTCACAACCTAAACCACATCCATATCAATGCATCAAACCATGCCTCAACAACATGTATAACACAATATACATAACTACCATAAACACAAATAAGCAAGAGGCATAACAAGCAACTAGGAGTTCAACCAAAAGCTTCCTAAGCTAAGCTTGAGATTAGGCTACCACTCTAATCTCAACTCTATGTGGGTTTACCAAGCCCGACCTAGGTCCACATGCTTGAACCAATATTTAAAACCCATTTAAAAACAATAATCACTCACCGACAATTCCAAGCTCAACCACACTAGCCGATCAAGCTTCCAACGATTGCGAATTTGTTCCCGAGGCTTCCCCAACACAAAATCTTGCTTCTAATCATCTCAACACAATCAAAACAACCTCAAATCAATTCACAAATCAATGTAGCAAACCCGGAACACTAATCAAGCACAAAACACATGTTTTCAAGCTATGAATAACTCCAAAATCCTCATTCCCGAGCAGCCATGAAAAACAATCCAAAACTCAAGATTTCAACCTCTTTAACACACTTAAATGCTTCCAAAATGATCCCTAACCAACATACAACCAATAGCCCTCAATTTCCAACATTAAACACACCCAAAATCAACCTTTAAACCCTTCAAAAACCCTATTAAAACCAAAATTCGGGAATCATTGTAAAACTCTTTAAAATTCACATATATTGAACCTTTTAGGTTGTAAACAATTTATCTAACCTCAAATAATCAAAAGCTTAGGTTAAAGACAATAAAGTTCTCATTTTTAAACAAAACCCCAAAACTTCAAATTTCAAAATCATGAACAATAATGAAAACTAATGGTACCAACATGAAGAGGAAGATAGGGACAAGTCAAATATGATTTTACCTTTCAAAAATCATCCAAGATGAAGAAGAATGGTGATGGAATAGTAACCCTGAGAGAGAGAGCTCTCATGTCGTTAGATTTAGGAAAGAAGGGGGAAGAAGATGATGAATAAGCTCATTTAAAATAAAAATGGGTTTATAATTTGGAAGACCACTTATTTACCTTAATGCCATTAATGAATGGCTAAAATTCTCATCTCCTAAAATCTATGGAATTGGACTTAGAAGATAGGCCCAACATAGTTTTTAATTATTTTGCAAACACGAAGCCCATTAAAATATTTTATTATTTTAATTATGAAACCGAAACCCGAAACATTATTTTAATATTATTTTCATCCGACCCCCAAACCTGGGTGTTACAACTCTTCCCCACTTAAGGAAATTTCGTCCCCGAAATTTATCGGACAGGAAAAACCACGAAATCTGCTCCTCCACACCTTCCTTTCTTACCACAACATTCTAACCAGCTCGATAGACTTACCACACAACATTAGCTATCTGATGCTACGATCTCAAATGGCTCTTCATTGCACGTCAACTTTAAACTCAACTCAATCTCTTCCACAAACATAGCACAGAACATATCTGTCTTACATTCCCGAATCATAGATACACAAAACACATTACGAACCCCTTTCTAACTCTGGTGGTAACCGCAACAAATAAATAACAGAACTAGCCCGATTCACAATCTCATACGGCACCGTTTGAACACTTGACCCCTAACTTTTTCTGACTAACCATCTGACTTCAACAGGTAACCAAACACTATGCAGACGTCTTCAAAAATCTAGTTGAAATCTCGAATCCCTGTCAGCCGCTATCGATTTCAAGACACTGTGCAACTCACACCCTTGTTAAAGCAAGACTCTGCCATCTTATACAAAGTACAAGTAACGTGAACATGTATAAAAGGAGCACACTCGATGCAACTATCATCGTTTACTCGGCTAAGCTCTCCCATAGGAAATCAAAGGCGAATCAGGCACAAGGTCCCTCAAATCTATTACCCACTTTCATTAAAAATCTTCCGCGGATGTAACAAACTAGAAGAAAACTGATGCTCGGCCCTGACACGCTGGCAAACTATACACTTACTCTCATACTGAACCACATCATTCATCAACTCAATCCGGATGTACTCGTCTTCAACCCACAATACGTCTTCATACTACTCTGATGCAATACAAATGAATTGTCGTGTGCTTCGGCCAAAACAATACGTCTCAAAATTCTATGTCATTCGGCACAACTATTCTGTCTCTAAAATGCAAAACTCTATCATCTCTGAAACTGTATTCTGAAGGTCTTCCTTCTGCCATGTCTTGCACGTGAGGTGCCAAGAACCTGTCTTGCAACTGTTTCTCTTCAAGCATTCTGACTCAATGTAGGCTTAACATGAAACTCGGCCACAAAACTACTATCATTTGGTAAACTAAATCCGGTAGATATAGCTCGCAACTCAAATATAGCTCGGCAAAAACAACTCGATGCATCAGTTACTACGTTGACTCTCTTCGGGTGGCACTCAATCTTGAGATTACGGTCTTCAAGCAGTTCTAACAATTTATG
The DNA here is from genome assembly GCA_030270665.1 of Hibiscus trionum. Taxonomy (NCBI): domain Eukaryota; kingdom Viridiplantae; phylum Streptophyta; class Magnoliopsida; order Malvales; family Malvaceae; genus Hibiscus; species Hibiscus trionum. The sequence goes on from BSYR01000014.1 coordinate 5,242,274, forward strand.
TTGTTCAAGTTTCAACCCTTCCTAAATCGTCAAATATTTTCAAGCTCTAATGATATGTATCTACTGTGCACTTCTTACTATACAAGCTTTGTCTCTAAGTCTTCGAAGCAATTAAAACTGTAGTTAACTCTATGTCTCGTGTCGGATAATTCTTTTCATGTACTTCTACTGTCTCGACGAATAGACCACAAATCTTCTGTCTTGCATAATCACACAACCTAACCCTACATAAGACACATCACTATGGTTCACAAACTCTTTCTCTGATATAGGCTGGATCAAGGTCGAAGCTCTCTTCAAAGTTTCCTTCGGTTTCTCAAGGGCTCGTTGTCTCGCATCTGACCACACCACTGAACATTCTTCTGTAGCAACTTGTCAATGGAGCATCTATCTTCAAAAGATCATCTACAAACCCCCGATAGTAACATTGCTAGACCTAGGAACTATAGATATCTGTCACAATCTTCAATTTCTTCCAACTCACATCTTCTTCTGCCTACTTAGGGTTTACTCTATTACACTCAGCTAATCTACATGTCCTAGGAGAACATATTTCTTGACTCGGAGTTCACGTTTGCTCGACTTGGCATACAACTGATTCTCTAATAGGATCTACAACACTAACTTCAAAGCTTGTCATGATCTTCCTCGGTACTTGAACATATCCATGTATCATCTATAGGAACTACTACAAACTGATCAAGGAACTCAGGAAATATTCTGCTCGACATCTCTATAAAAGTAACTAACACACTAGTCAAACAAAACGGCATAACCCAGAACTCAAAGTGACCGTATCTTACCCCCAGAAGCTGTCTTCGGTACATCAACCTCTTTCACTTTCAACTGATAGTAATCGGATCTCAAATTAATCTTCGAAAAGACTGGAGCACACCCTAACTGATCAACAAATCACTGACGCTCAGAAAAGGACACTAATTGTTCACTGTCAATTGTTTCAACTATCTGTAATCTAAACACATTCTCGTATTGTCGTCTCTCTTCTTCACAAGTGGTACTGTCATACTCTAAGATGATGTACTAGGCCTAATCAATCTAAGGTCTAACAAATCTCGAAGTTGATTCTTCAACACTCTCAATTCTTTCGGAAACCATAGGATACAGAGCAATCAAAACAGGAGCAAACTCGGAGACGGTATCAATAACAAACTCTTCTTCCCTATCAAGAGACAACCCGGGTAATTCTTGCCAACACTTTTAGGAAAAACACAAACTATTCTAACATTCTGCGGTCTAATCTTCATTCAAAAATCAAATCCATCACATTTTCTAGGCAAGTTTGTTAACCAAACTCAATCAATCTTTGACCTCTAAAGCTGGATCAACATTCGACAAGAAGTTCACATCCTCACTTACCACTACAGTCTCACAGAAATCTACAACTTCAAGGCAACTCTCTCTCTCTGTCACAAAGTATACCCTAGCTTTGTGCTCTACAAGACAAACCATGCCCAATGTTACATCGAAACCGTAAAAAGACAATTACTTCACATCTACTAGAAACGCGTAACCCTGAACCAACAACAACCATCTTCCGCACATCTTTCCAACCACCACTATCTCACCAAAAAGGACTAGTCACATGCGTCCCTACGCCTAAGATCTCAACAGAGATATCTAGCTTCCTCACATGCTCACACAAAAGGACGAGTCCGTAGAAATTGCAACTTCATATGTACACAGCTGATAGTTTTCGGTTCTCTTGTCTTCAGGCTGGTCCTTCAAACATAGCCTAACTCTTCAAAACCGTTCTTAGAGCATCTCGAAACTTCAAAATTTAGTTCTGATCACACACAAACAATCATGCTTGAACTTGTTCTATAACATCGGTCCTGACGACTCAAAATATCCCACTACCAAACAATCTGAAGTTAAAGCTCAAGACTTCCTTCTCGGCTCAACTATATCGGAAGTGACTTCATCTCTCCTTCTTGCTGGAAGACAACTCAGACGCACACTGGCCCAATCGCACAAATCGATTCCCACTCACGGATATTGACCGACTGTCTTGTATTAAAACCATAGGCCGAACCCCAACGATCACCAACTAACATTTCTGAATTTCAGATTACCTACCCTTACCTTGATCTCGCCAGAAGAACTAAGGTACTCGTACCTACCTCTAACACTTTACCGGGCACATTCAAACTTTGCATGCTCGCTAACAATATACAGAAGTACAGATTCAGAATCAACCGGAGGGAACAAACTCAAAACTGTACCAAGGGCTTATCTACTATAACATCGATATCACTCTGAATCCCACTAATAAGTCTTCATTTCTTTTTACCAACTAATACCAGAAACGATCTCATCGTCCCTTATCAACCGGAACCAACCAACATACACACTGACTCAAACAAACAAATTGGACCTCAACTCCGGTACAACCATACTTCTCTGACTATAGCAATGAACTTCCTCAACATCATCCACATTTCCAGAAACCACAGCTCCCTCTTACCGATTCACGGCCCACTCATTGGCCTCAAACTTACCAAAAAGCAATAAATCAACAACAACAACAATTTACATACAAACTGGGTTAGCAAAGAAAAGGGTCCAAGTGGCTCAAGTATGAATCTCTCACTTAAAAATCTCTTTTTCCGATGTAATAGAAGCAATGAGACTCTACTCAACATGCTTCAAGCAACATATACACACGATCACACAAATATACATCAAGCATACTTGATAAACAAGCAAACATGCTTACATGGCAAGCAAACACCGTGCAATTACAATACAAGAATTAAACTTACCTCACTTACCTACCCAAGGTCTCGGAAACCTTAGGCTCTGATACCAACAAATGTAACCCCCTCGTCCCGGTCTGGACGTTTGACCGATCCGAGTAGGCTACACGGGGAAAACCGATGTGAAACCCGTTAAGGTCACACCTCGGTTAGCAACCCTAGAAAATTTCTTTTATTTATATCTTGTCTAAATGCATTATTATGTCCTATGTGAAACACGACAGCGGAAACACAAACAATAAAACAACGACCATCCAAAACAACACTTTAAAACAACCCATTTTTCCTTTTTAAGCGGGCCGTATCGATACACCTACAGAGGGTATCGATACGCCTTGACCAAGTCAACTACCTCAAGTCAAACTAGGAACACCGTATCGATACAGCCCTTGGGCGTATCGATACGCCCTCTTCGGTCAACTTCTCGCGGTCAACGATATTAGACCGTACCGATACACCTAGAGCCCGTATCGATACGCCAAAGACTCGTCAAAATCTCAGAATTCCAGAAAAGATTTAGCGTATTGATACACTCCCGCGTATCGATACGATAAGCCAAATTCGAGTCCTGAAGTGTAGGACCGTATCGATACGGCCCTTAGGCGTATCGATACGCCTTGCACTGTAATACCCAAATTTGCAGCAAAACGATTTAGGACTCGACTCTAGATGCGATTTACGACTCCCCTAGCCACAAACAACATACATACAACCTTCAACAACCAAGATATCAACATACATGGCATTCAAAACGAACTAGGATCATGCATCGACAGGATTCATATATTTACCATAAAGAGGACATACTTAGCACATAAAGGTTCATGCCTTAGAAACAAAACATATAGGCATTCATGACATACAACATAAGCAAGATTTACAATTCAAATAAAGTATCCAAAAGCCAAACTAACCTCACATACATCAAAGCTCAAATCAACAACACCTATCCCATTGCTTGACTATTACAATCTTTCAATTTAAAGTTCATACTTGAGCTACCCAAAAGCGACACTTGGAGACCTTTCCTTGCCCTTGCCACCCACAAGCTACTGATCTGCGTTGTCGAACAAAAATGAGCGTAAGCATAAAATCTTAGTGAGGGTAAGCTCGTAAAACAAACCTTCGACAATGCAGGGTCCAAGCACAAGCAACAACCAAGATAGAATGCATGATTTACCTCCGATCCACCAGAGCCAAAATATATATGATGCATGAACATATAATCAACATTATGCCATGATCAACAACACATAAGTCCAACACACGAAGATACATTTAACAATGTATTAACGACAACATATATCAATCCATATTGGAATCACATTTCATATCATATTGGCACCTAGCTATGACTCGAATACGCGGATAACATGTTGGAACTCACTTCCAACACAACCATTACCTTCGGTGGGATTACACTCATCACCGGTTCTCGCGGAGGGGATTCCACTCATCCTCACGCCCCGCCGATGGGATTCCACTCATCACCGACTAATATATAAACATTTCCGGTGGAATATTACATCACCGTACTCCTCCTTGATGACTTAACGCCACCAAGGCCACGCGCGAATTTGACTCTCGTGTGCACACTAACATCCTAATGATCGATCATTGTACCCAAGCATACTAGTGCCAATATTAAACACAATTCATAACCTTTCACAACATCATTTCATATCAACTTCCATGCTTAGCACGTACTCACCATGATCACTATCATGCACAATTCACAACCCAAACCACAAGCATATCAATGCATCAAACAATGCCTCAACAACATGTATAACACAATATACATAACTACCATAAACACAAATAAGCAAGAGGCATAACAAGCAACTAGGAGTTCAACCAAAAGCTTCCTAAGCTAAGCTTGAGATTAGACTACCACTCTAATCTCAACTCTAGGTGGGTTTACCAAGCCCGACCTAGGTCCACATGCTTGAACCAATATTTAAAACCCATTTAAAAACAATAACCACTCACCGACAATTCCAAGCTCAACCACACTAGCCGATCAAGCTTCCAACGATTTCAGATTTGTTCCCGAGGCTTCCCCAACACAAAATCTTGCTTCTAATCATCTTAACACAATCAAAACAACCTCAAATCAATTCACAAATCAATGTAGCAAACCCGGAACACTAATCAAGCACAAAACACATGTTTTCAAGCTATGAACAACTCCAAAATCCTCATTCCCGAGCAGCCATGAAAAACAGTCCAAAACTCAAGATTTCAACATCTTTAACACACTTAAATGCTTCCAAAACGATCTCTAACCGACATACAACCAATAGCCCTCAATTTCCAACATTAAACACACCCAAAATCAACCTTTAAACCCTTCAAAAACCCCATTAAAACCCAAATTCTTAGGGCTTAATACAACTTTTCCCCCTAAAGTATACCTGATTTCCCAACTTGCCCCCTAAACTCCATTTTACCCACTTTTTCCCCTTAAACAATTCGCCGTTACCTATTTTGCCCCATTCCGTTACCCTTTTCCGTTAAAAATTTTTTTGGCCAATAACATCCTGCCACGTCATCAACGGGTTGACTAAGTCAATCCGTCTGGTTTTATTTAAAGGGTAAATTACATGTCAAGTCTGCCAGGTTTGTTTTTTTGTTCAATTTAGTCACTGAAAAGTCTATTTTTACCTTAAATTGACCCTTATTTGTTTCTAATTTTTATAATTTAGTCCATTATTTGTTATTATTAATAATATTATTTTATTAAAATGTTAATATTTAATAAAAATAAATAAAAACAAATATTTTAATACTAAATTAGTAATTTTTTAGATTCGAATTCCAATTAAATTCTAATTATTAATTCTAATTTCACTATATTTGAATTATAGTTTTTGAGTAAAATTTAAATTATATTCGAATCATATTCAAAATATATTTGAATCATCTTCTAATTATATTCGAATTATTAATTCGAATTTTGCTATATTCGAAATATATATTTTGAGCAAAATTCAAATTATATTAGAATTATATTTGAACCATGTCTATATTATATTCGAATCATATTCAAATTATTTTTGAAATATAATTTAAATATGATATTTCGAATGTAATTCGAATATGATTCGAATATAATATGAACATGATTCGAATATAATTCTAATATAATTACATGTTTTTCAACTATTATATTCGAATCATGTTAATAGTATATTCGAATCATGTTTAACATGTAATTATATTCGAATCATGTTTAACAGGTAATTATATTCGTATTATGTTCATATTATATTCGAATCATATTAAAATTATTTTTGAAATATAATTTGAATATGATATTTCGAATGTAATTTGAATATGATTCGAATATAATATGAACATGATTCGACTATAATTCTAATATAATTACATGTTTTTTGAACTATTATATTCGAATCATGTTTGACATGTAATTATATTCGAATCATGTTTAACAAGTAATTATATCCGTATCATGTTTTACAGGTAATTATATTCGTATCATGTTCATATTATATTCGAATCATATTCAAATTTTATACTAAATATGATTCGAATATAATACGAGCATGATTTGAATATAATACGAACATGATACGAATATAATTACCTCTTAAACATGTTTCGAATATAATTTGAATATGATTCGAATATAATAGTTGAAAAAACATGTAATTATATTAGAATCATGTTCATATTATATTCGAATCATATTCAAATTACATTCGAAATATCATATTCAAATTATATTTCGAAAATAATTTGAATATGATTCGAATATAATAGTTGAAAAAACATGTAATTATATTAGAATTATATTCGAATCATGTTCATATTATATTCGAATCATATTCAAATTACATTCGAAATATCATATTGAAATTATATTTCGAAAATAATTTTAATATGATTCGAATATTATATAGACATGGTTCAAATATAATTCTAATATAATTTGAATTTTGCTCAAAAAATATATTTCGAATATAGAAAAATTCGAATATAATTAGAAGATGATTCAAATATAATTTGAATATGATTCGAATATAATACGAACATGATTCGAATATAATTTGAATTTTACTCAAAAACTATAATTCAAATATAGTGAAATTAGAATTAATAATTAGAATTTGATTGGAATTCGAATCTAAAAAATTACTAATTTAGTATTAAAATATTTATTTTTATTTATTTTTATTAAATATTAACATTTTAATAAAATAATATTATTAATAATAACAAATAATGGACTAAATTATAAAAATTAGAAACAAATAGGGGTCAATTTAAGGTAAAAATAGACTTTTCAGTGACTAAATTGAACAAAAAAACAAACCTGACAGACTTGACATGTCATTTACCCTTTAAATAAAACCAGACGGATTGACTTAGTCAACCCGTTGATGACGTGGCAGGATGTTATTGGCCGAATTTTTTTTTAACGGAAAAGGGTAACGGAATGGGGCAAAATGGGTAACGGCGAATTGTTTAAGGGGAAAAAGTGGGCAAAATAAAGTTTTGGGGGCAAGTTGGGAAATCGGGTATACTTTAGGGGGAAAAGGTTGTATTAAGCCAAGATTTAGAGTGTAAAGTGAGAAAACCTATACACTTAAACACGAACGGAGGAACTAAAGTCTCGGGAGGGGCTGATGCCTTCAATTCTCGAATTTATTTTTTCTATGTTACATAGATTTTTTTTTAAAAATTAATTAATTATACATTTGTCCCTTAACTTTTTAAATATTTATGTTTTTTCTTCAACCTTCATTCTTGACTTTGTCCCTATTTTTTGAACGACTTCGTCCCTATTAGTTGGTCAATAAATTAAATATCAATGATTATAGAAAAAATCAATATATTTTATATCATTCTTATTTGTTTTAGTGCACTTTGTTACATAAATTTTTTAAGAATTAATTAATTATACATTTGTCTCCTAACTTTTTAAATATTTATGTTTTTCCTTCAACCTTCAATCTTACTTTGTCCCTATTAGTCGGTCAATAAACTAAATTAGTCTAAATATCAATAATTATAGAAAAATCAATATTAATAATATATATTCTAAATATCATTCTTATTTGTTTTAGTGCATTGACAAATTTAATATAAATAGAAAATTAACAAATGATTCCCTCCCCCCAAATTTTGCACCCCAAATATCTCATTCTTTGTCGGTATATACCAAACAGTGGGCATTAAGCTCATTTTTCCCTTTTGCAATATTATTCTGGTCAAATTATTCAAAAGACTCTACTATAAACTTTTTCTATATTTAATCCCTCGTATAATTTCATTCTTGATTTGCTAGTTTCAGAATATGTATTTTCAGTCTTGAGGTTATTTTTGTTCCCATCAAATTATTTGATGTGGCTTAATTTTTCAAACATGTAATTACATAACATATGCACCTTGCATTTTCTTTATAGGTGGACAATAACATTTCAAAAAAGCTAAGGTATATATGTCATAAAACCCACTTTGTGGTCCAAGTTGTAAAGAATAGTGTTATTCTTTATAGGTGATTTGGGTTCGAACACTTGTTTTGAGTGCTCGGGAACGATGAAGCTCAACTGGGTTTTATGGATGAGTCAGTCGAGTTCTACACTTGCTGACCAAAAACAAAAAATTGAAGAACAGATGGTGCTTATGTTGAATTTGTAAAAAGATGAAAAGCATGAATATAAAATAATGGGAATTTATCAATCAATTTTTTTATCATACACTATAAATCAATTTGTTTGTGACCAAAATTGGTTGAGAAATGAAAATTTTGTTGCTCCCCCGTTTTTATATTATTATTAAATCAAACTATAGTATTATTGAGTTCACCTTTTGCCCTCAAGCCCATCAACGTCGTAGCCCAATTGTTCTCATTAATCCCACATAAACGTTATTAAATTCTTCTTCCTCTTAATGAGTATCTCTGTTTAACGTCACTTTCATGGTTAAACTTCAAGTACGGGTTAAAACACCATTTTATGTCATTCTTTAAGAATTCAATTTTCATTATAAAAGTATAGTAATATCTCTTTGAATAATGTACATCATAGAAAATGAGTTTTAGTATTATGGTGTTCTTTAAATTTTTCCTCCTTTCTCTAAGTTGTCTTCAGTAAATCTTGTGGATTTTTATAAATTAAGTCTGCAATGGGGTAGGAGTACGTGCAGCAACGGTCAAACGACATTCTCAACCCCTTTACCACCTTCCGTAGACCAAAAGTTTACCATTCACGGCCTCTGACCGCATGATACAATGGATGATCCCGTAGACCTTTATACACCCACTCATCCATGTGTTCTAGCGGCTCTCACCCCTTCCCATCGGCTGCAGGTAAGCATCTTGAATCTTTATGTTTTTTTTACTCACGGTTCCCTAAAATTCAACTTGAGTTTTCTTTTCCCCTCCATTTTGATAAAATCTTTTTTGATCCCTTCGTTCAAGCTTAGATATAGAGTGGCTAGACTTAAAGAATCAACTCGACCAAAATGCAAATATGCAATTTTGACAGCGTGAATGAAAAAAACATGGGACGTGTTCTGATTTTCCACATGACCCACTTAAGTATTTCGATTCTGCACTACAAATTTAGGCGAGTTTACCAGTTTTGGAATTAACTTCAGAGACACTTATAAGGTGAAAGACATTATCAATTTGGTTAAATGACTTGCTGATGCATAACCCGAAATTGCATGTAACGTTAATAACACTACTAAGATCGTTTAACTTTGGGAAATACGTCTCTGTTATCATCAGCCAGACCCTCAAAAACTCGTCCATTTAATTCAGGGTTGTCCTTTTCAATTGTCGCACAACCCGGGTGGTCAAGCTAAAGCCCCATGTCAAACTATGAAACAAAAGATAATTGTTCCGTAGAAGAAAGATTGGAATAATAATAAATTTATCTAACATATGTGGGTATTTGTTCAGATATGATCCTGATTTTACCAACTTACATATGTTACTCCTCGTAACAATTATTATTATTTGGATTCCTTCATTAACTCGGCTGGGAAATACTATAATTTCATCACTTGTGTCGATTTGCTTATCAATCTCTTTAACGGATAACTTAGTCATCGTGCTGCAAAAATCAAATAATGGTATTTTACACACAATTTGAATTTGATTCGAGTTTAAAATTTGAATTTATATATACCAGACATGGATTATTATGCTCTTGATATACCAATTGTCAAAATTGATACAACACTTGGTATATCAAGAAAATAACAATACATGTATGATATTTACATATTCAGATTTTAAACTCAACTTGTGTGCTAAATAAGAAGCAATGCTACTATTTGATTTTTGCAGCACGATAATTAAGTTATCGGTTAAAGAGATTTATAAGCAAATCGACACAAGTGATGAAATAATAGTATTTCTCAGCCGGGTTAATGGAGGAATCTAAATAACAATAATTGGTACGAGGAAGAACATATATATATATATATATATATATATATATATATATATATATATATATATATATATATATATTGGTAAAATTTCGGGTTGTGCGACAATAAAAAAAGACGATTTTAGATTAAATTGACGAGTCTTTAAGGTTTGGCCTATGATAACAGAGGCGTATTTCCCAGAGCTGAACGACCTTGGTGGTGCTATTAACGTTGCATTCGATTTTGGGTTCTGCACTGTCAAGTCGGTCAACAAAACTGATTACGTCTTTCACCTTATAGTTGTATCTAGATTTAATTTCAAAATTTGGTAAGCTCGCTCAAATCTGTAGTGCAGATTTGAAGTAATTCAATGAGTTATGTGCAAAATCAGAACATGTCCCATGTTTGATCTATTCACGCTCCTAGAATTGCAAATTTACATTGGGGACGAGTGGATTCTTCGTCTGGCCACTATGTATCTAAGCTTGGACGAAGGAGTTGAAGAAGACGCTGTCAAAATGGAGGGGAAAAGTCAAGTTAGATTTTATGGAGCAGTGGGTAAAAAAACAAGATATAGATTCAAGATGCTTACCTACAGTTGTGTTGAAGGGGTGTGAGCCATTGGGATACATAGATGAGTGGGCGTATATGGGTTAATAGGATCGTCCATTGCATCATGCGGCCAGAGGCCGTGGATGGTAAACCTTTGGTCTACGGTAAGTGGTAAAGGGGTCAGGCATTGCGTTTTTCCGTCGCTGCACGTACTCTTACACCATTGAAGACTCAATTTATAAAAATCAACTGGATTTGCATAAGCCAACATTAGAGAAATGAGAAAAAGTTTGAAGAATACCATGATGCTAAAACTCATTTTATATGATGTGCATTATTTAAGGGGATATTACTACTCTTTTATAATACAAATTTAATCCTGAAAAATTGACATCAAATTGTATTTTAACTATGTAAGTGGAGTTTAACCGTGAAAGTTACGTTAAACAAATACTGACTCTAACGAAGAAGAAGGATTTAATGATGTTTATGTGGGATTAATGAGGACAATTGAGCTACGACTTTTATGTTCTTGAGGGCAAAAGGTGAACTCAATAATAGTATAATTTGATTTAATTATAACAACAAAGATGAGGAAGCAACAAAATTTCTATTTTCAACCAATTTTGGTCGCAAACAAATTGATTGATAGTGTATGATAAAAAAAATTGATTGATAGTGACTACTTAAATCCCCCATTATTTTGTACTCATGCCCTTCATCTTTTTACAAATTCAACATAAGCACTATATGTTCTTCAATCTTTTGTTTTTATCCAACGATTGGCTTGAAGATTATGTAAAGCAATTGCAAGCTAATGGGGCATGTTTTGAGGGTGCATTGTGTATATACTTGTAATTAGAAGCTATTTTGCTCGAACTTGTGTGTAAGTTCGGACACGGATATGTATCTGACACAGGTATGGCTAGATTTTTCTAAGATCCTTGGAGGTGATATCTCCGTATCTAAGTGTCGCACATTAGTACTCCATGAAAAATGAGTTCATGCAACATAGGCTAGAAGCTTGGTTTAGTTCGCACATAGACAAATTGTACAATTTTAGTTGATATTGCAATTGGAGTTTTGTGATTCACTTGAAACAATTCCTTAAATCATATTCTTCTTACAGGCTAGAGGACTGATCTACCAGAGATGTTGGTGTTTGATATTCTCGCAAAGCTTCCTTGATTTAATGGGGGAGGATTTTTAAATTTCAATGGATTGCTTGGTGCCATTACTTTCTCATGGGCAACTACTCTGAAATCACTTGAAATATGGGTTATGAGAGGATCCTGGACTAAATTTCAATGTATTTGTTCTCTTGATATGCACTTAATGGCAACTATTTTGTTTAGGCAGGTCCACATACATGCTAGACATAGAGTGCTTTGTAGTTGAATCATACTTTAGAGAGCTCAATGTATCTAATGCTTGAATTTAGAAAGTATTAGGTATTGTTGTTATGCTCACGTCTTTCTCTTTTTAAGGACACATGTATGCTAATTCACAACTCTACTACAATTTTGTAAATCTGACTCGAAAAAAATTCAAATAAAATTTTGACTGATAAAATAAGACACGTTAACTTGATTAACTCGAAAACTTTTAACTCTATCAAATACTTTTTTTCTTTCAAAAAAACTCATACCTAAATAATTAGGCATTTAATACTTTTTAGCTCCACTCAATCAAATACTTTTTTCCACAAAAAAACTTGATCAATTACTCGTCCCTAAATAATTGGGCCTCGAATGATAAAACATAACTCGTTAACTTGATTAATTTTAAAAATTTTAACTCTGCTCGATCAAATACTTTTTTCAATAAAAAAACTCGATCAAATACTCGTCCTTAAATAATTGTTCAGTAAATGAGATTTTGGTTGAAGTGTTTGATAAGTACAATATGTATATAAACGACAACGTTTTAGATGCCTTATCTTGTGTGTGACTTTTTTTTTGTTCAAAGGTAACTTGCATTAATTAAACCGAAGGAGGCAAACGCCTTAACAGATAAACCGAGAAAGGAAATAAAACCGTCCTAAACAAGGGAAGGAGATTGTTGTATAAACAGATCACAACATCCTTCCTCCAACACCCTAACAGAAAAGCACCAGGCACGCAGGCCACAAAATCAAACATAACGGCAGAAGACCGAAACAAAGAAACAAGACGACGTCGCGACTCAGGCGACCAGGAACAACGGCGATCGGGGACAATAACCCACCGAGAAACCGTAATAGCCAACGCAACCGACTTGCACAAAGTGGTTTGCATCTTCAAGATCATCCTTGCTAGACTCCATCGGCAAGGATGTAGAACTAATGTTTTGATATAATAATTGAAAAATGTTTTGGACTGTTTAAAAAGTATTTAAAACATTTCCCAAGTCCAAATATTTGTTTAGGGATGTTTTTAAATGGGTTTAATATGTGTTTCAAAGCCAAATTTATCAAACCTGTCCAGGTGTTTCGAAACACCTTAGGGCGTTTCGAAACAGGAGGCTCCAGTAGCGTTTTCGTTTCGAAACGGGCTTTCCCTGGACTTGAAATTTGCCCAGCGTTTCGAAACGGGCTAGGCCGTTTCGATACGCCCACGTGGCAATGACCACAACGGTCATAAACCCCAACGGCTATTTTCCCAACTAACTTTTAAATGCAGGCGTTTCGATACGGGCTTATAGCGTTTCGATACGCGTTCCGAAACGGCAAGGGGGTGTTCCGAAACGGGTACCCTGACAGACTGCAACGGCTCTTTCTACATTGAGAGTGTTTCAAAACGGCCTCGAGCGTTTCGAAACGGGGAGCTGCAGAACTGCATTTATGGTGGGAATAAAGTCCTCAACGGCTCCAATTTGATCCCAACGGCTAGTAACGGCTACAAACTCATTTGGGAGTATAAAAGGGACCTCCAAGCATCAAGAGAAGGCTAATGCTCATATTTTCAAACACCAAATGATCAAATATTGTCTTAGCACTTAAATTGTCAATTCTTGTATAGACAAACACTTGTGAGCCAAAATTGTCAAATTTGCTCAAGTGTTTTAGGTTTGGGTGAGTGCTTATTTGTGCAAACAAACTCCTATTAGAGGATTACAAGTTTGCTTTGTTTATCTCTTGTAAAGAGGGTTTCAATCAAGGCTTTGGGTAGAAAGCTTGATTGGTTGTAAGGGTTTCCTCCTAAGCCTAGAAAAGGGGACGAATCAATTAGTGGATTGATTGTGAAATCTTTAGTGGGGAGCTAAGGTAGTGGATGTAGGTGCTTGTTAGAAGACCGAACCACTATAAATCTTTGTGTCACATTTCTTTTTAGCTTCCTTTACCCTTCCACCCAAATATCCACCTCTCCACCACTTGGTGAGCATAATCGGTTGAACGAATCGAGCCCCACACAACTCAACAATTGGTATCAGAGCTTGGCTCAATCGAAGAGGATTAACATCCTATTGAGAAGATCCGGCAAGCTCGATCACTAGTTCATCAACCGGCTCAAATGGCACAATCAATCGACAAACCGCCTTTCTTTGACGGAGACCACTATGCCCATTGGAAGACAAAGATGAAATTCTTCTTGAAGTCAAGAGATTACAAGCTATGGGACATAGTTGAAGATGGTCCGTTCGTGCCTCAAAGAAGTAAAGCGGAGTGGAGTGCCGACGATCGCAAGAAGATGGAGATAAATTGCAAAGCCTTGCACATTCTATTTTGTGCATTTGGTCCATCCATCTATGAGAAGATGTCTTCTTGTGAGAGTGCCAAGGAGGTATGGGACAAGCTTGAAGTCACATACGAGGGGACAAATGAAGTCAAGGAGACCAAGATTGGGCTCCTAACCTTAGAGTATAAGAACTTCAAAATGGATCCGGAAGAGAACATCGAGAAGATGTTTGATAGATTCTCCACAATCACCAATGGTCTTAAAGGATATGGAGAAGCCATCCCGGAGGAGAAGCTTGTTCGAAAGCTCATCTACTCACTTCCCGAGTCTTGGGACTCAAAGAGGACCGCCATCATCGAAGCCAAAAATTTGAAGACTTTGAAGCTTGATGAACTCATGGGGTCACTCCTTACTCATCAAATCATGAAGAAGAATAAAGAGGATGAGAAGAAGAGGGAAGAAATTAGAGCTATGGGAGAGAAAAAAATCAAAGGGCTTGGCATCAATGCAAGTGCCATGGCTCTCAAATCCTCCACTTGCCATCATGTCTACACAAGTGATGAGGAGGATGAAGATGAAGAGATAGTTCATCTCTTCAAGAAGTGTGCCCCGTTCATGAAGAAAGCCTTGAGAGAGCTTGAACGAGAACCTAAAAGAAAGGAGAGGGCAAGCACTTCAAGCCATAAGAAGAAGGCACATGTGGCTACTTGGAGTGATGAGGACTCCACCGACGATGAACAAGTCAACCTTTGCCTTATGGCCATCGAAGAAGATTCAAGGGTAACTTCTAATTCATCTACTTCATGTTCTTACACTTTTGATGAATTACAAGATGCCTATGACGATTTGGTTTTAGATTTTAAAAGCCACATTTTGAAAAACAATAAATTGATTTCAAAGTTGAAAATTCAAAATGATTTGCTTTCTAAAACCAAACTTGAACTTGAAGCAAAACTTGAAGAGTTTGAATTAAAATGTTTTGATTTACAAAAATTGCTTCAAAAAGTTCAAGAAGAAAAAGATTTGATTTCCAAAGAGCTTGAAAAGAAAAACAATTTTGGAAAATCAAATTTCTATGTTAGACAATCTAGTGCCCCTAGATTTAAAAATGGTAAATGTTTTAGAAGTGTTTGGGTCCCAAAAGGACTAACCACTTCAATTAAAAAGGATGACATTGAAAAATGGATTCCTAAGGGGTCAAAAATTTGTGCTACTAACGTTCATGGATCCAAAGCAATTTGGATACCAAAAGTTACTTGATTGTCTTTTGATAGGTGTGATGGAGATGTTCAACAAGTCAAACATTGAGGGGGAGCTCCATGCACACAAGGAAGAACACTTGAAGAAGGAAGGCTTCACATCCTACCTTAAGTTCAAGTGTTGGTAAAATTCTAGTTGTTTTTTATTTCTTTTGTTAATTTTATTTTAAATTCAACTAGATGATCATATATGTTGTGACTAACATTTTGATGATGCTTTGAGTAAGGGGGAGCCATTTTAAAACCAAATTCTTACTTTTGTCAAACTTTTACCTCTATTGTTATTTTTGAACTTAATGTTTTAAATTCTTTTTGATATAACAAAAAGAGGGGAGAAATGGTTTGAAAAATTGAATTTTCAAATGAATAAGGGGGAGCTTTATTTGATTTCATATCTTTAGTCTCTTATTCACATTTTTAAAGTTTAAGGGGGAGAATCCCAAACAATTTTTCAAGAGAGTTTTATTATATCAAAAAGGGGGAGATTGTAGAACTAATGTTTTGATATAATAATTGAAAAATATTTTGGACTGTTTAAAAAGTATTTAAAACATTTCCCAAGTCCAAATATTTGTTTAGGGATGTTTTTAAATGGGTTTAATATGTGTTTCAAAGCCAAATTTATCAAACTTGTCCAAGTGTTTCGAAACACCTTAGGGTGTTTCGAAACAGGAGGCTCCAGTAGCGTTTTCGTTTCGAAACTCGTTTCGAAACGGGCTTTCCCTGGACTTGAAATTTGCCCAGCGTTTCGAAACGGGCTAGGCCGTTTCGATACGCCCACGTGGCAATGACCACAACGGTCATAAACCCCAACGGCTATTTTCCCAACTAACTTTTAAATGCAGGCGTTTCGATACGGGCTTATAGCGTTTCGATACGCGTTCCGAAACGGCAAGGGGGTGTTCCGAAACGGGTACCCTGACAGACTGCAACGGCTCTTTCTACATTGAGAGTGTTTCGAAACGGCCTCGAGCGTTTCGAAACGGGGAGCTGCAGAACTGCATTTATGGTGGGAATAAAGTCCTCAACGGCTCCAATTTGATCTCAACGGCTAGTAACGGCTACAAACTCATTTGGGAGTATAAAAGGGACCTCCAAGCATCAAGAGAAGGCTAATGCTCATATTTTCAAACACCAAATGATCAAATATTGTCTTAGCACTTAAATTGTAAATTCTTGTATAGACAAACACTTGTGAGCCAAAATTGTCAAATTTGCTCAAGTGTTTTAGGTTTGGGTGAGTGCTTATTTGTGCAAACAAACTCCTATTAGAGGATTACAAGTTTGCTTTGTTTATCTCTTGTAAAGAGGGTTTCAATCAAGGCTTTGGGTAGAAAGCTTGATTGGTTGTAAGGGTTTCCTCCTAAGCCTAGAAAAGGGGACGAATCAATTAGTGAATTGATTGTGAAATCCTTAGTGGGGAGCTAAGGTAGTGGATGTAGGTGCTTGTTAGAAGACCGAACCACTATAAATCTTTGTGTCACATTTCTTTTTAGCTTCCTTTACCCTTCCACCCAAATATCCACCTCTCCACCACTTGGTGAGCATAATCGGTTGAACGAATCGAGCCCCACACAACTCAACAAAGGAAAAAAACTAGTTCGCCACCACCCACTGTTGTTGACAGTCCATCGTCGATACCGGAGAGCTCTATCCAGAGACAGGCTTCCTACCAATATTGGTCGGTCCTTTTCACGGCAAGCAACAACGGACAACATCAGTAAGCTTAACGGTCGAACTAAAGAACTTTGCTCCGTCTGGCACTGATTGATCCAAGCTCCAAAATAAAATTCAAAACCTGCAAATAGCATAGCTAAAAACCCTGGTTCACAGGTCCATGGAAGTAACCTTAAAATACCTGGATCCCATTCAAACGTTAAATCATCAGATATCCAAATCCAAAGAGGACAAGATATGTTTGGCTTAATAAAGTAAGATTTGCAGCAAAAATTGACCATCCACGCTTCAAAGTAAGCAAAATAATTCCCCATTTCCTTTACTCCAAATCCGGTGCCAAACTCGAAAAAAGGACTCCAAAGCCCATAGAAATTCAGAATAGACCCAGCTGGTCCTTAACGTAGGGTCAACCTTTCCTAAAATAGGAAACCGATTGAACGTGATTGGAAGGGATTGAACAGTCCCTGTTAGCATGACAGTAACCTTAAGCATGTAACATGGCAGAGCTGTCTCCGTCAGTCTGTTATCACCCCCAAAAAAGATGAAGGCCGGCGCCAGTGTGATTTCCGGCTTCTCTCCGACGAGCAAGCAAAAGACAGTATCGTTAACGAGGATTGGGGTTTCCAGCATTACCGCCTTGAACGTGGGAGACCCAACAGACTTTTTCAACGTCTGTAGGCCCTCAAGCTGGTCGATAGGGTGATCCGGCGTTGGATTTGGACTATTTTCGGCAGTGAACCCAATATCGTGCCCATCTCCGCAGAGTCTACCCTAGTTCGTTGTTTCGTCATCAAAACCAGCTCCTGAGTTGTTTGGGGAGCAAGCGAACCAGCCAAGTATCCATACTCGTCTAACGGCACAGAGGTTGTCGACTTTCGAGTTTCCGGCAGAAGCGACTTGGGACGGCAACGCCTTCTCGACAGACGGGAAAACCTTCCGAACAGCAAAGTTTGTCGCCCCTCTTCTGTTCCGCAAGGGACAGCTAGGCCTGGTTCCGTCGACAAGGATGTCTCCAACACTCGTCTCCACAAGATAGGTCCGGTCTCCATGAACTTGTGCATCTCCAGCAGTCGTCACCAAACTCGAGATCCGGTTTCCAGGCAAGGGGGAAACCAGACAAACCAGAATGCAATGATCTTTGACAGGAAACGAGGACCTCGCTCCAACCACGCGTGGAGGAGGAACGGAGCTCCTTCCGGTATTGAGAAGACCCATGGGTTGAGAGAGGCATCGGAAACCGAGCCTGGAGGACGAAGGACGGCAGCCTCCTTCCCACACTCAAGTACTCCCAGTGAGAACCAGAAAATTTTGCTCACCCGACGCGCCGGAACTGAGACGTAGCATCTCCAAACCACCTTCCACCGTTGCTCAACGACCCACTGCAGAACCGCCGCTGGAGCTGAGGGAGGGAAGGCCCACTCCTGAGGCTGCCACACGAACAGGATTCGCAACGGTTGATGCAAAGAAATGAAAGAGGGAGAGCGAGCATTCCGATACTGACGGCCGGAGAGAAAAAGGTATGGTTTATCGTTCATACCAACCACTCTATAGACCTATCTTGTGTGTGACAGACACACAAAAACTTTGGAACTTAATATTTTAGTACTTTTGTACACATTTCTCGATTTTAGACTCAATCTTTCAACTAATCATTCTCCAATCTTTTTGCTTACGTGTACGCTCCAGATTCACTCTCTTCAAGTCTCTTTGACAAAATATATATTTTGGCACCTGAATTTAGCTTTAAGATGTAAGTTGGTACTTTTTTTCCAATTAGGTATTTGAACTTAGTGTCAAACTGTAATTTGATACTTAATTTTTTTTATCTAATTTGGTATCTGAGCTTGACTTTAAGCCTTCAATTTAGTACCTTAAGCCTTTTTAGTCCAATTAGATGCATAAACTTGACTTTTCTTTATTCAAATTGGTATTTAATTTTCAATTTTTGGTCCATATTAATACTTATATTAAATGATTTATTTGCATACATTTGAATCATGGAGTCAAGTTTAGGTACCAATATAAACTTAAAAGACAAATTCAATACTTAATTGGATAAAATTTGAGCTCGAGTACTAATTACACTTTGAAATTAGGTTTAGATACTAAAATAAGTATTTACTCTTTTCTTTTAGAGAAAGAATTCAATTTAACGCAAAATTCAACTTCAATCCAAGAAATCGGGGCGAGTTAGGTGTGGCTAAAAAACTGCAAGTTTTAAAATTTATCCAAAAACTTAAAATGTTAGTCTTTGATGATATTTTAAGTTGATTTTTTCTTGTTTTTTTTTGTTGAAAATTTTTGATACTTAGCTTTTTTATATATAACATTTTAGAAGTATCTATACTTGTTTTTGTAAGTATCAAAATTTATCAAAAAAACACGAAAAAAATTAACCTAAAATATTATTAAAAAGTCTATTTTTTGGGTAAGTATCAAAACTTACTACTTTTTAGTCGCACCATAGACATGTCGTACGTTACACTCACACAATAAACTCATTTAAAAAAAATCACAGGAAAAAAAAGTTCACAAATGGTCACTAAATTTTGATCAATCATTCAATTCGATAACCAAACTTCCAATTGCATCAATGTTACCATTAAAATTTTAATTTTGTTCTAATTTGGCCACTAACCAGTTAACATCCATTAAAAGAGTGATGTGGCAGTTAAAATATTTTATATGATAACACATATAGTCTTCTACGTTTGTACATTCAAACAATTGAATATTAATATGAAAAAAATAACCTTTATTATTTACCCATTATTTCAATTTAGTCATATTTTCAACTCATTTATCTGTGCTTTCATAGAGACAATGGGCGTGCTAGTGATTTATTGGAGTAGAATAGAGCAATTCATTTAGAGCTTATACAGAAGAAGAAGAAAAATAGAGAGAGTGCGAAAAAAGTACTCTTTTCATCTCATTTAATGAAATTGTCCCACTTAAAATGTTTTATTAAAAAAATTAAAAAATTTACAAGGTGTATTTTTTTTAACAAAATAAAATTTAACTTTTTAAAGATAAAATTATTTTTCCAATTATTTTACATCACATATCGAGTGGGACGGAGAAATTATTAGGTGTTGTGTAAGCTTAAACAAACAGTACCCATAAAATATATCAAGTCAAATTTTACTGTTAGTCCCCAAATTATGTGAAAGTTGTAAATTTAATTTATATTCTCTAATTTGATAATCTTAAGTCAATATAATTTGTCATATGTCTTTTATTCGGTCAACTAAAATTTTAAAATTCGAAAAGTATAAGACTAAATTTGATAAATTTAATGTGCAAGGACCAAATCCACAACTTGTGTATAATATATGGACTAATAACAGAATTTGACCACCTTAAAAACCTTCCTTGTGTAACTAGTGATTTCTTCAACCTCGACTCGTGTTTTAGCTCAGGCAACCATGGCAGCTGAGTCACCTAGCTCTGTTCGAAAAGGTCAATCATCGTAACAACTCTTTAGAAAGCTAATGAACTAGTTCTCTGATTGTTATTCGAGTTATCAAAAAGCTTGGGATTTTAGGGTTTTTTGTTCCAATTTATTTTATTTGTTTTCTTTCTTCAATTTGATATGCAGTTGTGGTTCATCTCAGAGCAACTGGAGATGCTCCCATACTAAAGCAAGCCAAATTCAAGGTATTTATTTGATTTCCCCCTTTTCGCATCAATTAATACCCTCGAGTGGGTCTAGAATCTTCAATCAACATTCTGGACTGATTCTATTCTGAGGAAAAATAAACGAGATCTGGTTCACATACTAGGATAATTCTATAATTCCGGTTAGATTTTTTGAATAATTATATCTATTTTGGGGCTTTTATGCAAGGCTTGGCTTGAAGATCATGTAAAGCAATTGCAAACTGATGGGGCATGTTTTGATGGTGCACTGTTTATATACTTGTAATTAGAGGCTATTTTACTCGGACTTGTGTGTAAGCGGGGACGGAATAGGATTTTATGGCAGGGGTGCGAATTGTTAGAGAGTTATATTAGAAACTTAGGTGTGCGAAACTACAAAATTTTAGGGGTGCGAGCTTAGGTCATTGATAGAAACTACAAGGAAGGTACATAAACTATATGAGAGTTTGAAATTTTCAAGGGGGGCGACTGTCCCCTCTAGCATCCCTCGGTTCATCCCTGTATGTAAGTGTCGGACACGGATTTGTATCCGACACAGATATGGCTAGATTTTTTAAGATCCTTGGAAGTGATATCTCCATATCTAAGTTTCATGCACAGGTACTTCATGAAAAATGACGAGTCCGTGCAACGTATGTTAGAAGCTTGGTTTAGTTGATATTGCAATTTGAGTTTTGTGATTCACTAGAAACAATTCCTTAAATCGTAGTCTTGAGTATGTATGTATGTATGTTTGGGTGTATTCATTCAATCTCTTCTAGCATGTAATGGTTGTCATCGGATGAAATGTATCTTTGCAGATACCCGGAACTGACAAATTCGCTAAAGTAATTGATTTCCTACGCCGGCAACTGCACCGTGATGCATTGGTAACCGATTCGTGTCTATTATATCTTACTTTTGTCAAGGTTAACTTCATACTGTTGTTTGCATCAGTACTAATTTCTTATCCCTTGTTTTGCAGTTCGTGTACGTCAATAGCGCCTTCTCGCCGAACCCAGATGAATTGGTAATTGACCTATATAATGTAAGTAATACTCTTCCTCTTGCTGATTATAGTTATGTGAGTATTTATAGATTCTTTAAAGAGGGAACTGACTTGCATATCTGCATTCATAACTGGATTTTTCTTCCCGGAAACACAAATCGGAATAGGAAAGGAAGAAGATATTTAGCTCAGAACTTATTCTTTTATGCGAATGTTCATCATCACAGACATGTTTTTCATTTGTACGATGATAATGACAAGAATCAATCTACGGCCCTTACTTTATGGCATTAACTTGGGCATATAGCATATGCTTGAGATAACTATTTACCTAAACCCTGCAACTATTTCCTTCTATCTTACATTGACAATAGGGCCCATGATGGCAGAATCAAATGAATTTTCACATGAAATGGTCCATTACTTCAGAGTCTTCAGTAGATTGGTCTGAGTATTCTGTCAGAAAATGTTCATTGCACTGAAAATAGATTCTCTTGAAGATGATTTCTATAAGAAAAGTTTCCTTCACTTTACTGCATGATCACTGAAAACTTGAGTGAATGCTTTCTCTAGAGAGGATGCTAATCCATTACTTGCTTGTGTCTCCTAATAAATTTTCGAACATAGAAATTTTAATTAATCTAACCCGATCTGCGTTTGCATTTTCAGAATTTCGGGTTTGATGGTAAACTGGTGGTGAATTATGCCTGCTCTATGGCATGGGGCTAAGTCTCCAGACAATGGATCTACCGAGAGTCCCGAGATAAAACTGTCAACTATGTAAAATATACACACACTTCATTTGTTTCCTAGAAATTCTCCATTATGCATAGTGCTTTTAGAGCCATCCTCTTTAATATTGCCCTTTTTTCCTCTTTATATATGAAACAAAGATTCTTCCCTAGCAGGTACTAGCTTCTTGCTTCCACACAAGCAAGGTAATGGGCTAATGATGATCAGACCCTTTTGTTTGTGTTTTTTTAAATAAAAAAGTGATCATAGGTTGAGCTTGAGAAAAGGGTTTTAGTTTGTCGATATTAAGATTCGAATTTTGTATTCGAATATAAATTTCAGTGCTTGGAATACTTATATGATGACTAATATAATGTCCATAGCATACAATGATGGAATGAAGGATATTTTCTTGATAATACAAAGCAGAAACCTAGAAGGAAATATCTTTACTTCTTAAGGGCTATTCCATAGTCAAAGAAGTAAAGTCTTACAGATTCGAAACATGTTTCCTCCAGGGAAGATAAAAAGTAGGTTATCAGAGTGGGTGACAGCAACAAATAGATAATCTTCCACTGGCCCTACACTGTTTGGTTCACAACTTTATCACAACAAAGCAATCCTAGCCACAAATTTCAAGAGCCAAGGTATTGAAACTGACCCATCATTGATTCCATTATTGAGACCTCAACTATCTGCAGGTGTAAAAAAAAATCTAGTGTTAGGAAATGGACAAGTAAACTTTGTACGAAATGTGAAAAAACAAAACAAAAATGATGGTGGGGATTGAATTTTCTTTTTGCCTGAATGAACCCTGAAATTGGATGCAAGATCAAGCCAAGACCCATTGTTGTTGTTGTTGTTCCTTGGTGTCCAATTCCCTAAGAATTGGTGCACTGGTTTTTGAGTTTCTTCATCTTTTTCTAACTTGATTGGCTTAGCTGACTTGATATCAGTACCCAAAACAAAGCATTGCTGGTGCTGTTCTTGTTCACCAAAGCTTTGAACCATTGCCAATGGCTGATATGGATCAGGTACAACTCTTACACTCCCTGAAGCTTCAGGGAAGAAAGATCTTTCATCAACATCTCCCCTTGTTCCATGAACATACCTATTTAAATAAAGAACAATCAACTTTTTACAGGTATTATACAAAGATAGGAAAGTAAAAGGGTTTATTCAAGCTATTTAAAAGAAACCTGTAATCAATTCCAGTTGCAGGGTCCAGGAAATGGTGAGATGGAACTGATAAGCCTGGACCAGGAAGCCTTGTGGAAGTAGAAGAATGAGAATAAAGGAAAGGGTCGAAATGGGTGTAGGTTTCAGAAGCCATGGGAGAAAAAGAGAATGAAGAAGTGGTATTAGAGCTGGAAATGGAAAGGCTACTATTGATTGATGGGAAAGATGTTGAAAGGGTTGAGCCTGTTGTTGTTGATGATGATGAAGAAGAAGAAGAAGCATTAACTTCCACAGGCTTTCTTGAACGGTTCCTGCCTCTATGCATGTGCCTCTCACAGTACTTGGAATCTGGGTAAGCTTCCTTTGAGCACCTCCATTTTTTCCCATCTGTTCTCCTGCACCTCCCTGGCTCTGGGTCTGGTTTTTTGCCATATCCCACCTGAAAACAACCCCACCTTGCTGCAAACACACCCAAACCACCATAAGTGCCAAAATCATTACACATGTATATATACATGTATATGTATATGTGTATGTATGTATGTTTTGCAGATACTTACTGTGTTGTTGAGGGAAGATGTTGGGAGGCAAGGAAGAATCAAAGCTGGTTTTGACAGAGTAAATGAGTTGAGGTGGGATAGGAACTCCTGAGGCCATGTACTTGAAGATGAGAGCTTGGTGTTCAAGCTCCTGCCATTGATTTGGAGTGAAAGGGCACTTGTTTCTGCCACTGATCATCTTTAAAGTAAGAACCCCAAAACAAACTCAAAAGCTATATATATATTTTATATATAATTCTGTGATGGAACTATAAGAAGAAGAAGAAAGAACCAATCTAAAGAGCTCTCTGAAAGACAGAAAAGAGGGGTTTGGTGCTGCTGCTGTAGCCTGTAGTGCTGTTGCTTACCTCTGCTGCTGCTTTTAATCTGTCTCTGACATCTTCACAAAATATCCCTAAAAGAAAAGGAAAAAACAAAACCTTTAAATTTAATTCAAATACCACTAATAGTATGGTTTAGATTTTATATTTTTCAATATAAAAATATCATTATAATTTTATATATCAATCGAAATAAACTCAATCAACTAATTACTATATTATATGTTAAAATTTTAGTATTTCTTTGTATTTAGTTTTAATATAATGGTATGTTTAGTGGTATATTCATATAATATGATTTTTATTATATATGTAGGGAAAGGAGGTGACTACTGACTCCATGCATGCACATATGGCCTTTTTGCTGCCTCCACCTCTTTTCTCCTTAAAATGAGTGCCCATCTCATTTTGCAAAGCTGCTGGATATTTATTGTTGTTAAAAATTATATTTTTTCACAAATATCACCATTTTAGAATTTTATTTACAAAAATAATACATTTTCATAATTATATACAAATGTAATAGGTGAAAAGTGTATTCAAATAATTAGGTGGACTCGGCTCACTACGTTATCTATGGTCCCAGTTAACAAGGTTTATTAATTTTATTTTAACTTTTAAATAACTACTTATTTTTTATTGACATGTAGAAAAAAGGTAAATATTCATCTTGAAAAAAATTAGATGGATGGACTTTGTTGGCTGAGACCACATATGACGTGGTGAGCCGAGTTTATCTAATAATTTTTCGTCCATCATACATGTTTTTAGAAAATATTTTTAATTAAACATGTCATTTAAAAAAATAATATCATGTTATTTCTATAATTAAAGTTTATT
This sequence comes from Hibiscus trionum, assembly GCA_030270665.1. NCBI lineage: Eukaryota > Viridiplantae > Streptophyta > Magnoliopsida > Malvales > Malvaceae > Hibiscus > Hibiscus trionum. Next base: position 5,267,884 of record BSYR01000014.1, read on the forward strand.
TTATTTATTATATGATTTTAGTTTTGAAGTTTAAGAGAGATGGAAAAGATTATTTCTATCTTAATTATAGGTTGTGAGTTTTTTTTATTTTTTATTTCGAGTTAACATAATGCGAAGAATTAATTATTAAGTTCATCCTAATAGATATATTTTTATAAATAATCATGAAAGAATATTATTTTGTAAATATACTTTTAAAGGATATATATATATATATATAAAGTCAAAAAGTATTTCATTTTAATGGGCTAAAACGCAAGAATTATGTAGCCCACGAGACCCAAATATTGGAAAATAATAGCCAGCAGCAAACCAAGCTGTAATCCTTCACTCTCACTTCATTATTGTAGTTTTTTGTTGTTGTTGTTGATAAAACTGCATTATTATAGTTGTAACTGAGTTCAAACATATTTTATTATCGATTTTATTTTTATTAGTATAATATTTAAATTTACTGTTGTAGTGATTAATTTTAGGGTAATTTACTCAAGTGACCACCAAATTATAGGGGCGTATTTATTTTGATCATCGAACTATTGTACTCGTCAATCAGACTATTAAACTTATTAAATTGATCTATTTTTTACCACCGCCGATAAAAAAATTAACTGAAGGGTAACAGATGGGTGACGTGGCAGTTAACAAAAATTTGTAAAATTATACATGCGATCCTTATTATTTACATGTTATATCAATTTGATCGTAATTTTAATTTAATTAAATAAAATGACCCAAACATTTTTACCCAAATCTGGGCTTAAGGATGCACAACGAAGGGGAGATCCCGACGGCAGTTCAGTGAAATGAGGGAGGGGTTCGACTCGCAGGTGTACGTGGCAGTTCAGTGAAATGACAGGGGTGTAAACGACCAAAAACATGGAAGAAATATTGGGTTTTCGTCGAATCTTTAGGTGGTTCTACACGGTAGACGATAGCGCGAAACTGCGAGTGGCTCTCAGGCTTCGACCGGGGCATGGCGACGGATTCATTGGTGGAGGCGGTGATAGCCGCAAACTGACAGTGGCCGAGATCGGAGGTTGGACAGAGCTGGAAAGGTGGAAAGTTTGGGGGAAAATATATGGATATTATTCAAATCTAAGTGGGTGCAACTCATGTGAGTAAGAGTAGTTTGGTGTTGGTTAAGACTGTGGAATAACATCGATAAGTCTTAGGTTTGATCCACCCTAAGGCCATTTCATGATTTTTTAATTTTCTTTTATTCAGGTGGTGACATTGGAAGAAAAATATATTAAATAAATTAAAATTAAGAAAATTTATCCAATTGAGAGATGACACGTGTCATTATTTGATTGCTTGATTAATTTTATTTAATTAAATAAAAATTAGGATCAAATTAATATAATAGGTAAATAATAGGGACCAAATGTATAATTTTACAAATTTTTGTTAACTGTTATGTCACCCCTCCTTACCCTTCCATTATTTTTTTAATGACGGCAGTCAAAATAGGTCAATTTAATAAATTTAATGGTCTAATTGACGAGTTCAATAGTTTAATGGTGAAAGTAAATACATTTCTATAGTTCGGTGATCACTTAGATAGTTTACCTTAATTTTATTGTCATTGTTACATTTAATCTTATTAGAATTAATCTTATCATACATTTAAATAAAATCTTAAGCATCATACGACTCGAATTTTTCGTGGTTAACCTTCCTCTAGCGAATCCCATGAAGATCCAATCTAAGTCTCACAGCCCAAACTTCTGATGGATAAGAAATTCACACAATATCATATAATTATTTTTATTAAATAGAGATATTTATATCAGAATATAAATTAATATAAAAGAAAATAATATAAATATTTTTAATTATTGGACCATATAGTGCATCTCAATATTTTTTGATGTCCAATTGAACCCGTTGTAATGTGTTATTTATCTATTCATTTTGGGAATCATGGTAGGCAGGACTAGGTACATAATAATATTGTGCTCAACCCCTTGTGTTTCAATGGTAAAGGATGATATTTATTATTCTTTAATTTTTCGAAAAGATGGATCAGCATTTTTAAATCTAATTAAACAAGGGTCTAACTTTTTGAAAGATCAAATAAAGCCCAAGATTTTTTTAGTATGCTCAGATAATGATCCAATATTTTTTAAAATTTACTCAAATGAGGGTCGTGTTTGAAAACATCTTCAAAAGATTAGACATTTATTTGAACATTTTTAAAAATATTAAACCTCTATTCGATTCTTTTAGAAGATTAGATCCTTATTTAAACCGATACAAAAATATTACACAAAAGTGTAGTTTGCCGTCTCTTCGAAGCCCAAGATCATTTTTTTAACCATTAATTTTCGACTTATTAACCGACTAATTTAAATCAGATTTTGTAGAGGCTTATAAGTATAAGATGACCCTATCAACCAGGGAAGGACTCAGAGAGGAGCTGGAGGGAGTAGTCACCCTCCTAAAAATTTGAAATTTATATATTATTTAAATTTTTTTAAAATTTTTCTATGTATTTTCTATTGAAAATATATTTTTGTCCCATGAAATTTTATAAGTTTGCCTTTTAAAATTTTATAGGCTTGTCCTTAACATAAAATTTTGCGTCTGTCTCTGCTCTCAACCTAATTTTCTTTATTCACAACGACATGATTTGATCATCTGACATCGTTTAAGGGACCTAAATTTTTATCCCACTAGATCAACCGATTGTTGGTAAGATTTAATCTTGTCTAAGTCCTCGTTTGTGGGGATCTCGACCATGGGTGACATCCAAGCCAATAACAACCCTTAGAGACAAAACTTTCCAACATAACATCTTCCAAATAAAAACATAACATGTTCCAAACAAAACAGTACACCAAACACTTCAATATTCCCTTCACCGTCCATTTCCTAAAGCTGCATCACTGCCCCGATTTCCATTATTTTAATCAACTTGTTTTTATGTTTTAATTATGTCTCTCTCTCTCTCTCTCTCTCTCTCTCTCGTTTTGGTCAATGATCATCAAACCACTTGAACATTTTCTGTCTGTGTTTGGAACTCAGTTCTCAATCTAAGAAATCATGGGACTTGAAGAATCAGCTGAACCGAATCCGACCCAAGATCATATCTTGGATTGGCTCGAGGATTCTGCTTCGTTACTTCCGTCTTTCTTGGATGTTCCGTACGGCTCCGGCGACATCGATGGCTATCAATGGTGGGATCCGAATCAAGAGTTCGGACAAGATCTGGTTAACATAGGTGGTACTGCTGCAACTTCTATCAATAGTCCCACTATTGCTGCTGCTGCTGGTGTAAGTAATGCAGATACGGGTCTCGTACAGTCCGATTCCGCGGGTGTTAATCATCCTGTGACGTCGAATTCGTTGAAAAGAAGGAAGCCCTCCGATGAGGATATCGTTCCGAGGAATCAGAACGGTCGGATCGATGAGAACGAAGAAGGTAAAGCAGGAGCTGGAGATGTTATGGGGAATAATAAAAGGTCAGCAGGAAACAAGAAAAACAAGTCTTCAGGAAATAACTGTAATAACGGTAATTACAAGGAAGGGAGATGGGCAGAACAGTTGCTAAACCCCTGCGCCAAGGCGATAACCGATGGTAACCTCACGCGTGTTCAACATCTGTTGTATGTTCTCAACGAACTCGCCTCGTCGACCGGAGACGCCAACCACCGGCTTGCGGATCATGGCCTACGAGCTCTGAGCTGCCACTTATCGTTGTCCTCTGCCTCGAGTGCGCCTGTTACGTTCGCTTCCACCGAGCCGAGGTTCTTTCAACGATCTTTACTGAAATTCTATGAGATCAGTCCTTGGTTTGCATTCCCTAACAACATAGCCAACTCTTCCATACTCCAAATTCTTGCTCAAGAGCATGATAAGATTCAAACTGTTCATATTCTTGACATCGGTGTATCTCATGGTGTTCAATGGCCTACGCTTCTCGAAGCCTTGTCTCGCCGTTCCGGGGGACGGCCTCCTCTGGTTCGCATCACGGTTGTGGCAGCCACGGCCGAGAATAACCAAATCACAGACACCCCTTTTTCGATCGGTCCACCCGGTCATGACTTCTATTCCCGGCTTCCCAATTTTGCCAAGTCCATGAACATCAATCTGCAGATAAACCGGCTCGAGAACCACCCATTACAACACCTGAATGCACAAACTATCAACACCTCACCAGGTGAGACCTTTATAGTTTGCGCACAGTTCAGACTGCATCATCTGAATCACAACGAGCCGGATCAAAGAACCGAGTTCTTGAAAGTACTGAGAAGTCTAGAACCGAAAGGGGTGATCCTAAGCGAGAACAACATGGATTGCAGCTGCAGCAACTGCGGAGATTTCGCGACAGGATTCTCGCGGAGAGTCGAGTACCTATGGAAGTTCCTAGACTCGACAAGCTCGGCGTTTAAAGGACGAGAGAGCGAGGAAAGACGAGTAATGGAAGGAGAGGCAGCAAAAGCATTAACAAACCAAGGAGAGATGAACGAAGGGAAAGAGAAATGGTGCGAGAGGATGCGAAGCGTGGGGTTTGCAGCAGAAATGTTCGGAGAGGATGCGATTGACGGCGCTCGAGCGTTGCTGAGGAAGTACGATAGTAATTGGGAGATGAGAGTTGAAGAGAAAGATGGTTGTGTTGGGTTGTGGTGGAGAGGGCAGCCTGTATCATTTTGTTCATTGTGGAAGCTGGATGTTAAGGTAGAAGAAAGTTGAAAAAAAAAGGTTCTAATATTGCTTTGTTTTGTTTTGCTTTTTTCTCCAATAATCCCAGCTATGTAGATTCTTAAAAATGTACTACTGTGCTTAAAATTGTTTGCAGCTGAGTGTCCCATCAGTTTTGACAATTAGTATAGCAAGAACATGAATAAGCATAATAATCCAGGTCTGATATTTACAACTTCGGATTTTAAACTCGAATCAAATTCAACTTGTGCGCAAAATAAGAAACAATACCACCATTTGAATTTTGCAGCACAGTCAGAAAGTTATCAGTTAAGAGATTGATAAGCAAATCGACACAAAAGTTATGAAATGCTACTAAACCGCCCTGTTGAGGCAGAATCTCGAACCCCGTCGGTCCCGACCTAGGATCTGATCAATTCATCTCTTCGTTTTCTGTAAAAAGAAAGGACAGAGTAGGATCTAATTCCCAGCGGGAGGATCCTTCTTCCATTTCACATTTCTCATAGGGAAAAGAAAGTCAAGGAATCTAATTCCAAATGACAATAACTTGTACGGTTGTACCCATTAATGGAGGAGAAACATATGTAAGTTAGTACAATCGGGCTCATATCCGAGCAAATAAGACCGATATCGACTGCTCAACCAACAATGTTATCATAAACTTCCATGGAAATAGTACAACCAAAAAACTAAACATATTGCCATATTCTTCATCCAAACCGTTAACCAAATAGCATACCATCATATTCTTTCGTTCAAAAAGTAAACCTAAAAAACTGAAGAAATTTAGCACCAATCTCAGTGATCTAAATTTATATATATATGAAAATGGAAAGTTTCCATTTTGCTTTAGTTCTTTCCTAGGCATATACAAAATACTTGTCTTTCCCAGCAAAAAAAGGATTACGGAAAAGAATTTCTAGTTCAACATAATTCCATTCATATCACCAAAACCCAGCTACAGAGTTAAGCCGACTCGAGCCCTTTCAATGTTATGGAAGCCAGTTAGTGATACTATGGTTAATTCAGTTATGGCTTCAACTATAGGGAATGGTATAGAAACTGTACCTGAAGCTCTTTCATGACATCCTGGTGTCAATATCTTGTTCAACAATTACAAAATTCAGTACAGTAATCTGCTTACTAAGATGCATATATTCGCACTGAACTACGGATTGTCATGCGGCAAACAGGACACTTTGGCACCAATTCCCTTTCAACTGATATAGCACAATGTTGGCAACAAACCATGTGGCCACATGGAATAAATGCAGACCGTCTTCTCCTCATCAAGCAAATCACGCACAACTCTCCATCTGGAACATCACCAGTCTCTTCCTCCAAATCAATCTGAGAGGTGGAATCATCAGAGGCAGCATTGGTTGATTCCTGAATCCGTCTCAGCCTCCTTTCTTTCCATTTATTCCAGTTCCTGAAGGCAATTCATTAAAGAAATTTTGAACGAGGCAAATGTTCATAACTGCACTCTTCTTTTAGACAATCTACAGGTCGTTATAGGAGATAAACTGAATGAACTTTTCAGCAGTATGAGAAAGAACAAAAAATATCGTTAGACTAAAACAAAATACCTTACAAAAGCATAGCCAAGGATACCAACAGATAACGAACCAAGGACGATACCACTCCAGAACAGTATTTTTGTCTTGAAGGCGAGATCTAACAACATCTGCTCTTTTGTCATGTCAGTACTGCAGTTGCAAGAAAGATGAGGTTAGTAAGAGAAATAGTTGAAGAAAGACATTCACATTTGAATTTAATCTGGGCTACGGCCATTTTCAACTCTTTTTCTTTTATTCTTGCTAAGCAAATAACAGAATGCAACATGAAACTTGAAGAAAAACAGCAAACTAAATTACTAGAACTTAAAAGTATCAGGAAAGGACTAGAAAAGCAATAACTTCGAGACAAAGCATGGCTTAACTATTTAAGAATATGAGCATGGAAGCATGAAATTCCCAAGTCCTAAAAGTAAAAAATTAAAAAGCTAAACAACCTGTCTCTAGACGACTTACAGAAAAAAGGGAAGGTCCCTGCATGCCTTAATTTCAGGCACTCCATTATTCAAACCGCATATGCCAACAGCGCTGATTTCCTTTCCCACTGGAAGAATTTTCTCTTCATCAAGCAGACCAACCTTAAAAACAGATGAAATCACGAATTTTCATACCGGTAAGCACATCCATATAACAGATGATGCAACACTTCAATCAATAAGCAACACAATCTTTAAATTTTAGCATCAAAGGATAAATTTTCATTTTTTTCTTAACTCACAGGAAATTCATGACCAAACAAAGCTTGAAGGAGCGTATACGGCGAAGCATTTATAGGATGCAGTTGATGATAAACTGTAGTCAGAGGCAGGGGATGCTTTAAGCCATTCATGTTGACAATGACAAAATCAGATTGTGGCCATTTACCACCTTCAATTAAAACGAAGGGAACCTGCAGAACATTAAAACCGAAAACAGAACAAAATTCGAATGCTTGAACATAATAAACACACCAAAAAGAAATTCTAATGGAAAGCATCAGATAACTACAACAATTAAGCATTAAAAGGGGAAAAATCAATTCTTAAAATTATGGGGAAAATGGAAGCTTTTACTTACTGTTCTCATTGAAGTTGACTCTTTTTTATTCCAAGATCTCCCAATAATAGCACGTAAATCAGAAGTCCATCCAAACAATCCCCTCCATTCATGGTAAATATACTTAATTGTGAAAAATAATAAAATATTAGAACTTCAATAATCAGATTATATAAAAAAATTAAAGAAAATAGTTCTTCTTGTTTAAGTCCTTACAGTCTGTGTTCTCTGGATGATAACGGCTTTATCACCGGATTCTTGAGAGACGAGCGCGTTATTCATAAGGCTCTTCAAGCTCGGTCCATCGGCAGCCGATCTTGCAACGACGGCGCCGCGAATGACGACGATAGGTTCATCGGCGGAATCCGTGGTGTCATCTAGGAGGGAACGGAGGTCGGAGATGTGGCAGTGCGGTGCGCCGCGGATTTTACGGAGAGCGGTGGAGGTAGCCTTGAACCGGAAGATTGTACGGAAGGCGACGTAGGCTAAGGCAGCGCCTAAAACGGCGCCGTCGAAAGAGAGGGCTAGTTGTGAGATTAAGGAGGCAACGGCTCGTTCATGAGATGACATATTCGTAATTGTTTACTTCTTAATTTTCTTCCACATCGGTGGTCAAGTTATCGGCGTTCAACCGTAGGGGAAACCGGCGACGGCAGGGGAGAGACTGATGGAGCGCACGAGGAAAGAGTGTGAGAGAGAGGGAGGGAGGGTTTTTCTTTTAACAAGTCAGTAAATTAATTAATAATAATAAGGGTAAATTACGAATTTCATCACTAACTTTATTATCACCCCTATTTTAACAACTGAAATTTAAAAATTTCAACTTATTAACTCAAATTTTGAATTATTCCTACTTTAGTCACTCCATCATTAAATCATATGACATGGTTTATATTATTAATACTTTTTATCATGTGGCATATTTTATTATTATTTGTGCAATGTAGAATTGAAATATAAAAAATTAAAACCCAAAAATTATACTTATAGCCAAACTCTAAATCTCAAATCCCAAACCCACGCACACCATCACCCTCACCCTAACCACTTAGAACCCTTAGTTTTTCTTCCACCGAGGCGGACTTCAATGGGAGCTTGAGGGAGCCCTGGCTCCCCAAGATTTAGAATAATTACTATTTGGTTTTTCAAATTTTTTAAATATTTTAATTTGGTCCCTTTTTAAAAAATTCATTATCAATTTTTTGAATATTTTTAATTAAAACCATTTTAATTTATAAAAAATCTCATTAAGTTAAAAAAAAATTAGTTTAAGCTTTTTAAATTTTCAAAAATTTTAATTAGACCCTCAAATTGTTCTACCAAGATCTGCTTTGTAGAAAGTCAAGCAATGTGGTGGCAGCCAAAATTGAAAATGGGAAATTTCAATGGTAGGTGCAGCCAAGGTTGAAAAATGGCATGGGAAAATCACAATTTTGGTCCCTAAACTTTAGGTTATTTATAAGTTAGTCCCTAAAGCTCAACTATAAATAGCCTAGCCATTTGCCATTCTTACACATCCCAAATCATTCTAACCTCCTCTCAATACTAGAGAAATTAGAGAGTTTTCATAGAGTTGTTTTCTCCTTTTTATCAAGAGAGAATTGTCATTGTTTTCTCCTTGTTAGATTGAGAGAAGTTGTAATTCCTATTTTCTCATAGTGAAATTCTTCTACCTTTGTCCGTGGTTTTTACCCTATATTATTTAGGGGTTTTCCACGTAAAATCTGTGTCTCTTTTATCTTCATTATTATTTTCTCAAATTATCAGTTGCGTTTTTGCTCTATCCGACGATCGTATTCCGCAACAATTGGTATCAGAGCCAGATTTGGGTGCGTATATCTACTTACCGTATTCTCTGTTGGTTGCCACTGAAAAGTGGATCCTCCATCATAAGAAAGTAAGTTAGATATTACTCATTCATTGAAGGTGGTGGGCACTATTCACATCAAAAAGGTGAAATAGTGGGAGCTATCTGAAATAGAAGCTATGGCAACGAAATTTGATATTGAAAAGTTCAATGGGAGAAATTTCTCACTGTGGAAATTGAAGATAAAGGCCATCCTAAGAAAAAACGGATGTCTAGCGGCTATCAGCGAAAGGCCGGCAGATTTTACGGATAACAAGAAATGGAATGAGATGGACGAGAATGCTATTGCAGACCTTCATTTAGCATTAGCAGATGAAGTACTATCAAGCATCGAGGAGAAGAAGACAGCCAAGGAGATTTGGGATCACCTCGCAAAATTATACGAGGTCAAATCGTTGCACAATAAAATTTTCCTTAAGAGGAAATTGTACACTCTTCGGATGTCAGAATCTACTTCAGTGACAGAGCACTTAAACACGTTGAATACTCTATTTTCTCAGCTTACATCCCTAAGCTATAAAATAGAGTCACAAGAACGTGCTGAACTTCTGCTTCAAAGTCTACCTGATTCGTATGATCAACTCATCATCAACTTGACGAACAACAACCTTACAAGTGATCTAGTCTTCGATGACGTTGCAGCTGCTGTTCTGGAAGAAGAAAATCGGCGCAAGAACAAGGAAGACAGACAAGGAAATCTGCAACAAGCAGAGGCCTTAACGGTGATGAGAGGAAGATCAACAGAACGTGGCCAAAGTAGCAGTCACAATCATGGTAGATCAAAGTCAAGGAGTAAGAAGAATTTAAAGTGCTACAACTGCGGAAAGAAGGGTCACTTGAAGAAGGATTGTTGGAGTTTACCTAAAAACTCCAATCCTCAAGGAAATATGGCAAACACTTCAGATGATGGAGATGCTCTCTGTTGTGAAGCAGCAACAGCCATGGAAGGCAGAAAAAGATTTGCAGACATATGGCTTATTGACTCGGGAGCCACATATCACATGACCTCAAGAAGAGAATGGTTCTATAATTATGAACCTATCTCAGGAGGATCTGTGTACAGCTGCAATGATCATGCCTTGGAAATTGTTGGCGTTGGAACCATCAAATTGAAGATGTATGACGGGACAACCAAAGTTGTTCGAGATGTGCGACACGTGAAAGGCTTGAAGAAAAACTTATTATCCTACGGATTGTTGGATAATAATGCAAGCAAAATTGAAACACAGAAAGGAATCATGAAGGTGTTCCATGGAGCGCTTGTGGTGATGAAAGGTGAAAAGATAGCTGCAAATTTGTACATGCTGAAGGGAGAGACCTTGCTAGAAGCTGAAGCCTCTGTTGCCTCATGTAGTTCAGATTCTACCATGTTATGGCATCGGAAACTTGGACACATGTCAGAACAGGGAATGAAAGTCCTTGTGGAGCAAAAGCTACTTCCGGGTTTAACAAAGGTATCACTTCCTTTGTGTGAACATTGTATTACAAGTAAGCAGCATCGATTAAAATTCAACACATCAAATTCTAGAGGCAAGGTTGTTCTAGAATTGGTTCATTCTGATGTATGGAAAGCACCGGTTACATCCCTAGGCGGAGCAAAGTATTTTGTCTCCTTCATTGATGACTACTCTAGGAGATGTTGGGTGTATCCTATCAAGAGGAAGGCAGATGTGTTTTCAACCTTCAAAGTTTTCAAAGCGCGGGTGGAACTTGATTCTGGAAATAAAATCAAGTGTTTCAGATCAGATAATGGAGGTGAATATACAAGTGATGAATTTGATGACTTCTGCAGAAAAGAAGGCATCAAAAGACAGTTCACAACAGTATACACTCCTCAACAAAATGGAATGGCAGAGCGGATGAACAGAACTCTGTTAGAAAGAACACGAGCAATGTTGAGAGCTGCAGGGCTAGAAAAAGCTTTCTGGGCAGAAGCAGTCAATACCGCATGTTATTTGGTGAATCGGGCTCCGTCAACTGCAATTGAGTTGAAGACACCGATGGAAATGTGGACTGGTAAACCAGTTGATTATTCAAACCTCCATATATTTGGAAGTATTGTGTACGTGATGCACAATGCCCAAGAAATTTCAAAGTTGGATCCAAAATCCAGAAAATGTAAATTCTTGGGGTATGCTGATGGAGTAAAGGGGTATCGCTTGTGGGATCCCACTGCCCGCAAAGTGATTATCAGCAGGGATGTTATCTTTGTAGAAGATAAGCTACAAAGAAAAGAAGAAGATGATAGCACTGATAAAGAAAAGCCAGAGACTACACAGATACATGTTGAAAATGAGTTTGAACAGAGAGATTGTTCTGAAGCAGAACCAGAGCTCGAGGAACCAGAACCAGAGAATTCTGAAGCTCCAACAACTCGTCAATCAGATCATGTGAGAAGACGCCCCAATTGGCACTCAGATTATGTTATAGAAGGTAATGTTGCATACTGCCTTTTAACGGAGGACGGTGAGCCATCAACATTCGAGGAGGCAATGAACAACTCAGATGCTTCGCAGTGGATGGCGGCAATGCAAGAAGAAATCGAAGCCCTTCATAAAAATAATACATGGGAACTTGTGCCACTACCACAAGGAAGGAAGCCAATTGGTAACAAATGGGTCTTCAAAATCAAGAGAAATGGTGACGATCAAGTGGAGAGGTATCGTGCAAGACTGGTGGTCAAAGGATATGCTCAGAAAGAAGGTATTGATTTCAATGAAATCTTTTCTCCTGTGGTTAGACTAACAACGGTTCGAGTTGTCCTGGCAATGTGTGCTACATTGAATTTACATCTAGAGCAGCTAGATGTTAAAACAGCTTTTCTTCATGGAGATCTTGAAGAAGAGATTTACATGCTCCAGCCTGAAGGTTTTGAAGAAAAAGAAAAGAAGAACTTGGTTTGTAGGTTGAACAAATCTCTGTACGGTTTAAAGCAGGCGCCGAGGTATTGGTACAAGAGATTTGACTCCTTCATCACGAGCCTTGGATACAACAGACTTAATGCAGACCCTTGTGCTTACTTCAAGAGGTTTGGTGAAAACGAATTTGTTATATTGCTGTTGTATGTAGATGACATGTTGGTTGCAGGCCCCAACAAAGATCATATTAAAGAATTAAAGGCACGACTGGCTAGGGAATTTGAAATGAAGGACTTGGGACCAGCAAACAAGATTCTAGGGATGCAAATTCACCGAGACAGAAGTAGTAGGAAGATTTGGCTTTCACAAAAGAATTACTTGAAAAAGATCTTGTCACGATTCAGCATGCAAGATTGTAAGCCAATTTATACCCCTCTTCCTATTAACTTTAAATTATCCTCCAGTATGAGTCCTAGCAGTGAAGAAGAGAGGATGGAGATGTCTCGAGTACCGTATGCATCAGCAGTGGGAAGTTTAATGTTCGCTATGATTTGTACAAGACCAGACATTGCACAAGCAGTGGGAGTGGTTAGTCGGTACATGGCGAATCCAGGCAGGGAGCATTGGAATGCTGTGAAAAGGATCCTGAGATACATCAAAGGGACCTTAAATGTTGCATTATGTTACGGGGGATCAGACTTTCTTATCAGCGGGTATGTCGATTCTGACTATGCAGGAGATTTGGATAAAAGCAAATCTACAACAGGGTATGTGTTTACTGTTGCTGGTGGAGCTGTAAGCTGGGTTTCAAAACTGCAATCGGTTGTAGCTACGTCAACAACGGAGGCAGAATATGTAGCAGCTACACAAGCCAGTAAAGAAGCAATATGGTTGAAAATGCTATTGGAGGAGCTCGGGCACAAACAAGAGAATGTCTCTTTGTTTTGTGACAGTCAGAGCGCCTTACATCTTGCAAGGAATCCTGCTTTTCACTCAAGAACAAAACACATTCGGGTCCAATACCACTTCATTCGTGAGAAAGTGGAAGAAAGGACGATAGATATGCAGAAGATCCATACCGATGACAACATAGCAGATTTCATGACAAAAGCAATCAACACTGATAAGTTTACTTGGTGTCGATCCTCTTGTGGCTTGTTAGAGACGTAAGCAACATGGAAAGTACGAGGTAGAAAGAATGGTGTGAAGATATGATTGTTCCAATCAAATCTTCAAGTGGGAGATTGTAGAAAGTCAAGCAATGTGGTGGCAGCCAAAATTGAAAATGGGAAATTTCAATGGTAGGTGCAGCCAAGGTTGAAAAATGGCATGGGAAAATCACAATTTTGGTCCCTAAACTTTAGGTTATTTATAAGTTAGTCCCTAAAGCTCAACTATAAATAGCCTAGCCATTTGCCATTCTTACACATCCCAAATCATTCTAACCTCCTCTCAATACTAGAGAAATTAGAGAGTTTTCATAGAGTTGTTTTCTCCTTTTTATCAAGAGAGAATTGTCATTGTTTTCTCCTTGTTAGATTGAGAGAAGTTGTAATTCCTATTTTCTCATAGTGAAATTCTTCTACCTTTATCCGTGGTTTTTACCCTATATTATTTAGGGGTTTTCCACGTAAAATCTGTGTCTTTTTTATCTTCATTATTATTTTCTCAAATTATCAGTTGCGTTTTTGCTCTATCCGACGATCGTATTCCGCAACATGCTTTCCGCCGCATGAAAAGCCATTCAATACAATCAACAAAGACAACCAATAAATCAAAATATGGTCACAACTGTATTGAATATATTACCAGTTAAGGAAACATATGCGAGCTAATAGTTTAAAGAAAATAAAGAAGCAAAGATACTATGGATTCCCTTGATTACGAAGCAAACTGTAAGATGAGTGGTAGTGGTATAATTTTGGGTTTGTGATTTGGGGTTTATAGTTCGAATATGGGGTTTAGAGTATAATGTTGGGGTTTTTGAATTTTCTTTTTATTTCAATCCTATACGACACAAATAATATAAAATATGCCACATCAAAAAAAATTAATAATTTAAGTCATGTCATATGATTTAATGATGGAGTGACTAAAGTAGGAGCAATTCAAAAATTGAATTACTAAATTGAAAAATTTTAAATTTTTGTGACCAAACTGTAGTGAGAGTAAAGTTGAACGATGAAATTTGTAATTTACCCTAATGGTAATGATAAGGTTTTTTTAAAATTATATTATATTAGGAGTAATTAATTGATGCACTATTAGTGAAAAAATTCTTACAAGCGGACTTTTACTGACAAATGTTATGTATCTCTTTCATGATCCTTGAACCCTAATCTTTAAATTCTAAACATTTAATTATAACATTTAATTTTTAAACCATAAAAATTTAAATTTTAGAACAAAAATCTTCCTCTATTTTGGTGACTCTATAGCCCAAGACTGAAAAATTAAACCATAAGTTCTAATCCTAATTATTAAAAACTAAACATTAAACTTTAAATATTAATCTTAAACTATAGACTTAATTTTTTTAGTGTTGTGGGCTTGTGACTTAATTCTAAACACTAAACTATATCCTTTCCACCATTGGTGCATAGTGTCACGCCTGAGAAGAGGCGGAGACATTAATCTCAACATCGGGAAGGAAAAGAGAAGTCTTGAGATGTATAAGTGGTGGTGTTGCACGTCCTATCAGACATGTCTTTTGTGAAAGACCTGTGACAAATGGTATCAGACTCATCGAAGCAACCCTTTGACTGTCATATTTCACACCGAGTGCCCATGAGTGGGGTAGGCAGGGTGGACAACCGTGACAATTGGCCCATCACGAGTGCGGTTAACTTGTATCGAGGGTGTCACGAAGTACGAAGTTGAGTGGGGGAGAATGTCACGCCTAGTAAGAGGCGTGGACAATAATCTCACATCAAAAAAGAAAATAGAGCTCTTAAGATACATATAAGCGGTGATATTACACATCCTATAAGACATATCTTTTAGGAAGAGGATAATAAACCGTGACAATAGCATAACAAATCTATATTTGATATTTAATTAGGACTATTATTTCATGCACCGACTATGATTTTTTTTTACAAACATAGCTAATTTTATTTTAAATACTAAAAATCTTAAGCTCTAATCCTAAAACCTTAACCCTAATTCCTAAACCTAGCTCTAAATCCCTAAAATCTAAAGTTTAATCATAAACTTTAAATTTTAAACCTTAAATTCTAAACCCATGAACTATTGCGGACTCGTGAAATATTTTTCCTTTTAATTATCATTGTTATCTCCGTTAAAAAAAGTATATTGTCAAAATATTTTTAGGTAAATTATATAATGGTCCCCCGATTATGATCCAAATTTTTATTGAGTCATCTGACTATGAGAAGTTACAAATAAGTCCCGACTAATAACGACTAATAAATCGGTCCAATTTCGTTAAAAATAAACGGTTGATAACGTGTCAATTAATAAAAAAATGTATAATATCATATTTAACCATCAACCGTTACATTTTATTTTAATTTGGTCCTAAATTTAAAATTTTAGCTTTCAACATTTAAATATTATAACATTTTAATCCCTTAAATCATAAACTTCATCTTCTTCCCTTCTAAAAAAACAAACTTTCATTGTTGTTAAAGCTGAGGGTTTTGAACTAGATCTATTTCTAATTTCGTGCTAATGTTTAGTGTAAAAACGCTAGTTAAATTTATGATTATTAGACTTAATGTTGTGGTTTGCAAAGTGTTATACAAATGGAGTTGTAGATAGCTATATTACTATCAATGAGTGTTTGTTTAGAAGGGAAGAAGATAAAGTTTATGATTTAAGGGACTGAAATGTCGTAATATTTAAATGTTGAGGGCTAAAATTTTAAACTTAAGACTAAATTAAAATAAGATGTAAAGGTTGAGGGTTAAATTTGTTATTATAAAGATTTTTATTAACTTACACGTCATCGGCCATTTATTTTTTAATAAAATTAGACCGATTTATTAGTTGCGATTAGTCGAAAACCTATTTACAATCTCTCATCGGAGGACTCAACAAAAAATTGGGTCATAATCAGGTCACCCTCTATCCCATAACTATTGTGTGAGAAAAAAAAACCCGACCCGTAGGAAGTCATCGCCTCAGCATCTTCAACCCAAGTTGGTTTCGAATCTCTCTCCCTCTGCAGCTGAAACATCCAAATCTCTTTGCAAAGGTAATTTCACATATCCTTTCTTCCCTTAGGGTTTCGTTTGTTTTTTGAATTTTGAATCCTTTTTTTCGTTAATTTTACTACTTCGTACGCTGATAAATTAAGGTTCAGGAATCAAATCATCAATTTGTTGAAAATTGTATCAACTTTTAGGGCAAATCCAAAGGCAATGGCAGAAAGAGAAGAGGATCTGCCGAGGGATGCTAAGATTGTCAAGTCACTGCTGAAATCGATGGGCGTTGAGGAATATGAACCTCGCGTTATCCATCAGTTTCTTGAGCTATGGTATCGCTATGTCGTGGATGTGTTGACGGACGCACAGGTTTACTCCGAGCACGCCGGGAGGCAAACCATCGATTGCGATGATGTCAAGCTTGCTATTCAATCCAAAGTCAATTTCAGCTTCTCACAGCCCCCACCTAGAGAGGTAGTTTTGCTTTAAAACCTTGTTTTCCCTACTTGATATTTAGCTATATTGTTGTTATTGTATAGCTTGTTATCACTTGCTGGGTCGATTGTGAGAGTGAATTGTCCTCTGTGGGATTCACAGCTCTCTTGAGGTTTTGCTACCGAAAGATTCGAATTCGAACCTGTGGAGGCACACCTTAAAGGTGGTCAAACCTTGAGAGTACCTGAAGAGGACAATTCAGATTATGCTCTCACGATATTGTCTGATTGTTGGACGGAGTAGTGACAAAAAAACATCTTTTTGTCACGACGGGACTTAGCCTGTTGGTTGGTGTCATGAGTGCATAATCTGGAAATGTCTTCTTTGAGTCTCTGTAAGTTCCTGAGGTTTTGCCACCCGAAGTTTGTGTTGTGCCGAGCATCATTAACACAAGACATTATTGTTCTCTTGGGGACATCCACACTTAAGGCTTTGTCGGCCAGAGGTGCGATCCCTTAGGTTCAAGCTCAATGTTGGGGATATCCTGAGTTCAGCTGATAAAATCGATCCATGACGTCTCCAAAAATGAACAATATTGACTTGTGCTCATGATGTTAGTGCTATGCAACCCAGGGATTGTTTTTTGGGTGTTAAAATAAATCTTGTGTTTTTGTTCTTTCCCCATTTTTTAAACTAATCTTTTCATGTTCTTTCTTTCTTCAATGGCAGTTGATATCATGTTCTTGAATGAAGCGATATATGAATAACGATTGTGAAAATAGTTTTGTATTCCTTTTTTTGTTGTTTTTAGGTGCTTTTGGAATTGGCAAGGAATAGGAACAAAATTCCATTGCCAAAGGCAATACCAGGGCCTGGAATTCCCCTTCCACCTGAGCAGGATACATTGATAAGCACAAACTACCAATTCGCTATCCCTAAGAAGCAACCGGCTCAGGCAATGGAAGAGACTGAAGATGATGAAGAAAGCGTTGAACCTAATTCGTCGCAAGAGCAGAAGACCGATGTGCCACACCCGACATCTCAGAGAGTATCGTTTCCTCTCACTAAGCGCCCCAAGTGAAGACTCGTTTTTGTAAGATGTTTCAAAAATCCATCTATGTAGGATAACATATGATGCTTTTAAAGTTTTATCATGTTCATCAAAATGAAGGTTGATGTTTCATCTGAGATATCGTGATGGAATGTAATGGCTCATTGTAATCTGATCAAGTTACTGCTTCCAATGTTAGTTGTTCACTCGTAGTTCTGGCAATTTGTGCACTTTTTTACTGTATATGTTTATAAACGGTGTGGGATTGAGCAATCAGGAGCCATGAGGCACAAAATAGCCAAGTTTTTCACTGTTAATGGAGGAAACTGCCAAGAAGTCAATCATTTAATTCATTTCTCAATCCAGTTAGTCAATGTTTCCAAGGGATGGAACCCATATAGCTTTGTTTCTGTACAGATATTTTTCATTTTTACACAAGGATAAGCTATTGTTTCTTTTTTTTTCCTTGTGCATGAAGAAAGAATTTAAGAGGGTCAATTTCTTGAAGCAAGCATAGTACTAGCAGATGGTCCAGTACTGGAAACAGGGAGACCTCGGTTATACATCCGTTGTATCTCTTCCCTGTACTCCGTCAAAGACTTGTCGGGTATGGATGGTGTTAGCTCCACCACATCACCCATCTTCAGCCTGCATGTAGCATCGCTCACCGGCTCATGGTTCAGCCTTGGCCTCAACTCTTCCTTCACAGGAAACCCGTATGGAGACCATCTCGAGTTCCCCCTCCCAGCTCTTTCTAGCACATCCATCATTGTTGAGTTTGCCGGAAACTCCTGCACTGACATCTGCAACATTCATAGAATCATAAATATTCAGACCAAATTCCCTATCTCCATCAGCAAGTAAAATGAAGCGCGCCATTTAGGAATCGTACCTTGTCATTTTCGATCATGATAACAAAGACAGGACCATCCTGGCTGCAGTGGGGCTTATAAGAGAATGGGCAATCATCTGAATGAGTAGGGAAGGTGCAGGGTGGCTTGACAGAATCAGTGTAGCCAATTGAACATTGGTCCTTGCTCATTGTTTCACAGTGCCAAGTCACAACCCATCGAGCCCACTCAACCATCTGAAGTACAAATGAAGAATACTCACAGTCACCCTCCTTGTATCTCCAGTGAGCTGCAAAGCCAAACTCGGCTTGCAAATGCATCTCCTTTGTTCGAATTTGAACTTCAAGTGGAATTTCACCTTCACTCATCACCACCGTGTGCAAGGACTGATACCTGCAGGTTCGAACGAAGTTAGAAAGGAAATTTTTGCATTTTTTCAGATTCCATCTAAGAAAGATACCAAAACATGTTGGGATATAATATACCCGTTGAATTTAGGGTGGCTAATATAGTCCTTCAGCTTTCCAGGCACTTCAGACCACAACTGTTGAACGACTCTCAAAGCCTCGTAACAGTCTTCCTCATTTTCAACAATGACTCGTAGTCCATGAATATCATGGATTTCATCCATTGTCAACTTTTTCCTGCAAAAAAAATACAAGATAATATCTTGTGTCAACAATGGCCTACTTCTTCACCCTTTTCTTAATCAATTGTCATGTGTAGGAGTGAATGTGCATGTGTGTATGAAAAAGAGAGGAAGATAGAAAAATAGCATACTTCAACATCTTTGAATAGATGCTATATAAGCTTTTGTGTCGTCCAGACAGAACATGGTAAGTAATTTCTTTATCCTTGAGCGCGCTCTCGAGTTTCTCTATAGCAGAAGTGATCATTGCCTCATCAAATGAGTCCACAAGCCTAGATGACAGTTCTTTGTGCTGCTCCGGATTGAGATGCTTGAAACATAGATTCTCCAATTGCTCCTTCCAGCTTGAGATTCCTAACCGATTGGCCAAAGGAGCAAATATTTCCAAAGTCTCCTTAGCAAACCTCTGTTGCTTGAGCGGAGGCAAAGCATCTAGTGTTATCATGTTATGCAACCGATCTGCCAATTTAATAAGAACTGCTCGTGCATCTGCCATGCCAAGGAACATGGTGTGAAGGCGATCAGCTTCGACAGTCTTGCTCGCCGTATTATTTTCTCGTGCTAGCTTGCTCAGATGGCTAAGTTTAGAGACCTAAATGAATGACATGATAATACCATGATCAGAATCCTATAATCTCGGGCATTCATTCAAAAGAACATTGGTTTCTAAAGGAAAATAAAACCAACCAAGACGCAGCCATGAATATGCTGCCTATAATGCTATAAATCGAAATATGAAACCAAAACAAAGATACAACTATTTGCTAGATTCAAAACAAGCAATAGACCAACGATCATCATATGCATGTTCGGTCCTAAAATATGACATCAGCAAATACAATATGTAAGAGAGATTCATCTCTTACCCCTTCGACTAAATCAGCAACCCCGGCACCAAATGTCCTAAAAATGTAGTCGTAGCTCAAGAATGCGTCATCGAGGGTGTCATGTAAAAGCCCTGCTGCAACGACCGTGGAGTTAGCACCAATGGATGCCAACAACACTGCGGTTTCTACACAATGTTGCAAATAAGGATCACCGCTTGCACGCATCTACAGACAAAGAACATCATATAACCCTTATAAACAATGAGATACCAACGAAACACCAAAGAACAAAACATTGATTTCTCTGTTTATACCTGTCCTCTATGCGCCTTCTCGGCTTCGTAAAACGCTTTGACAACAATATCTTTTGAAAATATTTTGTGCCTCATTTGTGCACCTAAAAGCAATTCCTTAGCATAAGGATCCGAATCCACTTCCTCGAAATTATCCTCCATAGTGAAGGGTAATTCATCAACACAACTACTACTTTCCACCTCGAAACTCGGGGAATCATGATGAACACAAGATCCCAACGCACTCCTAATGAATCCATTAAACAATCGATTAGCCCCAACACGAAATGAGCCCTGGAAATTCACATCCCCGACCTTTTCGCGCACGATTCGCATAGGAGGGCTGCTGCTACTACACGAAACCGGGCCCTGAAACACCGATGTCGGGCTCTGATTGGTTTTCAAAGAACCACCGAATTTACTCGATGGATAACATAATGAACTGCTTAATTCCTTCAAATCTTCTCTTCTATAGGACCCTAAATCCTCTCCCCCACCGCTAGAAAAGCTTGATCTCACCGACGGTGAGGAGAAGAGGCACGATAGGCCACCGACAGCGGGTCTCTGGGAATAACCGGAACCTGTGGTTGAAGAACTTGACGAGGATCTCGAATTCAGATCCAAATCGTAAGAAGCGTGAGAATTCACGTTGATCTGGATAGGCGCCGAGCAGCGCGTGCTCGGCGTGCTCCTCGGTGGACTAGCGTAAAGAGCTATTGTCGAAACCGCCATGGCTTACGAACAACCAAGATAAATCCCCCCTAAAAGAAATGGTTTTTTGGCTTTAAAATTAATCAAATGTCAAACCCCAGAATTTTCCCTCCAAACAAACACCAAATTTTCCTTAAAAACCCAACAATTTTCTCACCAAAGGGGTTCTATTTCTGTGTGTGTCTACAATCAGAAGCCAATGAATTTGTTAAACGAGACCCAATTCGAATCTCAACAGTAAGAACTACAAAAACAAACGAAACCCTTTTGATTCTACACGTATATCTATACTATCAATCATATATTCACACAAACAGCAAAGAAAAAACAAAGAATCGAAAGGAAAGAAATTGTTTTGAAGAGAAAGGGTAATTGAGCTACAGTATTTACAATTATATAGGCAAATTTTCTACTCGAAAATTGACAAATTAAAGGGGGAAAATAAACAAAAGACGCTGGATTTTTTGAAATGAAAGCCTTCAAATTGAAAGAGAGAGCTTCGCTTTGTTTTCCTTTTTCTTTCCTTTCTTCTTCTTTGATTTTTCTTTTTGATAATAAATCTTTTTTTTCTCATGGAGTTTTATTATTGCGGGAAATTGGTCTGAGGCCAGGAATAGTAAGAGTTAAATTATGATTGTGCCCTTTGTTATTAACGGAATTAACTGGATTAGGACAATTACCAGCGTTGTTGGATTCTCGTTGTGGATAAGCTCGATTATTGGTTAATTAATTAAAAAGTTAATGCTCTGCTGTCGTTGTGTCCTTTTGTTAAAGGAGATAAAACTGTGGTTTCAGTCCCTCTATTATACAAGTATTTGCTATTCAGTCCTCACAATTTAATCTCTACTTTTAGAATTTCATTTGTTAATGTAAATAAAATATTGACATGCTTTTTTCAATACTTTTAAGGAAAAACATGTCGATTTTTCAATCGGAATAGTTAATGATAATAGTTATTTTAACCAACTAATAACGCTAACGTCTTAACGAAGTAGATGATCAAATTGTATTAAATTAAAGTGTAGAGACTAAATATCATATTTTAGCATGGTATAAGAACCAAAAACATAATTTAATCGGTTAAATATATTTTTAAAACTGTAATTATCATTACATATATAGTTATCATAATTAAAAATAGGGATAGATCTGTTTACACAGTGTAAAACTTAAAGAGTTTTACATGTTTTTTGGACCGTTGGATGAGTGAAACGAATGGATGAGATTAAGTAAATATGTGAAGATTATCACTTGAAGAAAAAATAAGAAGTTAATCTGAGCCATCAATTCCCTCATCTAACGATCCAGAAAACGTGTAAAACTTAAAGAATTTTACATTGTGTAAGTTGA
The DNA here is from genome assembly GCA_030270665.1 of Hibiscus trionum. Classification (NCBI taxonomy): domain Eukaryota; kingdom Viridiplantae; phylum Streptophyta; class Magnoliopsida; order Malvales; family Malvaceae; genus Hibiscus; species Hibiscus trionum. The sequence goes on from BSYR01000014.1 coordinate 5,290,222, forward strand.
TCCTAACTTTTAAAAATATATGAATTAATAAATGCACTGTGTTTAAACTACATTGAATCCAATATTCAGTGAATTTAAAATTCTAGATTATAATTTAAGAAAAAACAAAAATTAAGTGTTGACAGATTATCGGCTTATATTCTATTTATAGTTATATTTTCAGTTAAAACTAAGTAAATATTAGTAAAAAATAAAAAAAGAAGGGCAAAAACAACAATTGAAGAAAAGTTGTTGATAATGGATTAAGAAGAAAAACTAATCCAATTAGGTACATAACATTTTTAATGGTGTAATTATCTAACTTTTGGTAAAATTAGGTTCCTAAGGTTTCTTTTTGTGTAATTAGGTACCTAACATTTCTTATTTACATACACATGTTCAATTTTTATTGTTTCATACAAATAATGTTTACATCATCTGATTAAAGAGATAATATATGTTACAAATTTAAAATTTTGGGCATTAAAAATCTAAATACGAACGTGTGTAGTTTGAAAAAATTCTAGCTACCTAACTGCACAAAAATTTAAAAATTGATACTTAATTACATAAAAAGTAAGGGTGTAATTGCACTATTAAAAAGTTAGGTGCCAATAGTACACAAATCACATGATAGGGTACCAAAAGTTATATTTACCCATATATATTTTAAAAGTTATATAATGTGCCAATAATATTTTATTTAAACAAATCCAATGCTTTCTCTATTTTTATATTATCATACTGATAATGATATAATAAGGAGAAATTTTATTATAGATCATTTTAGTCGCGCTATTTATAGGATTAATTAATAAAAATTATTTATTTTATTATTTTTTTATGTTATCTTTTTACCAAGCGAATTTTTACTTGGTAAAATTATTTTTAAATTTGATTTACAGTAAATATGAGTGAAGATTCACTTGATAAAAAGATAATGTAGTGAAAATTAATGAGATGAATGATTTTTTTCTTGGTCTCATGGATGACGTGATAGAAATGACATATAATATAATTTCTCTATAATAAGATAGTTTACTAATAATTAATTGATCTAACTGGATGAGACGTTAATTATTTAAAAAAATTAAAAGTTTTATTCTGGTATTGTAAATAGAAAAATAAATAAATTATAAAAACTATTTCATAATAAGTTTTTAAAATATTTTATCTAAATTAATGGTCAATAAGTTATATAATAATTATTATAAAGAATATTGTATAACACTTTATTGTAATCGTATCTCTTTGATTTGTTCTTTATTTGATTATTTTTATTTATTTAAGACAGTGTTGGAATTTCAGTGGCATTGGAACTCTAATTGCTTTGCACTAAAGGCAAAGGAAAGCAAAGATTGTACGACTTAAATAATAGTGCATGCTCACATGATTTATTTATTTATGTAGTTGCTTTTGGTGCACACCAACTTGTGATGTGGTCCATTTTATGGATTTCTTTTATTTTTATTTTTTAAAATTAGGGAAATCTTTTTATGGTACATGAATTAATTAATCAAAAGATGAGATTCCTATTCCATTTATTTTTATAATTTTGAAAAAAAATATATCATACATTTGCAGAGTGCAGTGAAAAATGAAAAGTTTTTATGAGCGTATTAGTTTAAAGGTTTGTAGATCAGTTTAAGGTTTTAGATTTTAGGGGTTTAAGTATATAAATTTAGAATTTATGGGTATGATTAAAATTTAGGCTTTAGAGATTAGAGTTTAATTTTTGGATAATATGATTAATGATTACCCTAAATTTTAACCATAAACCTTAAAATCAAAACATATCCACTAAAACCCTTAAACACTAAACCCTAAACAAAATCTCTAAACCCTAATGTGTTTGTGCAAATAAAACTTATAAGAGTGTCTGTGCATAAAATATTTACCCTATAATTAATTTATGATGCTATATTTTATAGATTTATTATAACATCCATTTTAAAAAAATTGTATTTGATTAATAAGTTTTATTGGTCCAATGGTAATATATTTTCAAATATAATTCAATTTTAAAATTAAATTTCGAATTCAAAGTATAAATGATTTCATCGATTAAATTCAATTAAGATAAAACTAATATTATTTAATATTTCCATTAAAAATGTTTTTTATATAAATTATGACACCGGACATAATCACGTACCATCTAGAATATATAACTAAATTACTTATATGATAATGTCCAAATCAATAAAATTATAAAAAAAATCACATTGATCATGTTATCTTCTAGTTGAAAAGCAACGTTATTTTTTTTGTTTTCTTATTGTAAATATATATAATGAAAATTTGAATATCTCGTAAAATCTTAATTTAACTGGTGTAAAATTATAACCTAAATCTGTAAACAATGAATTAAACCCTTAAATCCTAAATTGAACTTGTTTGTGATAATCAAGTTTTCACTGTCAGTGCATGGAATAATTTCTCATTCTCAGTGACTGAATCCATTAAGTAAGTTAAAGGGTGAAAGGTAAAATGTTTCTCTTAAATGATTCGAATTCGAATAATCAAATGATTAGAAGTAGGGGCAAAACGGGAAATCCAAATAGGGTTCTCCGGATCTACAAAGAAGGTGTAGAACACACTCAAGTCCGCGATAAGGACTTGAACTTCCCCTCTTTCTTTTTCCATTCCCATTTTCTTTGCCAATTTGGTTTCTTGTGCCAGAAACGTAGGCTCTTGACACTTCGCTGGCGGCACGTGGCTTGTCACCACCCGCCGCCACATGGTCAGCGTACATTGCAGCCACGTGTTTATTGCTCAGACGGCGGATTAGGTGGTTTTTGGGCTTTCAGACGGGGGACGGTCACCGTCGCTATTGTCTACCTCTGGCCACGTGGTGGTTTCGTATGTCGACTCAGCTCCGCTGATTTCGTGGCTTCCTTTCCAAGGTATATGGATCTTGTGTGAGCGGTATTAAAAGTAAGAGCAATCATGGACCGTTGATTTGTTGTGTTGCTGGACTTTTTTTGTGATTGTTTGAATATTTTAGTTTTTGGTCAAAGTCAAATCTTTGTGTGGAGTATTTTTTTTAAAGATATTTGATTTTTTAAGTAAGATCAAAGCAGAAATTAAATACTTCAAGAGAACAATGCTTCCAAGCTGAAAGAGGGGGAGTCGATTCACAATAGGCGTGAAAGATGGTTGTTAATTTTAGAGATTTTATCTAATTCGTATTTTAACAACTCCTGAATGACCCTTCGTACAAACGGACAATAAAGATTTTTTTAATATAAAAAAAGAGGATGTATATGATTTGACTGGTGCACGACTTATATTTTTTTTTAAATATTATTATTTGAATATTTTAAAAATTAACTTATGTTCTCTTTATACTTTTTCTTATAAGTAAAACTATATAATCAAACTAATATTCAGAATATATATATATATTTAAACCTATCATAATAATAATTAAGGCATGATATTTTTTAGTACATGGAACCTGACGCATGGAAGCGGAGTGGGTCCACGACACGACACAATCAATGTCCAAGTTGTAGCCACTAAACAGGAAGAATCAAATTGGAGATACACATTGGCCGCGAATGTCGGATATTTTGTTCTGTCCGCCACGTCAGCACCTACCCAATTGCTCAACTATTTTGGGCCTCAGGAGGATTGGGCTGTTTTCCAACTCCAATCTCCTCAAAGCTAAGTTTAACTCAATGGGTTTAAAACTCCAGGTCTATACTCTTAAGTCCCAACCCAACAAGCTTTGTTTCTCCTCTAATTAGGAATAGAAAAATAACCTGGTCTTGTTGGGTCTCGACCTGATCCGATTCGTTAGAGGCGGGTTATTTATTTTAAAATCAGGTTTGAGTCGGAGCGGACGGGTTTTGAAAAAGATCAAGTCGGGGCGTACAAGATTTGGAGTTATGGTGAATATTTTTCGTCCCGATCCGACCCGATATATTTATATATAATTTTATATTATATTTAATATTTTTATTATTTTTTAGACATGTCGTGTTTAGTTGGTTTTTTTTTGTTAAAATTGTGAGATCGGATCAAGATCGTGTTATACTTTTGTTATGTCAGATCAAAAATAAAATATATTAAAATTAAGTCAGACCGAATTCAAGTTGAAATTTTAAATTTCAAGTTGGGATCGGGTGGCCCAAACTCCATCCTGACCGTACCGTTGCCATCCATACTCTTGTTTAATGGATGATAAAAATGATTTAAATTTTTTTAAAGACCTCATATATAGTAAATTCGAATAAATTTTAATTTAGATACCGTATTCATTTATGTACAGAAAGTATTTGAATTCATTGCGTACAGTCGTACACCTAATTAAATAACATGATATTAATTTAAGAGTAATTATTTTATACAAAGTTTCTACAAGTGTCTTAGTTTTAGGTTTTAGGGACTCTGTTTAAATTTAGGGTATATGAATTTAAATGTAGTAATTTTGATTTTAGTGGTTATTGATAAAATTTTGAGTTCAAGGTTAAAATTTAGGGTTTTGTATGTTAAAACTAAATCTCTAACCATATTATCCTAAAACTTAAACCCTAACTCTAGATCTTAAATTCTAACCCTAAACTTTAAATTCTAAGCCCCTACACTAAAACCTCTAAATTGAAACCCTAAAATCTAGGCACTTACGAACATGGGCGGAGTCAAAATTTTCGTATAATGGGGTCAAAGTAGAGTATGAGATATGAAGGATTTCTATATCGTTACAATAAGTGTTGTTGACCCCATATCCAACAAATCAAGTGAGGTCAATTCTAATATTTTTTGTGAAAAATCTGATACAATTCTAATATTTCTATATGGTGGGAATTTTTTTAGTTGGGTCAATTGCACCTCTAATTTATCTAGGGATGGACATTTTACCCGGGCCCGACGGGTTCCGACCCGACCCGGTCGAGTCGAGTATTTTTATGAAAAATCGGGTTCGGGTCGGGTCGGATTTTTGTGTAGAGTTAGGTTGGGTTGGGTTGGGTCGGGTTCGGGTTTTAGGGTGAAAAAATCTGACCCGACCTGGGACTAATTGTGTAATTTTTTACATTTTATAATTAGGTCCTTAAAATTAATTTTTTATTTACATTTTAGTCCTTAAATTTATTATTTTTTTATAATTATGTCTCTTAAAATTATTTTTTTACAATTAGGTCCCTAAAATTAATTTTTTCTATAAGTCGGGTCGGGTTTAGAATATTTATTTTCGGGTCAAGTCGGGTTTTTTAAAGAATGAGATCGTGTCAGGTCGGGTTCAGTTTTAAGATGTTTAGTTTCAGGTTGGGTTTGGGTGGGCCAAAAACCTGACCCGTGCCCATCCCTAAATTTATCATATACATCCGCCCATGCTTACGAATATAAAAAAATTTCATCGTCTGTATATGAGATAATAATCATTAATTTAATATACGATATAACGTTTTTAAATAATATTGTATCTTCGCATTTAGTTCGACTCAATTTCTCACTCACGATGATAGCCTCACTTCACAGGGTAGTTCTAGGAAACGTCAGTTATTTCAAGGCTAAATACCGGCGAACCTGATGACCGGGTAAATATTTTGTACAAAGTTTGTTATAAATCATGTACATAGTTTGATACCACTTTGTAAGAGAAAAAAGCTTGTACCGAGTTTCTTACCAAAGTTACCAAAGACCAACATGGCTCATAGTCTTGTAAGAAATTTTGTACATACCTTATTTGGTACAAATGTACATAATTTATTACAAGTTATGTAAGGATTTTTGTATGTACCGAACTTACTACAAAATGTACATAGGTTGTTACCACTTTGTTATAAAATAAGGTTTGTACCGAATTTCTTACCAAAAGTTTCCAAAGACCAAAAGGGCTAATGGTCTTGTAAGGATTTTTGTACATACCCTATTTGGTACAAATGTACATGATTTTTGAGAAGTTATGTAAGAATTTTTGTATGTACCGAACTTATTACCAATGTACACAGTTTCTTAGTATTTTGTAAAAAAAAAATTGTACCGAATTTCTTACCAAAGGTTGCCAAGACCAAAAGGGCTCATGGTCTTGTAAAGTTTTTTGTACGTACCGTATTTGTTACAATAAAACATAATTTTTTACAACTTGTGTAAGGATTTTTGTATGCACCGAACTTATTACCAAAATGTACACAAATTGTTACCACTTTGTAATAAAATAAAGTTTGTACCGAATTTCTTACCAAAGGTTTTGAAAGACCAAAAGGGTTGATGGTCTTGTAAGGATTTTTTTACATACTGTATTTGTTACAGTAAACATAATTTCTTACAAGTTATGTAAGGATTTTTGTATGTACAGAACTTATTACCAAAACGTACACAGTTTGTTACCACTTTGTAATAAAATAAGGTTTGTACCGAATTTCTTACCAAAGGTTTCTAAAGACCAAAAGGGCTCATGATTTTGTAAAGATTTTTGTACATACCCTATTTGTTACAATAAAACATAATTTTTTACAACTTGTGTAAGGATTTTTGTATGTACCGAACTTATTACCAAAATATACACAATTTCTTAGTATTTTGTAATAAAAAAAAGTTTGTACCGAATTTCTTACCAAAGATTATCAAAGACCAAAAGGGCTCATGGTCTTGTAAGGATTTTTATACATACCCTATTTGTTACAATAAAACATAATTTTTTACAACTTCTATAAGGATTTTTGTATGTACCGAACTTATTACCAAAATGTACACAGTTTGTTACCATTTTGTAATAAAATAAAGTTTGTACCGAATTTCTTACCAAAGGTTTCGAAAGACCAAAAGGGTTGATGGTCTTGTAAGGATTTTTGTACATACCGTATTTGTTATAGTAAACATAATTTCTTACAAGTTATGTAAGAATTTTAGTATGTACCGAACTTATTACCAAAACGTACACAGTTTGTTACCACTTTGTAATAAAATAAGGTTTGTACCGAATTTCTTACTAAAAGTTTCCAAAGATCAAAAGGGCTCATGGTCTTGTAAGGATTTTTGTACATACCCTATTTGTTACAATAAAACATATTTTTTTACAACTTGTGTAAGGATTTTTGTATGTACCGAACTTATTACCAAAATATACACAATTTCTTAGTATTTTGTAATAAAAAAGTTTGTACTGAATTTCTTAACAAAGGTTGTCAAAGACCAAAAGGGCTCATGATCTTGTAAGAATTTTTGTACATACCCTATTTGTTACAATAAGCCATAATCTTTTTACAACTTCTGTAAAGATTTTTGTATGTACCGAACTTATTACCAAAATGTACACAGTTTATTACCACTTTGTAATAAAATAAAGTTTGTATTGAATTTCTTACCAAAGTTTTTCAAAGACCAAAAGGGTTGACGGTCTTGTAAGAATTTTTGAACATACTGTATTTGTTATAGTAAAACATAATTTCTTACAAGTTATGTAAGGTTTTTTGTATGTATCGAACTTATTACCAAAATGTACACAGTTTGTTACCACTTTGTAATAAAATAAGGTTTGTACCGAATTTCTTACCAAAGATTTCCAAAGATCAAAAGGGATGATGGTCTTGTAAGGATTTTTGTACATACTGTATTGATTACAGTAAAACATAATTTCTTACAAGTTATGTAAGGATTTTTGTTTGTACCGAACTTATTACCAAAATGTACACAGTTTGTTACCACTTTGTAATAAAATAAGGTTTGTACCGAATTTCTTACCAAAGGTTTCCAAAGACCAAAAGGTATATACACAACTTCCTACCCGAAAACTTTTTCTACTATATGTGTTGTATGGGTGGTTTCGAAACCGCAATTGTAGCACCCCCAACCCGGGCCGGGAGTCGGGAGCGTTACCGGAACAGGAAAGGCGGACAAACGGAACACATCAAACAAAAGCGGAAGCATTTTCGGAAAACAAAATATCAATTTAATCAGTATTTCATATTAATGCGCACGCGGAAAATGGGCTAACAAAAACTTTTCTTAATATCTTATGATCATACAAAAACTTAGACATAATTTCTTTTAATCTTGTTACCAAATTTCAAGACAATTTAAAACTTTATTATCATTATCAAATTACCATTACAATTAGGTCAAACGAGTCAAATACTTAAGCTATTCAAATTCATGCCATTCGAAACCCTTAATTAAATGGTCTAGGTGATTTTCGATTTAATCCAAATTACCAATAATTAATCAATTCAATTTTCATACAAGACATAATAGATTTCAATTTCATGGCATTTGATTTCTTTTACTTAGAACCTTACAAAATATCATGATTTATATGCCCCTAAACATGTCAAGCTATCGACTATGGACAACAAAAAGAATCGACACAACCACTAGCTTGACTTACATTTTGTACAACAAAATAATGAGGCTACCTGCTTAAATACAAAACATGATTCTAGCCTCCTAACCAAGCATCACGGAGCATATAATTTCAAACACCATTTCAAACTTAAGTTACGACCGAACACAACAAAACGAATCCTTAAACAGACTTCAAAGCCACCATCTAGGAGTCTAAAGATAAGACTTAGATCGTATATATTTCAGAACTTGGGAACTTAAGAAATTGATCCAACGAATGCTAGCTTTAAGGTCCGAGCTATCCTGCTAAGGTTGGGAAGAAGAAAACAACGGAGCGATAAGTACAAATAGTACTTAGCGAGGTAATGCTAAATCTAATTCATTCTTGAGCTTTAATGTGATCAAACATTGAGTTTACTTAGCTAGGTTTATTAACAATCAAATTACACCTAACTAAGCTCATGTAAAAATTCATACGCATAGCATACGTCATATCACCATTCATAGCACATGTTCGAATACATAACATAACCCGATGATTTATCACATGCTTGTATATAATTCATTCCATATCATAACTCAATTCAATTTCAGCATACTCAATCTCATGCTTAACAATTGAATTAATCAGAATTTCATGCTAATCCATACATAGCATTATTAACTTATCAAAACGTAATCACAATTTCATCATAGGCATGTAATTCTAATGATCTCAAAACATCATCCAAAAATCAGAATTTTCCAATTCTTAATCCCGTGTATTCGAATAGGGTCATTACCCAAACTTCACATAATCGGACTTATAAGCAATTCATGTGCTTCATATCATAATCGGATAGGACCAATGTCCACATAGCATAACATTTCATATCATATCATATCACATCATGCTAAGTCACACAATCATTTATCCACTTCATAAGCTATATATAACTTAGCAAATTCCATTCAATTCATGTGAATCATGTCACGTTATCATTCATTTCGTTACTTTTAATTTGGTTTCATAGCCCAAGGTAGAATAGTCGTATCAGATATTCAAGCCATCGGAGGGGTAACATGTAACGCATATAGTTGGTCAAAGCAACATCAAGAGTCGCACAAAACAACATCAAGGGATGCCCATAGCATCATGTGTCTCGAACAACAATCAAGAACACATATCTTATAATCAAGAGTACACAAAGTACTATCAAAGATTGCACAAAGCAATATCAAACGGTGAGCTCAGACTCTAGGCATGCCGTTCTTATCTAAAACTTCCAATCGACCAAGGGCGTATTCTTGTTAATTAATTAATTCGTTATTTCATTTAACATATATATATTTTTCAGAATTCACTTTGCATGCTCATTCGATCATAACATCATGCATGGCAGCAACATCATACATACATAATCACATGCATTTTTAAGCATAGCATAAACTTACCATAGGGCAGTCCACATATTCATTTTATCAAATATCATCAAGAATCCAATTCATGCATATTCATCATACAATTAAACACATGAACAGTCCACATATTGCGCATACTCAAACATTATCAAAATCCAAATCGAACATATAATTCATTGCAATTAACATCATATAAAACAGCCCACATATTGCACACAATCAAAAATAAATCACAAGTTTCAAATCATGCATCCAATTTCCTTTTTATCTCCTTCCCTTACTAAACACATTACTGAATATCAATTAGTCCAATTTCATGCATAGAAAACATAAATTACAAATAATAAAGTGGTTCGGACACTAGTCCCAACCCTAATACAAAATTACACTCACGAATCCTTAAGCTTGATCTCGAATTGAGATGCCTTTGTTTCTTCCCTTCGAATGATCGATCCTAGCTTCCTCCAAAGATTCTTCGCAATTTCGATCTTAATTCTCAACATAAAACGAATACACACTATATTAGGAAGCAATTCAATCATAATTACTTCTCAATTTCAAGCATGAATTCCTATTCTCAAATCTGACTTTTCATTAAACTAGTTGGAGGACTAGTTAGCGTTTTGATCATATCTTTTTAATTACTAATCCAAAATTAACTTATCATATATCATTAGAAATGTATTAAACTCAATTGTACACTCATGTGAACCTCATATTTTTATCTTATTCTAATAAATACAGTTTATTGCTTAATTACACTCCTTTCGGTAAATCTGGGCAGCTTGTACTGCCCAACTTTAAAAATTTATATCTCTTAATTTACATACTGGAATTGAGTTCCGTTTTCTCTCAATGATTCTAGACATATCAAAGTTTATACAGTAAAAATTTCAGCTTGAAATACCTTATATCCAATTTTTGGTGAATTTCCAAAGTTACTGTTTTTACATTGTACACCACTGGACAGCTTTCTTAACTTATACTTTAACTTAAAAATACACTTAATCACACACTTGAATCTAAAAATTCCTTCATGGTATGACTTATACTATTTTTCCATGACATTTTACAGTCCATATAAATTTTCAATTTCAACAATTAAGTATTCAATTTACCGATTTCTCCAAATCAGTCCCTAATCTCCATAACTTTCGATTACATGTCCATTTTTAGTTCTAATCAAAATATCTACTTTTTAACTCATTTTTCCAGCAACCAATAATCATTTATAACAAAATATTCATTTCTTCACAACTTTCTCCTAGTGAGAATTTTCAGATTTTAATCCCTAAGTATAGAAATTTTCCAAATATTCAAAACTTTATATTTTCTTTCAAAACAGCCCCCTTATGACTCTATTCATGTTTTCTCAAGAAATTTTCAAAGACTTCATTAGTTCATCTTGTTATTTCCTTCAAGATTCATATAGTTTCATGTTCATACAAGTTTTAGGTTTGCATGCATGGCTTTAAACTCAACCGAATAGTTACAAGGAGTAAGAAACTTACTTTTTAATTTCCTTGACAACACTAGCTATCTTCTTCAACTTCCTAGCTTAAATCTTCCATCATGCAAGCAAAATTCTCACCATTTTAGCTCTTAAATTTTCAGACTTTAAAGCTTCTCTCCCTCCCCATTTTTCTCTTTTCTTCACGGCAATGGAGAAGAAAATGATGAAGGAAGACAAGCTTCCATAATCTAAGTGATTTGATGGCCTTAGTAATTACCTTAGTATCCTTTTGCCTATCTCTTTTATTTTTATTTTACTAAGGGCAGCCCTAAGGATATTTTGTTTTTAACATGCAATTTTCATTCTTTGTAAACCTTTTAATTTGGTCATCAATTTCCATTGTTCCATGCTTTCTTGAATTTTCTCAATTTCATCCGATTTTTCTCAAGGAAATGTAATATTATTTAATTTCTGTTTTTTTTATTCTTTTAATTTCATACCATCGATCTTGTTATCACTAACTCAATTTCACTAATTTACCAATCGGCTAAATTCCTTAATTCAAAGCTAAGTTTCTTTCTAATTCAAATTGGTGCACTAGTTGCCCAATTAAGAACTTTAGGGACCAAATTGCATAATTCACTAAGTTTGCAAACTCAATTGCTTCTAAGAATAAATAAATAATTTAACTTTTACGGCTTTAAATTCTAGGACGGAAATGTGGGTGTTACAATTCCCTCCTCCTTAAAGAAAGAATTCGTCCTCGAATTCTTACCTGAACTGAATAAATGAGGATATTGCTTCCGCATCGTATCCTCGGGTTCCCACGTTGCTTCTGTAACGTTATGATTCTTCCAGAGAATTTTAACGAGAGGGACGCTCTTGTTACGAAGCCTTTTAATTTCTCGATCGAGAATCTGAACAGGTTCCTCTTCATAGGAGAGGTCAGGATTAAGTTCAACTTCTTCTGGTTCGAGAATATGAGACGGATCAGATCGATAACGCCTTAAAATGGAAACATGAAAGACATTATGAATCTTATCAAATTCAGGAGGTAGTGCAAGGCGATAAGCTACAAGACCAATTCTCTCAATTACTTCGAACGGTCCAATGAAACGCGGACTAAGCTTTCCCTTCTTGCCGAAACGAAAAACTTTCTTCCACGGGGAAACTTTGAGAAATACTTTATCTCCGATCTCATATTGGATGTCCCTAAGCTTCAGATCAGCGTATAACTTATGCCTATCGAAAGCTTGTTTCAACCGGGAATGAATAATTTGAACTTGTCCTTCAGTTTCCTGAAGTAGTTGAGGTCCTAAAACTTTATTGTCTCCGAGTTCAGACCAACACAAAGGGGTTCGGCATTTTCTTCCATACAGTGCTTCAAAAGGAGCCATCTGAATAGAAGACTGATAGTTATTATTATAAGCGAACTCGATTAACGGCAGTGATTTCTCCCAGTTCTTACCGAAATCGATAATACAAGCTCTAAGCATGTCTTCAAGAATTTGAATTACTCGTTCAGATTGTCCATCACTTTGAGGATGAAAAGCTGTGCTAACATTCAATTTAGTTCCAAGAGCCTTATGTACAGCTTTCCAGAATCGAGCTGTAAATCGAGGATCTCGATCTGAAACAATAGAAGTTGGAATTCCGTGCAAACAGATAACTTCTCGAACATACAGTTCTGCTAAGGTCTCAAGACTATAATTCATCCGTACCGGAATGAAATGCGCTGATTTAGTGAAACGATCAACGATCACCCAGACAGCATCACACTTTCTAGGAGAGTCAGGAAGAACGGTCACAAAATCCATCGTAATTCGTTCCCATTTCCATTGCGGAAATTCAAAAGGTTGAAGTAATCCAGTAGGAGCACAGTGTTCAGCTTTGACTTGCTAACAATTCAGACATCTCGATGCAAAGTCATTGATAGCCGATTTCATTCCAGACCACCAATACAAGGGCTTGAGATCCTTGTACATCTTAACAGATCCAGGGTGGATCGAAAAAGAACTTTGATGTGCTTCTTGCAGAATTTCAGCTTGTAATTCCTTGTTATTATGAACACAAATCCGATCTTTGAAATATAGAAGACCGTTTGACTTGACAGAAAAGTCAGGATTAGATTCCAGCTTAGACAAGATTCTCTGAAGTTCCGGATCAACTTGCTGGAGTTCTTTGATTCTAGAAATCAGAATAGATTGAACCTGAAGTTCGTTCAGATAATTCCGAGCTTTACATAGTCGGAAATGAGCATTGATGGCCAAAGAAGCTATGAACAAACAAATCAAAGATGTTACTTGGAAAGCAAGACACCATTCGAATGGTTTAGTAAATTTTCGAGATTGAACCATATTAGATTTTGAGAATTTCGAAAGACGTACCGAGGTTCGGTTTCCGACTCAGAGCATCGACAACCACGTTAGCCTTTCCAGGATGATAGTCGATGGTCAGATCATAATCTTTGAGTAATTCCAACCACCTTCTTTGTCGAAGATTCAGCTCTTTTTGAGTAAGCAAGTACTTTAGACTTTTGTGATCGGTGAATAGCTTACACTTCTCACCGCACAAATAATGCCGCCAAATTTTCAGTGCGAATACAATGGCTGCTAATTCAAGATCATGAGTTGGATAGTTCAGCTCGTGAGGCTTAAGTTGTCGAGAAGCGTATGCAATCACATTACCTTCCTGCATCAAAACACATCCAAGGCCGGAATGTGATGCATCACTGTAAACAACAAATTCTTTTCCAGACTCAGGCTGAATAAGAACAGGAGCACAAGTCAAGGCTTGTTTAAGCTGATCAAAACTTCTTTGTTGTCCTTCGGACCACTTAAACGGTTCATTATTTCTGAGTAATTTGGTTAGCGGTGCAGCAATTACTAAAAATCCTTTCACAAATCTCCGATAATACCCAGCTAAACCAAGGAAACTTCGGACCTCGCTTACATTGCTCGGAGCTCGCCATTCAAGAATTGTCTGAATTTTCTTAGAATCAACCTTGATTCCTTCGGCTGAAATAACATGTCCGAGGAAAGACACTTCTGAAAGCCAGAATTCACATTTAGTGAACTTAGCAAATAGCTGATTTTCTCGGAGTGTCTGGAGTACAATCCGAAGATGTTGAGCATGTTCTTCCCTGTTACGAGAATAGACTAGAATATCGTCGATGAATACGACAACAAACTTGTCAAGATGAGGCTTGAATACTCGATTCATCAGATCCATGAATGCAGCAGGGGCATTCGTTAACCCGAATGGCATCACCAGAAAATCGTAATGACCATAACGAGTTCTGAAAGCAGTTTTGGGTATATCTTCATCTTTCACCCTCATTTGATAATATCCGGATCGAAGGTCAATTTTAGAGAATACACCAGCATCTTTCAGCTGATCAAACAGATCTTCAATTTGGGGCAATGGATACTTATTCTTGATAGTGACTCTGTTCAATTGCCGGTAATCAATGCAAAGTCGCATCGTTCCGTCTTTCTTTTTCACAAAGAGAACTGGAGCACCCCAGGGAGAAGTGCTGGGTCGAATGAAACCCTTATCTTCTAATTCTTGAATTTGCTTCTTTAATTCTTGCAATTCAATAGGTGCCATACGATAGGGCGTAATGGACATCGGATTAGTTCCAGGCTGAACTTTAATTTTGAACTCAACTTCTCGAATTGGAGGGAGTCTAGGGAGTTCTTCAGGAAACACATCAACAAATTCAGATACAACAGGCATTTCTGTTAAGCCAAAATCTAATTCATCTTGCAAAGCCATAGCAGCAAAAAGAGATGTTGGTTTCTTGTCGATTAGCAGAATTGATTCTTTTCCTAATCCCCTTAAGTATAGTCTTTTATTCTGACAATCAATCCAGGCTTCATGTCTACCCAACCAGTCTAACCCTAATACTAGGTCAAACTCACATTTAGGTAGAACATACAAGTCATAGGGAAAACGTACATTTTGAATAGACACAAGGCTATTCTTACAGATCAGGTTGATTGGTAAATCACCTCCTATAGGGTTTGAAACAATTATCCCAGTTTTAACAAATTCAGGCTTTAGTTGTAACTTGTCAATCAGGTGAGAACACACAAAAGAATGAATTGATCCCGAATCAATTAAAGCATAAACATGAGTAAGGTTTAGTTCAACCGTACCCGCAATAACATCCGGAGAATCTTCCTCATTCTTCGCACGGATATGATAGACTCGAGCCGGAGCTCGTGATTCCTGATGTGTGGTGGCTTTCGACTGATTGCTTCTGCCTCTGCCCTGACTTCCAGACTGAGCTTGTCTAATATTCTTGTTCCGATTGGATTGCACATGACTCGGATTAGCAGAGTTTTGAGCAGGAGCTTGATCTCTCATCACTGGACAGTCTCTGATATAATGGTCACTTTCGCCACAAGTAAAACATAAGTTAGCCTGCTTTCAGCACTGACCAGAATGTGGTTTCTGACAATGCTGACAAACGGCAACCTTTTCTGAATTCCCAGGGCTATTAACAGATATAATCGGGACAAAAAGTCTACTCACTGACTGAGGCTTCGATGTGAAGTTACTACGAGGAGCTGGATTATACGAAGAAGTACCTTCTTTATGGCTTCTAGACTTCTTTGATTTCCAGTGAGACTTGTCATCACTCTTACGCTTCTTATCATGACGGTAACCGCTTTTCCTCTTTTCTGCGGTCCGAAACTTGGATTCTGTAGCAATAGCTCGGTTTACGAGAGTTTGAAAGTCCATGATATCCAGGGTGGTAAACATCGGACTCAGCTCATCATTCAGACCGTCAATGAACATACGGTACTTTTCTTTCTCTGACTTGATGTACTCAGAACCATACTTGCAGTACTTACAGAAATCAGCCACGTACTGCTCTATTGGTCGACCCGCTTGCTTCAGATGCAAGAAACGCTTTCTTCGATCGGCCAAGTACTGTTCACTGATGTATTTCTTCTTGAATTCTTCTACAAAGAATTTCCAGTTCACAGATTCAACTGGAGCGGTTAGTGTTGTAGTTTCCCACCAGTTCAAAGCTTCATCAGCAATTAAGGCAACAACGCATTCGAGCTTATGCTCATCGGAGCACTGAAGTTGCTTTAGTCAATATCTGAGTAGTTCTTTCTAACCAATACTCAGCTTCTTCAGGCTTCTCTTCAATAGAGCCTGCAAAAGTATAGGCTCAATGTTGAGCAAGCTTTTCAATAGGAGCTCTGCTAGGGGCAGCAGCTACCGGAGCAGGTTGTTCATGTCTCATGTTCGTCAAAAGCTGATCGAACATTTCTTTCATGCTCAGAAGACAATCTCTTTGAACATTCTGAATAGTCGGATTATCAGTGTTCGTCCGAGGCTGAACAGGAGATTGTTGTCGAGTAATATCTGGTACAGGAGGGTTCTCCTTATCCGGAGGGTTTTCTTTCATACGAACACTATCCCCTTCACTTGAGGATTCTCGAGGACTTTCATCATCTCGAGCTAAATGTGTCTCTTTCATTCTAATTCAGATCAAACAAAATTCAAAGTTAGGATCAAGTCACAAGTAACAATATGTATGATCCCTAGGTGGCTTGACTCAACTAATGATGCACAAAGAACACATTCGAGGTCTATAGGACCTGTTACCTAAAAAGCTCTGATACCAACAAATGTAGCACCCCCAACCTGGGCCGGGAGTCGGGAGCGTTACCAGAACAGGAAAGGCGGACAAACGGAACACATCAGACAAAAGCGGAAGCATTTTCGGAAAACAAGATATCAATTTAATCAGTATTTCATATTAATGCGCACGCGGAAAATGAGCTAACAAAAACTTTTCTTAATATCTTATGATCATACAAAAACTTAGACATAATTTCTTTTAATCTTGTTACCAAATTTCAAGACAATTTAAAACTTTATTATCATTATCAAATTACCATTACAATTAGGTCAAACGAGTCAAATACTTAAGCTATTCAAATTCATGCCATTCGAAACCCTTAATTAAATGGTCTAGGTGATTTTCGAATTAATCTAAATTACCAATAATTAATCAATTCAATTTTCATACAAGACATAATAGATTTCAATTTCATGGCATTTGATTTCTTTTACTTAGAACCTTACAAAATATCATGATTTATATGCCCCTAAACATGTCAAGCTATCGACTATGGACAACAAAAAGAATCGACACAACCACTAGCTTAACTTACATTTTGTACAACAAAATAATGAGGCTACCTGCTTAAATACAAAACATGATTCTAGCCTCCTAACCAAGCATCGCGGAGCATATAATTTCAAACACCATTTCAAACTTAAGTTACGACCGAACACAACAAAACGAATCCTTAAACAGACTTCAAAGCCACCATCTAGGAGTCTAAAGATAAGACTTAGATCGTACATATTTCAGAACTTGGGAACTTGAGAAATTGATCCAACGAATGCTAGCTTTAAGGTCCGAGCTATCCTGCTAAGGTTGGGAAGAAGAAAACAACGGAGCGATAAGTACAAATAGTACTTAGCGAGGTAATGCTAAATCTAATTCATTCTTGAGCTTTAATGTGATCAAGCATTGAGTTTACTTAGCTAGGTTTATTAACAATCAAATTACACCCAACTAAGCTCATGTAAAAATTCATACGCATAGCATACGTCATATCACCATTCATAGCACATGTTCGAATACATAACATAACACGATGATTTATCACATGCTTGCATATAATTCATTCCATATCATAACTCAATTCAATTTCAGCATACTCAATCTCATGCTTAACAATTGAATTAATCAGAATTTCATGCTAATCCATACATAGTATTATTAACTTATCAAAACGTAATCACAATTTCATCATAGGCATGTAATTCGAATGATCTCAAAACATCATCCAAAAATCAGAATTTTCCAATTCTTAATCCCATGTATTCGAATAGGGTCATTACCCAAACTTCACATAATCGGACTTATAAGCAATTCATATGTTTCATATCATAATCGGATAGGACCAATGTCCACATAGCATAACATTTCATATCATATCATATCACATCATGCTAAGTCACACAATCATTTATCCACTTCATAAGCTATATTTAACTTAGCAAATTCCATTCAATTCATGTGAATCATGTCACGTTATCATTCATTTCGTTACTTTTAATTTGGTTTCATAGCCCAAGGTAGAATAGTCGTATCAGATATTCAAGCCATCGGAGGGGTAACATGTAACGCATATAGTTGGTCAAAGCAACATCAAGAGTCGCACAAAGCAACATCAAGGGATGCCCATAGCATCATGTGTCTCGAACAGCAATCAAGAACACATATCTTATAATCAAGAGTACACAAAGTACTATCAAAAATTGCACAAAGCAATATCAAACGGTGAGCTCAGACTCTAGGCATGCCGTTCTTATCTAAAACTTCCAATCGACCAAGGGCGTATTCTTGTTAATTAATTAATTCGTTATTTCATTTAACATATATATATTTTTCAGAATTCACTTTGCATGCTCATTCGATCATAACATCATGCATGGAAGCAACATCATACATACATAATCACATGCATTTTTAAGCATAGCATAAACTTACCATAGGGCAGTCCACATATTCATTTTATCAAATATCATCAAGAATCCAATTCATGCATATTCATCATACAATTAAACACATGGGCAGTCCACATATTGCGCATACTCAAACATTATCAAAATCCAAATCGAACATATAATTCATTGCAATTAACATCATATAAAACAGCCCACATATTGCACACAATCAAACATAAATCACAAGTTTCAAATCATGCATCCAATTTCCTTTTTATCTCCTTCCCTTACTAAACACATTACTGAATATCAATTAGTCCAATTTCATGCATAGAAAACATAAATTACAAATAATAAAGTGGTTCGGACACTAGTCCCAACCCTAATACAAAATTACACTCACGAATCCTTAAGCTTGATCTCGAATTGAGATGCCTTTGTTTCTTCCCTTCGAATGATCGATCCTAGCTTCCTCCAAAGATTCTTCGCAATTTCGATCTTAATTCTCAACATAAAACGAATACACACTATATTAGGAAGCAATTCAATCATAATTACTTCTCAATTTCAAGCATGAATTCCTATTCTCAAATTTGACTTTTCATTAAACTAGTTGGAGGACTAGTTAGCGTTTTGATCATATCTTTTTAATTACTAATCCAAAATTAACTTATCATATACCGTTGGAAAGGTATTAAACTCAATTGTACACTCATGTGAACCTCATATTTTTATCTTATTCTAATAAATACAGTTTATTGCTTAATTACACTCCTTTCGGTAAATCTGGGCAGCTTGTACTGCCCAACTTTAAAAATTCATATATCTTAATTTACATACTGGAATTGAATTCCGTTTTCTCTCAATGATTCTAGACATATCAAAGTTTATACAGTAAAAATTTCAGCTTGAAATACCTTATATCCAATTTTTGGTGAATTTCCAAAGTTACTGTTTTTACATTGTACACCACTGGACAGCTTTCTTAACTTATACTTTAACTTAAAAATACACTTAATCACACACTTGAATCTAAAAATTCCTTCATGGTATGACTTATACTATTTTTCCATGACATTTTACAGTCCATATAAATTTTCAATTTCAACAATTAAGTATTCAATTTACCGATTTCTCCAAATCAGTCCCTAATCTCCATAACTTTCGATTACATGTCCATTTTTAGTTCTAATCAAAATATCTACTTTTTAACTCATTTTTCCAGCAACCAATAATCATTTATAACAAAATATTCATTTCTTCACAACTTTCTCCTAGTGAGAATTTTCAGATTTTAATCCCTAAGTATAGAAATTTTCCAAATATTCAAAACTTTATATTTTCTTTCAAAACAGCCCCCTTATGACTCTATTCATGTTTTCTCAAGAAATTTTCAAAGACTTCATTAGTTCATCTTGTTATTTCCTTCAAGATTCATATAGTTTCATGTTCATACAAGTTTTAGGTTTGCATGCATGGCTTTAAACTCAACTGAATAGTTACAAGGAGTAAGAAACTTACTTTTTAATTTCCTTGACAACACTAGCTATCTTCTTCAACTTCCTAGCTTAAATCTTCCATCATGCAAGCAAAATTCTCACCATTTTAGCTCTCAAATTTTCAGACTTTAAAGCTTCTCTCCCTCCCCATTTTTCTCTTTTCTTCACGGCAATGGAGAAGAAAATGATGAAGGAAGACAAGCTTCCATAATCTAAGTGATTTGATGGCCTTAGTAATTACCTTAGTATCCTTTTGCCTATCTCTTTTATTTTTATTTTACTAAGGGCAGCCCTAAGGATATTTTGTTTTTAACATGCAATTTTCATTCTTTGTAAACCTTTTAATTTGGTCATCAATTTCCATTGTTCCATGCTTTCTTGAATTTTCTCAATTTCATCCGATTTTTCTCAAGGAAATGTAATATTATTTAATTTCTATTTTTTTATTCTTTTAATTTCATACCATCGATCTTGTTATCACTAACTCAATTTCACTAATTTACCAATCGGCTAAATTCCTTAATTCAAAGCTAAGTTTCTTTCTAATTCAAATTGGTGCACTAGTTGCCCAATTAAGAACTTTAGGGACCAAATTGCATAATTCACTAAGTTTACAAACTCAATTGCTTCTAAGAATAAATAAATAATTTAACTTTTACGGCTTTAAATTCTAGGACGGAAATGTGGGTGTTACAGCAATTGTTGGTTTCGAAACCTCTTGAGTAGACATGGATTTAATGGCATATTACGAAAGTGGTTTCGAAACCACAATGGTAGTTTCGAAACTCCTACTTTGACGTGTATGTACACATTTTACTACGAAATGTATTGGATTTAGTACATGTTTTGTAAGAAAAACGGTATGCATCGAATTTCCTTACAACATATCAGTTTAAGCAAAATTTATACTTAGTGTAACTGTGTAAGTAGTGATTTCAAAACCACAATAGGAGTTTCGAAACCACCTGCCTAAATATGATTTTGAGACATTATGCCATACTAGTTTCGAAACCAACAAGAGGATTTCGAAACCTCGCGCGTTAATGTGATTCCTGAGCCATTTTGCCATACTTGTTCCGAAACCACCAATGAGGTTTCGAACTCAACCATTGCTCTTTGAATTGCTTCTTCACGAGCCTCCCTCAATGCCACCTAGGACCATCAAGATTAAAATTGTTAAAAAATCTATTAAAATAGCCACACAACAATAACGATAAAAACAAATTACTTACTTCCTCAGGTGGCTTTGTACTGTCAAAACTTAAATAGCATTCTAACCAAAATTAGAATGATTGAAAATCAGAAAGGGAATAACATATATGGAAATAGTTGGATACTAACCAAAATTTGATCAAGCCTTCGCAGATCCTTTTCATTGTTCAAAGGCCTCACAAGGGTAAAAAATTCTCGGTTAGGAAATAAAGCTTTAATAGAGTCTCAAATCTATCAACAATTAAAAATGCATAATCAGTGTCTATAAAATAATTTGCATGCATAATCAATTCCCTAATCTCAGTACTCCGTAAACTCCTGTGACACCCTACACCAAGCATTTAGAACGGTAAGGCAAAAGGCTGAACATGATACAATTAGGTGAAGAATGTTGAGAAAGCGTAAGAGAAAGAGTGGAAAAACAGTACGCGTAGTTCGTTCTAACCCGAGAGCTCATCATCATCTAGATACGTTTTCTCGAGAATTTTCGTTGCAAAAGAATAGAAGAGAACTTCTTAGGTAATAAAGAAGAAGAAGTGAAAGTACAAATGAGAATCAATCAGATGCCTTTTTTCAGCTCATTATCTTAGTTCGGATACCTGTACCCGAAACCGACACAAGTGGGTAGGTAGAGAATACCTAGGGGCGCGAGACAACTCTCTCTAAGGAACTCGACAAAATTGCCCCATAACTTCGGGAGAAGGGGTGCCTCCTCACAAAGAGGGTCGCAGTGACCAGGCCCGGGCGACTGTTTACCAAAAACACAGGTCTTCGCAAAGTCGTAAAACCATGTATGGGGGCTGACGCCTGCCCATTGCCGGAAGGTCAAGGAAGTTGGTGACCTGGTGACAGGGGAGCCGGCGACCGAAGCCCTGGTGAACGACGGTCGTAACTATAACGGTCCTAAGGTAGCGACAAGGGCATGACTACAATCATCCCCTATCTTCAGTCTATGAAGTGAAAAGATCCCGATGTCAAAGGAAATTCCGATTGAACAAGGTCTAAAGTTTCTGCAGATCGGTAGCTCTAATATCATTTACTTGTTTTCCATGTACGACTGCTGATTAAACACTCTAAAATGAGTGCACGTGAACCTTATAAAGAAGACACAAGAAATTTTCCTTCAGTTTCCCAACCATCAACACTTTCCTGCAATACCATTTGCAATTCAAAATATAAAAAAAGAAAGACCACAACTTAGCTATTTGACAACTCCAGAAAAGTGTCTATGTATGGTTAACTCAAAAGAATACTTAATCTACATCAAAACTATTTGCAGCTGAGAAAATATTGATAAAGCGAGAGAACTAAGAAAAGAAATATAAGTGAAGTGAAGGTGCTGCAAGACATGATGAGGTAGAGTTCGATGGAAAGTGAAGGGATTAAAAAATTACTGGGTATACTACTTAAAGCTGACAGCTATAAGACATATTGATGTTTAACTTCAAAACAAATTGTCCAAAGACAGACGAGAATAATGAAACCCATACCTTTAAATGCAAACATGCTATTTTTGTAAAACTAGCATACTAATCAGTGTGCATGCTCAAGGGCAAACTCAAGATGCAGTGCAAGAACGAATGCCAATGAAGAACTTGCATAAAGAAACATCTAAACCTAGTTGCTGCTAAGGCAAAGCAAGAGAAAATTATGTCCAATCCTATCCAATATATGATCTTGTCCAACAAGCAGTTAGTTACAACAAGTTAGTCGACTATGAACCTGAATCTAAACCCACAATAAAGATTAAAAGTCAATTTTCTACCACTATAGCAGCCCACGGGGCAGTTTATGATAAATATATTCTATTTCTATCCATAAAGTAAATCTTCAAACCAACATTGACAGCATTAATGTGCTGAACAAAAAAAATGAAATGTTAAGCTTGATATAGATATCGTAAAAGGAAGCATTTGAGATTCAAAATCAAGAAAATTAGTAACGCACAATATAGAATAAAATGCTAAAAAGTCTATTTCTGTTCTCTTAATTTGCTGCAATAAACTCATTTTAGGACATCAGAAAAAAGAATACCCAATGACATATTGGCTAATAGCTTTGTGTGTCAAAGCATTCTCACTGAAAATTATGAAAAATGAACTATTGTATCAGTTCAAAATTTTTATAATCACGATTCTCTGATCAACAGAAAAAATTTTAGTTAAGTTAACGAAGATCGAACTTGTAATTGCTTCCTACAAATAGAGTTTAAATATAAACAAACAAAAACCAACAATCCTACAAATTCTGAACTCTACAAATTTCTCCTATTTTAAACTCCATACCATCATTACTTCCTTTAACAATCCGAACTCAAATCACACAACCCACCATTACTTCCTTTCAAACTATTGAATACTAACGCATAAACTAAAACTAAAAACATCGATCATTTCTCAACACCGTTCTTCCTTCGTCGCTCCATAGCTTCCAATTCAATCTTTGCGTTCAGATGTGAAGGGATTAGGTTTGAGAGTATCGAAACCCTATATGCTTTTCCCCTCTATCGCGCGATATGGGTGTTTCAAAATTTTGTAGGTTAGTAAATAACCCGCTCATTTTAAGGTTACCAATTTACCGAGTAACATATTTTTTTTCAATCATACGGTTCACAGTAAATCGACCTGATTCAATGACCTCCATTGAATGGCCTGTATTTAATTGGTACTTAAGCCATTTATTTTTAGAATTGTCCTACTTCACAAGTTTAATGCAATAGTTAAAGTCAAAATTCAATAGACCGAGTGAATATATCACATCACTCAAAATATTATGTAGAACTAAGGTTTTGATATAATATTTGAAAAATGTTTTGGACTAAATTGAAAAGAATTTAAAATATGTTTTTAGTCAAAAACAACTTGAAAATATGTTTAAGGGTTTTAAAGGCTTTGGAATAGTTTTAAAATGTATTTAAAGGTTTTTTTAAACTACCAAAATTCCAGTAGCCAAAACCCGTACCGATACGCCTAACCGTATCGATACGGTGTATTTTGAAATAGCCCAACGGCCATAAATGGTACTATTCCCAACGGCCATAAATGGTACTATTCCCAACGGCCATAAATGGAACTATTTCCAACGGCTATAAATGGTACTATTCCCAACGGCTATAAATGGTACTATTCCAACGGCTATAAACGGCTATATTCCCAACGACTATAAACGGCAATATTCCCAACGGCTATAAACGGCTACAAACTCATTTGGGACTATAAATTGAAGGCTGGAACACTTGAAGAAAGCAAGAGACAACATCCAAGCAATATGGTCAAGAGAATTAGAGTCTAAATCTTTATTTTACTATTCTCTTGTACATAGTCTTTAGAGAGTGTTTTATTGTAAATTCTTTGTATACTCTTGTGAGCTTAAATTTGTGTAAACACCCACCTAGAGAGGTATTTAGTTTACCAAACAAATCCCTTGTAAAATGAGAGGTTCTAGTTTAGCCTTGAGAGAAAAACTAGAGTTGGTTCTATCTTAGCCAAGTTGAAAAGATAGGGTTGTAACGGTTTCCTCCTGAGCCTGGAAAAGGGGACGAATTCATTGTTGAGTGAATTGGGAAATCCTTAGTGGTGTGCTAAGGTAGTGGATGTAGACTCGGTTGAGTAGTCGAACCACTCTAAAATCATCGTGCAAATTGTCTACCTTTATTTCGGTTTTAGCCAATTCATCCAAGAACCAAACACAACCCACTTGACGGTTTCGGTGATCGATTCGAGCGTGCAAAAAACCCAACAATTGGTATCAGAGCCTCGTCTCCATCGAAGGACTAACATCCGGGAGTAAAGATCATTTGCTCGAAGTCCACCGTTCAAGAAAATGGCAAGATTTGAAGAAGGCCGCTCTATCTCGTGTCCTCCGCTCTTCAAAGGAGAAGCATACTTCCAATGGGCAAATATCATGAAATTCTTCATCAAGTCTCAAGATTATGAGGTTTGGGACATCGTTGAAGATGGATATTTGGAAGCTCCAAAGAAGAAGAAAAAGCAAAGGAGTGCCAACGACACGAAGGCAAAGCTAAACACCAAGGCGATGCACATTCTCTATTGTGGCCTCAACGAAGAAGTTTCCAAAAAGATCTCCACATGCAAAAGTGCCAAAGAATTATGGGAGAAACTTGAGAAGCTTTATGGCAACAAGAAGGGAGAAAAGAAAAATAATGATCAATTATGTGCAGACCTTCTCTCCAATCCAAAGGTGGATGGTGTTTTGGCTCTCGATGAGCCCGAGGTATCTTCTAACTCAAATGAATTAAATTCATATTCTTTTGATGAGTTATAAGATGCATTTGATGAATTATTTTTGGAATTTGAGACCATGAATTCCAAATTTAAGAAAATGATTTCTAAACTTGAATTTGAAAATGATTTTCTTTTGAAAACAAAATTGGATTTTGAAAAACAAAATGAGATTTTGAAAAATGATTTAGAGTTTTCAAAAACAAGCAAAGGAATTTTAGAAAAAGAAAATCTTGATTTGAAAGTTAAGCTTGAAAGCTTA
Organism: Hibiscus trionum; assembly: GCA_030270665.1. Taxonomy (NCBI): domain Eukaryota; kingdom Viridiplantae; phylum Streptophyta; class Magnoliopsida; order Malvales; family Malvaceae; genus Hibiscus; species Hibiscus trionum. The sequence goes on from BSYR01000014.1 coordinate 5,316,106, forward strand.
GCAAAAGAAAAAGAAATTATTTTTAATAATTCATCTCATCCCATAATGACAAAATGCTCACATTGTCATTATCATGGTCATTCTATACATACTTGTCCTATTAAGAAGAGAAAATCTTATAGGATTAGACAAGTATGGGTTCCTAAGGGAACTAAAGACATTGTGACTAACGTAAATGGATCCAAAGCAATTTGGATACCAAAAATCAAGTGAATGTCTTTTGTAGGTGTGTTGGAGCAATGGCAAGCAAAGCAAAATCAAAGAATGCTCAAATCACACATGAGAAGAAGATTGGGTAACCTCTAAGCTTAATGCTTTTATTTTATACATTTGGTTATCTAACTTTTATTTAAAGTCTTGGATTATTTGTTAAGCCTAACAATGATGCTTTGAGTAAGGGGGAGCCAGTTTTTTTTAAACCAAAATTTTAAGTGTGTCAATTTTTTTTGCCTCCTATGTTATCTTGAACTTAAATGTCATTTTAAATTCTTTTTGATATAACAAAAAGGGGGAGAAATGGTTTGAAAAATTGAATTTTCAAATGAATAAGGGGGAGCTTTATATGATTTCATATTTTAATCTCTTATTCACAATTTTAAAGCTAAAGGGGGAGAATCCCAAACAAATTTTTCAAGTTGGTTTTATTATATCAAAAAGGGGGAGATTGTAGAACTAAGGTTTTGATATAATATTTGAAAAATGTTTTGGACTAAATTGAAAAGAATTTAAAATATGTTTTTAGTCAAAAACAACTTGAAAATATGTTTAAGGGTTTTAAAGGCTTTGGAATAGTTTTAAAATGTATTTAAAGGTTTTTTTAAACTACCAAAATTCCAGTAGCCAAAACCCGTACCGATACGCCTAACCGTATCGATACGGTGTATTTTGAAATAGCCCAACGGCCATAAATGGTACTATTCCCAACGGCCATAAATGGTACTATTCCCAACGGCCATAAATGGAACTATTTCCAACGGCTATAAATGGTACTATTCCCAACGGCTATAAACGGCTATATTCCCAACGGCTATAAACGGCAATATTCCCAACGGCTATAAACGGCTACAAACTCATTTGGGACTATAAATTGAAGGCTGGAACACTTGAAGAAAGCAAGAGACAACATCCAAGCAATATGGTCAAGAGAATTAGAGTCTAAATCTTTATTTTACTATTCTCTTGTACATAGTCTTTAGAGAGTGTTTTATTGTAAATTCTTTGTATACTCTTGTGAGCTTAAATTTGTGTAAACACCCACCTAGAGAGGTATTTAGTTTACCAAACAAATCCCTTGTAAAATGAGAGGTTCTAGTTTAGCCTTGAGAGAAAAACTAGAGTTGGTTCTATCTTAGCCAAGTTGAAAAGATAGGGTTGTAACGGTTTCCTCCTGAGCCTGGAAAAGGGGACGAATTCATTGTTGAGTGAATTGGGAAATCCTTAGTGGTGTGCTAAGGTAGTGGATGTAGACTCGGTTGAGTAGTCGAACCACTCTAAAATCATCGTGCAAATTGTCTACCTTTATTTCGGTTTTAGCCAATTCATCCAAGAACCAAACACAACCCACTTGACGGTTTCGGTGATCGATTCGAGCGTGCAAAAAACCCAACATATTACATCATTGAGTTAAATTTTCATCATAAAATTGACTTTATGGTTTGAATATTCTCTCTTGGGAGTTTATTGGGGAAAATAACCCCCACAGTTTGATATTTGGAAAAATATTCCCCTTTCATGCCATGTAGGACAAATTCTCGTCCTGGGGAAAGCGAATTCTAAATTCGCGTCCTACAAGACGCGAATTCCTGTGCTGTTTCAGTGAAAAGGGAATTCGCATCCTGCAAGACGCAAATTCAACGATATTTACCTCAAATTATCGCAGTAAATTGGGAGTAAATTCGGACGGTTGGGGAACCGAATTCACGTTCTGCAGGACGCGAATTCGGTTTGAATTCCCTCCCTCCAGAACGCGTCTTCTCTATAAATCGGGGGAAGTTGGGAGAGAATTTTCATTCTCTTCCAAGTTTTCATTTGAAGTTTTCATTAGAGTTTAACGCGAAATTGAAGCGAGTGCAATAATGGCGGGTTTGCTGAGATTAGATGAAGGAAACATATGCAATTGTCGTCGAAATAATGTAAGTTTTTTTTATTTTAATTCGAATATGTAAATTTAATTTAGTGTTGCCGGCATGATTTGAATATGTTAATAGTATTTATTTTTAGAGCAAAAAATTAGTAAAATTCGAATATGTCTTTAGATTTTATTTGTAGACTAAGAAAATTAGTAAAATTCGAATATGTCTTTAGATTATATTTTTAGACTAAGAGAATTAGTAAAATTCGAATATGCCTTTAAATTTTATTTTTAGACTAAGAAAATTAGTTAAATTCGAATATGTCTTTAGATTTTATTTTTAGACTAAGAAAATTAGTAAAATTCGAATATGTCTTTAGATTTTATTTTTAGACTAAGAAAATTAGTTAAATTCGAATATGTCTTTAGATTTTATTTTTAGACTAAGAAAATTAGTAAAATTCGAATATGTCTTTAGATTTTATTTTTAGACTAAGAAAATTAGTAAAATTCGAATATGTCTTTAGATTTTATTTTTAGACTAAGAAAATTAGTTAAATTCGACTATATCTTTGGTATTGACTTATAGAATACAAATTAGTAAAATTAGAATGTGTTTAGTATTTTATTGTACACTATAAAAAATTGTGACATTCAAATATGTAATTATTAATTTGTGCGCGTCTTTAATTATTTGTAGAATGGAGAAGAACGTCAATTGGAGGTTTATATCACTCGGATGAGGACGGCCCCGGATCCTCGTCTAGCCGATTACATAGCCCAAGCCGGATTTTGGTATGTGTCGAGGATTATTGGAGGAGGTGCGAAATTAGACGTTGATTTAATCAACGCGCTTGTGGAGAGGTGGAGGCCAGAGACACATACCTTTCACTTACCATGTGGTGAGGCAACCATCATATTAGAAGATGTGTCGCATATTCTTGGTCTGCCTGTAGATGGGGAGGCTATCACCGGTGCCACCAATGACGATTGAGAGGGCTTGTGTCTGGAGTTGTTAGGGGAACAACCAGAAAAATTACAGGGCGGGTGTGTGACTCTGAAGTGGTTGCGTACGCAATTCTCTAATTTACCTGCTGAAGCCAATGAAGATGTTAAGAAGGTAAAAAAATTAATTTTTTGTTAGTAGTAATGAAATTATAAAATTATTATATTTTAATATTTTTTCATATTGTAGGCATATGCTCGGGCGTATATCTTACAGATCATTGGGGGAATTTTGGTGGCCGACAAAACTCGCAACAAAGTTCACATGTTGTGGTTGCGGCACTTGCGGAATTTCGAAGATGCTGGTAAATTAAGTTGGGGTTCGGCAGTACTTGCATTTTTGTATAGGGAGTTGTGCAGGGCCGCGAGTGCCGATAGACACGACATCGGAGGATGTCTTTTGCTGCTTCAGGCTTGGGCGTGGTTTAGAATGCCATTTTTACGCCCTGACTTGTCCGCGCCAGTTGCCTATTCCTATCCACTATGTTTGCGGTAAGGAACATAATCTTAACTAAATTTTATTTATAAATTGGTTATTTTCCTAATATATATATTTTTAAATATTAAAGTTATATTTTGATGTTATGTAGGTGGTTCCATGCTTTAAGTCATGTTGGGATTCCTACTATGATGCATTCTATTAGGCAACATATTGACAAGAAATCTGCAAATGAGGTCACTATTTTAATTTTTATATTAAGTTTAAGTTTAATATGAATATAGTTTAGTTTACTTGTTTTTAATCATTTCTATATTTAATTTACAGTTTTTGTGGACCCCGTACTCGGATTCGGAGATCAACGAGTGTCTACCTATTTTTTCGCCTGAGACGGTGTCCGCTTGGACGACCGTGGTACCTCTCATTTGGTACGCTGTAGTTGAGTGGCATCCGGTCGATCGCGTCCAACGCCAGTTCGGTCGTCTGCAAACAATTCCTTTATATAACACCCCCACCCCGGATTAGGGGCAAGGAGCGTTATATTAACATATGATTCTGATTCGTATTAGGCAGCGGAAGGTTAACTTTTGCGTGTACATTTTATTTTATTTCGAATTCAACTATGTAGATTTCAACTAATCTTAAATTCATTCATTTCACATAATCCACATATAATTTGCATATCATAACATGTACTTATTCGAACACATCAATAAGAGTACACTAATTTACTTTCATTCATTTTGCATATAAACTATGCAAGGTTCTTTAACATTTTTCAATCATCAACATGGTGGGTACATGCAATTCATTTATCGTTCTTGTAATTTACACAACATTCTAATTAAGTTTCTAATTCCATTCGAATAACATATACAATTAATTCATCATATTTGTAATCCAATTTCATAAATTTCCAAACTATTTGAATGCTATCTTATACATTCCAATTCGATTTCAACGTAGCAATTTAAGAACATTCCTATAGATAAGGTTAATCGATTTCATACGCCATACATATAACATATCCGAATATCAACATCCATAGTATTTTAGTTTCCCTTATACAAATAACTACCTGAGGTAACTATAAACGGCCAAACCTATAGGTTGCCTATACAAAAAAAATCCAACAAAAAGAATCATGCCCTAAAACATATACTTAGGCGATCTATACCCCAAAATATGTACCCTTAGTTACATATCCAAAATGAAGGGAAACTTCTTATAAAGTTTATACATTACTAAAGAAGTAGTTCATAAACATCACCATTAATGCAAACTGCACTAGCATGCAGACCGCTAAACCACCCAACATGAGCACGACAAAGATAACGAAGGGCATACTTAATCCTCGAGTGGGGAGATAACGGGTGGTAGATCAACAAGCTAGAACTTGAAATTTTTGGGAAGGAAGGAAGGGTTCGAGTGGTAAGTACTACTAGTACTTTGTAACCCCCTCGTCCCGGTCTGGCCGAATGACCGGTCCAAGTGGCCACACGGGGAAAACCGAGCGAAAACCAATTAAGATTCCCCCTCGGTTAGCAACCCTATTTTTTTTTTATCTAGATGCTTGTATTAAATCCTATATGAGAGAACACGCAGCGAACAAATACTGACTCAAAACTCACAAACTTACAATTAAACATCCAATTTTTCCATTTTAAGAAGGACGTATCGATACACCTACATGGGGTATCGATACGCCTTGACCAAAGTCAACCCTCTCCTAGACTCAGGGAAGGCCGTACCGATACACCATTTAGCGTATCGATACGCACCTCCCGGTCAACGACACTTAGTCAACAAGATTAAACCGTATCGATACACATGACCCCGTATCGATACGCTCTGCACTCCACAATTCCCTTAGGATTCCAGAGAGTTTGGACTGTATCGATACACGTAGTGTATCGATACGCTCAGCCTAAAATGAATCTCAGAGAGTTGAGGGTGTATCGATACACAGGGGTGTATCGATACGCCCTGCTTCACAATGCTCTGTTTTCAGCTAAAACATATGAGGCACACACTATAAATGCATAATTGGACCTCCCTAGACCCAACAACACACAAACAACCTTTAGTAATCAAAATGTCAATACTCATGGCATTCAAACACACAAGGATCATGCATCTAATGAATTCATACAACAAGACAACCTAAGCATTTACAACATACCACCCCCTTAACCTTCAACAAAGTAATTCATGCTTTACAACCCAAAACATCATATATAACAAAGAGTTATGAAAACTTATACAACAACCCTTTTGCCACATTGCTAACTAGTACAAAATTACCACCGTACTTGAGTTACAAAACTTGGAAGCCCTTCTTGCCTTGCTCCGAGCTAACGCCACACTAATGATCTGCATTGTTGAACATGGAGAGCGTAAGCTATAAGCTTAGTGAGGATGCTCTAAAACGAAAGCAACAACAATGCAGGGTTCAAGTATGAAATCCTTAAACCTCATATCTAACATGCATAGACAACATCACAAGTAGTCCTAGCTAGTCCATCAAGTGACATAATATGGCATATTACCTCATACTAAGCACCAAGCATCAATAACAATAGTCATGTTTCACCACCATATATCACCATATATGAATAAGTTAATTGGCCACTTTAAATTACCCCGATTGTGCGGATTTAAAACTCAACAACACGTTACCTCGGTGGGATTACACTCATCACCGGCCTTGCATGGACGGGATTCCACTCATCGCCACATGCCCTACGGATGGGATTCCACTCATCATCACGTAGAAATGAATAAAAGCTTCCGGTAGAATATTACATTACCGTACTCCTCCTTGGTGCCTCAACGCCACCAAGGCCACGTACGTTTTGACTCAATTTGTGTGCACACTAATCCTAATGATCGATCATTTACAACCGGTAATTATTTAGTGCCAATTATCAATTTCCACAACACGTTTTCCACCAATCATAACTCATGCTCATCACATATATATACACCTCATGAATATACATGTACAAAACCACCAATATCACAAAAGCATGGCTAAGTAAGCACAATAGCATATATGGATATCAACGGATAACTAACAACTCGAATTTACTATAAGTGGCCTACCAAGCACACTTTACACAAGCACACTACACATACTCGAACCAACTTTAGGATAAGTTTAAAACCACTCACCGCCCTTCCTTTGTCAAACGAAACAATCCTCCTACGACCTCGTATTCGGCTCCAAAGCTCCTTCAACGTTTCTTCTTGCTTCTAACCAAACAAAACACACTTATTACACCACAATTCAATGCTAAAACTCAACTAACAACTCACTTCACAAACATAAGCCATATTCTTCAATTTCTCAATCCACCATCATCCAAAAACTCAATTTTCGTACTCCCCAAACACCTTGCTGAAAACTCCACTTCCAAACACCAAAATGACCTCTAACACATCCCAAATCACTCTCATATCATACCCTAACCATCAGCCCTTAGTTTTCAACATAAACTTCACCAAAAACCAAGTTTTAACACCTTAACATTTAACATATGAGTTTAATACGAATTTTCATCCAAATTTAACCAAATCGACATATAATGTGTATTTCATCATGATTAAGCTAAATCCCATCTCAAAACATTAAAACAATTTGGAAAACCACCTAAAATCCAAACTTTAACATAAAACCATAATTTTTCAAAGTCTCATGTTTTTAAATTTTAAGACCAAATATAGATAGAGAATAAGGAGGAGAGTCGGAAAACATAATTTACCTTCCAAAACGAGGTTGAAATCAAGTTGTATGATCAATGGAATAGTGATAAGCTTGAGAGGTTTTTAGAGATGGTGATATCGTTGGATGAGGAAGATAATAGAAGGGAAAAAGAAGATGATGACTCTTATATAAATTAAGAGTTATCTTACTTTTAATAAAAGTTTTGGGTAAAATCGCAACATAGGTCCCTCCCCTTTTATTAAAGCTCAATTACACCACAACTTAAGTTGAGTTGATTCTATTTAAATTTTATTAACTCGACTATAAACTCGGTTTACTCCTAGGCCCAAAACACGGGTGTTACAACTCTCTCCCACTTAAGAAATTTCGTCCCCGAAATTACCTGGTGGAAACAAATACGGAAACTGCTCAATCATATCCGCTTTCCTCTCCCACGTGGCCTCTTCTACACCTCTATGTCTCCACAACACTTTGACCAACTCTATGGTCTTGCCACGCAACACCTTGCTATCAGTAGCAAGTATCTCAATGGGTTCTTCAGTATAAGACAAATCTGGATTTAACTCTATCTCCTCAACGGGCATCACATGAGAAGGGTCTGATCTATATCTCCTAAGCATAGACACATGAAAGACATCATGGATCTTCTCTAACTCAGAAGGTAACCTCAAACGATAAGCTACAGGCCCAATCCGCTCAACTACCTCATACGGACCAATGAACCTCGGACTCAGCTTGCCCTTTCGGCCGAATCTCATTACCTTCTTCCAAGGAGATACCTTCAAAAACACTTTCTCACCCACTGAGTACTCTATCTCTTTCCTCTTCAAATCCGCATAAGATTTCTGACGATTGGAAGCTGCTTTCAAACGGTCGCAAATCAGCTTTACCTTGTCAGTAGTCCCCTTAAGCAAATCTGGCATAGGTAACAATCTCTGACCTGTTTCAGCCCAACAGATCGGAGTCCTACATCGTCTACCATACAAAGCCTCATAAGGAGCCATCTGAATGCTAGATTGATAACTGTTGTTGTAAGCGAACTCAACCAACGGTAGGTGCTTCTCCCAAGAACCTTGGAAGTCAATCACACAACAACGGAGCATATCCTCTAGAATCTGTATTACTCGCTCTGACTGCCCATCAGACTGTGGATGATAGGAAGTGCTGAAATGCAAACGGCTACCTAGGGCACTATGCAAGCAACCCCAGAACCTCGAAGTAAACCTAGGGTCTCTGTCTGAAACAATAGACTTCGGTACTCCATGAAGTCTCACAATCTCGCGGATGTACAAGTTTGCCAACTTGTCTAAGGAATCAGTAGTGTTCACTGCTAAGAAGTGAGCACATTTAGTAAATCTATCAACAATCACCCAAACTGAATTCTTCTTTGAAGGAGATAAGGGCAATCCCGATACAAAATCCATGGTGATCCTCTCCCATTTCCATTCTGGAATCTTCAAAGGCTGTAATAAACCTGAAGGAACCTGATGTTCTGCCTTCACTCTTTGACAAACCATACAACTGCTCACATACTCGGCTACATCTTTCTTCAAACCAACCCAGAAGTAATCATTCTTCAAGTCACAATACATTTTGGTACTACCCGGATGCATAGAAAAGGGACTCGAATGTGCTTCATTCAAAATCTGACGTCTCAACTCAACATCTCCGGGTACAACAATTCTATCCTTAAAGCACAACAAGCCCTTACCACTGAAACTGTAATCGGTCGGTCTTCCTTCAGCTATATCCTGAACATGAGGAATTAAACTCTCATCTTGCATTTGCTTCTCTTTAATCAATTGTATCAAAGAAGGCTTTACTTGCAATTCGGTGATCAAACCACCATCATCAGACACACTCAATTTAGCAAACATAGCCCTCAACTCTATGGCCATTTTCCTACTCAAAGCATCAGCGACTACATTCGCTTTGCCCGGATGGTACTCGATGGTCAAATCATAATCTTTTAGCAACTCAAGCCATCTTCTTTGTCTCAAGTTTAACTCCTTCTGTGTCATCAAGTACTTCAAGCTCTTGTGATCGGTGTAAACAATACACTTCTCACCATACAAGTAATGACGCCAGATCTTCAATGCAAACACAACTGCGGCTAGCTCGATATCATGTGTAGGATAGTTCTTCTCATGAACCTTCAATTGTCTAGAAGCATAAGCAACAACCTTTCTCTCTTGCATCAGAACACATCCTAAACCTACGTAGGAAGCATCACTGTAAATTACAAACTCTTTACCTGAAACAGGTTGTACTAACACTGGGGCATTTGTCAAAGCTTCTTTTAATTTCTCAAAGGCTTTTTGTCTTGCCTCTGACCATTCAAACTTAACTCCTTTTTGCAACAGTTTAGTCAAAGGAGCAGCTACTCTAGAGAAACCATCAACAAATCTTCTATAGTAGCCGGCTAATCCCAGGAAACTCCTAATCTCTGTCACAGACTTAGGTTGTTTCCACTCGATAATAGACTCGATCTTCGATGGATCAACACGGATACCTTCGGCCGAAACAACATGACCAAGAAATACCACCTCTCGTATCCAGAACTCACATTTACTAAGCTTAGCATACAACTGATTGCTCAGCAATTTCTGTAAAACAACCCTCAAGTGTTCGTCATGTTCTTCTTCCGTCTTCGAGTACACAAGTATGTCATCAATGAAAACAACTACAAAACAGTCTAGATAGTCTCTAAAAATTCTGTTCATCATGTCCATGAATGCTGCAGGTGCATTCGTGAGCCCAAATGGCATCACAAGAAACTCATAGTGACCATATCTCGTCCTAAAAGCTGTCTTCGGCACATCACACTCTTTCACTTTTAACTGGTAGTATCCGGATCTCAAATCTATCTTCGAGAACACTGAGGCCCCTCTCAATTGATCAAACAAATCATCTATGCGAGGTAACAGATACTTGTTCTTCACAGTCAACTGATTCAACTGTCTATAGTCAATACACATACGCATACTACCATCTTTCTTTTTCACGAATAACACGGGAGCACCCCACGGAGAACTACTAGGCCTAATGAATCCACGGTCTAATAATTCTTGCAACTGGTTCTTCAACTCTTTCAACTCCTTTGGAGCCATACGATACGGAGCTATCGAAACTGGATTAGACCCTGAAATGGTCTCAATTACAAACTCGACATCTCTGTCAGGAGGTAAGCCTGGCAACTCTTCAGGGAACACATCCGGAAAATCACACACTGTTCTGATATCTTTTGGTCTAACTTCACTCATATCCGGATTCATAACATAAGCTAAATAAGCCCCGCATCCAGAGTCCATCAACTTGTGAGCCTCTAAAGCTGACACTACATTAGACAAGAACTTAATGTTCTCGCCTACTACTACTACCTCGTAGTCATCAGAAAGTTTCAAAGAAATTCTCTTTGTTTCGAAATACACACTAGCCCGATGCTCAACCAACCAGTCCATACCCAAAATTATATCGAAACCATAAAAAGGAAGTTCCATCATGTCAACTAGGAACACATGACCCTGAATCTTCAGTGGACATCTTCTATATATACGTCTAACCACTACTGTCTCACCAAAAGAACTAGTGACATGCATACCTACATCTAAGATCTCAACAGGGATATCTAACTTCTGTGCATGCTCACTCAAAATGTAGGAATGCGTAGAACCCGAATCAACCAGAGAAAGCAAAGACATAGACCGTAACTCGAAATTACCTGCTATCACATCAGTGTCGTTCCCGGCCTCTCTCTGAGCATAAACTCTCGCTGGTCCTCCTGCCTCTGGCTGCACTGCCACAACATGAGCAAGATTCCTCTGAGCATCCACCCTAGGTGCATCTATCCTAGGTTGGAAGTAGCCACGACCGCGCCCACGGCCTCTCTGAAAATCATTGGCTCTTGCAGGAGCCTGTGCTGCTGCCTGTCCCACTGGATGTGGACAGTTACGCCTCATGTGGTCTCTAGCCCCACAATTCCAACAAGAATGGAAATTTCCCCAACACTCACCGGTGTGGTTCCTCCCACAAGTAGCACATGTAGGCAACTTCCCACCAGCCTTCTGGTTTTGATGGCCTTTACCGTGGTTACCGCCACCACGCCTATTATCATACTGAGGTTTGTTGTCCCGATGCCTCTTGGCATCATCTCTATCAAAATTACTGGACCTTTTATTCGAACTAGATCCACCTGACCGCCTGGTCAGACTTAAACTGTGCTCCAAGTCCTTGGCCCTCGAAACCAAGACATCAAAATCAGTGTAGTCTGTCGCTAAAGTGTATGTCTTGATTTCTTCATTCAACCCATAACGAAACCGGTTACAGCGTTCCACCTCAGTAGGAACAAGTTCAGGTGCATACTGACTTAGTCTGACAAATCTAATCTCATAGTCTGTCACGGATCTAAGCCCCTGAATCAAAGCCATGAACTCTCTCTTCCTCTCGTCGATGTATCGTGGACCTAGATACTTCTTCCGAAATGCTGACTCAAAGAACTCCCAAGTGATCTCAGCATCATCCATACTCGAAGTAACAGTGACCCACCAAGTGTAAGCATCGCCTTGTAGCAAGGACTCAACACAACCCAACTTGCGATCACCAGTACACCCTATCTGAGCCAAGATACGGACGGTCTTCTCAAGCCATAACTCTGACCTCTCCGGAGTAGACCCCCTGAACTCTTCAGCTCCAAGACCCCGAAGTCTCTCTAATGGCAATCCGGTGCCCTCACCAGGATGATGTGCTGCCTGTCCTCCAGCTACTGCAGCCTGAAAAGCCCCGGCTATCGCCTGAACCAACGGAGCTAAGTCAATTCCTGCCGGTCCTTGGCCACCTTGGCCACCCTGACCTCCTGGTGGTCCCTCTCCTCCTGCCTCAGCCTCGCCTCCAACTCCCGGTGGAGGAGGTGGTGGTGGTGGAGGTAGTGGAGGAGCTCCAATTCTAATCACAGGCTCTCCCACTTGAGCCTCAGCTCTAACTACTGGCTCTCCTTCTGGAGCCTCTGCCCGTGGTTCCGGTCGAAACCTCCTAGGCCTCCCACGTGGTCTCATGGTACAGCTAACAAGGTATAAACTACAACAAGAAACATATAAGGATTTCATTAGTCAAAGCAAGGGTCCAATAGTGCTCAAGTACTCCTCTTTTCAAAAATCTTTGTAAATTAAGTAATAGTAGCAATGGGCACACACTCTACACCAAACACATCAATTCATGCTTCAAAACATCATGCGAACAGTCAAATATCAAAGATTCATAGCAAGACATGTATCGAACAACACAATTATTCAACATAACATGTTTACCTCACTCACCTGCCCGAGGTCTCGATAACCTCAGGCTCTGATACCAACAAATGTAACCCCCTCGTCCCGGTCTGGCCGAATGACCGGTCCAAGTGGCCACACGGGGAAAACCGAGCGAAAACCAATTAAGATTCCCCCTCGGTTAGCAACCCTATTTTTTTTTTATCTAGATGCTTGTATTAAATCCTATATGAGAGAACACGCAGCGAACAAATACTGACTCAAAACTCACAAACTTACAATTAAACATCCAATTTTTCCATTTTAAGAAGGACGTATCGATACACCTACATGGGGTATCGATACGCCTTGACCAAAGTCAACCCTCTCCTAGACTCAGGGAAGGCCGTATCGATACACCATTTAGCGTATCGATACGCACCTCCCGGTCAACGACACTTAGTCAACAAGATTAAACCGTATCGATACACATGACCCCGTATCGATACGCTCTGCACTCCACAATTCCCTTAGGATTCCAGAGAGTTTGGACTGTATCGATACACGTAGTGTATCGATACGCTCAGCCTAAAATGAATCTCAGAGAGTTGAGGGTGTATCGATACACAGGGGTGTATCGATACGCCCTGCTTCACAATGCTCTGTTTTCAGCTAAAACATATGAGGCACACACTATAAATGCATAATTGGACCTCCCTAGACCCAACAACACACAAACAACCTTTAGTAATCAAAATGTCAATACTCATGGCATTCAAACACACAAGGATCATGCATCTAATGAATTCATACAACAAGACAACCTAAGCATTTACAACATACCACCCCCTTAACCTTCAACAAAGTAATTCATGCTTTACAACCCAAAACATCATATATAACAAAGAGTTATGAAAACTTATACAACAACCCTTTTGCCACATTGCTAACTAGTACAAAATTACCACCGTACTTGAGTTACAAAACTTGGAAGCCCTTCTTGCCTTGCTCCGAGCTAACGCCACACTAATGATCTGCATTGTTGAACATGGAGAGCGTAAGCTATAAGCTTAGTGAGGATGCTCTAAAACGAAAGCAACAACAATGCAGGGTTCAAGTATGAAATCCTTAAACCTCATATCTAACATGCATAGACAACATCACAAGTAGTCCTAGCTAGTCCATCAAGTGACATAATATGGCATATTACCTCATACTAAGCACCAAGCATCAATAACAATAGTCATGTTTCACCACCATATATCACCATATATGAATAAGTTAATTGGCCACTTTAAATTACCCCGATTGTGCGGATTTAAAACTCAACAACACGTTACCTCGGTGGGATTACACTCATCACCGGCCTTGCATGGACGGGATTCCACTCATCGCCACATGCCCTACGGATGGGATTCCACTCATCATCACGTAGAAATGAATAAAAGCTTCCGGTAGAATATTACATTACCGTACTCCTCCTTGGTGCCTCAACGCCACCAAGGCCACGTACGTTTTGACTCAATTTGTGTGCACACTAATCCTAATGATCGATCATTTACAACCGGTAATTATTTAGTGCCAATTATCAATTTCCACAACACGTTTTCCACCAATCATAACTCATGCTCATCACATATATATACACCTCATGAATATACATGTACAAAACCACCAATATCACAAAAGCATGGCTAAGTAAGCACAATAGCATATATGGATATCAACGGATAACTAACAACTCGAATTTACTATAAGTGGCCTACCAAGCACACTTTACACAAGCACACTACACATACTCGAACCAACTTTAGGATAAGTTTAAAACCACTCACCGCCCTTCCTTTGTCAAACGAAACAATCCTCCTACGACCTCGTATTCGGCTCCAAAGCTCCTTCAACGTTTCTTCTTGCTTCTAACCAAACAAAACACACTTATTACACCACAATTCAATGCTAAAACTCAACTAACAACTCACTTCACAAACATAAGCCATATTCTTCAATTTCTCAATCCACCATCATCCAAAAACTCAATTTTCGTACTCCCCAAACACCTTGCTGAAAACTCCACTTCCAAACACCAAAATGACCTCTAACACATCCCAAATCACTCTCATATCATACCCTAACCATCAGCCCTTAGTTTTCAACATAAACTTCACCAAAAACCAAGTTTTAACACCTTAACATTTAACATATGAGTTTAATACGAATTTTCATCCAAATTTAACCAAATCGACATATAATGTGTATTTCATCATGATTAAGCTAAATCCCATCTCAAAACATTAAAACAATTTGGAAAACCACCTAAAATCCAAACTTTAACATAAAACCATAATTTTTCAAAGTCTCATGTTTTTAAATTTTAAGACCAAATATAGATAGAGAATAAGGAGGAGAGTCGGAAAACATAATTTACCTTCCAAAACGAGGTTGAAATCAAGTTGTATGATCAATGGAATAGTGATAAGCTTGAGAGGTTTTTAGAGATGGTGATATCGTTGGATGAGGAAGATAATAGAAGGGAAAAAGAAGATGATGACTCTTATATAAATTAAGAGTTATCTTACTTTTAATAAAAGTTTTGGGTAAAATCGCAACATAGGTCCCTCCCCTTTTATTAAAGCTCAATTACACCACAACTTAAGTTGAGTTGATTCTATTTAAATTTTATTAACTCGACTATAAACTCGGTTTACTCCTAGGCCCAAAACACGGGTGTTACATACTTAGTGAGGAAACCTTAATCTAATTTCTTTCCATTTAATTTACCAAATGATCACACAATAGATTTCACTTTAAATTAATCATATACATTTCTATTCCATTCGAATAGAACAAATCAATCATCACAATTTCGCAATCAATTATTTAACAATGCTAACATTCAAATTAATTACCACAATATACCAAGCATTCAACATTCGAATACGACAAATCAAGATACCATTAGTATCATATCGAATTATCCAAGGACTATCAAAGATTGCATTTTATTTCAATTACATACAAATTAACATGGAATTTAAATTCAATTCATCCATTTCGAAATCATGATGCTCAATTCGAAATAAATCATTCAATTTCATATGTTCGATCAATAGCAATTTCATATAACAAGCAGCAGCAAACTGTAGCAGAGAATCAATTAATTTCATAATTTATAATTGACATGCTACCATCCAATTCAAAGAAACTCACCCAATCAAGAATTTCAATTTCGGATCTCAATACTTTAATTTCTTATTAATTCAATTCGCAATGCCTTGGATAGTATAGTAAGCTAGGTATTCGAGTCACATATAACTGAAGTGTGAATCAAATTCACCATATAATAGGTACCACGTACCAAATTCATATCATCGTATAATATATCATAATGTCCGCAGACATTAAGCAAGAAGGTACACTTACGTACCACAATATCGAGTACACTAACGTACCGATTTTCTTATCGAGCTCAAGACTCTAGGCTAGCCGTACTACCTGGACAGATTGTACACATCAAAGGCTTTGCTTATTTATCTTTAATTTCAATCATATACTTGTTCAATCAGATTTTCAGAATTGCATAATTAATCATTTCAATTTTTTTCTCATGATTTCAATTCCAATGACATGTTATCACATATGAACACATAATAACTTACAATTTCAATTCGCATATCTTCAAATCAGCATATGCACCATTCCATTGCATATCATATAATTCAATCTCACATTTCATAGCTCAATATTCAATTGAACTTATCAAACACACTCATATCATGTAAGATCATTAATTGATCACTTATCATATCGTAATATCATCAATTCATCAAACAACAATATCAATATCAAAAATTCCCATAATCAGCATTTCAATTTCATCTAAAATCAGTCCAATATACTTCAAATCAGATTCGAAATCAACATGGCAACATCAATTTTCCAATTCAAGCACATAGATCACAAAATCACATAGCACATGCAATAATTCCAAATTCCTTTATTCCTTCTTCCCTTATCATTTACCAACATTTAAATTAGTCCAATTTCATGATCAACATATATGCTAACAACAAATTAAGGGTAGTTGAGACTCTAATCTCAACTCTAAGGTTGTTTCACTCACAGTTCGTCAAGCTAGTTCTGGATTCGAAGGCCTTTTGCTCGATCCGCAGCCGTTCCAGGTACGGTTTCTTCCTCAACTCTTTCTCTTCTGGGATCTAATACAATTAAGCCAATAATAGGGAAATTTTCAAAATTTTATTCATTTAATTCAAAACTGAATTTTCTTTTGATTCCAATTTTAGTCCTTATACTTATTATAGTTCGAACATGACCAAATCTAATATCACCAATTTCCTTTTAATTAGTGCTTAAACTTTCAATTTGCTTACTAATTCATATGAATTACATTTTTCACATATTACTAATTGAATTACCACCTTTTTTTTCATCCAATTTTACAAATTTAATTTCTCACTTGTTCTTCGATTTCTCCTATTTATTTTACATACTGTTTTGACCACTAAACTTAAACTGTTTCTCACTTCCAGTATATAACTCCAAATTAATCACCGTTTGTTTCTAAATTCAATTAACATGTTCAATTTCATCATATTAAAATTTCAGATAAAAAATCTAGGTGGTTTATTTTCTACAATTTTTCAAAGTTCACTGTTCAGCTAAGAACATTGCTGGACAGTTTTGCATGTTGTTCGAATTAAGTTTCTAGATTTCACCACAGTTATCAAATCTCAGATTTACAATTTTTCTATCAAAATAGACATATCCAATTATGACATATAAAAAATTTCATCATGAAATTCCTACTACTTAATTTTCTACAATTTTCTGAAGTTGCATGTTCTTACAATTATCAAATTTGTCCATGTTTGCTCTTGCATGTTCATAAGCTTTTATCTTCCAAATTTCTTAAGGTTTTTTATGTTCTTAAAATTTCCAGCAGCATCTCCCTTAATATAATCACTTTCATGATTTAATAAAGACACTAAGACCACCGATTTATCAAGAATTTCACATATTCAAAAGCTATAGGGAGAGAGCTACTTACTTCTGATTTTTCCTTGAATTTTCTAGATCAATTTCTATGCCATGCAAGCCATTGTCTTCTTCACCGAAAGCTCTCTAGTTTTCCTCTCAATTTTGTGTTTGTAAGTGTGTGTGTGAAATGAGCAAAATGTTACTTAGTGGTATGGTTTGGTGTAGCTGGCTAAGGAAGAGAAAAGTGGAACATTTTAATGAGACTTGAATTCATGTCAAAGTCTCAACTAATACCACTTTGTTAACCCTTAATAATTTTATTATTTCATGTTAATTTAAGATTAACCTATGAATTTTTGACTTTAGCATGCAAACTTCATGTTTTCTTTCTTGTTCGGTTTGGTCACTAATTAATTAACCGAGTTCTTCTTGAATTTTCTTTTAAAATTCAATTTGGTCCTTATTGAATCCATTTTCCAATTCAATAGTTTAGGAAATTTAATCTAATACGTCATCTAAGCATTTAATTAAATCTCTAATCTTCTAGGCTAATTTTTGGAATGTTACACGTTAGATCCTCCTAATTTTGACGAATAACATAAGATCACCCGGCAAGGAAAACTTGAGGTACAATAATTAAATTTGGTTTAATAGTTATCGATTTATACTTACTTTACAATTTATATTTAATAGTTTTGTTGATGTTTTGTGGTAGGTGGACTGGTCGGTGAAACATGTGCAGTGGATTGCACAGTGGCAGGATAGGCATCAGCGGCAGGCACTGAATGAGTACCGGATTGTTTTATGAGCCTATGGTGAGCAATGATTACTTTGCATGGTTCTTTGGTAGTGGGAAACCGTATCTCCTTACTCCGGAGGAACAAGCAGTTGTGTTTGAGCCTGTGTAGCGCAACCGCCCCCGGACTCATCGTACGAGCGGAGCAAGTGGATCGCAACATCGAAGGGGAGCAGGTGCTTCATCCTCCAGAGCAGCTGATGCTACCGATCCGATTCGCCCCCAGGGCCCCACCCAGTTGATGATTTAGCCGAGGCCCCCGAGTCCAACGGAAGGCTTTTTCACTCCTATTGTGGGAATGATGGGTGGATCTTCGATGCCGACTGCGTACGAGTCATTTCCTGGCATGACCGGCGGATCTTCGAGTACGACTGTTCCCTCTGCTTTTTTCCCCTACCCGTTTCATGTTAGGCCTTCTGATATTTCGGGCGCCGGGTTTGTTCAGCAAACACCTCTACAGTCGTTGTTCTATTCTAGTGGGCCTGTCGGACCGAGTGGTACTGCTGGAGACGACAGAGACATCGATAGCGATCATGGTCCGCAACAAGTTGCGGTTCAACGTGGACGACGCAATCTCCCGTAAACTCGACGTCCACCAAATTGTGGTACCGGCGGACATAGGCAGTAGTTATATTTTTTTCTATGTTTTTCGAAATTAGTTCGTGCAAACTATTATGTTTTTTTAATGTTAGTTGTTTTTAAGTAATGTTAATTTATATTTTCTTAATTGAAGTATTATATATTTGAAATTATTAATTGATACTTTCATATTTAAAAACTTACATAACTTACATCGAAAGCACTACATCGAAAGCACTGAGTTCACAAAATACAAGTACGCAAGATAAATAACTTAATCAAAATTACATTACTAATCGTAGTCGGTACTTATGTCAGACGTTAAGTTTAGTTCCTCAATTATTTTTTCTTTCTCCTGTCGTCTCTGATAAATTTGTAAGAACATGTCATTCTTGTCTTGGCTAGCTAACTCATTCTCGTCTTCGCCAGCTAACACATTCTCGTCTTGGGCAGCTAACACATTTGTTGAAGAACTTGACCCGTCATCAAATTTCATGCTAAGCTCGATGTTTGTTCCCCCAGCACGTTTGTATGCCCGAAACATCTTCCGCATATCTTTCTTATCTGACAGTGTGAGCATATAATGCTCCTCGGTGCCGGGCTCATTGACTGGTACTTTCACTTGCAAGGCCTCTATTTTTGCGCTCGTCGACTCTTTAACCCGTTTCGAGATCAACTCAAATAATTCATTTTCTTGTGATCGTTTCACTAAAAGATGTGTAGAAGTATGTTCCACGAAAAAATACAGTAGCTGAATATCGAGCCATTTTCCCTTTCAGAAAGGCAGAAGTTTGATGGGATGCCTAAGGCAGAAATGCAGAAATCTCGTGATGATAGGAAAGTAATAAGTTTGATGGGATGCCTAAGGCAGAAATACAACCTATTTATACAGGTGGTGGTAGGCATGCAGGGTCCTATTTGCGTGTTAGAAATGCGGATTCATCAGAAATAATTTTGAAATTCGTGTTTTGGAGAACGCGAATATCTTTATTCGTACTGAATTCACGTTTTGTAGGACGCGAATTCTATAGATTCTTGCATAATTCACGTTCTGTAGAACGCGAATTCCAAAGAATCCTATAGAATTCGCTTTATACAGAACGCGAATTCCAAAATTATTGGGCTGACAAATGCTTTACCAGGCTTTGGGCTGACAATTGCATTATGGTGCTGCAGAATTCAATAATTCAATGTATGCACAATTCTATATATAATTGAGGGTGCGCAGAATTTCTAGATGCACCCTAACAAAACTTAGAATCACAAAGCTCATCGATTTTCAGAAATGACACCGCGAATTGAAGCTATAGTATACTACGATGGTCAGATGGTCCCTGATTCATACATTGGGATCATATTTCAATATGAAAATACTGTTACGATCAACATTCCGAGACGATCAACGTTCCAGTCGCTTAGGACCTCAATATCCAGGAAGGTTCCCAATCGCTCGGGGAGGGAGTTGCAGTCTTTGAAGTATCGATGTCCAACGTCGATAGAGCCACTGTATTACACAATATTCGATGTTGAAGACGACAGTTCTGTAGAAATGATGATAGATACACATCGCCAATACTCAATGGGATGGGCCATGGAGCTGTTTGCAACATTTGCTGAAGTTCACGTTGGTGCTCATAATGTGGTACCAAATTGGTTACGAGCAAATCTTGAGTTCAATCCAAATGCTATTAGTCCGACATCGAGTTTACGACGTGACTTCAACCTTCTACAAACGAGCAATGATGAAGCTTTATCGTCTTTGTCTTCGCGGCAACGACGTTCTTCCGTTCCAAGGTTCGAATTTGACCTTAACTTGCCACCAACCCAAGAGTCGTCATACAGTCCATACGTTCCAAGAAACAATGATTTCTCTACCGTGCGCCACTCAACATACATTCCATACACGACGTCTTCAACGTACAAAGAACAGTTTAACCCGTTCGATGCTTTCTCTACCGGGCGCCACTCAATATACATCCCAAGTCACCGAAATGTGGATGGTATGTTATCCGTGGGGAGACATTCAACCGCCGCTACTGTCGATTCGGTTATGACTTCAGAACCTGTTCACGCACACGTTTATGATGACGCAGAACTTTTCCAGTTTGATGAGGCGCTTTCCAATGAAGAGCCGCGTACAGAGGTTGGGCCCGATGGTGACGAGATGTGTCTATTTCCTTCTGAACCATCTGACATTGATGAGCCGGTGGAATCAGAGGAGAGCGCAGAAAACTCTTCTAAGGATGATGAGGACGGTGATGTTTGTTCGACGCAACTGCATGGACCAAGCAGTTGCGCAACGTACTACGACCCACCTTCGCACTTCACAACAGTGGATATGGATGGCTTCTTCGATACTGAATTCCCAGAACATCCACAATTAGACCATTTCAACCAATGGAATGTGGGTTCGACTGAGCTACATGTTAGAATGGTCTTCAGGACAAAAAAGCTCGCGAAGGCTGCCATCAAGCATTACAACATTGAGCGCTCAGTTACGTCCACCGTTTGGAAGACCGAGTCCAGGAAATATATTGCAGAGTGTCCTCACAAGTCCGCCGGATGTAAATGGAGGGTTCGTGTGTCGCAATTGAAAAGGCTGAATGACCTGTGGAAAATAACGAGATATACATGGCCTCATACATGCTCCATTGGGAGCCTCAGCCAAGACCATCCTAACTTGGATGTACACGTGCTTTTTGACGCAATCCTTCCACTCGTGAAAGCAAACCCACGTGTATCTGTGCCAGTGTGTATAGCTGTCATCAAATCCATTTACAGGTACACTGTCAATTACGATAAGGCATGGTATGCAAGATATCGAGCCATCGAAACACTGTACGGGCAATGAGAGCTATCATACAACGATCTGCAATCATGGCTTCAAGTTATGCATGAATACAATCCAGGGACAATTGTGGAATTGGAGACTGTTCCGAAGTACTACAACGATCGTGTTGTACCAAGGGAGGTCGAATTTCATCGCCTTTTCTGGACGTTCCCCCAATGCATAAAGGCTTTCCATCACTGCAAACCTATGCTCCAGATCGACGGTACATTTTTATATGGCAGGTACACGCAGATCTTGCTAATTGCAGTTGCCCAGGATGGCAACAGAAAATGTATCCCTGTTGCTTTTGCGATTGTTGAAAAGGAAAATATCCCTTCTTGGGAGTTTTTCCTTTACAACCTCCGCAAGTATGTCCTGCGCCAGGTTTTACGTACACGTGAAGATGACCTAGCTATTATTTCAGATAGAGGCGCAGGGATTTGGGGAGCAATTCAACGTTTGGGAGATTCTTGGAAACCCCCATACATACATCACCGGTATTGTTTACGGCATATAGCAGCAAACTACTATCAGAGGTTAAAGAACGAGGATGAACGTATAATGGTTCTCCGTATGGGTATGCAACCATTCCATTTTGTTATTCTACGTCCACCATTTTCATATTATTACCAATTAACTATATTGCATGTCTTATTCAACAGGCAACGCACACCGAGTTAATCAAGTTGAAGAGCTGTTGGAGGAGTTGCAATTGAGGAATCCACACGGGTATAACTATCTTATAGATATACTGAAGGAGAAATGGTTGCAGTGTTATGACGGGGGTCGTCGATACGGCCATATGACAACAAACTTGGCTGAGGCGATCAATTCGTCTCTTAAGGGAACGCGTCATTTACCTATCACGTCCGTTGTCAAAGCAACATATTACCGATTGGCAACCCTTTTCGCAACCCTCGGCAAACAAGCAATGAACTGGATGGCAGGTGGCCACATATTTCATCCAGATCTCGCCGACAAAATCCAAGCGTCCATTGCGCATGCAAACTCGATGGGTGCGTTGTGCTTCTCTCGTCGGGAACACATCTTTGAGGTCACGCAATTTTCCGAACCGCTGCAAGGAATAACGCAATACACCTACGTGGTTGATTTGCAAAAACGAACGTGCGGTTGCGGGGAGTTCCAGACGTTCAAGTTCCCTTGTTTGCATGCTTTCGCAGCATGTGCATCGGTTCATTTTGATGCAACGACACTCATTGATTCGGTCTACAGGCTCGAAACCATTTTCAAGGTTTACCAAAATGAGTTCCCTCCGATCGGAAATGCACGTGACCGTCGTATAATCAACAACGAACCAAAGATATGCCCAGATCCCTCCTTGCGACGAAAGAAAAAAGGCCGACCAAAATCAACGAGGATTCACTGTGTCGAGGATATGGTTCCGAGAGAAAAGACTGGACAACCTAAGAGGTGCAGTAAATGTGGGAACACTAGACATGATATTAGGAAATGCCCTCTTAGGACCGACCCCCGAATTAACTAGATCAACCATTGTGTACTCTTTTCTGATTTGTGAACTTGTATTATCTGGTAATTTAATAAATCTTATGGGTACTCTTTTCCCCCTACATAGGTTTAGAGGGGTTTTTAACGAGGCCCTTTAACTTTCAAAAAAAAAACATGCCTATGGACACATTTTTTGCTTCGAAAATGTTACTTTGATAGCATTTTTAACACAATTTTCTCACATTTTCGGACACCATCTTCCTCTGAACTTTAGCACCACTGTAAAATTAAGCTGCACATCTTTGTCTCCAAACTTAGGAAAAACCAAAAAAAAAGTTCGAAGCACACCGTAAAATGCATTTAAACATGCCTATACAATAATGTTTCCTTCTAAAACATTGTTACTTGCCCATTTCCAGGCCATTTTCAAACATCTTAGGATGTTGTATACGCTCGTATCTTCACACCATCTTAAAGATATGTTTCAGTACGACACCGTTATAGTTCAAAAATTATAATCGGGTCTCCAGATAACCCGTTATTCGATCACAAATATAGCTACCTGAACATCTTTTATTGGTTTGAATTCATCTTTCTCCTGAATTTCTCGTGCGAGGGGGCTGTAATAAAACGTTGAATTCGCGTCTTGCAGGACGCGAATTCTCTCTTGACTGACACATCACAAGAATTCGCGTCTTGCAGGACGCGAATTTGTCCTACATGGCATGAAAGGGGGTATTTTTTCCAATATCAAACTTTGGGGGGTTATTTTTCCCAATAAATTCCCAAAAGGGAATATTCAAACCAATTTGCCCATAAAATTGATATTTTTTAGGTATAATAAATGATATTTCATCATTTACTCGACTAATTCAGATAAATTTTTTATAGAGATTCATTATGTGGGCGATTTTCTAATATTGTCTTCTTCATTCACAATGTCAAAATTTAAACTTTCGACCTTATTTAAGGAACCTAATACCTCATCCAGCCAGATCAAATGATTATGGGTAAAACTAACACTTTTTTAATAATTAGAAAATAACCATTTTAGTTGTTTTTAGCGTAAATATTTGTGCTTAAAATATATTAATTAAAATACACTTCATAGTTCACATTACTATATATAAACACTTTTATAGATAAAATTTAACATTTTTTATATTTAATAATTGAATTAAATTTAAATAAATTTATATATCTGAATCTAACATTACTTTTCAAGTTTTAGTCGACAATAAACTCTAGTATAAAAATCTATCCAACATTTTTATCGACAAATTTTAATGATTTTTTAAAATTTAATAACTGAGATAAATTTACTTAAATTTATATATTTAAATCTAACATCATTTTTCAAGTTTTAGTCCACAATAAACTCTAATTAAAAATCTATATAAATAATTTTTAATAACTAAGTTAAAATAAATTCATATATCCGAATATAACATCACTTCCAAGTTTTAGGAGACAATAAACTCTAATTTCATTCCAAAAATACCCTCTTCAATTTATCAACTTTCCCATAGAGAACCAATGAAGATGCGAGATTTCCCAATGGTCAAAGTCAGTTTCCTTTGACTGTAGGGTTAAAATAGTCATTAAGACTCCCTTTAAGAAACACTACCATCCTTCTTCCCCAGTAAATTACCTTTTTTTTCCACACAATTTCCCCTCTTTTCTTCTCTTGAGGAAAAAAAAAAAAGGTATAAATTACACGCCGATCCAAACACGCCCTAGGGTTTTCTTGTTCTTCAGCACTCTAAAAAAAACCCAAATCCTAAAACCTCAAATTTTACATTGTTTTTATAATTCAAAAGAGCTCTTTTTTATTTCATGTCTTCACCTTTGAGGTAAGCTCTCAATAACCCAAATCTCAGAATCCCTTGTATTCTCAGTCTCTTCAAGAACCCTGAGTTTGAATCAAATAAAGTTTGTAACTTTGCTCTTGGAATCATCGACTATACAAGGACAGAACAGTTAAAAGGGGAAAATTTTCAATATGGATGATGTTGAAAAGGCAATATTGATTAGCTTTGATGAATCAGGTGCCATAGATTCGGAGTTAAAATCACAAGCAGTGAACTTTTGTCAGAAAATTAAAGAGAACCCATCAATTTGTAGCCTTTGTATTGAGAAGTTGTGTTTTTGCAAACTCGTTCAGGTTCAGTTTTGGTGTTTACAAGCTTTACACGAGGTTATTAGGGTGAAATATGGGTCCATGAGCTTGGAAGAGAAGAACTTCATCAGAAAGTCGATTTTTTCGATGGCCTGTTTCGAAGGCATCGATGATAAGATGTGTGCTGTTTTGGATAGTCCTGCATTTATAAAGAATAAGCTTTCTCAGGTTTTGGTTACTTTGATTTACTTCGAGTACCCTTTGATTTGGTCATCGGTTTTTGTTGATTTCTTGCCTCATTTGAGTAAAGGGGCTGCGGTGATAGATATGTTCTCTCGGATTTTGAATGCCTTAGATGATGAATTGGTTAGTGTGGATTATCCACGGACAGCTGTGGAAGTGGCAGTTGCAGCAAGGGTTAAGGATGCAATGAGGTGCCAGTGTGTGCCTCAGATTGTTAGAGCATGGTATGACATTGTGTCTATGTATAGGAATTCGGATCCTGAAATATGTGCTACTGTTTTGGATTGTATGAGGAGGTATGTTTCCTGGATTGACATTGGGTTGATTGCGAATGATGCATTTATCCCACTTCTGTTTGAGTTGATGTTGGCTGATGGTTTGTCGGAACAACTTCGTGCTGCGGCTGCTGGATGTGTTTTGGCAGTGGTTTCTAAGCGAATGGATGCGCAGTCAAAATTATCTCTATTGAAGAGTCTTCAAATAAGCCGAGTTTTTGGTTTGGTATCTGATGATAATGATTCCGAGTTGGTTTCGGGAATAGCAGCCTTGATTACAGGGTATGCAGTGGAGGTCTTAGAGTGTTCCAAAAGGGTGAACTCAGAAGATGCTAAGGTGGTTTCCACGGAGCTTTTAGATGAAGTTTTGCCAACAGTTTTCTATGTAATGCAGAATTGTGAGATGGATGCAGCATTCAGTGTTGTCCAATTTCTTTCAGGTTATGTTGCTACCATGAAAACCCTTTCTCCTTTGCAAGAGAATAAAATGCTTCACATAAGTCAGATACTGGAAGTGATATTTACACAGATTCGTTATGATCCCATGTACCGCAATAATCTTGATATATTGGATAAGATTGGGGTGGAAGAAGAAAACAGGATGTCGGAATTTAGAAAGGATCTATTTGTGTTGTTGCGGAATGTGGGTCGAGTATCACCTGAAGTCACTCGGATCTTTATCAGAAATTCATTAGCAAGTGCTATTACATCTTCATCAGACAAGAATGTTGAAGAGGTAGAAGCTGCCCTTTCCCTTTTGTATGCACTTGGAGAGTCTATGAATGACGAGGCAATGAAGGTGGGGAATGGACTATTAAGTGAACTGGTGACAAATCTTTTATCAACAAGATTTCCTTGTCATTCCAATAGGGTAGTTGCCTTAGTGTACTTGGAGACAATAGCAAGGTATATGAAGTTTAACCAGGAGAATGTACAATATGTTCCTTTGGTTTTGGCTGCCTTTCTTGATGAAAGAGGTATACACCATCCAAACATCTATGTGAGTCACAGGGCCAGTTATCTGTTCATGAGGGTGGTTAAACTGCTGAAATCAAAGCTTGTGCCTTTCATAGAGACAATTTTGCAGGTATCGTTAGTTTCCAAATATTGTTTTTGAATGTTTATTACTGCCTCATTCTGAAAATTACTTACTCGAATCTTTTATTGATGGTCAGAGCCTGCAAGATGTAGTCTCTCGATTTACAAGTATGAGTTTTGTGTCTAAGGAGCCTACAGGATCTGAAGACGGTGCTCACATTTTTGAGGTATTTATCTCATTCTTATGTTTTTATCAGTACCTCCTTTCCTGTTTTCGTGTGTTTACTCTTGTAACTCACACATTATGTTCCCATGGATAGACATTGGTATTAGGGGTGTTCGCGGTTAACCAAAATACTATAACGGTTAACCTATAAGTTATGTTCTTAGTGCAAAAGTTATATGTTCTTAATGTAATTAGAGGGAAATGCATAGAGAATGTATCTAAGAATGCATAGAAAATTAGAGACTCATCCTTAATGATTAACCAACGGTTAACCATGAACACCCCTAATTGGTATCCCTTCTTGTGTTATCAAGTGATGAAATTTTTGCTGTCTTTTTTTTTTTAACTTTGATATTTTCCCACAGGCCATTGGCCTATTGATTGGAATGGAAGATGTTCCGCTGGAAAAGCAATCTGATTATCTCTCTTCATTGCTCACTCCTCTTTGTCAACAGGTTTTGATCTGTACTGTGAAATCTTTAACTGTTTAGCACAGTCTTCTCACGTGGTCAGCATGTTAGCAAATTGTTGTTTATATACATTTTTCCGGCTGCACATTACTCATATGGTTTATGTCGCAGGTTGAGGTAACACTAATGAATTCAAAAGTGTTGAATCCAGAAGAATCTACTATACAAATTGCTAATATCCAGCAAATAATTGTGGCAATTAATGCTCTAAGCAAGGTTATCCCTCTAACTTTTGACCATCCAATATGCATCTTGATGAAGCGTTTGTCCTTAAATATGTTTGCCTTTCATAAAAATCTTTTGTTGCCTATTGTTTACTACCACCCTGAGATCTTTGAATATGCCTACTTGAGTAGAAGTTTCTCTTAAAATTGTTGGGTTTCATTTTATAGCAATA
Organism: Hibiscus trionum; assembly: GCA_030270665.1. NCBI lineage: Eukaryota > Viridiplantae > Streptophyta > Magnoliopsida > Malvales > Malvaceae > Hibiscus > Hibiscus trionum. The sequence goes on from BSYR01000014.1 coordinate 5,344,026, forward strand.
GATTATGGTACAACCATTTGCTATAGCATATAACTCATTACCTTGTAATTTAGGGTGCTCTTATTTGGAAAACTATGAAGGTCTCTGATTTTGTTTCTCAAGTCACCTTTTTGCTTGTCTACATATAAACAGTCTTGCATGTTATTAGTTTGCTACAGTCCCATATTTAATCGTTAATTTCAGTGTTGATCACGAGTTCATTCTCATAGTTTTATTTGTTATCCAGGGTTTCAGTGAGCGCCTTGTAACTTCTAGTCGCCCTGCAATTGGTCACATGTTTAAGCAGGTTAGTTTCAAAGAGAGATTATTTTATTGTACTTTAACTGTACCTCTTTCTACAATCAAAGGTTGAGAAATTTCTATATTTGTATCTCCCTCTAGTAGTTCATTACTAATCTTTTGTTTCTTGTACGCTTTATGTTACTAATGTGGATGTTCTGGAATGAAATAGTGCTCTTGTTTTTATTTATTAAATTTTGCTTTTATTTTTGTATTCAGACGTTGGATGTTCTTCTCCAAATTCTTGTTGTATTTCCAAAGGTAGAGCCTTTGCGGACTAAGGTAATAGCTCAATGCTGAATATTAAATTAACTTGGTTTTGTTCAGTCTAAAACATTTCCTAAATCTAATCTCTTTGGTGTTTAGGTTTTATCATTTGTACACCGTATGGTGGACACCTTAGGAGCGTCTGTGTTCCCTTATCTTCCAAAGGCATTGGAGCAATTACTTGCAGAAAGTGAGGTAAAGAACTGTTAAAATTTTAGCCTATTTTCAGCATACCTTTTCTTTTTCTAAAAGGATAGATGTGCCATTAAAGAACAGTTCAAAATTTAGTATTTATTAATCAAACAAAATCTCAAATTGATGTTTGGAATCTGCATAATTTGCTGCATCCAAAACTTGATGCTGGATTTCTCTTGTCAAACAATACTGATTTTTGACGTTGGGTTCAAGTTGTTATTTAGTTAATTATATATTATTAACACCGAGAAGAAATATCAACCAAGTTGGAGTTACTTCTCAAACACAAAATGCTCTCTGATTTATTTGGGATCTCTGTTTCCATATGTATGTGTTATCTTTCCATATTTGGTTTCAACGTAACCTGTTTCTGCCTTCTCGAAAAGATCACTTAGAGATAGCTTCCGCCTTAATGATACATGAAAATATTGTCCTTTTGAACTATATTTGGAATATTCCAGTTGCAAATTTATTTGTTTGATTCTGGATTATGTCCTTTTGCAGCCAAAAGAAATGGTTGGCTTCCTCTTACTGCTCAATCAACTTATGTGCAAATTCAGCACCTTGGTCCGTGACATATTGGAAGAAGTTTTTCCAACTATTGCTGGTAGGGTATTTAGTGTCATCCAAAGGGTTGCTGATTCTTCAGGACCTGAAATCAATACAGAGGTAGATAACTATTAGTAGTGTGCATTTCTGAACTTCCATTTAATTCTTTAGGTCCTTAGCTGAAGTCTGACTTGTCTTTGTAGTGTGAAATTAAACATATTCTTTCCTAGAATTTTATTGCTACTATCATCCGTTGCTTTCGTTATATTGCTTTATGATCTGATTTCAACTTGCTTTCTTTTCATGATAATTCCTAGCTAAAATGTTGGTTGTCCAAAACTTAATTATTGAGTTCTTATGCAATTAGTAACTTTTTTTTAGCTTCCAGTTCAACTGTGGAACACCGCAACTGCATTTGTGTTTGTTGAACCTTCTTTTTTTTTTTACTTTATTAGGAAATACGGGAACTGCGAGAACTTCAAAAGACATTATATACTTTTCTTCACGTGATAGCCACACATGATCTCTCTTCCGTTTTCCTTTCCCCCAGAAGCCGGGACTACTTGAATTCAATTATGCAGTTGTTATTACATTCATCTTGCCACCATAAGGATACAGTTATAAGAAAGGTATGAGTTAATAGCTTTGTTGTTTTATTCATTACCGAAACGTTTGGACATTATAAAGTTCTACTGTAATTGGAACTGGATCTAACCTTCTGATATTGCGTCTGTGAAATAGGCTTGTGTACAGATATTTGTCAAATTAATTAAAGACTGGTGTGCCAGTTCTTCTGGCGAAGAAAAGGTTCGTTTCCCTTATAAATGTTATAAGTGCCTTTGTTGTGTGGATTTCATGATGCTTCATGCTTATAACCGATTAAATTATTTAAATATTTTATAGGTACCTGGTTTCAAAAATTTTATCATAGAGACCTTTGCCACAAACTGTTGTTTGTACAGTGTGCTTGACAAATCCTTCGATTTTCGTGACGCAAATACTGTAAGAAGAACATTTTTAATTGATTTGTTTTGTTTGTCATTTGCGTTAGTCGGTGCTATGCATGATATCATCTTTACAGACTTAGGGGAATAACCTTTGTTAAATTTAGTTTGGGTTTGCTTTAGTAGTTGCATCAGGCATCATATTCTTGATAATGCTTAAACCCGAAGAAAATAAAAAGTAATGATAAATTTAGTTATCCTCCTTTTTCCCAACTAATACAGTCATCCCTGATCGTTTTTTCCCAAGAAGTTTGGATTCATCGCCTCCGCAAAATGACATGCTGTTCTGTGTTATTACATCTTTTGTAAATGTGTATTTCGGAAATGATTATATCATGGTAGGTTAACATGGTTTGAGGGAGTCTTATGTTGGTTCGTTACATTTTTGCATCGACATGTTTTTCTCATATAGTTTGGTGCATGCTGATTTGAAACTGCAAAAGCTGCATTAGAGTTCGGTTGGTGTGCAGTGAAGTATAACAATAGAGAAACATTTGTTTCCTGTTCTGAAAGCTGAAAATTGTTTGCATTAGAGTTTGGTTGTGTTTGTATACCGATATGCAGGTGGTTTATGCTTATTTCTTAAAGCTGACTCCGTAGGTTGTTTATGTTTACAGCTTGTTTTATTTGGAGAAATTGTGTTGGCTCAGAAGGTGATGTATGAGAAGTTTGGGGATGATTTTCTTGTTCATTTCGTATCAAAAGGATTTCCATCTGTGCACTGCCCGCAAAATCTGGCGGAGCAGTATTGCCAAAAGTTGAAGGTACTATTCTTTATAGACCGTCTTAATTTTATTTTTCATGCATAATATTTCCGTGATTCATTACCGGTTACCGCTCCTATTCCAATCAGATTATCTCTTCTTATTGTTGTATTTAAGTTGTTGAATTTTACAATGACTGTGACCGGAATTTTCAGCCTGCAACTGTGGCCTAAACCCGGTTGCTAACAACCTTTCCATTTTAGTATATGGGTTATAGAATCTGCAACAATAGTAGGATGGACAAAGAGAAAACTTGCCAATTACTGGGACCAAACTTCTCTGGCACCAGGATCGGTTATTCTAACTGTTGTATCACGATCGTAAATGGCTGCTCTAAACTTTCTTGATGGTTTGTATTTGCAGGATAGTGACATGAAGGCACTGAGATCATTTTACCAGTCACTTCTCGAACACTTACGACACCAACAGAACGGAAGCCTTGTTTTCAGATAGCAGCAGCAGCCAAAACGACACATTTTCCCACCAAAGGTTTCCACCATCTTGCACTTGTGATGTTTCTTATTTCCCATTTCAAGATAATAAAAAATGGGTGAAAAAGTCTCTTATGGTATTAAGTTAATATTTGCAGGTTTCTTAATGTAAATATCGAATATCGAACGAGTCGTGTTTGCTTATTCCATGGACAAAGAGGTATTTCTGTTAAAGTTGCTCAAATATCCTCCTGTTCAGTTCCAACCTGCTGAGTTAGGGTGAGAGTTTTTCTAGTTTTCGTTTTAATTCTTTTGAATACAGTTTTGTTCTTTGATTATTAGCCATTTTTCCCATTCATTGTTTTAATACAGTTTTGTTTTCTGGGTTAATGTTTATGAATATAAATTCAATTGATCTGAGATGTTTATATGATCATAAAAGTTTTTTTTTTGTGCTTACAAGTATGAACATAAATAAAAAAATACCCTTAATTGAACAATGTAAGTATTTTATCTTTTATTATAGTTGTCAAGTCTGTAATTAACGTTAAAATTGAACGAAACTTAAATATATGATAATTTTGTAAGAAATAAAAATCACAAAACTTAAATATATGATAATTTTGTAATTTAGTAGTGGAACTACCAAAACTTCTAAAATGAATTTAGATATATTTGATTGTTTATGTACGATAAAATACTCTATGCACCGGCGGCGAGAAATTTATTTTCTACAAGTTTTTAGTTTTCAAGATTTAGAGGTTTAAGTAGTTAGGTTTTAAGGTTTCTTAATAGATTTTAGGTATAATGTCAAAAAATGAATTTAACGTTCGACCGAATAATCGTTGAGTCAAAATAACTTTTGATCTCTTTACAAATAAAAATTGTTAGTCAATGATTTGAAATGACGTGAAAAACTTACATGAAAACTGCATGCCGCGATAACAATGTTATATAAGCAAATATGCCGACTTTACATAATGATACAATAGTTAAAAAATAATTTTATAAAATTATATAAAATATAAAATATTTTTTTTGACGTGTCATTCTGTCAAGTCATACAAGTTGCTTAGTATCAGTTGACTAATAGTTTTCATTGAGTGAGGGGCCATTTTGACACAAAATAAAATGTTGAGGACTAAATCGCTCTAAAAAAATATCGATCAAAGTGACTATTCAGTCAAACGTTGGGGGCCGTTTTTTTGGCATTTCACCGGAATAGTGAAAGTGAGAGACGAGTGGGGTGAGGAAAAGGGGTGTAACCCCCAGACCCGCCTATGCGTTACCACGGATCCTAGGGAATCACATTAGGGTCTCAACAGCGATCCACAGTAAAATTTCACATAAAAAAATATTTTTCTTTTAAACATTTAATTGAACCACAACATTGACTACTATTTTAAAATACACTTAAAAAAATCATTTAAACATATAACCATAAATTCAGAAAACATTTTACAGACTCTGTCATAAAATAATACATGACATGCATACCCACTAACTTTACTAGTACCGTATTCCAAAAGAAAAGTCAAGAGAACTTCAACCACAGAGAAACTTGTAGTGATAACAGTGAAAAATTATTCTTGTCGAAGCAGAGGAACCTATAACAATAATAGTAAGGAATTATCCTCGCCGAAGCAGAGGAACCTGTAACAATAACAATAAGGAATTACCCTCGCCGAAGCAGAGGAACCTGTAACAATAACAATAAAGAATTATCCTCGCCGAAGCAGAGGAGCCTGTAACATAACAGTAAGGAATTACCCTCGCCGAAGCAGAAGGACTTGTAACAATAACAATAAGGAATTATCCTCGCCAAAGCAGAGGAACCTGTAACAATAACAGTAAGGAATTACCCTCGCCGAAGCAGAGGAACCTGTAACAATAACAATAAGGAATTACCCTCGCCGAAGCAGAGGAACCTGTAACAATAACAGTAAGGAATTACCCTCGCCGAAGCAGAAGAACCTGTAACATAACAGTAAGGAATTACCCTCGCTGAAGCAGAAGAACCTGTGTGCGGGGGATTTACCCTTACCAAAGTAGAGGACCGAATACGGGCGAGATTACCCTTACTGAAGTAGAGGAACCGAATACGTGTGAAATTACTATCCTGACTAGACTGAACTTGAATAGACCTTTAATAATATGTGATTCAGTTTTAAAACAGTAAAGTAGGAATCAACTTATGTACATATTTTCTACTCATCCCATTGGAATCATGTTCATAACTATAAATGTGAGCACTAATCGAATAGGGGTCGTTCATCATGCATTAATTTCTTACCACGTCCTCAATAACACCATACAGTTTTTCAGCCATCAAATTCACTTTGAATAGAATTTCAAATATATATTTTCATTAATTGAGGTTTAAACATATATTTAGAGATAAACGACTTATCATTTAATTTACATATCTAAAAAATTTATACGAGTCATATAATACTTAATTTTGTCACCAGGGTCCTTATTAGTATTCTTATAGTATATTCTACTTCATTTAATCATGCATTAACTATCAATTAACATGTTCATTACAGTACACAAGAAGTGGTGGGTATTACCTCGATTGATAGTTACGCCGGTTAACCCTCGAAGCTCCATTCGATCACCCTCGTGCGTGAAATTGACCACCAATAATATTGCATACAAATGACAATACGAATCATATCAGAAATATGGCTTAATAGTGATAATCAAAATTTTCGGAAGATTAAATGCTGAAAAACAACTTAACGAGTTTGAAGTTCTTGAAACTGTCTTCAAAATCGAACTCATGACGTCGAAAAACATAAAATAGGACTTTTCAGGAAAAATTGACTTTTGGTCAAAGTCAACGTTGACGTTAGCAGTCAAAGTCAACACCGGCGTCAACAATCAAAGTCAACGTTGATGTCATGCTGATGTCACGGGTTAACCGAGTTTGACTCGGTGAGTTGACTCACTGGGTTGACTCGAGCGAGTTGATTCACTGGATTGACTCGGGCAAGTTGACTCGGATGGGTCGGGTTCAGACTCGGTTCACGTGTCGGGTCAGATCGGATAAGGTCGGTTCGGATACGGGTTAGGCCGAAGGCCATTGGGCCTTAAACAGGCCGACCCACTTGACTTTGAAAACGGGCTAGATGGGTTATCAACCCAGACCGGTGGTCATACTGGTCTAAACCAATGGCCAGTCCGGGTTCAATCCGGTCAACCGGTACGATATGAGGACCACCGTCCTAGGCGGCTGAAAATCGCCAGGGACAGCGCGTTACCACCACGCGTGGCCAGAAATGGCCGAAAAGGGCCTAAAATACCATTTTTTTTTCAGATTCTACAACCCAATCCTTTCTAACACAAGAACAGATCGGAATTTTAACCAAAACTTACCAACTTACCGTAAAACGGACGAGAAAGTGCCCAGACTGAAGAGGCTCCAGCGATAGACTAAACGGCGACAAATCGATGATCGGCCGCCAGGATTATGCTCGCCTTGGAACGGCGAGTTCAACGGTGGCTTGGGCTTGGCGGGCGGACGACGGTTGCAATCGAAATCTGGAAGAATACAAAGTGGAGAGGGTTTGGGTTACAACCGAACCCTTGAATTGCTCTCCACGACAGACGACTGCGCCTTTGTGCAAGTGGTTGCCATGGCCGGGGTCGGGGTGCAACGACGAACGTGGGGTGTCGGCGGTGCACGACACCGATGATCAGTGGGAGAGATTGACGGTGGCAGGTGACAGAGGAGGTTGGAGGGAAGTTTCTTGTCGATGCTTCTAACGGTTCTCCACACCGTATTGTTGGCCATATCTGAGAGTGATGAACGGAGATGGGTTCACTGGACGCCGGCGGTCACTCCGGTTACGGCGGTGCACGCCACGTACCAGCAGTGGTGAGATTTGGACGGTGACCGAAGTTTAACGGTAAGAGAGAGTTTAAAACCTTATAGGTTCTCACCCTCTCCCACATACCCCTTTTTGGTAGTTGAAGAGTTAAAACTTATTATCTTCCATTAGATCCAACAAACGAACATTAAAATTAAACTAGAGCAGTCAAATGCCAAGAGCAGCTTCGGCTCAAGTGGTTAAAGTTCTGGGTTACTATACTAGAGGTTAAGGTTCAAATTCCCTTGATTGCAAAACTTCCTCTTCTCCAGTTTAGTGAGTAATTGAGTGTTTTAAAAGTACATTGACTAAAATAAGTCTGAGAGTAAAGTTGAGTGATGATAACCCAAATATAATCTTATCCATAATTGAATGTCTCAAGTATAACCTTTAATTATTGAGTGACCCAAATGTAACCTTATCCTTACCCATAATTGATAGGGTGACCCAAATATAATCTTACCCATAATTAAGTGACCTAAATGTAATTTTTAATAATTAGTTAACCCAAATTTAACTTTTAATGACCGAGTAATCTAAATATAACTTTACCTAAATAAAACTTTTAATAAAACTAGTTGAGTGACCTTTTTGTTTCCTATATAATTTGCTTCTCTCCTTCTCCCTCTACTCCTAAATCCTTCTCACTTCTCTCTACAAACCGATCACTGGCCATTGTATTCCCGCCGTCCTGCCGCCGACGACCACCGTTTCATAAGATCGGCAATCAACAAATTACACTGGAGGACTCGCTTCCACGTCTTCAGCACGAATCCGGGGTATATTTCGTCGGTAAGCTCCTCGGATCCCGTAAATTTGAAAAAAAAACTCTTCGGTTTCTCTTGTATTTTTTGCGATCTTTTTCTCGAACTGTCCCCTTTCTGCACTGTTTTGGCTGCCGTTTTAGGGTTCCAGTCGCCTTCTTTTTCGTTGTTCCCCCTCTCTTCGTTTGCCGTTATATTTTAAATAAGGGGTGAGTGGGTTGTGGTTCATCAGTTTTTAGGGATAATGTCGTTGGCCGAGTCGTGCGGCTGAGGGTTTGAATAAATATAAAATTACCCTTATTTGAATGGTAAAGTCCAACAAAATATAAAATTACACTTTAAATAAACAATATTTTTTAGGGTTTTAGTATTGTGGTTTTTGGATGGTAATTTTTAGTTTTGATTACTTGTTTTTGCATCGATGCAGACTTTAAACTAAACATGGAGTTTGTTCGCAGTCACAAATTAGTTTATTCATTTCGAAACGTTGAGTTGATTGACCAAGGTTTGCTGATCGAAGTGCTTTGCCGTCTGCCGCCAAAGATTTTGATGCGGTTCTGCTGTGTTTGTAAACCCTGGTACGTCTTGATTCATAATTATTGTGTACCCCGAATCACTCCCTCCCTTCCCTTCTTGGGATGCGATGTACGCGTCAGGGCTTTATCGAGTAAGCTCATGGTGGGTCGGGCAGCAATCCTCGAGGCTGGGGCAGATGTCTTTGCTTGGCCTCCCATGTTTAACGTGCAAGATCCGACTGTTGACAGCGGTGACTTTAGTTTTAGTGCGAAACATTTGCTCGACTCCCGAGATGGTTTGATGCTCTTCCGACATCCCTCCGAGAATAAGTATGTTTTGTGGAATCCGACCACCAAGCAGTTCCGCCTCATCCCTTGTCCAGGCAAACCTGGGAGTTTTGCTGTTCTTACAGTAGAGATTCGGAATTGGAAACCATACAGGGAAATTGATTTTTTTAAAATTGTTAGTTTCCCTGAAAACAGCTTCAACAGCTCCGCGGATGACGAAGGGATTCTATACGTTTTTTCTTCACATAATTCCACATGGGTTGAACGCAAAGTGAAATGCGTCAATGACAGTTGCAGTCGAGGTCAAGTTGGTACTGGTAAGGTTACTTTAGATAAAAGGTACGGTTACTTACTTGGAAAGTTGTATACAATATGTCATCCTAACGCCTTACTATGGTTCACTATCGGAGATGGTAATGCTGATGTCGAATTTAATTTTGTTTTGCTCCCGAAAAGAGGTAGTAGTGGGATTACTAGGGGATTGAGGGCAGGGTGTATCGGTTCATGTGGGGGGCGTATTCAATATGTACAGAACGACGAAGCATTAACATCACTGCAAATCTGGGTGCTTAATCTCGATGCTCGTGAATGGACTCGGATATATTCTGTTAAACTCGATGTATTGCGCAGACATCCTCACCTGGTTAATCTGAGAACCATGTTTCCAACCCGAGCAATGAAAGCCAAATTCAAGCCTTTAGCTTTTGATCCCGTATCGGATGATGGTGTTATCATTTGGACCCCCAATCTCATCTTCTGCTATTATTATAGATCAGGTAATTTGGTTCCGTTGAAATGCTCGAATGTCTTGAATGATGTACTCAAATATCGGCCGGGTGCTGCCTTTGCTTTTACTCGATGCCTGGCCTCGTTAGCACTTCCTCTCTAGCCTTGGATTGAGTCCCTATTAGAACTAATTTGCTCCTCACCCTAGGGATGAAATCAAGCAGCAGGCTCGAACTCGAATGCCATTTTTCATGTATTTACTTAATAATTAACGATGGAAAACTCATTGCTATGAGTGGCATGAATGCAGGAAGGCGATAATTCCTACGTATTTAGTGGTCTTTTGCAGATGTGCAGTGTTAAATTATCAATTTCCCCTGAAAAGATTGTATTTCGGTTTAACTGTAAATGGCGACATCGAGAACAGATATTTAATTGGAGGATTGAATAAGCCTGCATCTGCATGGGCTAAGATTTGAACAAGTGTATGCAATATGGGAATAAGCCTGCATCTGCATAGGCTAAGATTTGAACAAGTGTATGCAATATGGCATGTTGAATAAGCCTACGCAAAGTATTCATTCTTACCATGTTCCATTGCTGTAATTAAGCATTCAAAACTTGTACCCTATGTAACGCCCCGTTTTAATTAGTGAGTAAATTATTATTTTATATTTCTTTCAAACACTGTCGTTCAATGTCCATAGGATTAGAAGTGCTGAATATCATGTAGTAAAAACTATCGAATGAATGAAATTGTTATTTGCACTCACTTAGGGCAATTGTTAGCACCTATAAACTTATACCGTTATTGTCGAAATCAGAATAAGCAAGACTGCGAATGGTATAAGAACAAGGGACATTCGGCGACAAGTACAACAACACATGCGAACCGTTACACATATATCTCCCGACGAACTATGCAACGCTATTACTAATCTAGGGCGAACAGGCAAGACTACCCACAATACCATGCCTCATATGGCGATCACGTGCTTATACACGTAATGAGGGCAACCTAGGGTGTCGGGTCAAAGCTAGTCTAATCAATACGCCACAACAACTATATCATGACACATGTTTGGGTAGTATAAAACTAGACATGCAATAAGAGAGAAAAAAGCTCCTCATTTCCGAACACCACAACCACAAAGGAAACAAGAGCAACCCACAAGCTCCGACTCAAAACAACCATCCCAACCATCATCGAACCACTGTCTCCGGTTCCTGACCATTTGGTCATCAACAACAGTCTTTCAGTTACCTTTTCAACACATCTTGAAACATCTTAGTCGGACGTTAGGAGCTCAATATATGATCATTTTACTGAAGACAATGCGTGCAAAAAATAGATACGGGTCCAATACGGGAATATGATTTTATTATAAATTTATAATAAATTTATTTATTATTTGTAATTAAAGGCAAATTTAGGTTTTCCTTATTTGTTCTTATTAATTTATGATCATTTTATATATAAGGAAAGTGGTTTAATAGCCAAGCAAAGACATTATTCTCTTTTCGAAAAAAGAATAATTAGCATTAATGTTTTATGGTTCTTAGGCTTCTCTTGATGCCTATGAATAGGTTTTATTCCATTGTAATACTACATTAGACATTCACATCATACACCACAACACACGTAACACGAAAAATTCAAGAGCAATATAAGTGATAGTGATTTTTTTTGAGGTATTTTTACCCAAGCTCTTCTTTTCTATATTTTTAATTTTTTCTTTCTTTTATCATTTGGTTTCGAATAAGGAGAAAAAAGAGATACATGTTTTCGTTAATTGAAGTTCGTGGAGGATTCACTATAGCTGAAGGAGGAGGCCGACACCACCCACGAAACAGAGGTAGTAGCGGCGACACACTGCCAGCGTACAATGGCTAACGTTTGGTAGTAGCGAAAGCAACGGTGGTGCTACATGGTTCGTGGTTTGACCCGTACCCCATGTTGATAAGCTCACACTTTAATCTCACTATTTTTAATTTCCTTACTCTAGTCCCTTTATTTTTAACTTAGTTTTTAAATTCTTATTTCATGTTTTCACATATTGCTTGCTTTGTTTATATTTACCGTGTTCTTTAATTTATTCATCTTTATGTAATTTGACATGTTAAAATGTTAGGGTAAATACTCTTTAATAATTAATGTTATTTTTTTGTAATAAAAGCTTACCAAGTAATTTAGGCTTAAATATATATTTGGTAGCAAACTATACACCTTCTTCAAAGTTGGTACCTAAAGAAATTTTTCTCCCAAGTTGATACCTAAATTAAGCATATTCTCCCAAATTGGTACTTAAAGAATTTTTACTCCTAAGTTGGTACTTGAATTAGGCACTTTCTCCCAAGTTGATACCAAAACTTATATATTCTATCAATTTGGTCCTAATTCAAAATAGTTCAATAAATTTAACCCTTTATATTTAGAAAATTTATTGATTTACTATTTATTATGTTCTTAAATTGTTTGTTTTTCTCATGTAAATGTTTATATCACTTTCTCGGTATAAAAAAAATTAACAACAACTTTATGTTATTTTATGGTAGAATGCAGTTATCTCATTGTTGATTTAATCCATTAGGCTTGTTTAATTTGAAAGTATCACAAAAAATAACTAAATTGATGGTATTTTTAAATATAAATGATTAAGTTTATTGAATTATTTCGAATTAGGATCAAATTGATAGAATATATAAGTTTTGGGACTAAATATGCTAATAAAAGTATAAGAATATTGGATGGAATTAAAGTTTGGGTACCAAAATGGGAAGAAAAATTCTTTAGATGTCAACTTAGGAAAAAATGTCTAGTTTAGGTACCAGCTTAAGAGTAAATATTCTTTAGGTACTATTGCGACTAAAATTTTTAGAAAAATACAGGTGTCAACTAAAATTTTTAGAAAAATACAGGTGTCACTTAGAAGAACCGGGTTTTGAAAATTTAATCGAATTTGTATAAAAAGTTGAGGAGTCGCCACCGGCCACTTAAAACGGTAGACCGGACACCGAAATCAAACCATAGATTTTTCTTTTGAAAGTGGGTTCGAGAGTCGGTTACACGCGGGGAAGGATGAGCACCCCCGTCGTGCCCGAAAATCGGTACCAAAAACATTACCGCTTAATTAATATTAAATTTTGCGAATTAAAGTGTCGAATCGTATCGAAATTTGGTTATACGATTGAGTAAATTTTAAAAGTCCTAATATTCGAGAAGGAACGTCCGAACCACCACCACTACGACTGGTATTGGCCTCATTCATTCCCGAATAAAAAGACGCTCGCATTGCATTTTATAATTCGGGATGCAACTTACAAATTTAAAAGCGAAACAAATAAATTGCATGATTTAATAAAAAGGCATGTTACAATACGAACGAGACAAACGATATATGTACGAAACGTAATAAAATTATAATAAAAAAAACATGTCACACGTTGAACAAGATATGACAAAGTTATGTAGTCGTATATTATACCATACCATACACTCTATATATTATTAGCACACAAATATCATACTAATTGAAATTAAGGAAACACCATTATGAAGTAAAATAAGATGCATGAAATGACAGAGTACTTAAACGGTAAATAAACCACTAACAAAGGCAATTAAAGCAACAATTAGTGACCAATTTGAAATGAGGCTGAAATCCGAAAGTGCCAAAGCGGCTATTAACCCCCATTCGAAGTCTATTAAAATCGAATTAGGGATGAGATTGGAAACTTTCAAAAACTTTAAGGAACCCGGGGCGTGATTTAAAGAAGGTGCAAAGGACGCGGGGTGAGTTTTACAGACTCACAAGGACTGAAGAGAATATTAAACCATTTCCTTTCAAAAGACAATAGGTTTTAAAGTAGGACGAGATTGGAAGACGAGCGAAATGTGCAGGGGCGCGGACGTAATTTTTAAAGAGTTTGGTGGCCTCAGCCGCATTAAACCATAGGGCTCTCATATAAAATCATCCTAATACCGGGTTGAAACCCTAGAGCCCCAAAAAAATCCTGCGGCGCCGTTCATCTCCCTCCCCTCAGTTTTTCTCACGACCAGAAACCACCTTAGCCCTTTCTATGCCGTTCATCGGCGGCGTCCTCACGTTGCCGGGGTGGCGAAGACTCCCGGCGACAAGCAAACGAGACGTCAACACCCGAAACTAAACCAAGACGAGACCAAAAACCTAAACCCGACCCCTATTTGAAACCCTAAATCGAACCGACACGAAAAAAAACCTTTGTTTCTCTGAAAAAGACAAGGCCTTTACGCCGTTCACCGGTCCATCGCCTCACCATGCGTGGCTTAACCGACGCCGAACAGCTTGTCGGCGACGAACGGACGGTTTTGGCTTTCGAAGGTAACCTTCTTTCTTTTTTCTTTTTCGTTTGCTTTCCCCTTTCCTATGCATGCAATGAAATGGGAACGGAAAAAAAAAACCCTCATAAGGTTCTTGTTTTTGTTATTGATTTTCTCTGTAATTTTTTCATCGATACAATGGTTTTCAGTTCGGATTTTTATATCCGATGTTTACATGTAAAACAAAAACTGTCTCTCCTCTGATTTTTTGGTTGCCTAGTTGACTTCGATGTATTATTTGTTGTTTTTTTTTTTTTGCCATTTTCGGGTTCTGATTTCCTGTCTTTCGTCTGAGGTGCTGCCGGTTTGCTCAATCGGGGGAGGCATGGCGTGCTCGGGGGCAGAGGAGCCAAGTAGCAGATGGGTCACTGGCGTGCGTGTCGGGCAACGAACAGTCGCGCGTGGAGGCTCCAAGGAGAGCGCGTGAGCGTGTGCGGGTTCCGCGTCGATCTGGGACCGTTAGATCGATTCGATCTAACGGTGATGGGTGCTTGCGACGCGAGGCTAAAGTCGGGGCGTTAGGGTTTTTTGGCTGACTCGATTTGAGCCGTTGGATCTGCTTCGCCAGATCTGATGGTTGTGGGAGTGCGACGGCTGCACATAAAGAAAGGGATTGTTAGGGTTTTTTTGTACAAATCGGGCTAAGGGTGCATGGGCTTGTATTATTTTGGGCTTGTAATTTATTTAATTCAAATATAATGGATTGTTTATTTATAATTTGGCTCTTTATTTCTTATATTTTATTTTCATAATAAAACTATCCAATAATAATAATAATAACAATAATAAAAATAAATAATAAGTAATAATACATAATAAGCATAAAATAGTAATTAGTAAAATAGTGATAATAATAAAACGATAATAATAATAAAAATATTAACAATAATAATAAACAAATAAAACAAAAGCACACTAATTAATGATAATAATTAACAATAGTATAGATAATAAATAATCATAGTATGATATATTATATATAAAATAACATACAAATGATAATAAATATAGTAATGTATACAATAACGATAATAATAAAAATGAAAAACAAAGATGATAATTAATATAAGATAATAGTAATATTATTGTTGAGATTTTAGGTGCTCGGTTCGATCAACCGTTCTTGCTCGCCAAGTGTGGAGAAGTTGGATAATTGGGTGTTTTAGTGGGAGGTGAAAATTTGGCAATTTGACACAAGGATTTATAGTGGTTCAACCTTCTAACCAAGGTCTACATCCACTACCTTAGCTCCCCACTAAGGATTTCCAACAAATTCACTAAGAATTTCGTCCCCTTTTCTAGGATTAGGAGGAAACCGTTACAACCCTCAAAGCTTTCTACCCAAAGCTTGAAGGAACACTCTCTTATACAAAGAAAGACTTAGCAAACTAGAAATCCCTCTAATAGGTGTTTGTTTGCAATTCTAAGCTCTCACCCAAAACCTAAACACTTGAGCAAATTTAACAATGTAAGCTCACAAGTGTTGTCTAAGCAAGAAATGTACAATTAAAGCTCTAGACAAATTTTGACATCATAATGTTGTAACAATTAAAGCATTATTCATTACAAGATGCTTGGAGGACCCTTTTATACTCCCAATTGAGTTTGTAGCCGTTACTAGCCGTTGGGGATGATTTGGAGCCGTTGAGGACTTAATTTCCCTTCATAAATGATGTTCTGCAGCTATCCGTATCGATACGCGTGGAACCGTATCGGTACGGCCTTCATCAGAAACTAGCCGTTGGGCTCTTGCCAGCCTAGGCGTATCGATACGCTTGAGGGCGTATCGGTACGGGTTCATTTTTAAATGACCGTTGGGAAATAGCCGTTGGGGTTGTTTGAAAGGGGATCGGTACGCTTACCAGGCGTATCGAAACGATCCCGAACCGTATCGGAACGGCCAAGCCTGTTTCGATACGGGTTTTGGCAGTGACCAAACTTGGGCAAAAATGTATCGGTACGGGTACAACCGTATCGATACGGGTAGCTTGAAAAGTCAAGTTTGGCTGTTTTAAATCATGAAAAGCTTTGCCAAAAACCTTTTAAAATTCCCAAAACATAGATTCAAGTTGTTTGGACTTAAGACAAAGTTTTAAATTCTTTTCAAATTAGTCCAAAACATTTTTCAATTATTATATCAAAATATTAGTTCTACAATTATACTAATAGATAATAATAAATAATGTGACAACAACATGACATATATATATATATATATATATATATATATATATATATATATTTCCTTTTTTTGTTTTTCTTCCCTTTTTTAGTCTTAATTTACATTGTTGGGTTTTGTGGGGCTCGAATCGATCACCGAAACCGTCAAGTGGGTTGTGTTTGGTTCTTGGATGAATTGGCTAAAAACCGAAAGAAAAGTAGACAATTTGCACAAGGATTTTAGAGTGGTTCGACTACTCAACCGAGTCTACATCCACTACCTTAGCACACCACTAAGGATTTCCCAATTCACTCAACAATGAATTCGTCCCCTTTTCCAGGCTCAGGAGGAAACCGTTACAACCCTATCTTTTGGACTTGGCTAAGATAGAACCAACTCTAGTTTTTCTCTCAAGGCTAAACTAGAACCTCTCATTTTACAAGGGATTTGTTTGGTAAACTAAATACCTCTCTAGGTGGGTGTTTACACAAATTTAACCTCACAAGAGTGTACAAAGAATAAAACAATGGTAAACACTCTCTATACAATATATACAAGAGAAATGAAGAATAAAGACTTAAATGTTATTTCTCTTGATCATGAAGCTTGGATATTGTCTCTTACATTCTTCAAGTGTTCCAGCCTTCAATTTATAGTCCCAAATGAGTTTGTAGCCGTTTATAGTCGTTGGGAATATTGCCGTTTATAGCCGTTGGGAATAGAGCCGTTTATAGCCGTTGGAATAGTGCCATTTATGGCCGTTGGAAATAGTACCATTTATGGCCGTTGGGAATAGTACCATTTATGACCGTTGGGAATAGTACCATTTATGGCCGTTGGGAATAGTACCATTTATTGCCGTTGGGCTATTTCAAAACACACCGTATCGATACGGCTAGGCGTATCGGTACGGGTTTTGGCTACTGGAATTTTGGTAGTTTGAAAACCCTAAGGCGTATCGGTACGGTCCAATACCGTATCGGTACGGTCACTTGAAAATTATGGTTTTGACTACTTTAAATGTATTTTAAAACCATTCCAAAGCCTTTAAAAACCCTTAAACATATTTTCAAGTTGTTTTTGACTAAAAACATATTTTAAATTCTTTTCAATTTAGTCCAAAACATTTTTCAAATATTATATCAAAACATTGGTTCTACATACACAATAGCCCGATGTATGCCCAGGATAAACATAAACTAAAGGGGGTTTAAGGTCCGGACAAAATTAATGATTATAGATACCAACTTGGGAGAAAATGTATAGTTTAAATACCAAATATATATTTAAGTCAACACTTTTAGATTAGTTTCCCTAATAGATAAATATTTTCGTAAGGTTAGTTTACTAATAATAAAGTTCAACTAATGCTTAGATTCCTAAAATAATTTACCTTTTAATAATTAACATGATAAGATAATTAAAGTAAGATAATATCTTTCCTTAATTGTAAATAAAATTCTTTAGGTAATCTTTTAGAAAAAGTAAATAATTAATTGTAAATAAAACTCTTTAGGTAATTTTTATAAAAATAAATAATCTTTTTCTTAAATTGTAAGTAATTAAATAAAACCTTTTAGAAAAGTAACTATTTTTCCTTAAATTTAAATAATTAAATAAAACATTTAGGATTAGTTGCTTTAAAAACATGTTAAAAAATAAAATTCAATTTTACTATTAAATCAACCATAAAAATAAAAAAGCATAAAATGTCATTCTAAAAAATGATTTTTTTGCATAAAAAAAATAAAATATTTTCTCAAATAAGGTTAATTCAGTCTTCCCCTAGCAGTTGGGGAATGGTCGAAACTCCTATGCGAGACTGCATTTTTGAATTTTGGAGATCAATACTTTAATCCCTTTACGTCTAAAATGATCGGAGTTTACTCAGCCGTGAGCGAATTCAGGTCATTTCTAGAACTCTGCGGATTTTTACATTAATCTCTGCATGCACACATTCGGGTTACAAGGAAAATATTAATGATCAAGTAAGCGTCGTTTTTACGACGTTATGAGGTGCTAATCCTTCCCCACACGTAACTATGCCTCAAAACCCCCAATCTAGTTTGTTTTTAGGTTTTCAGTCCGCCTAATATAATAAAAGGGACCGATGACGACTCCATTATCACATAGGTTCATATGCTTCGGTTAGTGTAATTCCTATTTTACTAGGTTCTTATGCTTAAGCTAGGGTGATTCTTCATGGACTTAAGGCGTCCCCTCAGGATGGCACCTACGCCCAATGAACCTGGGTTAACGCCTTTATAAATGCAATTTTGAGAATTGTATACTAGGCTTCGGTCGAAAGATATCTAGGTTTTACATGAAAACTTTGGTTGCCTTTATAACATGATTTTTTATATAATTTATATATGTCTTGAATTATTTGAATGTTTCATTTTTCACTTAATGGAACACACTGAACTCCCTAGCTCGCTCCTCAAATTTTCTCCCTTTCATATATTTTGAATAGGCTACCATGTACCTAACATACGAAGGATCAACACATTCAGTACTCTATACTAGTTTGTAATTCTTCTATCAAATCATTTTGTTCTCTCAAGGTGACATGTAGTCATATACCTATATTTTGGGGTGCATAGATTTTATGTTATGAGTATTTTGCTGCTATATTTGATATTATTTATTTTGTAATTATTATATATATATATATATATATATATATATATATATATATATATATATATATATTATGATCATCATTCTATATCAGTTTACTCTATATCGGTTTACGCAAATATATTTCATATTAGATGTTTGAATTTGACATATTTTCTACTTGAATTTTAAATTTAAAATGTGCTTGTTAGACCCAATTGTTTTGCATAGACATGGAATGGCAAAGATCGTACGTGTCAGAAACCCAGAATAGAGGCCATTGAAATGAAAAGGCTTAATTATAGAATAAGTGCGTTAAATTATATCATTTTTAATAGGTGTCTAAATTATATTTTGGTTAAAATGAGTCTCTAACGTTTTCTTTTTGCTCGTTCTAAAGTCAAGCTGTAAAAAAAATTTCATCACCCAATTATAGCTTGACACGCGTTTTTTTAATATTTTCATAAACAAATTGAAAATAAAAAAATTAATTTTTTCCAAAATTAAAAAAATTAAAAAACAGTCCTAAGATCCTTAAAGTCTCAAACCCCAAAACTTGAAATTGACGCCACTATCGGTGCCGGTAGTCTCACCGGACCTCACCACCGTCGAGGCCGGAGTTTCCCACCCATTTACCCCAACCACCCATCACCGCTAACCGTTGAGAGGTGCGTCAATCGGACGACAAATGATGAATGCGAAAGGCTCCAATTGTTTGACATCCGGTCGGCATGCCTCCCGTCGATTACTGACGATGGGTAGTTGAGAGAAATGGGCGGGAGACTCCGGCGAAGGCGGTGGTGAGGTCCGGCGACGTTACCGGCCCCAATAGTGGCACCAATTTTGAAATTTGAGTGTTTGGGTTAGGGATTGGTTTTAAGATTTTAAGAAGTTATATATATATATTTTAAATATATTTTCTTTTTATTATTTTTTTGAAAAAATAAAATAAAAATAAAATAACACATGTCAATTTTTGATTGGATGTTCAATTTTTTTTAACCGCGTTACCTTAAAATAGTAACGGAATAAAACTTTAAACACCTATTTCAGACAAAAAACAAACGTTTAGGCACCTATTTCAACCAAAAAAATAGTTTAGGCACCTATTACAAAAAGTGGTATAGTTTAGGTACTTATTTTTTAATTAAGCCAAATGAAAATCATGAAAGAAAAAAAAAAGCAAAGTCATTTCACGTGGATCCTTCCCTCCCTTCCCTCAAAGGGTTTTTTTTTTGGTTTGGAACAAAAAGGTGTTTTTGTCATTATCACAAGACTAGTCATTGAAATACCAGGTTTATGGGTCATCCTTTTTACCATTGTTATTATAGTCTAATTACGAACTTCATCCCTTTTATTTTATTAAAATTCAAAAGTTAATTTAGTTTAGTAATGTTGTTGAATGAGATAAATTACGTAAATCATCACTGAACTTTATTGTTAAACTGATAAAATATGGCATAAAAAGAGAAAAAAGAAAGGAATATGAGAGAATGAATGAGAGAGTTTATCGAACCTCAAAAATCAACTGAATGCAAAGGAGAGTTATGTTCCTTATTATACAGAAAAGATCTTCAAGATCTTCTTGATCTTTACATAACACTACTATAACAGAATCCTTATCGAATGAAGAATGGATAACAGAATTAATAACTAATTAATGTTTATAACATACTCATCCTAATATACATCATGCTCTCTTCATGTCTTTGTTTATGGAGCTTCACTTACTGTAACATGCTTCATGTTTTCTTCTTTTTCTTTCTGAAGTCTTTTAATCACCTACCAGCACTTTAGAAAACTTGTTACGCTCCAATGGTAAGGAAATTTGTAGTTTACATTCATATCTCTTCTGGACAGAAAACTTTAAGCTTTTGTCTGAGATGTAGGAAAAATGCTGCAGATAGGGGTTTGGTTAATATATCAGCCACTTGTTCTGCTGCTGGTACATAGTTGACTTGAAATGACCCATCAGTAATTTTATCCCTTACAAAACTGAGATCTAACTCAACATGTTTGAGGTTTGCATGATGAACCGAGTTTGCAGAGTGTGCAATAGCACTGCTGTTGTCACACCTGATTTTCGGAGTCTTTGCAAGTTTCTATTTGAAGTTTTGAGAAGAGTGATCTAACCCATATGGCTTCATACATTGTATCAACAAGACTTCGAAACTCAGTTTTTGTTGAATATCTGGACACAACTCCCTGTTTTTTTTTGAACTCCACGCTACTAAGTTTCCTCCTAGAAAATACAATGACCACCAATTTATCTTTTGTCATCTACACTAGTTCCCCAATCAGAATCGGCATATCCAACAAGAGTATTTGGTGAAGGGGCTATGCTGAAGAACACGCCATTATCTATAGTGCCTTTTAGATATCCAATAATCCTTTTAACAGCCTTCCAGTGCTTGTCAAGAGGTGATTGCATAAATTGACTAACTTTATTAATAGAGGACTGAATATCAGGCCTAGTAGAACAAATGTGTTGTAGTGTTCCAACTACATGCCTATAAAGAGTGCTATCTTGAAATGGATCACCATTAGTTAATGAGAGTTGAGGAGAAGTTACCATAAATGCTGGTGAAGGAGTTGCATCAATCATTTAATCTTGTCTAAGAGCTCCAAGACATGCTTCCTTTGACTAAGGATGATTCCTTTGTCAACTGTTTGAACATTCATGCCCAGAAAAAAAAAGCTGACCCAAGTCTTTTAAGGAAAAAACTTGATTGATGTCCTTGATGACACGATTAACCTTATCAGCACTATTACAAGTAGCAACTATGTCATCTACATAGACCATTATATAGACTTTGTTTCCTTTGGACTCTCGAAAATAAAGAGAAGAATCAGCAAAGATGTTGTGAATCCCAGATTAAATACCAAGTGATCTCGAAAATTTTCAAACCAAGCACGAGTGCTTGTTTGAGGCCATACAAGGATTTCCTAAGTCTGCAAACCAACTGATTACCAGCTAAATCTTCTTGTTTGAAACCAAGAGGCTGCCGCATATAAACTTCTTCTTGTAAATCCTCATTTAAAAAAGCATTGTCCACGTCGATTTGTTGAAGGACCCAACCATTGTTAAGAGCAACACTGAGCAAAACCCTGACTGTTACCGGCTTGACAACTGGGCTGAAGGTTTCAAAATAGATTGGGAGTCTTCTTTTCCCTTTCTGTTGCTTTATCATTTATTTTATATCTGGAAAATGGGTTGTATGGACGAAGATACTTCAGATATTTGCCCAACCATGAACTGATTTAGGTGGCTATGGCTGTTTGGATGAACTATGTTTTAGTTTCTTTTATGAATGTTTATTCATCTCTTGCTCGTATCTATGCTTTGTCTATGTTGTTAAATGCTTAAGATTGTAAGAGCCTTCGAGAGTTGGCATGTCCTTAGGTGTGAGTTGAGGTTAGTGGTCGAGAGAGCTTTCTTTAACTTGCGTAGACAATGGAGTTGAATGCTGAGAGGCACAACTCTAATCCACCTTAGAGATAAGTGTTGGGTTTCAACGGCTAATAGGGATAGAACTATAAGGGTAGGGGGAGTGATAGAGTTTACGCTGAGAGGTATTGCTGTAGCATTTCCTACTCCCAGTTTTCTTGCTAGAGATAGTTAAGGAGCACCTTGAGCAAATGATGCCGAGCATAGACTAAGTTAGAGAGGTAAACCCTAGTAGAGAGCTAAAACATATGTTAACCAGGCAATCCAACCAGTCATTCCCAAGTGAGTTTCACATGCGTAAGAGGACTTGTTTGTCTACTGAGTTCAGCACACTATCTTTCATCTTTATTTGCTACAACATTTATAACTCTGTTCTGATTTGTCTACATCATTCATCATTCATTCTTGATTCGCCACAGCATTCTCCATTTACATTTTGTGACACTTGTGTGCTTAAACTTACCTCGAAACACCTCCAATCCCTGTGGAGACGATACTCACTCATCACTTTATTACTTGTCCAACGTGTATACTTGCACCATATTTGCGTATCATTTATAGTACAACACGCGCAGACCACTCCCTTGAGCAAAGCTTGGATCTTCAGCGAAATCTTCTAAAAACAACACATGGTTGACAGACGAAGCATTTCCAAAACCTTCAAATGATTAATCAAACCAAAGGAAACATCTACCAGCTAGATGCTCGATTTACCACAAATTTAGCATTACGGTCGGGAACGTCCACCATACACTCTACCCCACAGCCTCTAATCGGCGTTCCTCTATTAGAATGGTTCAAAGAAGGGTGAAACCCTAAAATTACTAGGTTTCTTTGAAGGTTTGAGGGGTTAGAATAGCCAAAATAATAAGGCATATTAGGGTTATGAGTATTTGGGCCAGAAAATGGGCTTTGTTGCGGGTACTTGGGGTACATTTTTTAATATAAAAATATTTATTAGTTTAATATAAAAATATGTATTTATTAAATATAAAAATATTAAAAAAATTAAGATTTTTATTAGTTTAATATAAAAAAATATATTGAATATAAAAATATTAATTTTAAATATATCTGGGTACCCGGATACCCAAAAGTTCTAAATACTTTGACCCGGGTAAAAAACGTTGGGTAAATACCCGGTTATTTATGTTTGGGTAGTCGGGTCAGGTCGATCGGGTCGAGTATTTTTGAACACCCCTAGTTTGTAGGGCTATTGACTTGAGGTTATAACGGCCACCACCGGCTCATACTCCGACGGAAGACCAGAAAGAATGGCGGAAATATGCATCGTCTCTGTCAGCGGATTTCCACACACAACAAGGCTATCACACACACCCTGGATCTGAGCAAGATATTTCCTCATCGTTTGATCGCGCTTCCAAATATTCTTCAACGAGCAATGCATATGCATAACTCGAGTGGTTGAAGTCACAGAGAAAATGTGCTTCAATTTCTCCCAAATGTCAAGAGCATTCTTGCAATTGACGAGAGCGGGCAAGATTGAAGAACCAATCGACGAGAGAAGCCAAGAACAGAGGGCACTGTCTTCTTTCTTGTAACAAACATATTCTGGGTTGGAAACTCTACTCCCTCCTTCATCGACAACAAATTGTGCATGAACAACCAAGTTTCCATCAATGTGATCTACAAGAGCTAGACTCTCAATGGCAAAGAGAATTTGCTGCTTCCAAAGGAGGTAATTGAATCATCAAGTCGTATAGAGATCGTCTTGTTGGTGAACGGTTTTGTAGACGTGTTTTCAACCATAGAAACCTCTGATAACATGATAGAATATGGTAGAAGAAGAGAAGAAAGAAAGGAATTTGAGAGAAAGTTTATTGAACCTCCAAAATCAACTAAATATAAAGGAGAGTTATGTTCCTTATTTATACAGAAAAGATCTTCTTGATCTTTACATAAAACAACCATAACAAAATCCTTATGGGATGAAGAATGGATAACAGAATTAATAACTTATTAATGTTTATAACAGACTCATCCTAATACAAACTTATTTTAGTCTCTAAAATTTCAAAATGTTTGGTTTACTCACTGAAGCTTAGACATCGAGTATTTTTTCACCCTTTCATTAACTTTTTGACAGTGTCCATTTATCGACGAACAAAGCAACTTCTCCAGGATTCAAACGGTCGAAAGCTTCATCGACATGAAGGAAACAATATGTTCCATCCAACGTCGAGGGAGGGATACCGAAGAGAGAGAAACCAAAAGGTTTTATCCCAATCTATGGATTTTGAGGCACTTTTTGATGAAATGAGGTCGAATTCGGGCTTAAAGGGTTGAGACAAAGTGACTGGTAAAATTTGGTACTGAATGACAATGACGGTGAACGGTGGAGTGACAAAAAAGTTCAATATCTAAACTTCAGTGATTAAATTAAACGTTTTAAAGCTTCAATAACCAAAATAAAATTTAAAATAAAATTTATTGTTAATTTACGTAATTTACTCTATTGAATTTTACCATCAAATGATTTACCTAAAATCCAACAATCTACTTTTCATACGCAAAGATTTAAGTAAAGGTCAACAATTTATATGCATCAACATGCCATAAATTACCATATGCTTTTAATAGGATTAAAACTCACAACCTAAGAGAAGGAAATGTGTCAACTGAGAACTTTTAACCACTTGCTTTAGAGACTGTTGACACTAGTTCAATAAGTTATATTGCAAATGGTGGTAGATCCAAAAAAATATTAGGGTGTGTAGTGTGTACACATTTTTTTGAGAAATGTGCACACATATTAAGTACTATTAATAATAAGGCTATCTCGGAGATTTTCAGGGCTTTGAGCGGTAACTAAAAACAAACCCCTATATAACGAAAGCACGTATCATTATTTAAAATAATTAATTTAATATTTCTTTAAGTCTTAACTATAAAATAAGTGACCAAAATATACATGTTTTTGCTTTAAGTGCCTAAAAGTTTTTGTTGGTCAAGATAAATGCCTAAAGTTTATTTTGTTATCAGTTTGAGGTAATATGTGTTATTTTTAATAAAAATAAAATAAAATTTTAGACACCTAAAACAAAAAGGGTATAGTTTGGACACTTGTTTTTAATTTTTCTTTTTAACGCTCATTACCTAGAAATGGTCCCGAAGTAAACTTTAGGCACCTATTTTGACGAAAAAAATACTCTAAGGAGCTAAAGTAAAATCTTTAAGGACCTAAACTTTAGGTAGAATCTTTGAGTGGTTTCTCCCTTGTTTGGTTGTATGATTACAATGTTCGTTTATTTTGTTTATATTGGGAAGCTTGTTTCTATCCGTATTTATAGTATTGTGGTCATTTAGTTTCATTGAATTGTTCGCGTATTGTATTAATTTTGAGATAATGACTCAAATGCCCTATGTACTTTGCCAAATTTATCAATGTAGTGCCTAAAGTTCGCAAACGTTCAATGTGCCCCCTGTACTTTGCTTCCGTGTTTTAAAATACCCTTGAAGCTAACGACGTTAAGTGCTGATGTGGCAGAGACACGTGGCACTCTCATATGCTGCCACGTGTCTTTTTTTTTTGAAGCTGCATAGTTACAATTTTACCTTTTTTTATGATAAAAAAATACAAGGGTATAGTTACAATTTTACCATTTCCCCTTCTTTTATATTTTTCCTATTCCTTTCCTCCTCTTCTTCACACCTAACAGCTCAATACCACCGTTGACAGTGGTTCACTCCGACGACGAACAAGTTACACCATCAAAGATACTCAAAAAAAATTAAAGGGCACAGTTAAAGAAGATTTCTACTAATTGTATGACAACTTCTCAAACCAACAAAGCTTAATTCCAATATTAGTACATCTGTCAACCTGGAAATATAAAACGAAAGCATTCAAATATTATTGCTTTGAAATCAATAACAAATACAATTCAAATTATTCCAACAAAGAATTTGCTAATATCCCCATAACAATCAATTATGCTCATCTGGAGAGAAATCAAAGCGGTCGGATCGTACCTGCCGTACACCATCGGATTCTCCATCTTCCACCACCTTTGCAAAGCCTCTCGGGATTCTCAACACCAAAATTAAGGGGGAGATAAAACAAAAATCTCTATTTGAAGGAAATGGGTTTTTCTACCCAGAATAAAGCACTCACAACCTAGCGATTAAGATAAACGAGAAAAGAAGAAGAAGAATCGGTCATTTTGACCCATCTTTAGAATTGAGTTTGTGAGATTTAAAGTCTTTTTAGAGAAATCTCATCTGATAAAAAAAAGAAGAATCAAGCGCTTCAGTTTGAAGGCGTTTGTTGATCGAACTGTGGGAAGAATCGGCAACGACGGTGACAACGGTGGAGAACAATGGTTTGCTCTTGAAGGAATAAGAACTTGGAAAGAAGAAGAAGAAGAAGAAGCGTAACAGATGTGAAAAAAATTTCAAAGAAAAATGTTAAATTGTTCTTATAACCCTTATTTTATGTAATTTTTACTTTTTACCATGAAAAAGAAAAATGATACTAGATTGTTTCCAAGCCCTTTGATTTAAGTCCTTTTTTTGAAAAAAAAAGACACGCGGCGGCATATGAGAGTGCTACGTGTCCCTGCCACGTCAGCACTTAATGCCGTTAGCCTCAGGGGGCATTTTAAAACACGAAAGCAAAGCATATGGGACACATTGAACGTTGGAAAACTTTAGGCACCACATTGACAAATTTAGCAAAGTACACAGGAAATTTGTACCATTATCCCTTTTTCAATGAATAAGCCGCTTGTTCATTGCGTTCGCTAATGTACGACACTTTCGTTCACACATTTATATTTTCTATTGTGGTTACTTTCTTGAATATATGAGTACCTTTGCTTTGGATTGCGTATCTCTTAATTGCGATCACGTGTTGTGCCTTAGTATGTGTATGGTTATCATCTTTTTGGTACGCTTATTATTCTTGCATGCGAATAATACGACTTTTTCTATCGGTAGTGCGTTTGGGGAAGCTCGCACAACCCTTTGTTGATTCCTCTGTACACGTTTCTCAAAAGCGGCGGACGCTCAGACGACCCTTCGTTTATTTTTAGCTCGCTTGCTTTGGAAGTGATGGCCGTTAAGTTGATTCCCATACGCATGCTTCTCAGAAGCGGCGAACGCTCAGATGACCCTTCGTTCATTTTTAGCTCACTTGTTTCGGAAACGGCGGTCGTTGAGCTAATTCCTATATGCACTATTCTCAAAAGCGGCGAACGCTCAAACGATCCCTCATTTTTTTAGCTTGCTTACTTCAGAAGCCGCGACCGTTGAGCTGATTCCTATATGCACGCTTCTTTAAAATAGCGAACTCTCAGAAGACCGTTCGTTCATTTTTGGCTCGCTTGTTTCAGAAATGGCGATTGTTGAGCTGATTCATATATGCACGCTTCTCAAAAGTTCTAGACGCTCAAATGACCCTTTGTTTTTTTTTTTTTTGGTAAATTTTGGGGGGAACTGGGGAGTGAGTAAAGATACAAGTAAAATCGATATCTTATTAACCAAAATAGTTGAATAAAAACAAGATGTATATTAAATTTTGGTGTGTCTCTGTGTTGCAACGAGTTTTTACTTTCTTCCATCCTTTCTACCGTGCTTAGCTGTTAAATGGTCTGCAGCTCTAGGTCGGGCACCAACTTTAATCGTTCTCAGACTACCAAGAGGGATGCGGGGAGCGACGGATGAAATTCAAAGCTTTATAAGTTTGAATTTCATCGGTAGAGGTTTTCTTTCCTTCCGGCCGGAGGGTTGTGAGGGCTTCTTACATCCTTCATCCAAACATCCTGCCTCTTATGCCCTTGCTCTCCTCCATATCACTTGTGGCGCTCTTGGCTTTACATATCTCATCCGAAGCTCTACATGTTGGTAAAATTACTCTGCATTGCTGGCCGGTCGGCTACGTTTTACTTGAAGGGGAATAGATTTTCTTCTTCCCCCTTCCACTTCTCCCCCGTTCTTTCTTATCTCGGTCTATTCCTTCATTTATGCTCTTATCGGAGATTTTTTTTTCGTTTTCTAAGGATTAGACTGAAAAGGTGAAGTTCGTATCCCAGGTCCACGCTCACTACACCAATTGTTTATCTGGAGATGGTAGTCTAGAAAGACTAAAACTACTTGAGCAAGTGTAATCTTCCCAATTCCCCCAATCCCAACGATTGGAATCACCCAATTATCAACATTAAAGCAATCACCCACCGAAGAAAGATATTTTGTTTAAATTTCAGGGGTTAAATTAGAAATTATTTTTTGACTAATGAGTCACATCATCAAACTAACGGGTGTTAATGTCATAGTGACCAAAATAAAATAAATAAAAAATATAAGTGACAAGAATAATTTTTATTAAATGGGTGATCAAACTAGAACAAAAGCCAAATAAAAGGGACCTCTGGTTTACTTAATTTTAAATTATATAGTTAAAAGAAGTATCGTTGAAACTTGAAAGGGTCCATGTTGCATAGGATGTTTGGAGAAATATTAGGTCCTACATAAATTAGCAAGCCCAGTTCAAGTAAAGACTAAAACTGCCTTAAGAATTACAAACCAATAATAACTACTTGATTGAAACGTTTCATCCGGTCGTCTTAGCTCAGCTAGTGGAGCATATGTCTTTCATCTACATGATCGTGAGTTCAATTTTCATAGATGGAGTTACAATTAATTTTTTCTAAATTAATAAAAAAAACCCGATAAACCTGTCCTGGACGGGCCGGGTAATTTCCATCCAACCTTACTCAAACCTTTTTAAAACTGACCCGAAAATTGAAAAAATCGACCCTACCGGACTAAGTCGGGTTGGAATTCATCGGTTTCAAGTTTTTTGCCATGTTTAGATGAAAATGTTTGTGGGTGTATTTAAAAATTACTTTTTGTTGTTTGCTAAGGATGTTATATAAATTCATGTTGAAATGTAAGTTTTATTTTGTTTATTTATTTATTGTTAATTTAGTTAATATCTGAACATATAAATGAGTATGTGCACGGACAAATAAGCGAATACGTACGTGAACACTTAAACAAACACGTTTGTGAATACTTTAACAGACACGTCCGCGAGCACTTAAACGGACATATTCGCGAATACTGAACAAAAGAACACGAACACCTTCAAAAATAAATAAACGAACACGAACGCAATATTAATAATTTAAACGAACACGAACCGAACATAAACACTTTTAAAACTAAACAAACGAACACGAACATAATCTTGGATTTTGTGATTGTGGGTAGGGTTGTAAAAACAGATAATCGGATGGGTTTTAGATCGGGTTATGTCAGGTCGGGTCAAATCAGATACATGTCAATTCAGGTCAAAAATTTTTTTTGACTCGACTCCGATCGGGTGCAAGTCAGTAGCAGGTCGGGTCCATTTCAGTTCGGGTCCATTTCATGTCGGGTCCATTTCATGTCGGGTTCAAACAGATCGGGTCTGAACCAGGTAATTGGCAGGTTAATTCGGGCTCGGGTAGACTTCAAGTCGGGTTCATTTCAGGTCGGTTTCATTTCAGGTCGGGTTAATTCATGTTTTTAATTCGTATTATTTTTTAGTTCGGTACAATTGTACAAGTAGTCGATATTTATTTTGAGTTAATTATTTAACGCCTGTAACCCCCTAGACCCGCCTATGCGTTTCGACGGATCTTAGGAAGTCACATTATGGTCACTAAAGTAACCCACAATAAGATTTCAAATAAACATATGGTTAAACCTTTGAAATCATAAATCAAATGTAACTGCCCGGGGCCCACTTATGCGTTTAGCCCAACTCCAGGCAATCACAACCTAAGATCAAACTCTTGTGATTTATCACAGTCAAAATATTAAAACATAGATATAAGTCACCTAAAATACAGACAATTTGGAAGATAAGATTATTACAATAGTTTAGAGTTAAATGTGCCGATTCTCCAGTTGCCGGGTCTAAGAGGAGTGGACTATCAAGTATCTGAAAGGGGGAGGAGAGAAAAACATAAGCTAGAGAGCTCAGTGTGTTCCAAAAGTGCAGACCAAACAAGCAATGAATACATAACATTCAGATCATAAGAATACATAACAGATCAATGCAGATACTCAGATGCATGTATGCGTTTACTAGTGACTACCCTCCAACCTCACACCAATATGCAGTCCCCCAGAACTGTATCATATAATGGCATTAACCCAAGCCCATTGGGCGGGGTACCATCCTAAGGAATACCTTAGAATACGGGCGGCCCTTGCCGAAGCATAGGAACCAAAAACAGGACGGACCTGGCCGAAGCCTAGGATCCGAAAACAGGACGGTCTTACCAGTTGGATCAGGGCTGAGCCGAAGACACTTCATATCATATCCCAACAGTATACCCCAAACAGAATCAGTGTTCAGATTTCCAGACATGTTAACAGAATATATGTGACAGATATTTTATTTAGAGTATTAGAAACAGAAATTCATGCTTTTAACAGATAAATAGGCATACTATTGCAGAGCAGACATTTCGGTATTCATCATGCGAACAGATTGTACCATCCTAGGTCAAGCAATCATATAACAAGTAAACAACTGAGCAAACGTACGCAATGTCATTCATGATCAAATCATCATACAATCCATATAAACAGAATGTAGCACACATGGAACACACCTCGAAGCTGATCGGATAAGGTTCTAACGGGCACCTGCCTCAGTATGCTCAGACACGGGGTCAGATCCTAGATCAAGAAAGAATGATGTCATAACGTGGAATAAGAGTTAAACTTATCCTTATACACAGGATTTAATTTCATACTAATATCCCCTGAAGTGTGAGGGTGAGCGGGTCGAGAGGAGCTAGGCTGAGCTGGTGAGTGGTTATACGAGTCTCGGGTACCTTTACACCATTAAAATACTAGTTTAGGCACTTAATTAATTTACTGATATCTGAATGGAAAAATTAAGTACTTATGCATGATTTGGGTTTAAGGTCAGATTCGGAGGCCTTCGGGTCAGAATTTTGCAAAACGGGCTTCAAAATCGGACTTAGGACGTCGAAAAACATAAAATAGGGCTTTCGGAAAATTTGACTTTTTGGTCAACGGTCAACGGTCAAAGTCAACGGTCAAAGTCAACGCTGACGTCATGCTGACGTCACTGTTGACCGGATCGGGTCAACGGGTCGGGTCAACGGGTCGGTCAATGGGTCGGATCACTGACGTCATGCTGACGTCACTGTGGACCGGGTCGGATCAACGGGTCGGGTCGGGTTGCTGACGTCATGCTGACGTCACTGTTGACCGGGTCGGGTCAACGGGTCGGGTCAACGGGTCGGTCAATGGGTCGGACCGCTGACGTCATGCTGACTGGGGTGGTCCGGTTTGGGCGGCTCGGTTCGAGACCAGACCGGTCTGAACCGGCCGGTCCACTGCCACCATTCAGGGTGGCTGGGTACGGCGCGTGAAGCCCACGCGCGGCGCCGGACGGCGCGTGAGGCCCACGCGCCGCCGTGGACGGCGGAGCAAAAATCATAAATTTTCCAGAATTCTCCAAATTTGAAAATATATCACCTCATGCTCGAATTTAATTCGAAAACTTACCCGATTATCACCGATTTGAGAAAAACCCCGATTTGTTCGAAACCTTCAACGTCAAATTAACGACAAACGGAGCGGCGGTTTGACGAGTGGATAGGGGCGTTTTGACCGGAACGTCGAGACGGTTCGTATGGTGGTCGTGGTGAACGGAACGGAACAACGATCGACGTTTGTGGATGAAACTTGATTTGGTTGATGTTTGAGAGAGTTGAGAGAACAAAAAAAAAAGAATTCTAATATGATGGGAGGGATAATCTGTCGTGAATGAGAGAAGAAAAATGAGTGAAATAATTGAGAGGGGGAGGATATTATAATTAAGGTAAGTGGAGGAGTGGTTGAAGATAAGGTGGGGTGTGGTTGGAAAAGAAATAATAATAATAATATTATTATTATTATTATTATTATTTTATATATATATATATATATATATATATATATATATATATATATATATATATATATATATATTTGTGTTACAATTCTCCCACCCTTAAAAAAATTTCGTCCTCGAAATTTACCTTAATCAAACAGATGCGGAAATTGTCTTCTCATGAATCCTTCAATCTCCCAAGTAGCCTCAGTAGGACTCCGATTTCTCCACTGAACTTTAACCATTGGAATGCGTCGGTTTCTCAGAACTCTCTCATCAAAGTCCAAGATTCGAATCGGTTCTTTCTCGTAGGACAGATCTGATCTCAACTCTACATCCTGAGCTTGAATGACATGACTAGGATCTGGATGGTATCGCCTCAACATGGACACATGGAAGACATCATGAATACGGTTAAGCTGGGATGGCAACTCGAGCTGATAGGCAACTGGCCCAACTCTCTTCACAATACGATACGGTCCAATAAATCTCGGACTCAACTTGCCCTTTTTCCCAAACCTCAAAACTTTCTTCCATGGTGATAACTTTAGAAAAACCTGATCACCAACCTCAAACTCTATATCCCTTCTCCTCCGATCAGCATAAGACTTCTGTCTGTCAAAAGCCTCTTTCAGACGATTTCGAATCAGTTTGACAGTCTCTTCAGTCTCTTGAACCAACTCAGGACCCAGAGTCTTCTTATCATACAACTCGGTCCAACAGATAGGAGTTCGGCATTTACGACCATACAAAGCTTCATAAGGGGCCATGCGAATACTAGCCTGATAGCTATTATTATAAGCAAACTCGGCCAAGGGCAAGAAATCTTCCCAACTACCGCGGAAGTCTATCACGCATCCTCTCAACATATCTTCAAGAACCTGAATTACTCTTTCTGATTGTCCGTCTGTCTGCGGATGGAAGGATGTACTGAAATTCAGACGGGTACCTAAAGCATTGTGCAAGGCCAACCAGAATCGAGAAGTGAACCTCGGATCCCGATCATATATTATAGATAAAGGCACCCCATGTAGTCTGACGATTTCAGAGATGTACGTTTTTGCCAGCTTCTCCAAAGAGTAAGTGACTCGAACTGGGATAAAATGAGCTGACTTGGTGAGTCGGTCAACAATAACCCAGACAGAATCCTTTTTAGAAGGAGTTAGAGGCAACCCGGTAACGAAATCCATCGTGATACGCTCCCATTTCCACTCAGGAATCTTAATGGGCTGCAACAAACCAGAAGGATGCTGGTGCTCTGCCTTAACCTGTTGGCAAGTCAAACACCGCGATACATAATCTGAAATGTCCTTCTTCATACCTTCCCAACGATATCTCTGCCTCAGGTTTTGATACATTTTGTCCCCACCGGGATGCATAGCATAAGGGCTGTTATGAGCCTCGCTGAGAATAGCCCGCTTCAGGTCAGCATCATTGGGAACACAATATCGACCCTTGAAGCTCAAAACGCCATCCTGATCAAAGGCATAAGTAGAAGTAGATCCTTGTTCAACCTGCTGCATGACAGGAAGTAAGGAACTGTCTAGAAGCTGTTTGGCCCTAATTTGTTTGGCCAATGTCGGTTTAACCTGTAGCTCAGCTAGTAGACTGTCATCCCTGTATACACTCATTCTGGCAAATAAGGATCTCAAATCTGTTATAGCCTTACGACTCAAAGCATCAGCCACCACATTCGCCTTTCCTGGGTGATACTCAATCACACAGTCATAGTCTTTAAGAAGCTCAATCCAACGACGTTGTCTAAGATTGAGTTCTTTCTGAGTGAGGATGTACTTTAGACTCTTGTGATCTGTGTAAATATAACACTTTTCTCCGTAAAGATAGTGCCTCCAAATTTTCAAGGCAAAGATCACAGCAGCTAACTCGAGGTCATGGGTTGGATAATTACACTTATGAGGTCGTAATTGACGCGATGCATAAGCGATAACCTTCCCTTCCTGCATCAGAACACAACCGAGCCCGAAATGTGAAGCATCACTGTATACTGAGAAGTCCTTTCCAGACTCAGGTTGTATAAGAACCGGGGCTTGGGTCAGAGCTGCCTTG
Source organism: Hibiscus trionum (assembly GCA_030270665.1). Classification (NCBI taxonomy): domain Eukaryota; kingdom Viridiplantae; phylum Streptophyta; class Magnoliopsida; order Malvales; family Malvaceae; genus Hibiscus; species Hibiscus trionum. The sequence goes on from BSYR01000014.1 coordinate 5,378,260, forward strand.
AGTTTCTCAAAACTAGCTTGTTGGGCATCAGACCAAACATAAGGGACATTCTTCCTTAATAGCTTCGTCAGAGGAGTGGCAATGATGGAGAAGCCCTCGACAAAGCGTCGATAGTAACCAGCCAAACCCAAAAAGCTACGGATCTCAGAGATATTTTTAGGTTGCTTCCAATCGGTGATGGCTTCGATTTTACTTGGATCAACCTGAATGCCTCGAGCAGATACAACATGACCCAGAAATGTCACTTCTTTGAGCCAAAATTCACACTTGCTCAGCTTAGCATACAAACGATTTTGTCTCAGGGTTTGTAGCACAATCCTCAAGTGCTCGACATGCTCTGCTTCTGTCCGTGAATAGACCAAAATATCGTCGATGAAAACCACAACAAACTGGTCTATAAAGGGCCGGAACACACGATTCATCATGTCCATAAAAGCTGCAGGAGCATTTGTCAGACCAAATGGCATCACCAAGAACTCGTAATGCCCGTATCTGGTACGGATGGCCATCTTAGCAACATCAGAATCTTTTATTTTCAATTGATAATACCCAGATCTAAGATCAATCTTCGAGAAAACAATGGCTCCCCGAAATTGATCAAATAGGTCATCAATCCTGGGTAATGGGTATTTGTTCTTCACAGTCAACTTATTCAGTTTCCTGTAATCAATACACAAACGAAGGGTACCATCCTTCTTCTTCACGAAGAGAACAGGAGCTCCCCAAGGTGACGAGCTGGGTCGGATAAAGCCTCGGTCAAGAAGCTCTTGTAAATGAATTTTTAATTCTTTAAGCTCTTTAGGGGCCATACGATAGGGATTCATGGACACAGGCGCAGACCCTGGATAAGTCTCAATTTCAAACTCAACATCCCTGTCTGGTGGTAGCCCGGGCAATTCTTCTGGGAAAACATCTGGAAACTCGCTAACAGTGCGAATGTCCTCGATCTTAGATAAAGAGCCTTTCGTGTTCAAGAAGCAGGCAATGAAAGTTTCATATCCTTTCCGGATCATTCTATCAGCAGTCAGAGAGGATACCACATTGGACAAGTAGCCTCGACGCTCTCCGACTAAGATTATGGATCGGTCATCTGAAGTCTTCAAGGTAGCCCTTTTTGACTCACAATCCAGACTGACCCGATGCTCCAACAGCCAATCCATACCCAAAATTAGATCAAACTCCTCTAACGAAAGTTCCATAAGATCGGCCAGGAAAATTTCTCCTTGAACTTCAAGAGGACACCTCCTAAGTACTTTGTCCACAATCACTGACTGACCCACTGGGCTCATGACTGTAACAACACTTACTGTGGCTTCTAAGGGAAGCTGAAGGTTTCGGGATACGGATTTTGAAACATAGGAGTAGGTGGATCCACTATCGAGTAATGCAAAGTATGGAACAGAATAAATGGTAAAGGTACCTGCAAGAACATCTGGCTCGTCTCTGTCATCCCGACGTCTGGAGGCATACATTAGAGGCGACTGTCTAGCATCAGGTAAAACTGGTCCTCCACTCTGATTTGATCGAGCTCTGGTGTCAGACCTGCCAGCAGATGCAGAAGGTCTTCCCTGACTACGACCCTTAGTTGGAGTCTGTACAGATGTCTGTGAGCGTGTAGGGGTCTGGAAAGATGCTCGAGGTGCAGAAGATGGGACAGGGCAATTCTTCAGAAAATGATCTCCGGACCCACATCGAAAACATGTACCGGCCTTTCTTCTGCATTCGCCCCTATGTCTCTTGTTACAATGCACACAAAGGGGCGCAGGGGTGGAACCAGACGAATCACCCCTACTAGCAGTCGGGGTCGAAGAAGCATCAGGTCTGGATTCAAAATTACCTCTCTGATAATTTGAAGTGCGATTCCTCTTTCTATGACGCGAGGAAGACTCGGGCTTAGGAGGCCTCTTAGACCATTCTCGGTCAGCTCTACCTCCACCAGGAGCTGCTAGCTCTACATCCTCCAGATCTTTAGCTTTCTCAACTAAAGTGTCGAAGTCTTTATCCAGATGGCCAACAATATGTACACATAACTCGTACCTCAGTCCCATCACAAATTTACGGCATTTATCCTTCTCAGTAGGCACTGAGCTAGCCCCAAATCTGAGTAAGCTCAAGAATTCTGTCTCGTATTCGGATACAGACAGATCTCCTTGAGTCAAGGTCCTGAATTTTTCTTGCATCTGCCTCATGTAACGCTCACCAACAAAGCGGCTCTTGAAACGTTCCTTGAAAAACTCCCAAGACAGACGGGCCGCAGGAACACTACTGACCACAGATTCCCACCACGTACGAGCATTCCCATACAACATAGAAACGGCTCCCACATATCTCTTAGATGACTCAAGACCCAAAGATTCCATACGCCTCTCCAGATCATGAAGCCATTCCTCTGCCTCAGTCGGGGCTCCACTAGTAGGGCCATCAAAAGTTCTCGCCCCATTAGTGATCAAGGTCTGAGAGGTGGGAACCTCAGGGATAATACCAGCTGCTCTAACCGCACCAGAAATCAACTGCAAAAGCTTCCTACTAAGGGCTTCGTCAGTAATAGATGTGGAAGGCTCAGAAGAAGACGATGTTCCTCTAACCGGAGTAGATACATCAATCTCAGGGGCAGACTGAGGAGCTGTCCCTACAGTAGGGCCAGATGGTAAAGAAGACTCAGTAGGACCAGGGACAGGAGTCGGAGTAGGTGGCTCGACCACCGGATCATCTATCGCGTCGGCAAACCGGACAGGTCTACCGCGTCTCCGAATGGGTCGACGACCTCTTTCAGTACTCATAGTAGAAAGCTTCTACAAGGATTAAACTTAGGGTCAGTTTATAGCAATAGAGAATCGAACACAATTAAGCAGACAAAAATTGGGTGACTTATCTCATTTCAAAATACCTTTTTGATTTTTTTTTTCAAACATTGCGTAAAATGGACTCATTCACAGTCCGAGGTTTTGAAACCAAAAGCTCTGATACCACTAAATGTAACCCCCTAGACCCGCCTATGCGTTTCGACGGATCTTAGGAAGTCACATTATGGTCACTAAAGTAACCCACAATAAGATTTCAAATAAACATATGGTTAAACCTTTGAAATCATAAATCAAATGTAACTGCCCGGGGCCCACTTATGCGTTTAGCCCAACTCCAGGCAATCACAACCTAAGATCAAACTCTTGTGATTTATCACAGTCAAAATATTAAAACATAGATATAAGTCACCTAAAATACAGACAATTTGGAAGATAAGATTATTACAATAGTTTAGAGTTAAATGTGCCGATTCTAAAGTTGCCGGGTCTAAGAGGAGTGGACTATCAAGTATCTGAAAGGGGGAGGAGAGAAAAACATAAGCTAGAGAGCTCAGTGTGTTCCAAAAGTGCAGATCAAACAAGCAATGAATACATAACATTCAGATCATAAGAATACATAACAGATCAATGCAGATACTCATATGCATGTATGCGTTTACTAGTGACTACCCTCCAACCTCACACCAATATGCAGTCCCCCAGAACTGTATCATATAATGGCATTAACCCAAGCCCATTGGGCGGGGTACCATCCTAAGGAATACCTTAGAATACGGGCGGCCCTTGCCGAAGCATAGGAACCAAAAACAGGACGGACCTGGCCGAAGCCTAGGATCCGAAAACAGGACGGTCTTACCAGTTGGATCAGGGCTGAGCCGAAGACACTTCATATCATATCCCAACAGTATACCCCAAACAGAATCAGTGTTCAGATTTCCAGACATGTTAACAGAATATATGTGACAGATATTTTATTTAGAGTATCAGAAACAGAAATTCATGCTTTTAACAGATAAATAGGCATACTATTGCAGAGCAGACATTTCGGTATTCATCATGCGAACAGATTGTACCATCCTAGGTCAAGCAATCATATAACAAGTAAACAACTGAGCAAACGTACGCAATGTCATTCATGATCAAATCATCATACAATCCATATAAACAGAATGTAGCACACATGGAACACACCTCGAAGCTGATCGGATAAGGGTCTAACGGGCACCTGCCTCAGTATGCTCAGACACGGGGTCAGATCCTAGATCAAGAAAGAATGATGTCATAACGTAGAATAAGAGTTAAACTTATCCTTATACACAGGATTTAATTTCATACTAATATCCCCTGAAGTGTGAGGGTGAGCGGGTCGAGAGGAGCTAGGCTGAGCTGGTGAGTGGTTATACGAGTCTCGGGTACCTTTACACCATTAAAATACTAGTTTAGGCACTTAATTAATTTATTGATATCTGAATGGAAAAATTAAGTACTTATGCATGATTTGGGTTTAAGGTCAGATTCGGAGGCCTTCGGGTCAGAATTTTGCAAAACGGGCTTCAAAATCGGACTCAGGACGTCGAAAAACATAAAATAGGGCTTTTCGGAAAATTTGACTTTTTGGTCAACGGTCAACGGTCAAAGTCAACGCTGACGTCATGCTGACGTCACTGTTGACCGGATCGGGTCAACGGGTCGGGTCAACGGGTCGGTCAATGGGTCGGATCGCTGACGTCATGCTGACGTCACTGTGGACGGGGTCGGATCAACGGGTCGGGTCAGGTTGCTGACGTCACTGTTGACCGGGTCGGGTCAACGGGTCGGTCAATGGGTCGGACCGCTGACGTCATGCTGACGTCATGCTGACTGGGGTGGTCCGGTTTGGGCGGCTCGGTTCGAGACCAGACCGGTCTGAACCGGCCGGTCCACTGCCACCATTCAGGGTGGCCGGGTACGGCGCGTGAAGCCCACGCGCGGCGCCGGACGGCGCGTGAGGCCCACGCGCCGCCGTGGAGGGCGGAGCAAAAATCATAAATTTTCCAGAATTCTCCAAATTTGAAAATATATCACCTCATGCTCGAATTTAATTCGAAAACTTACCCGATTATCACCGATTTGAGAAAAACCCCGATTTGTTCGAAACCTTCAACGTCAAATTAACGACAAACGGAGCGGCGGTTTGACGAGTGGATAGGGGCGTTTTGACCGGAACGTCGAGACGGTTCGTATGGTGGTCGTGGTGAACGGAACGGAACAACGATCGACGTTTGTGGATGAAACTTGATTTGGTTGATGTTTGAGAGAGTTGAGAGAACAAAAAAAAAGAATTCTAATATGATGGGAGGGATAATCTGCCGTGAATGAGAGAAGAAAAATGAGTGAAATAATTGAGAGGGGGAGGATATTATAATTAAGGTAAGTGGAGGAGTGGTTGGAGATAAGGTGGGGTGTGGTTGGAAAAGAAATAATAATAATAATAATAATATTATTATTATTATTATTATATATATATATATATATATATTTGTGTAACACCCGTGTTTTGGGGCTAGAAGTTAGTCGGGTTAGTTGGTCCGAGTCGGTAAAATTTATTTTAATCAAATTGACCTTAGTGTGAGCAAATTGAGTTTAGAAAGAAAGGGAGGGATCATTTTGGTAATTAAACCAAAACAAAAATAAGGATAACCTTATCATTAGAAAGCTATCATCTTTCTCATTTCCTTTCTTCTTCACCGTGCAAACCATCCCAAATTCTCCCAAACTCTCTTTACTATTCCCTTTGATTTCTTCATCAATTCAAGGGGTTTTTGAAAGGTAATTATGTTTTCTTAATCTCCTCTTCATCCTCTATCTATCTATAGTCTTAGATTTCAAAGTTATGGAGTTTTGAAAATTAGGGTTCATATCAAAGTTTGGGTTTTTAAGGGGTTTTTCATCTTGTTTTGATAAATTGAGTTGGGGCTTTGTTTAATCATGTTAAAATACACATAATATGTTAAAATGAGTAATTTTGAGTAAAAATCCGAAATTGGGTTTTGGTGGATTTTTAGGAAGGTTTTTAGATGGGTTTGGGTATGATTAATGTTGGAATTTGAGGGTTGATGTTAGAGTAATAGTTGGGGGTTGTTTTGAAAGTGTTTGAATGTGTTAAAAATGTTGAAATCACAAGTTTTGGACTGCTTTTTCATGGCTGCTCGGATTTGGTGATTTTGGGGATTGTTCATGGCTTAAATTGTGTGTTTAATGTTGGAAATTGGGGGTGGATGGTTATACTATAGTTGGGCAGTGTTTTGAACATGTTTAAGAGTGTTTTGGATGACTACAATTCTGATTTTTGACGGGTTTTTGTGGAAGTACGAAAATGAGAAATTGAAGAATGAACTTGGCTTTGAATTGTGAGAATTGAAGTGGATTTGTGTGTTGATGTTAAACTTTGGGTTTGTGACTGATTTTGAGGTTAATATATTGTTTTTGAATGGTTAGAAGCAAGAGAAATCAATGGTGAAGCTTCGGGCTCGAATCTGGAAACTTGGATGCTTGGTAGGCTTGTCGGCTTGTGCTAATGAAGTAGTCGGTGAGTGGTTAAAATATTTTAAATGGTTTTGAGTAATTGGTTCGAGCATGTGGACTAGGTTGAGATTGGTAGACTCACCTAGAGTTAGGATTAGGGTGGTAGCCTAATCCTAAGCTTTAGTTAGAGACATTGGATGATCTCTTTAATTGATGTTATGCCTCATGATGATTTGTGTTATGATGATTATGTATAATGTGTTATACATGTTGTTGAGGCATGGTTTGATGCATTGCTATGCATGTGGGTTGGATTGTAAATTGTGCATGATGATGTTGAGCTTAATATGATGTAAGATGCCATATTATGACTCTTGAAAATAACATTATGATATTATGTTGTTGAGATATTTGATGTTGAGCTTAATATGATGTAAGATGCCATATTATGACTCTTGAACATCAAAGGTTGTGAAATTTGATTATTATTGGCACTAGTATGCTTGGGTACAATGATCGATCATTAGGATGAGTGTGCACACAAATTGAGTCAAAACGTACGTGGCCTTGGTGGCGTTAAGGCACCAAGGAGGAGTACGGTGATGTAATATTCCACCGGAAATTTATATATATTCTACGGGATGATGAGTGGAATCCCATCCGTAGGGCATGTGGAAATGCGTTCCACATGCAAGGCCGATGATGAGTGTAATCCCACCGAGGTAAGGTTGATGTTGGAAAATGCGTTCCAACATGTTATCCGCGTATTCGAGTCATAGCTAGGTGCCAATATGAGAAAGCATGTTTATGCCAATATGAGATTATGCATACATGCTAATATGAATTGATATGTGTATCAATGTGATATGAAATGTGAATTTCAAATGTGAAGTGATATATGATTTGGTTAATGCATTGAGGTATATATACATATCGTTGTAAGTTGAGATTATGAGATGTTGAGCATGACATAATGTTGATTATATGTTCATGCATCATGTTCATTTTGGTTCATGTGGATCGAAGATAAAGTCATGTATTTCATCATGATAATTGCTCGAGCTTGGACCCTGTATTGTCGAAGGTTTGTTTTATGAGCTTACCCTCACTAAGCTTTTATGCTTACGCTCTCTTTTGTTCGACAATGCAGATAAATAGCTTGTGGGTGGCAAGGGAAAGGAAAGGTCTCCAAGTGTTGCTTTTGGTGAGCTCAATGTATGATTTATAAATTGAAAGATTGTAATAGTAAAGCAATGGGATAGGTGTTGTTGTTTTTGATGCTTTGATGTGTGTTGATTTGGTTTGGCACTTAGATGCCTTGCTTGATTCGTAAATATCACTTATGATACATACCTTGATGAATGCTTGAGTGATGCATGCCTTGATGAATGCTTGTGTGTGATGGCATGTCCTTTTTGGATGATTAGGTTGCTTAGTTGATATGTCTAAGTCTCCTATGTGTTAATTTGTATCTTTGGTATTGTTGAGATTTTATGTATGTCCATATATGCATAAATTGCTCTTTAATTGGAATGCTATGTATGAATGCTTTAGTCCATGTTTGAATGATTTCCTTGGCTTAAATAGGTGTTCTTGCATGTTTGTATATGCTTTATTGCTTCCTAAAATATGTTTTAAATGATTCTAACTTTAGCCGATCTTTTTCAAAACATCTATGATCCGTTTTTGCACTAAAGCTGTTTTTCCAGTCTCCAAGGCAAAAAGGATCGATCCCCTGGAAAAAGGGATCGATCCCTTCGTTGGCAGAAACTTTACAATTTTTGCTTCCAGCCTCCAAGTGCAAAAGGATCGATCCCCTTGTTTATGGGATCGATCCCTTATGATATAGATGCTAAATTTTTAAAAATTGAGGTTTGCAAGTGATTCTCGTAGGTGCAATTGCTTGAGTTTGAGATGTCCGTTTGAGTTGAAATTTGGCAGAGAGGCATGAAACATGACTAATTTCATAATGGTAACTTAAAATTTGGTAAAGTCCTCTTAATTTCCAGAATTTACAAATTGGTCCCTAAATTCGTATTTTGTTCAATTGAGTCCCTTATTGTTTTCCGATTGCTGTGATTTTTGAGTATGCTTATCTCAAGAGTATGCCTAGGTTTAATGTGCATCAAGACAAGTTTAAAAAGAAAAAAAAGGGTCGTTAATCAAGGTTGACTTTCGAGTTGACTTTGGTTTTCCCCGTGTAATCTTCGTAGTTCGGGTCAGCCGTCTAGGCCGGGCTACGGGGGTTACATTTTGTGTTACAACGCCTTTCATGGAATCACATTAAAAATAAAAATTTGGCACTAGAAATGAACAAACATATCATAAATGATTCATATCTAAAATAATAAAGTAAATTAAAAACTTGAAATAGGGTTAATTTCGAATAAAAACAAAGTTTTAGGGACTATAATGAACAAAAAATAATAAATAAGAGTCAATTTGGACTAAAAATAAAGTTTTAAGGACTCAATTGAATTGAACTAAAACTTAAAGGACTTAAATAAAAGACATCTAAAATTTAAAGGGATACAAAATATTTAGTCCATCTAAAATGAATGGGCGATGGAATTCCCGCCCAAACTATTAAAATATTATTATAATAAATTATTAATTTATAATTATTATTCATTATTAATTATTATATTATATATAATATATACATTATATAACTTATAAGTTTTAATATATATATGTATTTTAATTATATGTTATATTATAAGTTTTAATATGTATACATATGTATATAATTATATATATTAATACATGTATGTATGTGTATTAGGTTTAGGGTTTAGAATGTAATTTTTAGACTTTTAGTATGGATATGTATTATGTATATATATAATATGTATGTATATTACGGTTTAGGGTTTAGAATATGTATGTATGTATGTATGTATGTATGTATGTATGTATGTATGTATGTATGTATGTATGTATGTATGTATGTATGTATGTATGTATGTATGTATGTATGTATGTATGTATGTATGTATGTATGTATGTATGTATGTATGTATGTATGTATGTATGTATGTATGTATGTATGTATGTATGTATGTATGTATGTATGTATGTATGTATGTATGTATGTATGTATGTATGTATGTATGTATGTATGTATGTATGTATGTATGTATGTATGTATGTATGTATGTATGTATGTATGTATGTATGTATGTATGTATGTATGTATGTATGTATGTATGTATGTATGTATGTATGTATGTATGTATGTATGTATGTATGTATGTATGTATGTATGTATGTATGTATGTATGTATGTATGTATGTATGTATGTATGTATGTATGTATGTATGTATGTATGTATGTATGTATGTATGTATGTATGTATGTATGTATGTATGTATGTATGTATGTATGTATGTATGTATGTATGTATGTATGTATGTATGTATGTATGTATGTATGTATGTATGTATGTATGTATGTATGTATGTATGTATGTATGTATGTATGTATGTATGTATGTATGTATGTATGTATGTATGTATGTATGTATGTATGTATGTATGTATGTATGTATGTATGTATGTATGTATGTATGTATGTATGTATGTATGTATGTATGTATGTATGTATGTATGTATGTATGTATGTATGTATGTATGTATGTATGTATGTATGTATGTATGTATGTATGTATGTATGTATGTATGTATGTATGTATGTATGTATGTATGTATGTATGTATGTATGTATGTATGTATGTATGTATGTATGTATGTATGTATGTATGTATGTATGTATGTATGTATGTATGTATGTATGTATGTATGTATGTATGTATGTATGTATGTATGTATGTATGTATGTATGTATGTATGTATGTATGTATGTATGTATGTATGTATGTATGTATGTATGTATGTATGTATGTATGTATGTATGTATGTATGTATGTATGTATGTATGTATGTATGTATGTATGTATGTATGTATGTATGTATGTATGTATGTATGTATGTATGTATGTATGTATGTATGTATGTATGTATGTATGTATGTATGTATGTATGTATGTATGTATGTATGTATGTATGTATGTATGTATGTATGTATGTATGTATGTATGTATGTATGTATGTATGTATGTATGTATGTATGTATGTATGTATGTATGTATGTATGTATGTATGTATGTATGTATGTATGTATGTATGTATGTATGTATGTATGTATGTATGTATGTATGTATGTATGTATGTATGTATGTATGTATGTATGTATGTATGTATGTATGTATGTATGTATGTATGTATGTATGTATGTATGTATGTATGTATGTATGTATGTATGTATGTATGTATGTATGTATGTATGTATGTATGTATGTATGTATGTATGTATGTATGTATGTATGTATGTATGTATGTATGTATGTATGTATGTATGTATGTATGTATGTATGTATGTATGTATGTATGTATGTATGTATGTATGTATGTATGTATGTATGTATGTATGTATGTATGTATGTATGTATGTATGTATGTATGTATGTATGTATGTATGTATGTATGTATGTATGTATGTATGTATGTATGTATGTATGTATGTATGTATGTATGTATGTATGTATGTATGTATGTATGTATGTATGTATGTATGTATGTATGTATGTATGTATGTATGTATGTATGTATGTATGTATGTATGTATGTATGTATGTATGTATGTATGTATGTATGTATGTATGTATGTATGTATGTATGTATGTATGTATGTATGTATGTATGTATGTATGTATGTATGTATGTATGTATGTATGTATGTATGTATGTATGTATGTATGTATGTATGTATGTATGTATGTATGTATGTATGTATGTATGTATGTATGTATGTATGTATGTATGTATGTATGTATGTATGTATGTATGTATGTATGTATGTATGTATGTATGTATGTATGTATGTATGTATGTATGTATGTATGTATGTATGTATGTATGTATGTATGTATGTATGTATGTATGTATGTATGTATGTATGTATGTATGTATGTATGTATGTATGTATGTATGTATGTATGTATGTATGTATGTATGTATGTATGTATGTATGTATGTATGTATGTATGTATGTATGTATGTATGTATGTATGTATGTATGTATGTATGTATGTATGTATGTATGTATGTATGTATGTATGTATGTATGTATGTATGTATGTATGTATGTATGTATGTATGTATGTATGTATGTATGTATGTATGTATGTATGTATGTATGTATGTATGTATGTATGTATGTATGTATGTATGTATGTATGTATGTATGTATGTATGTATGTATGTATGTATGTATGTATGTATGTATGTATGTATGTATGTATGTATGTATGTATGTATGTATGTATGTATGTATGTATGTATGTATGTATGTATGTATGTATGTATGTATGTATGTATGTATGTATGTATGTATGTATGTATGTATGTATGTATGTATGTATGTATGTATGTATGTATGTATGTATGTATGTATGTATGTATGTATGTATGTATGTATGTATGTATGTATGTATGTATGTATGTATGTATGTATGTATGTATGTATGTATGTATGTATGTATGTATGTATGTATGTATGTATGTATGTATGTATGTATGTATGTATGTATGTATGTATGTATGTATGTATGTATGTATGTATGTATGTATGTATGTATGTATGTATGTATGTATGTATGTATGTATGTATGTATGTATGTATGTATGTATGTATGTATGTATGTATGTATGTATGTATGTATGTATGTATGTATGTATGTATGTATGTATGTATGTATGTATGTATGTATGTATGTATGTATGTATGTATGTATGTATGTATGTATGTATGTATGTATGTATGTATGTATGTATGTATGTATGTATGTATGTATGTATGTATGTATGTATGTATGTATGTATGTATGTATGTATGTATGTATGTATGTATGTATGTATGTATGTATGTATGTATGTATGTATGTATGTATGTATGTATGTATGTATGTATGTATGTATGTATGTATGTATGTATGTATGTATGTATGTATGTATGTATGTATGTATGTATGTATGTATGTATGTATGTATGTATGTATGTATGTATGTATGTATGTATGTATGTATGTATGTATGTATGTATGTATGTATGTATGTATGTATGTATGTATGTATGTATGTATGTATGTATGTATGTATGTATGTATGTATGTATGTATGTATGTATGTATGTATGTATGTATGTATGTATGTATGTATGTATGTATGTATGTATGTATGTATGTATGTATGTATGTATGTATGTATGTATGTATGTATGTATGTATGTATGTATGTATGTATGTATGTATGTATGTATGTATGTATGTATGTATGTATGTATGTATGTATGTATGTATGTATGTATGTATGTATGTATGTATGTATGTATGTATGTATGTATGTATGTATGTATGTATGTATGTATGTATGTATGTATGTATGTATGTATGTATGTATGTATGTATGTATGTATGTATGTATGTATGTATGTATGTATGTATGTATGTATGTATGTATGTATGTATGTATGTATGTATGTATGTATGTATGTATGTATGTATGTATGTATGTATGTATGTATGTATGTATGTATGTATGTATGTATGTATGTATGTATGTATGTATGTATGTATGTATGTATGTATGTATGTATGTATGTATGTATGTATGTATGTATGTATGTATGTATGTATGTATGTATGTATGTATGTATGTATGTATGTATGTATGTATGTATGTATGTATGTATGTATGTATGTATGTATGTATGTATGTATGTATGTATGTATGTATGTATGTATGTATGTATGTATGTATGTATGTATGTATGTATGTATGTATGTATGTATGTATGTATGTATGTATGTATGTATGTATGTATGTATGTATGTATGTATGTATGTATGTATGTATGTATGTATGTATGTATGTATGTATGTATGTATGTATGTATGTATGTATGTATGTATGTATGTATGTATGTATGTATGTATGTATGTATGTATGTATGTATGTATGTATGTATGTATGTATGTATGTATGTATGTATGTATGTATGTATGTATGTATGTATGTATGTATGTATGTATGTATGTATGTATGTATGTATGTATGTATGTATGTATGTATGTATGTATGTATGTATGTATGTATGTATGTATGTATGTATGTATGTATGTATGTATGTATGTATGTATGTATGTATGTATGTATGTATGTATGTATGTATGTATGTATGTATGTATGTATGTATGTATGTATGTATGTATGTATGTATGTATGTATGTATGTATGTATGTATGTATGTATGTATGTATGTATGTATGTATGTATGTATGTATGTATGTATGTATGTATGTATGTATGTATGTATGTATGTATGTATGTATGTATGTATGTATGTATGTATGTATGTATGTATGTATGTATGTATGTATGTATGTATGTATGTATGTATGTATGTATGTATGTATGTATGTATGTATGTATGTATGTATGTATGTATGTATGTATGTATGTATGTATGTATGTATGTATGTATGTATGTATGTATGTATGTATGTATGTATGTATGTATGTATGTATGTATGTATGTATGTATGTATGTATGTATGTATGTATGTATGTATGTATGTATGTATGTATGTATGTATGTATGTATGTATGTATGTATGTATGTATGTATGTATGTATGTATGTATGTATGTATGTATGTATGTATGTATGTATGTATGTATGTATGTATGTATGTATGTATGTATGTATGTATGTATGTATGTATGTATGTATGTATGTATGTATGTATGTATGTATGTATGTATGTATGTATGTATGTATGTATGTATGTATGTATGTATGTATGTATGTATGTATGTATGTATGTATGTATGTATGTATGTATGTATGTATGTATGTATGTATGTATGTATGTATGTATGTATGTATGTATGTATGTATGTATGTATGTATGTATGTATGTATGTATGTATGTATGTATGTATGTATGTATGTATGTATGTATGTATGTATGTATGTATGTATGTATGTATGTATGTATGTATGTATGTATGTATGTATGTATGTATGTATGTATGTATGTATGTATGTATGTATGTATGTATGTATGTATGTATGTATGTATGTATGTATGTATGTATGTATGTATGTATGTATGTATGTATGTATGTATGTATGTATGTATGTATGTATGTATGTATGTATGTATGTATGTATGTATGTATGTATGTATGTATGTATGTATGTATGTATGTATGTATGTATGTATGTATGTATGTATGTATGTATGTATGTATGTATGTATGTATGTATGTATGTATGTATGTATGTATGTATGTATGTATGTATGTATGTATGTATGTATGTATGTATGTATGTATGTATGTATGTATGTATGTATGTATGTATGTATGTATGTATGTATGTATGTATGTATGTATGTATGTATGTATGTATGTATGTATGTATGTATGTATGTATGTATGTATGTATGTATGTATGTATGTATGTATGTATGTATGTATGTATGTATGTATGTATGTATGTATGTATGTATGTATGTATGTATGTATGTATGTATGTATGTATGTATGTATGTATGTATGTATGTATGTATGTATGTATGTATGTATGTATGTATGTATGTATGTATGTATGTATGTATGTATGTATGTATGTATGTATGTATGTATGTATGTATGTATGTATGTATGTATGTATGTATGTATGTATGTATGTATGTATGTATGTATGTATGTATGTATGTATGTATGTATGTATGTATGTATGTATGTATGTATGTATGTATGTATGTATGTATGTATGTATGTATGTATGTATGTATGTATGTATGTATGTATGTATATACTAAAAATTATGTATGTATGTGTCAATCGAACGTCGTTCGAATAGAATAGTTCGCGTTCACCGCTCAATTAACACGCTTCTCGTTGATTTATTTTCAATATTTTTTTAAATATCGTATTTATTTTTATTAAGTTTATAGATTTTTTTAAAAAAATTGAATAATATTTTGATTTTTTGTGAGAGTTCTCATTTTGCTTATTTTTAAAATTACTAGGGACTCAAAGGATATTTACATCAATTTGTCAATCGATTTTTCATATTTTCTGTTTGTTAAAGTTCAACTCGAAAAAACCAAATTATTTATCCAATTTTATTCAAAAACTAAATAAACCAAGGGTAAAAGAGCTGCAATTAATGACTTCGAGGGCAAAATTGCATGAATGACTTCGAGGGTAAAATTGCCCCGTCAGCACCATTAACTACCACATCAGCATTTAACGGTCAAAATCGGTCAAATGGCAACATTGCTACAATTGACTGACTTTGAGGGCAAAATTACAGAAAAAAAAGTTAGGGGCAACATTGCTGATTTCGGATTACTACAGGGGCAAATTTGACCCTTTAGCCTATTTTGTCCGACCTTCCTGTCGACGATTTGTTCCTCCAAAATGGCCATGAACAAATCCAAGTCTTTTTTTCTCGAAGCGACAGAAAACAACTGGGGTGGCGTTGGTAGGTCCTTCCGAAGTGGCGACAGACGAACCAACTAGCCTTCAAATGACTCATTCTCCCAAAGGGAGTTGAATAGGTCTAAATAAGTTTGCTTTCCCTTGGCAGTCACATGCAAACTGGGTGGTGCTGGCAAGTCTTTCCCAAAGTGGCGACAGACGAACCAACTAGCCTTCAAACGACTCATTCTCCCAAAGGGCATTGAACGGATCCATATAAGTTTGCTTTCCCTTGGCGGTCACATGCAAACTAGGTGGCGCTAACAAGTCTTTCCCGAAGTGGCTGCAGATGAACCAACCAGCCTTGAAACGGCTCGCTCTCCCAAAGGGCGTTGAGTAGGTCTAAATAAGTTTTCTTTCCCTAGGCGGTCGCAGGCAAACTAGGTAGATCCTTCTAATTAAAATTTCTTACCAAGGGTTTGTCATCTTTACTAAGATTTACTTCTTCAAATGGGAAGCTTTAGACTAAAATCTTTTTCAGTCTTCAAATCTGTCAAAACAACCAAAAAATGCTTTGGTGATATGATTTAGCATGCTCCTATCCTAGGGGTGTCTAATTAAATATGATGTTCTTAGGGATGCTTGGGGAAAACTTCCACCATGTCTTCATCTTTAAACCGATGATGTCACAAACTGATGAGAATTCTATCTTTTGCAACTTTTTGAACTCATCAAAACCACTGTCAACTGTACTCTTACTCTCTCCATCAGACTTGATAGCAAGGACATTATGACTTCTGGTCTTTTCAAAATAAGGGTCATTGAATCTACAACTCCCATTTTCATTTACATGACAATGATACTCATATGTCCTGTCAAATTCCCACTCGAGTGACTTAACACGATCACCTGTAGCATATTGTCTACCTAGGAAATCTGAGGCCTTTACTTCAAACTCATCCATTGCCAATTCTTATATCTTCTAATTTCATCTGCAATAATTACTTTCTCTAGCCTATTTTGCTTAATATAGCCTAGAATTAGAAATGCTTTACGAAATTCCAGCTCCCCTTAAAGCTACCAATTGAGAGCTCGACCCTTCTTCCGAGGTCTGCTTGAAACATTGTCCCACTCAATTTGGGCTCAGGCTTTATGCCCTGAACCTTTCTTGTTTCCATGAGGTCTGCTCTTCATTTTTTTACCCACTGAATCTTCTACAATTGCCTTTTTAAGGGGGGAACTTGTGCCCCTCAGACTTTTGAACTTTTTGTGCCAGGCCAGCTCGACAGACCCTTAATCTCAAATTATGCAGAAAACCCTTATCTTTAAATGCTTGAACCAGTCCCAAATGGCGACATCATTGTATCCAAAGACTTCAGAGACAATGATTAAACCCAAAGTCTATAAAGTAAACATATCTATCTCCATAACCTCAACTAGTTGAAGATGTATGCTACAATCTTTACTCATTCCTAATAGGGTTTTAGGCTCCAACGGATAAATTCAGTCCTTGTGAACGTTCTTCTGATTAAACAAATTTGTATGACTTTTATGGGGCTAGTCTCGCAACAGCAGATCCCCTCCTTCTCGATTCTATTTCAAAATCTCGGGATCAAAATGCCCCACATCATCTTACTTCGGTGTCTTCTGAAAACTTGGGGTCTACAATCCTTTCTCTGATCAGATCCAGATATGCCTCATTCAATATGAAACTCGACTATCAGGGTTAAAGTGCCTTTGACTCATCATGTCAAATCATCCTTTTATAAAGCGAGACAAAATGTCGGTCTACTTGTTCATTTTAATGCAAGAGGCTCAAGATGATGGTATGGATAAAACAGTTTTATTATATATTTATATTATTATATGTAAAAACATAGCAAGCATTGTTCCCTGGAAATCAAGCTTAGGTTTTGAAACAAAAAGGATCACCCAAGTAAAAAAAATTTGTTTAAAAGATCACGAATGTTGTGAGGATATATACATGCGAAATCCTTACTGGGCTATTAAGCTTCCGAGAGGAACAACTCTCATGCCTAATTTCTACCCAATTTTAGGTGGCTCTCTTTAGCTCACTAACTCACCGTGCCCCACCTTTCCCTCTTTTTTGATCTCAATCAAGCATCAGAAGTGTGGCAATTCTTGAAGGAAGGTTAACCACGATCGGTGGGATGTGATCTGAAGACAAATTCATCTATTTGTATATGGTCGGAATGGTCTTTCAAGGTCTGTAGGCCGTGCCTTATGGTTGTAGGCCCAAACAAATGTTTAAGGGTGGTGGAACCAAGGATCATTTATTCTGGCTGAGGATCTCAATTACGTATTTTCTACTCTGGATATACTCTGATGAAATACTATTTTCCAATTCTTTTATTTTTTGGATCGCTCTAGACTGCCCATTTTTTGGGTTTTCACCATAGAGTTCATTTCCTTTCGTCAAGTGTAGCTTCGAATCAACTTGTGCCTTCAGATTGATCAATCTTTTGAAGTTCTTTCAAGTAGAAGTTCACTTGGATGAAGAATTCATATAGCTCTTTTCTCTATTTACAAAACTGCACTTTTCGATTTAGTGCCTTTACTTTTGATTTCTTCAACGTTTATGTTGGTAACCTTCAACTTGGTTTGGGTTGGCTCTTCGAGCTTAAAATTTCCTTTCACCGTTTCATTTTGGTGTTTATGTTGCTCTAGCTGAGAATTGTATTCAACACACGAATCTTACTTTCTTGCCCCCTAATTCATGAGGCATCATCTTCATAGCGTAATCATAACTTGGTGTCATTATTCATAAACTTTTATCTCCTTTGCCCCCCAGTGCAGGGGTGATCTTTTTATATCATCCCATACACGGATATTAAACAATCTTCAGGTGGTAGAAGTTTTAGGGTTATCACTTCATTCAATGATCTTGAACAACAATACATGAGAGGAAAATTCACTCAATGGGAATGGCCCATTATTCCTAAACGCTCATTGCTATTCCTCCCTTGGCCTAAGTAGAACAAAGGGATTTCACATTTATAGTGTCCACACAACATCTGGTTTTTCATAATTTTTTAATTGAATTAAAGTTAATCTTACAAAAGGTATATACATGTGTAATTGGAAAACAAAAGTAAGCTTATAATACTAATAAAGAATAAATGAAATGTATAAAAGAAATAAAATGCTTGCCAAGCAAGATGCTCGCGAAGGTCTCTTTCATTGAAATTAAACAAGTAAACATAACATAAGCCCTTAGAAAAAGATCATTACTATTTTCGGGCATCAATAGCAAGGTGCAACAAAAAGAAGTGCAATGCACGAGGAAAACTACAATGAACACTTAAGGACTTGAGATCGGGGACTAACATTCAAAAGATCATTTTCATCAACTTCCTTCAAAACCTCAAAATTCCATCATTAATCAAACTTTTAACTTTGTTATTCATAGCTCCACAATTCTCCGTGGTATGGCCCGTACCTCCAACGTGGTCATCACATACAACATTAGCATCATATCTGTCAGGATAAGGAGGACTTTTTGGCATAGACCGGACTGGGGCCAGCAACTTTGCCTCAACAAGTATGGGGAGCAATTCTTTGTACGACATTGGAATCGGATGAAGAACCTTCGGAGGCTTTGCATACCGTGGTGATTGACAGTGAGGATGACCGTGAAGCTGAGTCCTTGGGCGGAAATTCTCCTTACTTCCTGAAGAGTCATGCCTCTCTTGAGCTGTGGTGCTAGATTAACCCAATTGTAATACCCCAACCTTCAACATGCCCCGGACCAATTTCTTGAATGTCGTGTAGTATTCAATAGAATGTCCTGGGATATCCGCATGATACTCACACCGAGCATTAGCATTGTACCAAGAAGGGTAGGGCGGGTCATAGGGTACCACATGATAAGGCCGCACCAAATCTGCCTTGTACAGTTGCAAATACAGCTCTTTGTATGAAATTGGCAATGGGGCGAATTGCTCGATTTTCTTCTCGAGTCCCTTTATTTCCTTCTTATTCAAACCTTGGGTGCTTCCGGCTATATCATGAAATTGGGATGCAATGACGTTCTTTGGGGCTTCCTCATGATCCCCTTCCTTATGTTGCCCCTGGTCCTGTTTTCTATCCTTTGGAGAGGGTAAGATTTTCCAAAGCGAAATTTTGATCTTATCCAAAACCAATTAGATGGGACACTCAGAAGCAGTACAAGCTACCTCGTACTGGCTGATGATGGCTTGATCTTCATCGGACAAGACACTTTCCATCATGAAGTCACGATCCCACTTTATGTTATGCTTTGGCAATGAGTCTTCCCTTACACCTTTTCCTATGGTTACGGTGGCCATTATGCTCATCAATTCATTGACCTGCCACTTAGTTTCTTCCTAAAACTTCTTCACGTATGTTGTCAGCTCTTTCTGATTTTCGGCCAAACATTCATGGAGCTCCTCGAGTCTAACCACCGCAGTTGCTATGTCATTCATATTTCTGGACTTGAATTGATTAAACGCCATCCCCCCTTATCTTCTACTTTCTGAGGCCAAATTTTTACCTGATTAGTGAGTGCATATGATGTATGTACAAAAATACATTATTTGGACAGAAATAATATGAAACATGAATGTATGCAATGTCGTATGCACAACAGAGATGGATGATTAAAGGTAAACAAACAAAATATATAATCGCATACAAAGGTGCATTGATTCAATGAACATTCTTATTTAAAAACTTTCATAACGAAGATCGAGTCTTGTTACAACGGGAAAAGAGAAGTAGTTCCCATTCAAGGCAACTTGAATTCCTTCTTCGTCGATAGCCGGGTTTGCCCTTTCCTTCTTATGATCGATCCTAGGCTTTCAGATTTTTTTGCTCGTCGTTACAGATTCTTTCTCTTGTTATGAAAATCTTAAATTTCAAACTGTTTTTGAATCAACATTTCATGTGAAAAGTGTTATGCAAATGCATAAAGACAAAAACACATCACAAAAAATGAATGAACGCAAAGAGCAACATTGAGTTTGGCAAATATCCTCGTTATACGACTTGTATTACGAGTAGATTGGTTTTTTACAATGATCAAAAGAGGCCCGCTACTCATGTGATCCAAATGCTCCTTTCCTCATTGGATTTACCTTTCACGGAATCCCAAAGTTTTTTTCGCTAGGAATCTCATCATTGAGATAACCGCTTGCACTTGTGTTATCAAATGTGCCTTTTCTTGCTTTTTTTCAAAAAGTGAAAGTCGTGAACTGCGGTCGCTCTAATACTTGATTTGCTCCTCAAAAAAAGCCCAACAATCTTCCGGCTTTGAGATGTAGCGAAGCTAAAATTGGGGTTCCCTTCTGCTTGACAGATTTTTCTCATTCTAAACCGAGGCTTGATTGTTGACTCAAGGTGGCAACGTACCTGAGAAGCTTCCATATTTGCCTCGGAAAATAATGTTCTTGCTGATTTTCTTGCAAGGGCTTGGTACTCTTCACTTGTCAGAATCAAATCAAGTCATCAACTGTGGAACAATTGCTGGTCGAACTCAAAAAACCATTACCAAGGCTTGAAGCAGCGATTGATCAGAGTATCTAGCGAATTAGCTATGCCTATTATTAAGATAGAACTGTCCTAGTTTCGTAGTTGTTCTCTTTTTGACCATGTTTGAACATCGGTATTCTTTGCAGCATTGGCACGAACCAAATCTCCCATTAATTTAGTCTTTAATTTCAGACTATTCCCAACTCAATGTGCTCTTATGATATGATAAAATATACAAAACAAAGGTACAAAAAAAAAGGGAAGACAACAAAAATGTTAGTCACATAATAATAACTCAAAGGCAAGAAACGATAAACGCGAGGAAATTAAACAAGCGAAATGTGCAAAAAGAACCTTAATCACACAAATTCTAGCTTGCTAAGGTTATCCACATGGCTCTAACAGGGTGGGCTTCTTAGGTTCTCACACATGGGTTCGGTTCTAATTAAGGGTACCCGAACCTATCTTATTACCTACTAAGGCAATAAGAACCTCAATTCTGGACCATTACAAGCTTGCGAATTGGTTTTGGTTCGAGGGAAAACACGACCTAATGACATGGAGGGTTGCTCACGTGTCAAAAAACGTGGATTCCGGAAGTGAATTACCGACCCGTGGAGGGTTGCTCACGTGGGTATGGGCGTTTCACTCCCACATAAGGGATAGAGCTCGGGTATAGAGCTTGATGATCATGATGCAACACATGTCGGTGATTCCTTAGAAATTAAATGAAAAATTAATTCGAAGACCACCAACCGTTAAAGCTCGTTCAATTTGGATCAAATTCTATTTAAGTACCCTTAATTAAATTCAATTTAAATTTCAAACGTTTCCTTCGGTTAAAAGTGACCAATATTTTTTTTGGTTTAACTCTCTTTTTTGTTTTATAAAACAAAAATATTTTTGTAAAAACAAAAAAATTGTCCCCAGCGGAGTCGTCATGCTGTAGCGACGTTTTTTCAAGGTGAAAATCAAAATCGCTTACGGGTTATTAAATCTGATTTGTTCTTGAAAATCCGTTTATCTTTTATTATGAAAACGATAAAGCTCATAAAAAAAGGATTTGGAGTCGCTACCGGCCACTTAGGTAGGCCAGACACCATAAAAACAAGAAATTCGTTTTGAAAGGGTTCGGGAGTTGGTTACGCGTGGGGAAGGATTAGCACTCCCATCGCGCCCGGAAATCGGTACCAAAATATTTATCGCTTTTAATCGAAGGAAATTGTCAAAATTTAAAATGAACTTAATTAGGCGTACTTAATTGAAATCTGACTTTAATTGAACGGGTTTTATCAAATTAATGAGCTCGAATTAATTAGAAATTTAATTAATAAGGATGACGATACATCGGACCAAAGACTAAACCGACATCGATTAAGGCCGATTGTCGTGTTAGTTTAGGGTTTGATATTCGTATGTCACCTTTATGCATGATGCAAACATTTAAACATGATGACATGATATTGTCGATTTTAATTATAGTTTACCTTGGGACAACAATAATTAATTCGAACATTTAGTCAACGTCCATTAAGACATGACTGTTACGACGCAAATATTGGAATTAATGAATGCCCCTTTTTTATAATTTAGATTAATTATTTCAAAATAAATGGGCTAAATGGATGACAAAAAATGGATGGCAAACAATGGTATAAGTAAACACAAAAGGCACACCCCAAGTCCTAACCTATAAGGTCCAAATTATGTGAGTTCAATTAGTGATCTAATTATTAACTAAGTGAATCTAATATTTAATTCCTAATTAATTGGTTCTTTAAAAAATTAGAATAAAAAAACTTGCAGATTATGAGGATTAAGTTTTATTTTAATCTAAATTTTGAAGTTAATTTTATCCCTAAAGTTATTAAGAAATGTCCAACTAATTTAACGAATTTAACATTCACCCAAATAAGTCAAGAGCGAATTTAAATTCGTTAAATTAATTAGAACCCTAATTCTAACTAAGGCTCTAATGAACTAATCATAAATTAATTTAATTAAATTTCAAATCATGCCCCTATAAGATGGTCACACAATTCGAAATAACTAAACTAATTTATCTAAATTTAATTCATAACCTTAATTAACCTACAAATCTAAAACAAGGGGTCAAATTAGACTAAACCCAAACTAAGTACACGTAATGAACATAGTATAGTATTTTATAATATTTTTTAAATTTCGTAAAATTATATATTATATACTCTAAAAACACAAATTATATGTAAACTTTGCAAAGCCATATATATAGTACAAAATATTTAAATCAATCGGCGTATGTCGAACCGTACATCATATGAAATCATTAAAAAAATCATAAATTATATATGCATTTAAACTATACATTTAAATATATACATATTAAAACGTATGTTATGTACTTATAAAACATATATTTAGATTCTATATGTAACGTGTATTATAAAAATATATCATATATATATATATATTATATACTATATAAAACTCATGTATTACACATTAACCATATATTATATGTGGTATAAAAACTATATATTATATGAAAATATATATTTTATGAATTATAAAAAACTATATATTATAAAAATCATACAAAAAGAACTACATATTATATATTAAAAAACTAAGCGCATATTATATTTTGAAAACTTATTATGTGCTCAAAGAAACCATATACCTATATACATATATATTAAAAACATTCTTTAAAACTATAATATTATAAAAACTAAGTATTTCATAGTATGAAATATGTCTTATAGTAATTATATATTACACGTTTAGATCATATAATATACTCTATAATATGTAATATACATAAATCATATAATATGTTAAATACTATCATGTGTTAAAATATACTTACATCATACACATGCCATAGCAAAATAAAATGACAATTAATAGAGACTAAAATAAAAAAAAGGACAGTAAAAAAGGACAAAATTTAAACATGCAAAAGGCACAGGGAGTGGATAAATAGTTATATCGTCAATTTTAAGGACCGAATTAAAACCAAAGTGAAATTTAAAGGGTTCAATAAGGGATAAAACCATTTAAAATCGGATTAAATAAAAATAGGGATGAAATTGAAAGACCTTTAAAACATAAAGGAACCTTGTGTGGGATTTGAAAACGCGAAATGTCCTCTGGGAGATTAGTAGGACACAGAGGTCCTTAAAATGTAATTGTTCCATTTTTAAAATTTAAGTTAAATATAAAAAGTCGATTAAAACCCTCATTTGACTCTTTTTTCATTCTTTAGAACCAAATTTCAAAATACCCTCTTTTCTTAAGAGACCCATCTCCACCATCCGGCTCAGCTGCTCTGGTAGCCTTCCGGCGCGTCGTCACCACCGGCGTGTTGTTGGTTCCTTCCCTTTCATTTCCATCGGAGTGGATTTTCAAGACAGCCGGTCGTCTCCCTCAAAATCGGCCCGAGACTTCTCGGCTCCTTCTCGTAGGATCTACGCCGGCCGCCGTTGGATCATCCCAATTTCGAGATATGTTACTCCCTGCGTCGACAGGAGCAGATCCACCATTGTGATCGTCGGTTAGAGCCCCCGGTCGTCAAAGACACAACGGCCGAACGGTAAAAATGGATCCCCTTTATTTTCTTTCGATTACTCATTTTTATTATTCGTTGATGCATGCAAAAAAGGGAAAAAAAAAACAAGAATATACCTCTGTAATTTGAGGCTTGCTGTGTGTTTTTTTCGAATCTGAAACTTCTTGTTTTACAAGGATTTTCTCTCTTTCTTTCTCTCTGGAAATTCACTGGTTACAGGTATTCCCCTCTTTTCGAATCCCTCTCTCCCTCTTTTTTTCATACTGGATTGTTACATTTATAGATTCGATTACATCATTGTTGCCTAGGCCCTTTGCTTCCGATTCGAAGCAAAAATTGAATGAAAATACTGTGGTTGATGTATCTGCTCTGATTTCTCTTTTTCTTGTTTTCTTGACTGTGCGGTGGTTGGGAGAGCCGGGGAAGATCAGCGGGAATTTCGGCAGAACTTCCGGTGAGACTCGAACGGTCAAGGCGTGTGTAACACGCGCGCGTGCAGATCGAATTGTCGGCGCGTGGAGGAACGTGGGTAGTCGATGGGTATGGACGTGCGTTGCACGTGCGCGTGGGAAAATGGGCGGACGGCGCGTGGGCTTCACGTGGAAGATGTACGGTCGGTCTTCTTCAATCAGGTCCGTTGGATCAGATCTGATCCAACGGTCAGATTTGCGGCGGCTGCAAAGATGAAGATGAGAAACATCAGATTAGTCATAGGTTTTTTTTTTAATTAAAACTGGGCCCTATCGGCCCATATGTAATAGACACATGTATATATATATATTGGGTTTTAGTTGTAATTGGGCTTAAACTTAATAAACATCATTGGGTTTATTTTATTATATGATCTATATTTTTTTTAATTTGAACCCAATAATAATAATAATAATAACAACAACATAGCATATAACTTTCGTACATATATATCTAAACACATAACACACAAGCATTACACTAATGACATTAATAAGCACATATATGTATTTATATAAGCAATGCATACACAAAATAAATATAAACAAATATTTATACTTAACATGCAAATATTAACATACATAATACACCTACATATACTACATACAAACACACATTCATGCCCTATTAGATGATGACCATACATGCAATAAATACATTCTAATAACGTATACACACATGCATACACATAATAACATATATATATATATATATAACATGTATATATTACATAGCCGGACAAAAATAAGCGATTACAGGATCAAGACAAAATCCTCATAGTTCCATAAGATTAAGGCTTTGTTTAGCATTGCTTTTCAAACCAGCTTTTGGTTTCAAAAGCTGGTTTGAGGTCAAAAGCTGTGCTAAACAGTTAGCTTTTGGAGAAAAATCTGCTTTTGAAAAGTGATTTTTAACCCAAACCCAAAAGCTAAAATTTTTAGCTTTTGCGGTTGTAAAAGTGATTTTGAGAGTTAAATTACAATTTTAACCTCCATTTGTTATTGTGTTTATTTATAATTTATAAATCTATAATTCTTTACGAAGATATAATTATATAATTAATAATTATTTTTTAATTTTAAAATGATTTATATTTATTCTTGTCAAGTTTTTTAAATAAAATATTTCAAATTTGTTATATTTTCATGGAACACGTATAATTGTTAAAAAATATATTTATTAATAAAATATTTTTTATATTTTTATAATAATTTAAGCTGATATATTTCATATATTATAACATTAGAGAATTTGAATATCATATATATATATATATATATATATATATACACACACATATATAACTTACAATATCATGTCCAAAATAGTCATTTATCTTCTTAAAAGCACTTTTTGACAGCAATGATGAACACTAAAATCTTACAACTAACTTTTTAAAATCTTTTCAAAATCTCTTTCTAACAACACTTTTAAAAATCACTTTTCAAAAGCAATGATAAACTAGCCCTAAACCTAAAGAGTTGACAAATGGATAGTCAACCCCCTCAAAACTGGGATTGTGTCCCACACCCAAACTTTCCTCAAAAATTTCACCAGCAAACCTTAAACAACCCATATCCTCTTCACGTGGCTCGAGTAATCCCTATCGGTCTGAACCATAACTAGAGCTGAAATTTTAAAAAAACCTTCGGATCGTCCCCCAAACCTTCTCAGCAACCAGCATCAAAATTCATTCCGTTAGGGACATTGGCTTCCATGGTTATATCAGCGTTGGCCCACTCCCAAGGGGATGCGAATTCCGACGAGGCCTGATCTGCACCGTCGACCACAAAGGTTTCACAGACGAAAATCGATGATGCCTTCCGGGGGAGATCTACACCACCGGAAGCGGCATGCAAGCAACAAACCGTCGAAAAATAGGAACTGAGAACAGAGAGGTGAAGAGACCGGAGAATACAGATTAAGTATTTTGAGAACATTTTCTCTATTCCAAATAGCCTATCTAAATACTTCATCTAAATACTATTTCCTTAGATATTTTTCAGAGCTCTTTTTATTGATGTTTACGGGTGGAAAGTTTGGTATGTTAGAAAGCTATTTATAATCAAGGGGTAAGGCTTTAACTTGATCACTTATTTGTGGGTCTATTATTTTATTATTAGTGTATATAAAATTAATAGTAGATGAAACCATTAAGCCCTTTTAAAAAAATGAAACCATTAAGTGATCTAAGTGGGACAAATTTTTTTTACTTTTTTTCATTTTTATACCAAACACTAAAAGCTTAAATCTTAAGTTTTAACCTTAATCTTTAAATTTTAAACCATAAATTTTATACCTTGAAAAGTACATGTTGCTCAAAATTCTCTAAACCCTAACCTTAAAAATTAACCATAAATCTTAAACTTAATTTCTTTTAAGCTTTGCTTGGTAGAGAGGAAAAAAGATTGGAAGGATGAAAAATTGAAGTGATGGAAAAATGAAAAGATAGAAAATATATTTTTCTTTCCACCGGTGTGATTGGTTGAGAGGATGAAAAATTAGAAGGAAAATGAGTTTCTTTCGTCTTTATTGTTTGGTACAATAGCAAAGTGAGAGGAAAGAAAATCAAGCTTTAAAAATTATAATTTATTTTTAATTTTTATAATCTAGTGGAATGTTTTTAATATGATCATTTTTATTCAATTTAGTCCCTAAACTTTATTTTATTTAAAATTAGCCTCTATTTGTTTATAATTTTTATAATTTAATATAATATTTTTAATATACTTTTATTTTTATTCAATTTAATCCTTTATTTTTTCAATTCAAAATTAACCTATATGTATTTTTATTTTTTTATAATTGAGTCCAATATTGTTAATGTGGTTTTATTTTTGTCTAGTTTAGCCCATAAAATTTTTATTTAATCCGAAATTAACCTCTATTTATTTCTAATTTTTATAATTTAATATTGAGAGTTTCACTATCAATGTAACACCTAAAACCCGATAAAAACAAATCCAACTGGAATATCAAATGCTACAAATAGCTCATTAATTCATAAGTTGGATTTTAAGTTAAAAATTTAGTTCATGTACGTTTTAGACTCATTAATTCTAATTAGACTTAATGTTAAATTCTTCTTGAAATCAGATTTGCAATAGAGTGTTAAATGCAAAAATAAGTAGTTTATGGGCTATTTTGAAAACGAGTCCTTAACTGCAATTATAAAATTAGTGACTAAAACGTAAAGTTTACAATTACATGGGCCAATTTTTCAAAAAAGTGAACAAAATATTATTATATTAACAATATTGAATTTAATAATAAAATTTAAAACAAATAAGGGAAAATTTTAGATTAAATAAATATTTTAGGGACTAAAGTGAAAAAATAAATATTTTAAGGAAAAAAATGAAAAAATAAATATTCTAGAGAATAAAGTGAAAAAAATAAATATTTTAGGGAGTAAAATTTTACATTGAGGCGGGGTGAAGAGGATCAGTGGTCTCATTTACGAAGAAATGCACGGCGTTCTCAAGATTTTCCTCGAGAACATGATCCGCGACGCGGTTACTTACACTGAGCACGCTAAGAGGAAAACAGTTACGTCAATAAACGTAGTTTACGCTTTGAAGAGACAGGGCCGAACGCTTTACGATTTTGGAGGCTAACTTTATCTTTTATGAAAGTTTGGATTCAGATTTCGTTTTTTTTTTAAATTCTGAAGTAATATTAGTTGAATTTCGATTGAGAAGATTTGTCTTTGGATTTTCTATTGCTTGTTTGGCTTCCAAGAAAATATATGAAGAAAATTCGCATGAAACAATAGAAGTTAATTGTCACTGCAATGATCTTGTTGGGTTTATTTTCGGACTGAATGGCAAAAAGGCTTAAAGAATTCGGCAAGGTCTATGCTCGCTACTCTGGTTTATTTATGATAATGCACGAATATTTTATAGACAAAATAATTAAAGGGTAAATTATAGAAATGACCACTAAATTATGAGTTAGTTTTGATTTGGTAATAATACACTTTTTAAGCAATTAGACTATTCAATTATTAAAATGAACTTAATGTGACTATTAGAACCTAATAGAGGGAATAGAGGGAGTGATGTGATAATTAGTAAAAAAATTGTATAATTACACATTTGGTCTTTATTACTTATATATTTTATTAATTTGGTTCTAATTATATAAAATAATTGTAGATATTTATTATTTAAATTTACAAGTGTGTCAATTTTAATTTAATTTTTAAAAATAATTTAATTAATTGCATATTGAGGCATATAATATATTTTTGCAAATTACATCACAAAGCAAACTTGGCTTAGTGGTAAGGTCACAACAATCTTTCCATGCTTATTTTTTTTTTGAAAATCCTATTCTACTTCTAATCAAGTGGTGACACGTGTCAATTAAATATATAATTTATTTTATTAAATTAAAATTAAGACCAAATTGATAAAATATATAAGTAACGATGACAAAATGTGTAATTATAAATTTTTTTACTAAGTGTCACGTCACTCCTTCCGTTAGGTCTTAACGACAGGTGGTCACATTGGGTTTATTTTAATAGTTGAGTGGTCTAATTGCTTCAAAGAAAGTATTGTGGTCAAATCGAAACCAACCTCAGAATTTAATGGTCATTTGTGTAGTTTACTCATAATTAAATTATACTCTCCTAGTATCAATATTATCGCTTTTTACTAAAATTATTTATTAAATTTTATATCAGTAATTATTTAATGCATTGTTAGTGAAATTAGGTACTTGTGATAAATAATTTTTTATTTTTTGACAAAACTTTTTCATTGTTAGTGTATAGAATATTTTCTCATAATATAATATACTATTCATGATGATGTTATATATTAAAATTTTAGAGATCCTCTAATTAACTAAGTTATCAAGTCATATTATCTTATTTTGTATAGATTTAAATATTAATATTTTTAATAAAAAATTAGATAAAATAAAATTAAGTTTAATATTTGAATGTGATTATTAATGTTTGGGGTTAAAGATAAATTATATATGATTAGGCCCCATTTTTTTTGTTGCTGTTGTTTTCTCCAACGTCTGTTTACGCCTACAACAACCTCAAACGACTACTGGTTTGGTTCTCAACGGGCATTTGCCCACCTATTTTAGTGCTCAAACATGTGTTAAGTCGCGTTTGAAAATTCTAGTTTTTTGCCAACGAGCGTTGAGGACAACAATCCCAAAAAGAAGCACTTCAGACTTTTGCAATATTATTATTTAAATTCTAAATTGAATTTGTATCATGAATTAATTAGTCATAAAATTAGGATGAATTTTTGAGAGATTTAAAATCCTAGGAACCTACGAAACATTTCAAGTTTTCAACTTTAAAAATTGAAGAAGTCTAAATTTGATTAATATTCAAACTTTCAGGAGACCTTAAATTGAATTAACCAAAGATTTTAAGGGCTAGAGGCTCCCAGTAATGTATTGGCTCTGGATTTATTAACAATTACCAACTCAGTAAAGAAAAGACTGAAATATTATTTTTTTAAATACTAAAATATTATTATAATAATTCTTTTATATAATTTTTAAATAAAAAATCTAAAAAGTTATTATTTAATCATATTAACTGCAACAGTAATCATTTGTTGAAAATTGTTATAAATATGTATTTATATAAAATGATTTCTTTCACTTGCGTCGTGAATGTGATAAAATTTAATATAAATTAAAATTCATGTCACCCACTTGTTAGTGAAAAATAAGATTAAATAATAATATTTTGGAGAATAATCAAATTTTAAAGTAAAGTTAAATTGACATATAAAAACATATTAAAAGGAAAACATTACTAGTGATAAAAATAGAGGTATGAACTACTTGTAAAAGGTATGAAGTTGTGAGAACGAGTGTTTATTAAATTAAGGGAAAAAATTTAATACACGGGCTGTGTAAACTTTAATATACATAAGTTCGTTAGTTTTAAGGGTTAGGGTTTTAGTTTTAAAGTTTAAAGATAAGGGGTTTTGGGTTAGAATTTACTGTATAGGATTTAGTTTTTTTTTAAGATTTAACGTTAGAAATTTATGATTTGGGTTTTATAATATAAATATACAAGTTTGTGTAAATAAATTTTACACAAAATGTGTATGAAAGTTTTACTCTTGAACCAATGTCTAATTAATTTATGGTATGAACTCGGTTAATTAAATATTAGATATAATACCAAGATAAATTACACTTAAAGTGACATTTTTTTTTACAAATCTTAATTCTAATTCTAATTCTACCTAAAAGGGAGGAGAAAAAGGAGACTCCAGGAGAAGGAAATAGGTGTTTCTTGCGGGTCTAAAACTCATGACCTAAGGGAAATGAAGGAACAAAACCAACAACTTAACTAACCGGCTAAATGTAGTTGCTCACTTGAAAAGACATTTAATGTTTAAACTTTGAAAGTCACATTATTAGGAGGTAGCTATAAATCCTAAACACATATTTTATGTATGAACATAAAAGATTGAAAAATGTCTTGATAATAGAGCCTTAGTTAGGTTGACAATGTTACTGTATACAACATATATAAAAAAATAAGTTTGAGCACGCTTAAACACTTATTATTAGGGGTATTTAAAAATATCTGACCCAATTGACCTGCCTAATCTTAAAAAAAAATGGGTATTCTTTTAAATTGCATGATCGGGCCGGGTACAAAACCCGAGATTTTTCCCGGGTAGTTGGGCCGGGTCTGGGTGGATTTTCTGTAATCGGGCACCCGACCCAGTACTTTTAATATGTTTATTCTTTTAATTTTTAATTATATTTTATTTTAGTTTCCTTAAGTTTTTACCTTAAAACTAAATTTAAATCTTTAAATTTGTATTATGTACTTTTAAGTTTAATTTTTTCTAAAATACTTGTATTAATTTATTAATACAAGATTCGAAGAATAAAATTAGATTAATATTTTTAATAAAATTAGATTAATATATATATATATATATATGTATATACACGCACACAAATATTTCTATCCTACAACTAAGTTTAGATTATATATTATGAAATTTTAAATTATTTTTAGGGGTCTGTCAGCTCTCTGTTAGTTATTCTTATCATTAGAATATATAGGAAGATATAGGCTCTGTTTGGTAAACAGCAGTTTGGGCAAAAATTAGAGGTTTGAGGTATAATTAGAGGTTTGACTAGTCAAATCCGCTAATATTGATGTTTGGTAAATAGCGGATTGAAAGAACGGATTGGGGTGAAAAAGCTAATTTTAAAAAAGCTCCTAATATGAGCTTTTTGAGATTAGAGGTTTGATATTAGAGTTGTAATGACTCTTTTACCCTTAACAATTACCAAAAATTTCCAAATAATATAAATTAAATAATAACATTTTTTAATATAAATAATAACATATTAAATATTAGACTTATTTGTTGTTACTACTAATTTATATAGTGACATTTGTAAGTTAATTCTATTTTTTTATTATCACATCTTTAAATGTGCAGATATTTTTTAATAATTATATAAATAATAAATTAATATATAAATCTTTCAAATATGTTTAGAAAATTTAAATTAAAAATAATTTTTACAAATCTAATTAATATTTATTAAATACAAAATATTCATAACTGATAAATTATTCAAACAAGTATTGAATATAATCATGTCCTTATATGTCATTTTGCTTGTTTAAATAATCAAACATCTATCAGCTATCAGTTAATTTTACCAAACACTTTTATATAATTAACTAATACAATCCGCTAGTCAGATCAGCTAATGCAATCAGCTATCAGCTAACAACTAATGTAATCCGCTATCAGCTATCCGCTAATTGCCAAACAGGCCATAATCATGAAATTGGTGATTAACTGATATTTTTTCCTACTTTCAGTATGCCAGAATCATCCAAAAGCTTGGTTTTCCTGTTAAGTTTAAGGTACTGTTATTATTGATTTCTTTTGTATTTCTCCCATGCAAACAATGCTAAGTTTGAGGCATGTTAGCTCTCTTATGTATTATGATTATTTGTATTGTGAACTATGTGATTTAAAAAAAAAATTAAATTTAGAGAAAATAAATAAAATAATATAAATCGGGTACTCGGTACTTAATTTTGCGGGTACTCGGTAGCTATGGGCCGAGACACAGGCCGACAAATGTGTTACTCGAGAAATTGAGTACTCAATTTTTGAATATCTGAAAGTTCGAGCATCCAAATTTGAACACTCCTACTCATTATCCTTAGATTTATAAGTGAAAAAAATATAGATAGTTTAAATTTTATAAAGATTGAAAAAATATAATATACCAAATATATGATTAATAATTTAGGATATTAGAGATAAAACTCAAACTTCCATCTTACATGACATAAATATTTTGTGATTAAACTATAAGATTGTTTGCTTTGAATTCCATATTTTTGTGAGGGTCAAATTTATAAGTCTGCTATTCAAATCCAACCTTAAAACAATCATATTTTTTTAAAAAAGAAGCCAATATGATGCACAAAAATTACAAGATTCAAAACGTTAAATTTGTGGGCATGAAAGAGATGATGTTATATTGTGGTAGGTCCAAAAATTTATGTAACCTTTAACGCACGTTAAGAAAATAAAATCAACAAATACATACTTAAATATTAAATAGAGTGGAAGAGTCGTTGAAAACACGAAATTATTTACTTCAAATCAATAAGAAAGGAGTGTCAGTTGACATCTATCTTTTATTAAAATTATTTAAAATAAAATGAATATTACTCTAAAACATATTGACATCGTTTTAAAAATATTATGGTTATGTTTTACAATTAGCGGATAGCAGATAATTGATAGCGGCTTACATTAGTTGATAGTTGATTGCATTAGCTGATTTGATTAGCGGATT